>CM051030.1:52039452-52704452 GCA_027627225.1 Congeria kusceri
TTGTTTTGCTTTACACTGTATGAGAATATTTATTTCGGTTACACTAGGCATTGTAATTCTAGCATTCATCGATATAGTAGACCGAGTCGCATTCATCGATATAGTAGACCGAGTCGCATTCATTGATATAGTAGACCGAGTCGCTATTTCTTGACGTGCATATACACTATTTTACGAATGTAATTTGTTGTAAACGAACGTCGTTATACAATGATATAATGAAATAGATATTTATTGATTAAATAAGTGTAATATTGAATAAAATGGACGTTACAAAGTGACTATTTGTAAAATTATTCATATATTCCACTGATGAAAAATACTGTACAAATACCCAAAAGACTGATATACCTATATATGCTTCGTACTTTTCGTAAATTGTTTTACTTTTGAATATATTTGAATATTTATACATATATGCAGATAAATGAAACATCAACTGTACTGACACAAGTAAAGACATTGCACTTAATCTTGCTATGTTTAATTGGATTTCGTTAAATCATGTCGACGCTTTCCTATGTGCCTGTAAATAAGGGTTCTGATCCAATTTGACATCGAAAAACATTTAATTTCTTGTAGATTTCACAAAATATCATACTCAGAAGACATAAACAATTCAGTGCATCTTAGATCTACGTGTATTAAAAAAAACGCATACACAAGGATAAACACAGTAAATTAATGAAACGTGAAGAACACCCTGAATAGCTTCCGGCGTTCTGAACAGTCGCATGTACAGATTCGGCGCAAAGTACTTCTTTTCAACAGATGCAGCAAGGCGCCCCAGTGTGTAACATTGACCATAATTACGCTTAAAAACTGCAAACTGCACATGTCTTTCAACACCCCCACCTACGTTTAATTAATGCGCGCGATGCTTTGGCAAACGAAGCATCTATAACAATAGGTTATGTATTAGAGAAGCCTGCCAAAAATATGAATGTAATTTTTCTCAGAGTTATGGGACTT
The DNA here is from genome assembly GCA_027627225.1 of Congeria kusceri. Classification (NCBI taxonomy): domain Eukaryota; kingdom Metazoa; phylum Mollusca; class Bivalvia; order Myida; family Dreissenidae; genus Congeria; species Congeria kusceri. Next base: position 52,040,425 of record CM051030.1, read on the forward strand.
ATGGGAAGATTTCTGAAATTAGTATATAGTGAACAATTCTTGACTTTCTTGTCCGGACTATTTCTCAGCAACTACTGGCCGGAATTCAACGAAACTTTATGGGAAGCTTCATTACCAAGTGGAGGTGTGAATATTAAAAGATGTTCCACTTCAATGATTATCAGAGTATTGAGACATTGAATATTTCTAAAATTAGTATATAGTGCACAATTCTTGACTTTCTCGTCAGCAACTACTGACAGGAATTCAACGAAACTTTATGGGAAGCCAAGAGGAGGTGGGCATATTACCAAGATGTTCCGCTTCAATGATTTTTCTTCGAGTTATGGGACTTTGAAGATTTCTGAAATAAGTAAATAGTGCACAATTCTTGTCCTGGCTTTCTCAGCAACTACTGGCCAGATTTCAATGAAACTTTATGGAACGCGTCATTACCAAGAGGAGTTGTATATATTAACAGGATGTTCGGCTTCAATGATTTTTCTATGAGTTATGGGGCTTTGAAGATTTTAATTATGTAATGTCTATTTCTTTGGAACAGCTATATGAAATTCAATGATACTTGATGGAAAGTAAAATAACTGGGATTAAAAACCATATTACTGTAATGATCGATCACTTTGATTTCTTTACTTTGTTTTATTTAATTTGTGTGGTATGCTAACTTACAGTTTTGATGTCAGAGTTGGTCCTGCAGTTCTAGTGATTTCTAGTTATTTTACTATCTCTACCATTCTCTTTGCATTTATATTGCTTAACAAAGCGCATTGGAGAGCATTCATCAGTTTTACTGATATACTTGTTGCACTTTGTTATATTTGTAATATATATTGCAGTTTTAGTTTAACAGATCTTTGCAGATTTTCGTCTGTTTTTTCTTCCTAAAATATTCGACTCAGGTTTGTCTTTGACGATATATATTTTTGACCTGCATGTCATAAATGTACATTATACATTTCAACGAAAATACAAACTATATAATGCATTTATACTTTGTATACGTTTAACTATATACATGTAATTAATGTATAAATGAACTACCAAACAAGCCATTAGTTGAAGCAATTAGCATGCCATTTTGATATATTTACATTTTAAACAAGATTCGCGAACATCCAGAACAGAACGTTAATGAGTCGAATACCTTTTCCCATTCGGGGAATTTCTCGTTGGAAGAAATTGTAAACGCTTTTAAAACGGTTAACTTGTTATAACATGACTATCATACCATAACACAACCTGTTATGAAAAAAATAGCACACGAGGTGTTAGTAGAAACACTATTGTAATGTGTTGGGATACATACAGGTTTAATACTGATTTTTACGGCATTTGAAAGGTACATTCTTAAGAATCTACATGCAAAGACTGAATAACGTTTCAATAAGATAATTATAGTTTCATAATTTAAAATACTATAGGATCGCAACTTTTTAAATACCGTAAGGCGTAAAAAAATAATATGTTTGTTTCAGGTTACATGCCCAAACAAAATAGGGTAGGTAGGTAGGAAAGGTTTTTTGGTAAATGGTCAACTCAAATATTCTAAAACTGAGTGATTATTCAAAACGTGTCTCTAATATCATAAAAACATTGTTTTGAAGTGGATGCTATCAAAAAGCACATACTTATCCAAAGAAGATGTAATTATTGGAAAAAGGTAAAATAAACAAAAAAAATCTGACCCACTCAATAAAATGGTCTAGGGTCGGTGCTTTTTATAGGGTAGGTCGGGTAACCAGAAACAAAAATAAAAAAAACGTTTACGCCTCACTCGGGCGTTTACTTTAGAACTCGTATAGATTCTCGATGGATTTATACGATATCGTAAATAACGATGATTTATTGAAAGCAAAATGATAAGTAACGAAAATCGAAGCTGTTTCACGAGTCGCAACTTTCAGGTAAGTTTCCGAGGGCTTGATGAAATGGTCTCCTGATACCAGCATATTTGTAGAAAAAAATGACAGTGCGTTAGTCAGTGGCTAATAACTTATTTCAGAACATGTACAATATAAGTTCTTAACTTCTCACTCGTTCTAAGAAACCGACGTGTACAAAACGAAATACGTAAACATGCAAAGTAACTGAAACTTTCACACTTATAGCGGTCATTTCAGTTTGAACATTAGCACGCGGTTTGTCTTCGTGCACGTGACGAGGAAGAAGTCGTTTCTGGGCGAGAAGCAGACGACTTTTGGCGCCACGAGCCCGTCCTGGTCGGTAAGGAGTTCCCTCTTCACTTGGCCGTCAGACGACATCTGAAAATACGTCATGTAAACGTGACGTTGTTACCGTATTGTCTTCTGTATACTAGTCATTATCGCCGAAATTATTCGACCGAATTTTCAGACAAAATATTTAAGAACCCATATTTGTAAATATTCTTGAGCTATTCTTAAGTGGAAAATAAGTACAAAAAGAATTTGTGTTTGAAAAAAATATGCTTTGGATTATTCGCATGATAAATTCTATATATGAATACAAGGGAAATTATATTGACACTTCTGAGAAAAATCTTTAATCAATGCATTTTAATGTTAAAAAATCAAATTAGCGGTATAGAATTGCAGAATTTTAAGGTTTTCTTTTATAAATACCATCCAATGTAATGCATGTTATTATATCAAAATTAACAAAAATACTTTGACTAGGACGTCTAATTAAAAAAAAATTATCATTCTCGTAACTAAAAATATAAAAACCATCATAACTTACGCAAACGTTCCTCACCCGAATACATGTACTGTTTATACACGCAAAATTAATACCAACATGATTGTATCAGCAAGTGAATAAATACTAGCAAAACTTATATACTTTCATTGCTGGTTACAATCGTTTACCTGGTGAATTGTGTTGATCTTCGACATGCATACGTAGATGTTGCCGCTGTTGTCTACCTCGATGCTGTCGGCGTTCAGTATCAGTTTCGGCGGAACCGTCGTCCCAATGGTATCCACAGTCGACCCAGAGGCGATCGTCGAGTTCAGCTGCTGGGTGTTTCCGGTGGAGACCTTCCCGCTATATGTGTCGTTCAATGGCAACGGTTTCACTTTGCCGACCGGTCGGGAGCGCCCTGCGCGCTCCACCGCCTTTGATTCACCGCGAATTGACTTCTTCGTCTGTGATTTTCCGACTGTAGCGTTGAAGTCACCATCGTTTCCGCCGTCATTAGTTGCTATTTTGGATAAATCGAAAGCCAGCTCGCTCTTCAGTGCATTTGGTATAGGCGTACGTTCGATTTCACGGACGCTTTTGCATTCATGTATACTCTGTCCGAGGTCGTCGACACGCCGAAACGTATGGCGACCGCTCACCTCGGTCGTCGATGGTTTCTCCTTTGTCTGGGTTGGTGCCCTTTGTTGTGCAGAACGAGTTGTTTTCCCTGAGATTGTATCATTGGGAGAAACATTTTCTTTCTTTGCACTGCGGACGCTCTTATTGTTCTTACTGTGTCGCCCAGCTTTGCTCACGCCATTTGCCGAGGTTTTTGAGAGACGCGATGGTGGCACCGGATGGTCGAAGAAGACGGAAGCTTTACGGTTTCCTCTGCAGTCAATAGCGGTGACTGTTACTCCAAACTCGGTCTCGTCGGCGATGAACAGAACGTGAATACCGCGCCAAAGACCCGCACACATACTGCTTGGTTGTCTGAATAGGTCATTTCCGGATCGGTCGTGTTTGATTGTGCCTGCTTTGAGCTGCTGCGCCCGAGAGAGCTTATATTTATGAATTGCCGCGTCTTCTAGGAAAGAACAAAGCAGCGTGTTTTGAAGAAAACCTATTCCTAGAGGTATCCCGTCTATGGAACGGTGAACGAAGTGATGTATCTTGTCGCGGACGGTGAATAAGCGGATGTGGTACTGGTTGGATCTCTCCGTGACCATGGCAACCGTGTTATCGTCCACTCGGCACATGTGGTACGGATTTGCCCGCAGCAGAATATCACATATTAATTCAACCCTAGATTTGTGCGTTATATCGAACACTTTCAGCTTCTTGTTACCAAGGTCCGCCATCGCGACCTTGTTGTTGTTAAGAAAAGCCACCGCTCTAAAGTCGGATGTTGCCGAATCATTCGGAGCTCTACCATTAAAGACGCCGAGCTTCATGGCACATTTTTGAGCGACGGTATCCGCAGCGGTCACGGTTTTAGCGATGATCGTAGCCAGCTTGCCATCCCGAGACTCCGCCTTCGCTCGCTTGTCCGCCGCCGGGGTGGATTCTGATGCTTTTCGCGCCCTCCATTCTGTTTTGCCGTTCGAATCATGTTTGCCTGGGTCGTAGAGCTCCTCCTTGCCTCCGAAACACACCATTTCGTGGTCTTTGGTTTCTTCTTGTGTGACGTGATATTTGTGGCAATTGTCGCAAAGGTGCTGCAGACATGTATTGCAGTAAGAGTAGCAGCTCTTTGTCTTGTTGTTCAGTAGACATATTTCGCAGAACGCTTTGTGCGTTCCGGAATCACTGGCGTTCTTTACCGCAGCATTCCGAAGTAATCTTAAAATTGTAGAATTGACAGGAAACTGCTGCGCCCATTTTTGTCGTAAGAGCTTGCTGTCGCGGGGGTTGGTACTTCTGTGGCAAACGGGACACAGAAAAGTTTCTTTGGTTTTGGTTGAGTCCGTGTACATTATCAGCGAATTTAAACATTCGTAACACATGGAATGGCCGCACGGTAAAACTCTTGGCGACTTGAATACCTCCAGGCACGCGGGGCATTTGATGACGTCAGCGTCGATGACGTACTTGACGGTGAAGAACTGAGGAGCGGGAGGCAGTCCACCTCCGGATCCCGGCTTGCTGGAGTTGCTTCCCTTTGAAGACGAGGTCCTGACGGGGCCTGGCGACTTGATTAACACGGACTTTGACATTATTCGTTACTCAGTATAAGTACTTTGGAGACCGTCCCACCTTAATTGTTTTATTCCTTCAAACGTTAATATTTTTACAACATAATATTCATCGTATACATTTATATGGTTATTGACGCTCTTAAAATAATGTTTAATTTACATACCGCATACACATTATAACAGTTTTAAGAAACATATACGGTGACGAACAGAATCACTCTACACTTGTACACTTCTCGATTTGTCTACGTTCCGTATTTTAATTAATAATTCGTTATAATTATTTTAAACGCTTAGAGATAAAACATAAGTCCGAAAAAGTAACTTTTCTTCATTTGAATTTTATCATCGAATGGAAACACGTACTACTAACTGATTGCTAAACTGTGCCGAATACGCGATCATAGGGAAATAAGGACGTGTATAATTAATATTTACAAGTACTTAAGATTCCAATGCTGGGAATAATACTGAACCCCCTTCTGCAATCTGTGACATTTGGAATAAAATATCTTCCTCTGCCTCCTTTGACCGAAATTTAATAGTTTCTTTTATTTCATACCAATCAGAGTCGTTTAACGCCTGACTGAACAAAGGGAGCCATCACGCGAATAGTCGCGGATCAGTTTCGAATTAAAACAATGCACATACTCCGACTGTTGTGAAATAATTAACCAATGCTGATTGTCTATTGTGCCTTTGGGATATCAACTTTTAAATAAACATATCATTTATTTTGGTTTAATCTCCTTGTATGACTATAACTGGTACTGTCCCATTGCCTTCCAATTCTAATCATTGGACATATCTTAATGTATTTTAACGACGGGTTAACAATAAAACATCGATTTCACATACAGAGGGCAATTATTCCTTATTTAAGTTCGAAAATGTTGTTTTGACATCAAAATTAGTTTTTTTTAAATAACCCTTTGAAAACCGCGAACCCACTCACCAGATCAGCTAGATCGAGGTGTACAGGCGTGTACATTTATACGAAGCATGTGTGATGTGCGGGGGGGGGGGGGGGTGAAGACGTTAATGCAGTCGTTTGTGCTTCGCTTTTCACCGTGTAGGCGTTTTGGTTATGAATCGTTATACCGGACAGTTGCGTTTCCTATGGGTACTCCGACCCCCCCCCCCCCCTTACAGAACTAAACCACACGGATTACAAAAACATGAAAAACTGCAGCTAAGAAAGTTGTCCCACAATGTGTCTGAAACTATCTTTGTTAAGAGAAGGGAGCACACAGTACTTATCCACAAATGCAGTTGCGCCGTGACAGGACCCATCGTCGGACACCCACGGTCAAATCATTAAGTTACTCTCCATTCCTAGATTGATAGAGAGAATCATAATCAGCAGCCGTTGGTATCCGACGATGGATGGAGAGAAGCGTAATCGTTAGCTGGGGATATCCGAAGAACTTCATAAACTACGAATCACTCTGCTACTGGTGTCAATATGCAGGTGCCCTTTTTTGAGTAATGCTAACTTTCAATCAGCACGTTTCACATTTGGGGCAAAAAGATATAACGAACCTTGTCCAGACATTTTTATGGATTAAACGCTTTTATGGACCATTTTTAATATCATTGTAAATGAACATGTATATTTGTTTGAGCGATTGATGCAACTGAACTGTTGACATTGTGTTTAAACGCATCATCTTTACAGTAATGGTAATAAATTGCAGTCCTTTATAAAACACCGATAAGACTATTATTTTCTATTTTATTTATTTCCTTCGAACATTACACATATTATTATCGCTACTTCTGAGCGAGGTTGACGATTCTCCAATAAACGGGTTATTTCTTGGCGAGGTACGTAGATCTAATTCTTTAACGAAGGGAGTTCATTGCCTTGCGTGGAACACTCATCTTCAAACAAAGGGAGTTAGTTTTTTGGCGTGGTACACAATTATTCACATAAAGGGAGTTAACGTCTTGACATGGTGCACAATTTTTCACCAAAGGAAGTTAACTTCTGTGCGTTGTACTCGTCCAAAAAGTGGAGTTACATCAACTCTAGGCGTGATACACAATTCTTCAAACGAAGGGAGTTTTCTTCTTGATGAGGTACATAATAAAAAAACATGTTTATTTCTTGGCAAGGTATACCTCCATAAATAGAGCTGTTTTGGAGAAAAACGCGGTTCTTCAAACAAAGGACCTAATTTCTTGGCGTGGTATGCATTTTTTCAAACATATGTAGTTAACTTTTGGGCATGATGCACGATTTTTCAATGAAAGGAGTACACTGTTTTGTGTGTTATACACTGATTCTTCAAAATATAGGGGATAAACGAAATACACAAAGCAGTTTTTGTCTTGGCGAAGGCCATCTTCAATCAAGGGTGTTATTTCTTGAAGATGTACATATAAGGCGTCCGCACGGGCTAATCCAGGACGGCACTTTTCGCTTTTATGGTATTTTCTGTTTCAATAAAGTCTCTTCTAAACATAAATCCACTGTAGGCGGAAAGTGCGTCCTGGATTAGCCTGTGCGGACACAAATATTATTTGTTTGAAAAGAATGATAATTTTGACTGAATTCGTCAATGACGGGATATAATTTTCTGGCGATGTGCCAAAATTTTAAATAAATATTAATAAATTACTGGTTATGTGCACACATTTTTCGGATAGCGTATTATTAACCATCTATCTCGTTATACCAGCTGTCCACGACCAGTGGCTCTGTATTCTGAAAACACATTGGAGATCCACATGAGTTGTCGTTGTCGTTCAAGTTGAATTACAGAACACAGATACATTAATTAAAGGCACCTGTTCACAGATTGACGAATTGACAATTTTCAAACGTTTTGTCAAAGATTCCCAAAATATAAGAAAAGTGTATTTTATTCTAGTTGAGCGAAATAACACTACTAATGTAAATACCGTTTCGTTAATGAGTAATCATCAGTTGAAATTGATAAAATTATATGTTAGCGTTTGTATATCGCGAAATGATGGAATAATTAGAAGTGTTTCTGCTGTTTTCGTTTACAAAGATTTATAACTCGTGAATCACTAAAATCAAGTTTAAAAAAAATACACGCACAAGTATATAAGTCGGAATGTCCGTTAGACTCTTGACCTTGCAATCTGAGGTTCGAACCTCGGTGGAAGCAACTTTTGTTTCTTTTGTTAATGCTTCTCTTGTTATATAATGCTTGAGCGTTTTACTTCAGATGCTTTAATCTGTCACGTTAAGACGCTTTATGGCATATTTATAAAATACACGAATCCGTGAACAAGTCCCTTTAATTGTCGTTTTTCGGCTAGCAACGTGTTGTTTGTTCTTACAAAACAGTAAAACCATAAAACCATAATCACGCGATGTAAATGTTGGAATTGTAAACACAACTTTTAATTTCCGTCATACTGCTAAATCACAATAAATGTTATTAAGTATGTATAAATTGACATCGTATATACAATGTCTGAGTTAATATATTCAGGTGTTTCTATCATCTTTAACAAACATAGAAATGCCCATCTTCAAGATACGGTATGTAAACTATACTAAAACGGAAACCCAAACTGAATGTTCAAAAAAGTACAGAAAACCATGATGATTTGTTCAATATAAAGTAAGTGAATTTGTTGTTGTTGTTTTTTTTAGCTATTCCGCCCCTTTCAAAGAAATACGTGTTGTTCTTACCTTCCAGTGATTCCAATCTCTACGGGAGATTTTTGGCTCACGGACAAAATGGCGGTGTCCGCTAAACAGACGACGAAGTATATTCCAGCAGTCAAGATTATGGTGATCGAACATCCCCAAGTCTTCGTTGAAGTTCTCCCTCCTTACGTTGATGTCGTCTGGCGGATCGACGCCACGATATAGTTCCGCCGACTCCGCGTCCGTCCACGGAAGGGTCGCGGTTTGTAGGGCGTGGTCGACGCTCTCCTGGCGGGAAATGGTGTCCATGATGTCCATGAGGCTGGTTCTCTTGCCGATTCTGGGGTAATCGTTCTCCTTACTGCTCGTGTAGAACAACGCGTTGCTAGGGGCGATGTTAGAAAGTAACACCAAGAATATCACAGATGAAGATTGTGCCATTTTTTTTGTTATCTAAAATGAAAACGATATTTTACAACTGTAGTGTCACACATTCGACGGTTTGGTCATTTGCCTCAAATAAGGGTCCCTGAGCTGCTACAAAGTAATTTCTCTACTGTTGCTAAACACGCACACTTAGTATGAAAACGGTTCGAATTAAGTACCAGTATTTATTTATCAGGGTAAATAATTTGACATAGCATACCACTTTCCTGGCATGAGAAACATACAGGTCGAATATACAAGATAATGTTAATGAATTTCTCTATGTAAAAACACACATATATGTACAAACTTCTCAAGTAATTAAATCAATTAAAAACAGCATACGGTAATAAACACACTACATAACTGTTTTCGACGTAATCCTTATTGATTCAAGCGTTAACACAAGTACACGACAAATATAAATACATGGTTCCAATCTTAATAAAAGTACATTAAATTAACGTAAATTCACTTACCTAAACGATTAATCAACTCTTCAATTAATATTAAACCGTTTAGCATCCATTGAGTAGGTTAAACATATTCCTGAACGACTGTGGATGACTTGAACACCGCGCAGACACATATGACCATGCTGAAACTTCCCACCAGATTTTATGTCTTCCGCGAAACTCACTGGAGTTCACGACATCGCGCCTTCTGTGTGTTTGCAATAATATACGACAATCTAAATCAACGTCAGGGCCATCCTTTTGCAATTAAAACCTACACGTCGCCAGAAGCGCCTCTTGGCACTCTAGAGGCATCACTTGTCGAGTTTTATGGGTTTTTTTTATGCATGCGGATAAATTGTATACAGGTGCGGTCTTTCTCAAATCTGTATCGCCAAAGTGGCATAAATTTACTTATTACGATCGGTACACCAAATGTATCTTTTATTATCTTAGTTATATATATAGGGGATATTTTATATTAAAGAAGTTAATTGCAGTATGTGGTGTAATGTTAACATGACACAAACATTAAAATAAAACACGTGTAAGCTAAAAAGCAAAGTTCTACATCTTTGTATGGTTAGTGTTTTGAAATGAATACATGTGGGCATAATATATGACACATAGGTGGCCACCAAACCATGTGGACATAGTATCTGATATATATATGAGGCCACCAAACCATGTGGACATAATATATGACATACAGGTATCCACCAAACGATGAGGACATAGCATTTATTACATGCTATACCTTGTTTTCCGTGTAATACAACCATTACATGTGTATGATAACGTTTTCATTGGCTACATATTTTTTGACTGGCCAATCGCATGACGTTATTTTGGTGAAATGACGTCGTCAACATGAAATGACGTCAATGCAGTAAACACTTTTTAGGTTTTATCGACAGGCTTTGGTAAAATAAGAAGCATTTTTTTTCGTTTAAAAGCATGTGATAAAAAAGATCTGACACTAGTTGTCATTTCATATCATGTTTTATTAAACTCGTCCAGGAAATTCGTTAGTACTAACACAATTCCTGAACTCGTTCAATAAAATATGATATGAAATGACAATTCGTGTCAGATCCTATGTATGACATATATGTGGTCGCCAAAGAATGTGGACATAATATCTGATATAGCTATGGACACCAAACCATGTGGACATAATATATGGCATACGGTAGGTTGCAGCCAAACCATGTGTACATAATATATGGCATATAGGTTGCCACCAAACCATATCGACATAGAATATGGCATAAACGTGGTCGTCAAATGGTGTGGGCACAGTATCTTAAATATATGAAAGTTCGATGGTTAGAAGTTTCCTTGATTGTACGTGCGACTTGGATCCAACTGTATGTGGCCCCCAAACCGTGTGGACATAGTATGGGACATATTTATAACCGATAACCCTTGTGGACATTGTGTCGCTTCGATTTTAATATAGTCGCCGAACGCGTACATACGTACATACGTACCCAGCTTAACTGTTGCTGTTGATACTACAGTAACGTATTATTATTCACCATCGATCCACTTGCTAAGTGTTACCACATTCCCGTAGCTCAATTATTCCACTGTTGGTGGTGCGTAATCCTGTAGAATCGATTAAATATCGTCTGTTTTCGTTTACAATCGAACACAGACACAAGTATTGTTTATTTTGTGCAGCAAGTGTAATCAGCGATAACGATTTTTATATAAAACACACACGCGTCGCAATTATGAGTGAACCAACAAAAGAAATAATAAATGGAGTAGATTCCAAAAATGAAGGTAGGCCTAAACTTTCTGGTTGAAATGACATTTAACATTGTCTACTGAGTCGTGACTACTACTCATTTTGTTTGTCTACTGAGGCGTGACTGATACTACTCATTTTGTTCGTCAGCGTTCAAAAAGATCATCCGGAATTAACTAGTTGCACAACGAATGTTTACAACCGTAATTTGTTATCAAATGGATGAAAATATGTTCAACATGGACGATGTGAACGAAACTAATGGTAGATATTTGCTGGAAGGCCTAGTCATTCATTTTCCCAGTTTGGGTATATGCATAGTAGACTATTTGTATGTGCGCCAAACATTGGATTAATTTTAATAACATGTTATTTTGTCTGTATTTGGAGTAAAAACAATGTAAAAATATAGGTACCAGGTATGTCTTATAAGCCATTTTTAATAAAATGAAAATGTTATCAAGCAATTTATCAATTGGCGGTCATATATTTTATCGTAGCGTCATAATGTTGGTATTGACAAAATAACACCCATGGGATAAACTATGCCTTATTTCAACTGCGTGGGATAAAGCAAATACTCGCAATCTATTGATGTCATCTAGTTGATTTTCGTGACATCATTTCCTGTTTTATAGTATTCCCCATAGGTACTATGTAATAATGTTAGCATTTATATCGTGGCGTTACCTGTTTCCAATAGACACCTATTTCCGATAGAATCAGATAATGCGCATGTTTTTGCTTATATATGACGTCACAGGTAAACAACTTTGCAAGCAAGTGCGTTCGATATCGGCGATTTGTTCTGTCTGAAAACATTCGAGAAAATGCTACGAATCAAGGTAATAAACAACTATCTTCAAACATGAATCATTTTTTAATTGATTTTTGTTCATAACCTTTTTTGAACATTTCAAACTGGTCATAAAAACATCACATTCACTGTACGCTCTTCGCGTCTGCCATGTTTATGTTCTACAAATCCGCCCCTTTGACTGATATAGGTTAAGTTCCTTATTGCATACTGTAAATACTACACCGCACTGTATTTAATAGGCTACGAAATAACTTGTTTTGTTTTCGTTAAAAAAATTTCTGTTTTAGAAATTCACAAAAATTGTTCAGAGATTGGTTTTATTATTATACATTTAATATTAAAAGTTCAAAATTTCAAAACCAGAGTTGTTTCCAATCAAAACACATATTAAAAGTGTGTTTCATTATTATTTAAGCTCAAAACTCCCACATCACGGGTACCATCGCAAGCCAGGAGGCGTTCGTATACGCCGACAACTTTAACTAGGGCATACTTGGCAGTTAAAGAGGAAAATATCCCAGTATATAGGGCTTCGAAAATGTATGGCGTACCGCTAACAACCTTGCGAGATCGAGTAGACCACAGAGTGTCTGTTGACAGTGTGAAGAATGGCCCCGCACCACTGTTAAGTCTAAGCGAGGAACAGAGACTCGTTGAGCACGTGAAAGACCTAGCACGTGTCGGCTATGGGTACACTCGCGCTGAAGTATGCGCCAAGGCATCTGACTTTGCAGTTTACCTTGGAAAACAGGATAGGGAAGACAAACCCCTCAGTCTGCGATGGTTTTATGGGTTCATGGGCAGGTGGCTGGAACTTAAGGTTGTGAAGCCATCAGGGTTGTCAGAACAACGAGCCAGGTGTGCTTCGAAAGAGGTCATTGTCCACTACTTTGAAGAACTGCAATCCATCTTCGACAAGTACGATCTGCACAAAAAAACTCACCTGGTGTACAACATCGACGAAAAGGGCATCAATACAGAATACAGTACACCAAGTATTGTCGCCGGTCATGAGGCACGCCCACAGTTGGTGATGGCCGAGCGGTCGAAAACCATTACCGTGATCGGAGGGGGTAATGCTCTTGGTGCCCAAATACCGCCGTTCTTTGTATTTCCCAGTCAACGTATGCTACCAGAGCTTATGATCGGCAAGAGCGAAGGAGCTGAAGGCTTGATGACACAATCTGGATGGTCAAACAGCGAAGTGTTTCTCCATTAGATGAAGTATCACTTTCTGAAGTTTGCCATAGGATGCGACCAACATGACACAACTTTAGTGCTTTACGATGGTCACAAGAGCCACATCTCCATTGAACTGATCGAGTGGGCCAAGGACAACAGAATAATTTTATTTGTTCTTCCGCCACACTGCTCCCATATGTTGGTTGCTTCGGCCCATTCCAAAAAAAGTACAGCCAGGAATGCCTAACCTACTCCAGGTTTGCACCACAAATGCGTCACGCGATATGATGTCTGCAAATTGGCGTGTAAAGCATACACAGTTGCACTGTCTCCAGTAAATTTACAGGCATCGTTCAGAAAGACCGGAATATACCCCCTACAGACAGCGAGTGGTGCAATTGATGAATTAGGTGATGCCATAGCACCATCAGAATTATATGTATCATCGGCAAACAACCATGAACAACTAGCTTCTGATTTAGAAACCATGGCCCAACACGAACCGGACGTTGACGACCATGCCTGCTTTTTCAATGATATACAGACTGCAGTTTCGAAGAAGTTCGTGAAACCCTGAGAAGCATTCACAAGGTTGTTGGAGGCAAAGCCATGACAGAAGATACAACAAGGCTGTCAAGGACTATATGGCCGAGTCAACCACCCGAAAATCGACCGTTGTCCAGGGCACAGCAATACATAGCCCAGTAGCAGGTCCCTCGCACGCACCTCCGATAAATGACGACGATGCAATGTCGACAGATGACGAAATGGTGATGACGAGAAATGTTGCGTCTGTAAAAAGTACTACTGTACTTCAAAGGACAGACAATCACTGTCGATTTATACATGGGCGCAGTGCGATGTATGCCAACACTGGACACAACAGTCAGAGTTGTCAGGAAGAACACCCCTTTTAAATGCCCTTGCTGTCAAAATTAACCTGTTTTCGTTTCAATTGTTACTGTTTTATTTAAAAAAAATTGTTACAAGTATTTGTTTTTGTTAGTGCGAATTATTTGCGCCGAACTTTTGACCAGTCACTGCTTGAAATGACGTCATTCACAAGTCTATCTATCACGTGACTATCGGAAACCGGTGTCGCACTTTGGTTTTCACATTTTTCGATACTTGTTTGTTTTGACTGTATAGCTCGTTTATTTGAGCTAGTTTGTTCCAGTTTTTTTTCTGACAATTACCTTACAGTCATATATGTTGATGCTGCATTTGGAGAAAAGACAACAATAAACACAGAACTTTTTAAAAGGTGAGTTTTATTGTTAAACTATCGGAAACTGGTAATGCCAGGATACCAGTAGCACATACATAGCCATTGTCTGCTACAATTCCTAATTGCTACTAAAACTGCAAAAAAGATTTTAAAAAGGAGCATATGTTCACACTTTCTGAAGAAATTATTTCGAAATAACAGGTATTTTTGTAAAATAAAAATTGTTGGCTACTATATAATTTATATTTCCTGGCGCCGACCTAGAGTAAGATAACTACAGTGTAGCAGAACTATTAATAGAAATTTATTAAAATGAAGTGAATGAAAAAATGTTGTTGTAATTATTACAGCCAGCACAGATGGACCTTTGGTATCCAGTTTTGACCCTGTCAGTCTGAAGTTTGCCAAACACAAGGCCAAGGATGGAGATGACCCTTTCAAAAACATTACTGATACCTACTACAGGCGGGCATTGGAGCGTAAGGAGATATCTGCCCCATACAAGCAGGCTACATATCCCATAGAACAAATTGAAGACCAACAGTACTTCCAGCGACAGCTTAGTTCAAGGTAATATGGTAAAATGTGCGAGACTTCTCTGTGCTACAATATTAACTTTAAAGTGATTTCCAATTTAAGCTATTAACCTTCTGGTTAAATTACTTTCCATAACAAATGAATTATGCAACAGCACTTTGTTATCAGTTGTTAAATGTTGGACCTGTATACATTTTATATGTTATTTATGCAACATTTAAGTTTGGAATAGCCCCTTTATGCAACATACCTTTAAATACCAGGAAAACAACTGCAAAGAGTGAGAAACCAGTAAAAAAGAATAAACATGCTTTTCAGATTTATAGTAATAGAAATAGACATCATTATGTTCATTAATGATGAAGAACTTCACTTATGTAAGGTAAAAGAGACATTCCCTCAATTATACAACAGGCCTTTCAACAGGTAAATGTAGGTATATTTTAGCCACAGATAGATCTTGTTGAAACAAGGTTGGGTTTTAAGGCCAACCTTAAAAATTTGTTTATTTGCCATTGCCTACGCAAGGTTGCTGGTAACAGGTAGGTAGGTGGGCAATTTATTTTTTTTATGCAAATTTATTAATGATCCATTTAGCGTCAAAATATAGCGTATAACACAGACATTGCTTTTGATAATATAATCAAGTGTCTGTTGATATTTACGAGAGCTTGCAAGCAATGATCTTTAATTAGACAATTAATATTGACAAAGAGCCCTTTGTTTTCACAAGTTTGATAAAACATGATTAGAATTGTATTTTGATATGGCCTATTATAAGCAAGGGTCTAGCTAATACAGTTAATTTATTAACCCAATGGAAAACGACTGAAATGAAAGAAGGGTGAGATTTATTTAACTTAAAGAAAAAAGAGCATATTCAGAATAAAAAAAACAAACTGGTTTGATTTAACAAAGAAAAAACTAAAACAAACTGGTTTGATTTAAAAAAGAAAAAACTTTTGAGTAGGGGCTTTTTCGTCGGTAGGTAGGCAATGGCAAACAAAGTTAATTTTATTTTTGGCCTAATTTATGGGTCAGATTTACATTCTTGAATTGTCAGGATTTAAATTTATAGAGGCCATTAATCAATTCTTGTAGAAGGTTTCATGTGGATTATGTTAAATGTATAACCATGTAATGATCCCTATTTCAGTTATAAAATCATGCTGATTTGTTTATTGTCACTGTTAATCATTTGGAATGAATTATATTACTGTTATAATTTAGCAAAAGATTTGAACTGAGCTTTTATTAATTTTGTCTATAACAATAGTGAAGAAACATTCAGATGTGCATTCAGGTATGCTACAATTGTTATGTAAATATGCAGCCTGTGTCTGTTTTCAAAAAGGTATAAATGTAGGACCAAACAAATAAAATAAAAAGCACTGGTGAAAAGGGAACTGGGATAATATCTAGAATTTCTATAGGACATTAACAGACTATAGACCTTTTCAGTTTTTTGGCCACTAACATCTAAACTCATTCTCAGTTGTTGTTAAAGGATTAATTCCGTATTTGATAATCACAAACACACATCAATTCACAAGCTTTACTGCAATGATTGGGTAAAATGATAGATTTATTTGCAGAGTTTAAAGGGACTTGTTCACAGATTTTTCGTATTTTTGAAAAATGTTATCTCAACTACAAAAACTATAGCATCTGGAATAATATAAAACAAAAATTATATAAAGAAAAAAGGTAAATTAATTTTTTTTCCTTTACCGGGACTGGAACCCGGGACCTTTGTTTGTTTATGACGTAAAAATTATTTTTGGAATCTATGACAAAAATTCTGAAAATTGTAAATTTGCCAATCTGTGAACAGGTCCCTTTCAAATAATGTAAACACTGTTTCCTACATTTGAGGAGATGCTGAACATTGCTGTTCATTCCAACCTCAAAACGTCACAGAATGGTGTGGGCATAGGTAGAATACGCAGGGTGCGACACTACTGGTGCGCTCTTGATCATTGATCTATTTGCAGAGAAACACAGTGGAAGAACACATACCCATACAACTAAAATAGAAGTTTGGAGTTTTGTTGTTTGTTATTTTTAAGCCTTAAGCTGACAGTATACAAGATATTCCGCCTGCTTTATCTGAAATATCCTCATCATCTGCCTGTCCTTCTGTGCCCTATTTTTGGCATTCATTTGATATATGGGTCTAATTTACTTTGTTATTGACATGCTCATGTCCTGTTTATAGGACAGTTCCAGATTTACATGGGGTTTAAAGCAGATTATATCGTGATACCATGGCAAAACTTGTTGTGGACTTGGAGACAAGTAGTAGTTTAATTTGACTTCATATAAAAACAATAAATTTGTATCACAGTATAACACCAACTTAACATAATTCATGATATTGAATGAATATACGCATTATAAGAACAATTAAAACAATATTGCAATTTGCCATTGCACAACAAAGCAAGCACCTGTACAATTCTTTTGTAAAATCTCTCAAATTTATTTAAATTAATCATCAAGAGTTTGTACTTAGAAACTAAATTTGGATGACGTCTTTTGTATCTACTAAATATAATTAAGCCAAAGTATTGTAATCATATATTACAAAAAAGACCCTTTTCACATTCCCGTTATTGAGTACTGTAAGAGTTATCTCCCTAGATAAAGCGAATCGAGAACAAGGCTGACGATGTATTGGCTGTAATTGTCCATAAAGGAAAGTAATGTTAAGTGGAGTAAATGTCGAAAAAACTTATAAAATGTTGTTTGTTTTTTCATTAGGCCGAAAATAGAATATTGTTTGTTTCCCCTCCCGCGACCCATGCTAATCAATGGTGGGTCGGTAGGTCGGAAAAATATTTTATTTGTATACACAATAAGTCATTTTCATTCATGTTTTCCTTATGTTCGAAATGTTACGTTATAGTATTAATTCTTAATATTTTTGTTGTAGTAGATTCATAACGTTCTGCTTATTTACGTAATACTATGTTCTAATTACCTTACAATAATTTGTCAAAATTTAACAAACAATAACATACGTTAAAAACAAGAGGGTTTGTAATAAAAACCTGTTAAAACTAAGGAGTAATAGCGCGACGTTGCAATTTGCTGGGCATTCAAAACAGAAAGCTGTTAGCAACAGCCATAGCAACGGTGACTGTCAAACTGCGGCTAGCAGTTTGTAGCTGAAAAGCGTGTTACACGCTTAGCACGTGGATAGTGTTTAAAAGCTTCAGTCTGTTATACTGTATCTGAACATAGCAAATGTTAGAGCATAAATGAATTAGCATTCTATGGAAATAAAACAAATAGGACTTTGTTCATTAATAAAGAGAAAGCAACACAAATTTTTGATAAATTAAAATAAAAAGAAAAGGCACTAAAGTTGATTTACTTTCATTTTTGACAAGGACTTTTGTTCCGCTAACTTTCATTCAAATGTTGCCTGAGCCAAAGTTTTTGCATAGTTCTAATCCGTGTGCAGTGATGAGTTTGAATAACACTTTCGTCAATTATTACTAGATCTAGTAATATTATTTTTTTTAACAAAATGAGACATTTGACGCGATCAGTTTGTCGAGTTAAATCGCGTCATAATTCATATTCTTAGTAAACGGTTCCTTTCACCAAAATTCCCCAAACTTATGATATTTATTTATAATTATTTATTTACTATTTTAATTTGTAGTAATTTATTACAAACGCAGCTGTTAAAAACACGCATATCTATAACAAAACACATACCTAACGCAAATGTGTTACAAATGACTTGCACCTTTACCAATTAAAATTAGAATGAGAGCGTGATAAACTTTCTAACGACGACACTCATTTGCATATTGGAAATTTTATGCGTTCTCATTGGCTGACTGTTTGGCTCTTGTTAAGCTGACTTCCTCCTGCGTCAAGATTTTATTGATAATGGACACTTGGTGCATAAAGGCGAGTTTGTTCATTGCCGGTGGGCATTCTTTGACTTTAAAAAAACACGCTTATGCTAGCGGAAATGGTTGCGCTCTAGAATCTGACTCTGAATATTATGGCGTCCTTTTCGTAAAAGCATGCGTCAAAATACGCCACCTTACGCGTTACCGAGAACTGTCAGTTTAAAGTCATTTTATAAGCGTCTTTAGAAAGTTAGATTTGTACATGCTATTGGATTCTTTTTAAGGATTCGCACCCCGCATTTTCACACACAAATAAAATAAAATATTGTTTTCTTTGGTCTATAAATTTTTTGGGGTCGCGGCGATTTTGCTGGGGCAGTCATGGGAGGGGAAACAAACTATATTTTATTTTAGGCCTTAAACTTGTTTCTGTTCTGTTCATTAAATTATGTATTCGTTGATATGTTTCAAATACTTAAATTATAATGCAAATAATGTAACAATCACAACATAGCCAAATCTGCTAACGAATCTATGTTTGACATCGTGATCCTGTTACTTCATATTCAGATCTGAATTTTTATGCCCCCACTTTATAGGGGGGCGTATAGATATGCCCTTGGGCCGAAAATAAAATATTGTTTGTTTCCCCTCCCGCAACCCATGCTAATTAAGGGTGGGTCGGTAGGTCGGACAAATATTTTATTTTTATACACAATAAGTCATTTTCATTCATGTTTTCCTTATGTTCGAAATGTTATGTTCTAGTATAAATTCTTAATATTTTCGTTGTAGTAGATTAATAACGTTCTGCTTATTTACGTAATACTATGTTCTAATTAACTTACAATAATATATCAAAATTGAACAAACAATAACATACGTTAAAAACAAGAGCATTAATAATAAAAACCGGTTAAAACTAAGTAGTAATAGCTTGACGTTGCAATTTGCCAGCCATCCAAAACAGAATGCTGTTAGCAACAGCCATAGCAACGGTGACTGTCTAACTGCGGCTAGCAGTTTGAAGCTGAAAAGCGTGTTACACGCTTAGCACGTGGATAGTGTTTAAAAGCATCAATCTGTAATACTGTATCTGAACAACGCAAATGCTAGAGCATACATGAATTAGCATTCTATGGAAATAAAAACAAATAGGACTTTGTCCATTAATAAAAAAAAAGCAATTGAACATTTTTGATAAATTTAAATAAAAAAGAAAAGGCGCTGAAGTTAATTACTTGCATTTTTGACAAGGACTTTAGTTCTGCTAACTTTCAATCAAATGTGACCTTAGCCAAAGTTTTTTCATAATTCTAATCCGTGTGCATTGATGAATTTGAATAACACTTTCGTTAAAATAGTGCTTTGCACCTGTCCGTCCATCTGTCCTTTGGTCGGTCTGTCCATGGACCATTTCATTTCCGCACGATATCTTCAGAACGCTTTGACCTACAATCATGAAAGTTGGTACGCTGGTTACTTGGGTGGAAAGGAAGAACCCTATAAATTTTGAGGTCCACAGGTCAAAGGTCAAGGTAACCGTTGCTAAAAATAGAAAAACGGCTTCCGCTCAATAACTTGAGAACGCATTGTGATATTTTAATGAAACTTTATACATAGATACCTTACATCGAGACCTCGCTTGGGATTGCATATGGGGTGGGTGGAGTTAAGGTCAAGGTCACCATTACTAAAAATAGACAAACGGTTTCCGCTCAATAACTTAAGAACGTATCAAGATATTTTAATCAAAATTCATACATGTATACCATATATTGACACCTCGCTTGGGATTGCATATGGGGTGGGTGGGTCAAGGTGAAGGTCACCGTTACTAAAAATAGAAAAAACGGTTTTAGCACGATAACTTGAGAACGCATAGAGATATTTTAATGAAACTTCAAACATATATACTATATATGGAGACCTCGCTTGGGATTGCATATGGGGTGGGTGGGGCCAAGGTCAACGTTACTTAAAATAGAAAAACGGTTTCCGCTCAATAACTTGAGAATGCATCGAGATATTTTAATGAAACTTCATACATAGATACCTTATATTGAGACCTCCCTTGGGATTTCATATGGGGTGGGTGGGGTTAAGGTCACCATTACTAAAAATAGAAGGTTTCCGCTCAATAACTTGAGAAAGCATCGAGATATTTTAATGAAACGTCATACATAGATACCATATATCGAGACCTCGCTTGGGATTGCATATTAAACAAAAATCTTAAACAATTGCACATATTCACAACTTGGCTGCAAGTCGGGGAGCATACATGTTTTACAAACATCTATTGTTATTACCAGATATAGTAATTGATTTTTTTAAAACAAAATAAGACGTTTGGCACGATCAGTTTGTCGAGTTACGTGACATCGTAATTCTTATTCTTAGTAAACGGTTCCTTTCACCAAAATTTACAAAAATTATGATATTTATTTATAATGATTTATTTATTTACTATATTAATTTGTTGTAATTTATTACAAGCGCGGCTGTTAAAAACACTCATATCTATAACAAAACACATACCTAACGCAAATGTGTTACAAATGACTTGCACCTTTACCAATTAAAATTCGAATGAGGGCGTGATAAACTTTCTAACGACGACTCTCATTTGCATGTTGGAAATTTTATGCGTTCTCATTGGCTGACTGTTTGGCTCTTGTTAAGCTGACTCCTCCTGCGTCAAGATTTTATTGATAATGGACACTTGGTGCATAAAGGCGAGTTTGTTAATTGCCGGTGGGCGTTCTTTGACTTTAAAACAACATGCATATGCGAGCGGAAATGGTTGCGCCCTAGAATCTGGCACTGAATGTTATGGCGTCCTTTTCGTAAAAGCATGCGTCAAAATACGCCGAATTACACATTACCGAGAACTGTCCGTTTAAAGTCATTTTATAAGCGTCTTTTGAAAGTAAGATTTGTACACGCTATTGGAATCTTTTTAAGGATTCGCACCCCGCATTTTCACACACAAATAAAATAAAATATTGTTTTCTTTGGTCTATAAATTTTTTGGGGTCGCGGCGATTTTGCTGGGTCGGTCGCGGGAGGGGAAACAAACTATATTTTATTTTAGGCCTTGTCCGTCCGTCTGTCGTCCGCACGTCCGTCGGATTTTTATGTTACGTTTAACTCAGAAAGTATAACTGCTGGAGTGATGAAACTTTATAAGCATATTCACCTGCATCGGGGCTTGTGCACCTGGGTATTTTGGTGCAAAAAGCAAAAGTGATGATACTTTTCATACATATTAATCAGCATGTGAACTTGTGCACCTGGGTATTTTGGTGTAGTTTTTTCAGTGGAGTTATGACTCTTTTTTTAGCAATAAATGACATTTGTGTCGCGTGTAACTCAAAAAGTACAAAATGTATAACTTCAAGACTGATGCAACTTTATGAACATATTTATCAGCATGTGAACTTGTGCACCTGGGTATTTTGGTGCATTTTTATTTAATTAACTGAAGCAGCTCGTTTATTCCGGATTCAGTGTCGGCTGGGGTAATTATATAACAGCTTGACATTACAAATAACATATCCAGAGTATGCTTTTTTGTTCATTTGATTGAAACAATTTAAGAATTCTACCAAGTTAACCAGAATTGATCAAAGACGTTTTTTCTTTGTATTCTCTAATGATAGAGAACCAAAACAAACAAAAATATGACTGAGAAATAAAACATCATTATTTAATATCAAAACGTTAAAAATCTGTGTTAATTATCGTTATATGTCTTCAAACTTTGTGTACAAACACATATACATTCCATTTATAAACTGTCATGAGTTCAAGCAAATGATCAGGATAAATGCAAATAAAATTAAATGTTTGTCTTAAATAAAGTTATTTTTTTATTTAATTGATAGTTATTTCACTTGTTATCAAGTAGATCCATGAAGTCAGTGGCATAGCTGCCGAGACAATGACTCGTGTATTACTTCACTAATTGGTATGCACTTTGATTACGTAATTGTGCCACACGTTATTTTAATATTAGGACCTATATATACACATTCTGGTTATATAATAATGGTCATGTGTTTATGCAAGATTATGATCTTATAATCGATAAGACCATGTTTGAACATGTAATAAACTGTAAATGACCGCTATGCAACCAGTATTAACCACTATCAGTACATCGCGAGCGTCGTTTTTGATTCGCCGATAAATAATTGTGTCATGATAATTGCTAAAAATGGGAATGTGAAACTTGTCTATTATACAGAAAACCTGTTGGAATAAGTTCAAGATGTATTTAGCTCTACCCCGGTCATAAAATATTTTACTGTTTTTGCATGCAAGTATAAATATAACAAAGAAGCGTGCCATATGTACATGTATTTTGTTACCAAGACAAAGAACATAGTTTATATCTTATAGTTTTTTCCTATTTATTTTGATAACTTGAAACAAAATATTAATTGTGAAGTTATTTTAGTCTAATAGAATAAATAATAAAAATAGATTTATGCCACTTGCGAATGGGAACCATGTGAGATGTAGAATTTTCATATTTTTCATATTACTTGTATAATAGGTACTGTATATTTTATCAGGAATTATATACCATGATAATAATAATGTAATAATAATAATAATAATGATAATAATAATAATAATAATAATAGTAATAATAATGGATGTACATATATTATAAAAGTAGTTGTATTATTGATATAAATATTACTGTGTGTCAAAATTTGTGTTTGATTACTAATACTCATATATCTTTGGTTATCAGCCAGGCTAGTGACATGGCATAATAATTAGGTTTCCATGGCAACATCTGTTTAACTAAAATATAACAATTGATCTGCCTGTTGACAGCTATTGGAATCCAATTGTGCTGCTATTGAATAATTAGGTTTCTGTTGATGTTATTGCTGCCTCTGTTTTGAAATTGGTGTTAAATGCAGATTCTGTCAAACTAGGTGTTTATATGCTATGTTAGCGTTACCAGTAACCAAAATAGCCATTGGGCATTGGCTACTAAACTTTCTAATTGACTACTAACATTTCTATTTGGCTACTAAAATTTTTGGAAAATATTTAAACGTCGAGCATATTTTCTGAAAATATTTATAAATAATGGGTTTCTTTGCAAAATCAACTTGTTTGGCTACTAGTTCATATTTCTTAGCGCTATCCTAGATATGGATGTTTAAGATCAATCAGAATGCATACAGGGCCACCTTGACGGAGTTGCCAAGAGACATTTTGTATAAACAGAGCTTTTAGTCTTTATTTGCAGAAAAACTTGTTTTTGGTGATTGCCATATGTTTGATTCCCCTTTAAGCAAGTCATTATCATAGTCATATGGCGTTTGATATCAAAACTAGATTTTAAATTACTACATAATTTGAAGAATAAAACAAATGCGCACACAGTGAACGTAACCACTTTTAAAAAGATAGTAGTTACTTACTTAGGACTAAAGATACAGTAAGATAAATATGAGGCGTGTCATGGGAAAACCAGGCCTAATGCATGTGCATAAAGTGTAGTCCCAGATTAGCCTGTGCAGTCTGCACAGGCTAATCTGGAACGACACTTTCCGCTTTTATGGTATTTTCTGTTTCTAGGAAGTCTCTTCTAACCATAAATCCACTGTAGGTGGAAAGTGTCATCCCGGATTAGCCTGTGCGGACTGCTCAGGCTAATCCGGGACGACACTTTACGCACATGCATTAAGCCTGGTCTTCCCACACATCCCTCATATAAAATATGAGCAGACTGAAAACATTTCAGAGAGGTATCATTTGGGGTGTTCTAGCTAATGTGTGCTTTCTTTAATGGTTTTGCTGTACTTGCATGAACAGTTTACATATGGAGAAAAGTTTGCATTGCAGCCAGTAAATTCTTAGTATATCACTAAGAAAGGATTTCATAGTTTTGTGTTACGAAGCCACTACTGTTGCCCTGATTGTTGAATTGTTAGAATAATTGTTTTCTTGTCATTCTCTTATACCTGTCATGTTATCCTTGTTTTCAGACCTGCCCCTCTCATAACTGACACAATAAGCACCGCCTACGATGATACTTCGTGAGTTACTGACACTTTACAATGATTAATGATTTATGTATGTTGTCAAGGCCATGCTCATGGTGGCATGCTAGGACAGATCAAAGTGTTAACTGCATACAAATAAACTTTTGCTTTGCAACGAAATCCAAACAAGGTGATTTCTTTGAGATTGAAGTTATGAAAAAGATTAAGTATCTTCAAAGCAACCTACCTAATGCTTTGTTTCCATTGGTAATAAACAATTTCATGTGAAGGACTAGGTTTTCGTTGAATTATAGACATTTATTGTAGTCTAGGAATGTCTGTGCATGCCTCATGAGCTGGTAATTTGTTTGCAGCATGCAGGTTGTATGTAGACACCCACCCAGAACATGGAATACTCAATGTGTTTTTTTGCCACTCAGGAAAGCACTATGTTATCCAATATATTTTATTTCAAATACAATCCAATAATCCTCCAGGACCTTTATTCTTTAGTAAAATAGTAAAACTAATGTTATCATTTGTATTCAGCAATGGTGTGCAAGTCTTTATGCCAATATATTGTTTTATTTGAATCACAATTAACCAATCAAAACATTTAGTTCCGAATTCCATGTTTTAGTTATTTTTTGCATGTACACATATATTATGTATGAAACTGCCATTTGCATCTAATATTACATAGATGTTGGTTTGGTGATGCACATTGGCTTCTTAGAAAAATGTTCATTAACTTGATCATATAATTTTACAGAAATTGGGAGAACACATCAGTGAGGTTAAATTAATTTTTTATTCTTTACCCCCAAACACCAATCTTAGCCCAAGGACACTTTTTCACCCATGACACATAATCCAAACCATTGGAACCTTTCACGTCCCACAATGCCATTCTAAGTCCTTGGGTAACATGTCAAGCGCCTTGATGCAATGCCTGGCCTACAGTCTCAAATTGTGTGACTGTGAACACTATTCATGACACAGTTCTAAGCCATTAGAAAAAATTCCAAGCCATTGGAACCTTTCACATCCCACAATATCATTCTAAGTCTTTGGGCAACATGTAAAACCCCTGGATGTAGGGCCTGGCCTACTGTCTCAATTAGGTGATCGTTGACACGATTCATGACACAGTTCTAAGCCATTATACACAATTCTAAGCCATTGGATTAATGATTATAAATTTTTTGTGTGGCTTAAGCTAGGGAAGCCAGTGACATTCTATGGAATCCACGGTATACCTTAGACTTAATGAAATTGTAGGTCAGTAGCTATTTGCACCTTATGTCACTGGTTTTATAAATTTTCCGGCATTAAAGAATACACTAAATCTTGTAATTACAGTTGCAAAGCAACTGGACACTATCCTAAGCCGATAGGCCCAGAAACACAAGAATGCCATTCTCATCTCCATGGGCATGATTTGTGTCCTTGGAGACAATTTCTTTCCTTTTTAAGACATGTTAGCCTTTGGGAACCATTGTAACCATTTACAATTTTGCCTCTAGAAACACATGTTGTAGACCAAGGCAACATTCTAGCCCATGAATACATTTTTGTCCCAATGTAAACAAATACTAGGCCATATTTTCCATTAAAACCTCTTGAAATTAATATTTTCTGTAAAAAAGTAGTTGAAGCAAGAGATTCTGCTACTTTTACAAAGAAAGAAACACATTTGAACAGGGGAAACAGGTTGGTTCTACAATATGAATATACATACAAGTATTGAAGAGTGTAATTTTATAATATTCAGAATATTATTTTGTATACACTTCTGATATGGTAATGTATTGTATTTTGAATTTGTATATACAGTTGGTTTATTGGGAATATTTATTATAATAATAACATAAGAATAGGTGGATGAATTGTATGTCTGTTAGAACTAGATATGTACGTATATTGCATGGCATCACTATGTATTGCTTATTGTATTACATATACAGCCATTTATTTCCTCAGTTAAGCAGACTAACAGAGCATCATAAGGCCACTTTTCCATATATCTGTATCCGCATTCGCATCTGCATGAATTACAAGACGGATGCACTTTTCCATTTATCCACATTTACCATCAAATATTTAAGTGTTGTTCTTATATCAAAAGAGTAAACATGTCTGAGTAAGAATAATTTATCACTTGAATATTGTCAACTGTAAATGTTTATGCAAATATGCAAACTTTATTATCACGTGGTGGATTGGGAACACCTCCTTCATTTATATCTATGGCATCATCCATGATTCTGCTAATGTTACTCTTGATTATCGAGTTTTTATACTCAGGAGTATGATATATAATTATCTTCCAATATTCAGGTGTTCCTGGACCTACAATGTGTTATGTCTAGTATGCCATTCGTTCAACATGCTGAGTGAAATACCATGTCGTCTGCATCTGCATATTTTTTTTACGTATACGCGCTTTGCAGATACCAACTGCGGACATATGGAAACAATTCAACTGTTTTCAGCTGGTTCGATTTTTTGTGGATGCGGATTTGCGCAATGCGGATGAGGATACAGACATATGGAAAAGCAGCCTTATACTGTTAATGTTTTATGTTATCTTATATTTTGTTTTGCCTATTTCCAGTAAGTAAAATATTAAAAAAGGAACATTGTCACTTTTATTATAGTCGGATTGGAAGATCTGGGCATATGATTCAGTTTGTTATAAAACTATTCAAGAGCAGTTAGGTTTCACATGTATGCTAAAATATTACTTAATGCCAGTTAGTCAGTGTATACCGGCAACTTGTTTACCTTAGTATAATCTATACATCCATTACTTACATGCACCTTGAAGTAAACTTTATCAAGTGTTTAACAATATTATGATGTTATAATGTGTATACCTTCCAGAATACATAGTGTGTACTTAATCTGTAAATAATTAGATCTGAACCCATTACATAGCAGCTATTACTTCTGTTGTTCAGTAACTTGATGCTCCCAGTGTTCAGTCATCATACTTTAGTCACATTTGCGGGTCAAGGTATTAATCTCTCTAGCATTTTATCTAGAGTTGTTTACATATCAACCCAAGGATGCTGGAGCAACTGGGGTGTGGCGTTCAGTAAACAAAACGAGGCTTCACTAGTGCAACAAAAACATGGGCCCATGCCATGAATAGTTATAGATAATATCTGTCTTCTTGATCTATGAAGATTGTATTCTCATCTATGTGTTAATCCCCATATTCTTGTATGATCACTAAGTATATTAGTATTATTATGCCCCGCTTCGAAGAAGTGGGGGTATATTGCTTTGCACCTGTCCGTCGGTCGGTCGGTCGGATGGTCGGTCTGTCCGTAGACCAATTCGTTTCTGCACGATATCTAGAGAACGCTTTGAACTACGATCATGAAAGTTAGTATGCTGGTTACTTGGGAGGAAAGGAAGACGCCTATACATTTTGAGGTCAACAGGTTAAAGGTCAAAGGTCAACATTGCTAAAAATAGAAAAACGGTTTCTGCTCAATAACTTGAGAACGCATCGAGATATTTAAATGAAACTTTATACATAGATACCTTATATTGAGACCTCGCTTGGAATTGCATGTGGGGTCGGTGGGGTCAAGGTCACTGTTACTAAAAATAGAAAAACGGTTTCCGTTCAATAACTTGAGTACGCATCGAGATATTTTAATGAAACTTTATACATAGATACCTTATATTGAGACCTCGCTTGGAATTGCATATGGGGTGGGTGGGGTCAAGGTCACCATTACTAAAAATAGAAAAACGGTTTCCATTTGATAACTTGAGAACACATAGAAATATTTTAATGAAACTTCATACATAGATACCTTATATTGAGACCTCGCTTGGGAATGCATATGGGGTGGGTGGGGTCAAGGTCAAGGTCACCATTACTAAAAATAGAAAAATGGTTTCTGCTCAATAACTTGAGAATGCATCGAGATATTTTAATGAATCTTTATACATATATACATTATATCGAAGCCTTGCTTGAGATTGCATATGGGGTGGGTGGGGTCAAGGTCAATTTGCTAAAAATAGAAAAAATGGTTTCCGCTCAATAAATTGAGAACGCATTGGTATATTTTAATGAAACTTCATACATAGATACCATATATCGAGACCTCGCTTGGGATTGCATTAAAAAAAAAATTCTTAACAATTGCACATATTCACAACTTGGCTGCAAGTCGGCGGGCATACATGTTTTACAAACATCTCTCGTTATACCTAACTTTGTTTTCCCATTGTAAAATCCCATATACCCTTCACTGCATAATTTTTAATATGCCATGGCATTTTAATGTAATGTTGGCTTCGGTTGAAATCACTCTCCTAGGGGTGCAATATTTACTATACCCCTCAAATGCCTATGATAATTATATATTATGATCAATAAAGATCTTTATCCATTTTCATTTAATAATGAGGTATGTAATGATTTTGACAGGACAGGGCTGGAGTAGTCAGTGTTCGTCTTTATGTTATGATTTCAACTTGAGCATGCCGTCATGTAGACCTTTCCAGTTTGTGGCTTTAATGACTTGAGCTCTTCCGACTCAGTTGTTGTTGTTTCTTTGTCACTTTGACTGTGCATCATATGCATTATGGCAATGCTCTTCTGTGTAAAATAGGTACCATAAAGGCTCGCGTATAAGACGCCCCCGGGTATAAGACGCACCTAAAATTTCAGACCGGAATATTGTAAAAATTAAAAATTGAAATTTGAACGCTTATAAACGCTTCAAAACGGTCCATTTCGCGTCCAATGTTAACAGACACCAAAAATATTTTTGTCGTGAGAACCGCAATATGCAGTCGTGGATACACTTCACTAAGTAAAATGTTAGCGTTAGCACTGGTAAGAAGCGTTCGGCAGACAATTTCACCTTTGCCGTATACGATGTCCGTATCTTTCCCATTATGGTACTTGATAGTAGTAGATTGTAGACGTAGTGTAGCTTGTAAAGTAGAATGGTTATAACAAGCAAAAAATATTTCTTGGTATATAAAGCTGCATTAAGAGGTGTTGAAATGTCTCAGTGTCAACACCGTAAAATTACACCACGGGTGCTAATTGTTACAAAAACAGTCTCCGCGAGTATCTTCAATGAAACCGTCGTCGTTGTTTGCATAGCGATATTAAATGTGTGAACGTGTTTGAAACCTTCTAATTGTTACAAAAACAGTCTCCGCGAGTATCTTCAATGAAACCGTCGTCGTTGTTTGCATAGCGATATTAAATGTGTGAACGAGTTTGTGAGTTCGTTTGACCCGTTATTGTATTTTTTTTTGCATAACTGTTAACTTTTTTTGTTTTCGTAAATATAAAAAATAAATTAAGTACTAAAATCACGCAAATAAAATTAAAAAAAACACTAATTTTTAAATATCCAAATCGGTGTGAGACATATCGGGTACAAATTTTTGCTTCGTGACATTAATCAAGCATATATTCAAAATGGCGGCCAAAATAGATCGCATTATATCTGTGATAGAAAAACTAGGAGTTTTTGCTTATATCCGCATATAAGACGCACCAAAAAAATGATACGACTTGGATGAAAAAAAGTGCGGCTTATACGCGAGCGGTTATAGTAATGTCCGATGGTAACGAAAAGATATCTCATTCAATTTACCAGTAGTATTATATGATTAACATTTGTTGCCACCTCCATTGCAATGCATTTCAGGGACCTAGATCAGGGGTACAGTAGAAAACTCCACTCCCCCCATTCATCATTATCATCCAAGTAAGACATGATCTGCATCCAGTTATCGTTGACATAAAAGCTGCTCAGTTTCGAAGTTTGTTAAAAGTCATAGACGTGGTACCACCATATGTACATATTAGATTATGTTCATATATAGTCAGGCCCGGCTAGCTCAGTTGGTAGAGCGCTGGACTGTCAATCCGGGGATCGTGAGTTCGAACCCCAGCCGGGCCACATAACTTGTGTGGGGATTGGTCATGAAATAATTTCTACGGCCATTCTTCCCCTACCTCTGATTCAAGTAGGGCAGTTGTCAGTTACTGGCATAAGTATGTGCACTTAGTACTGGTAAACCGCTTAGGTCGGCTAAACTTGCCCAGGAAAAGTGTGTGTAGGTTAACTGACCGCCGTGATATGACTGAAATGTTAAAAACGGCGAAAAATCCAAACAAACAAACAAACAAACAACCAAACATGTTCATATATAACCTATATGCTACTGGGAGCTTTATATTAGCTGACATATGGGTATCTTTGCTTGAGTTTTAATTGTAACCAATCAAATCAAGTGGAATCACATGAACAATTTATCGATAATTGTCTTATGGTCTAGTGTTTTTAGCTCCCCTTAGCACAACATGTTCATGGTGAGCTTTTGTGATCGCCTTTCGTCCGTCGTGCGTCGTCAATATTTACCTTGTGAACACTCTAGAGGCCATATTTATTGGCCAGTCTTCATGAAACTTGGTCAGAACATTTGTCCCAATAATATCTCGGTCGAGTTCGAAGCTGGGTCATGTGGGGTCAAAAACTAGGTCACTAGGTCAAATTGAAGAAAAAGCTTGTGAACACTCAAGAAGTCACATTTTTTCCCAAATCAACATAAAACTTGCTCAGAACATTTATTCTAATGATATCTTGACCAAGTTCGAAAATGGTTCCGGTCCGTTGAAAAACATGGCCGCAAGTGGGAAGGGGGGGGGCAGTTTTTCTTATATGGCTATAGAAAAAGCTTGTGAACACTCTAGAAGTAACATTTTTTGCCCAATCAACATAAAACTTGCTCAGAACCTTTGTTCTTATGATATCTTGGCTGAGTTATAAAATGGTTCCGGTCTGTTGAAAAACATGGCCTCCATGGGGGGGGGAGCAGTTTTCCTTATATGGCTATAGGAAAAGCTTGTGAACAGTCTAGAAGTCACATTTTTTGCCCAATCAACATGAAACTTGCTCAGAACCTTTGCTCATATGACGTCTTAGCCGAGCTAGAAAATGGTTCCGGTCTGTCAATAAACATGGCCACTGGGGGAGGGGGGGGGGGGCAGTTTTCCTAATTGGGCTATAGAAAAAGCTTGTGAAAAGTCTGGAAGTCACATTTTTTGCCCAATCAACAAGAAACTTGCTCAGAACATTTTTTATCTTGGCCGAGTAAGTAAATGGCTCCGGTCTGTTGAAAAGCATGGCCGCCAGGGGAGGGGAGGGGGTTCAGTTTTCCTTATATGGATATATGGAAAATTTTAAAAAGCTTGGGAACACTCTAGAGGCCACTTTTGTATCCCAGTCATCATGAAACTCAGAACATTTGTCGCAATGATATCTGGAACAAGTTCGAACCTAGGTCACGTGGTAAAATACTAGGTCACCAGGCCAAATTGAAAAAACAAGCTTGCGAACAATCTAGAGGCCACATTTTTAGCAGAATCTTCATGTTACTTGCTCATAACAGTTCAATTCCTTAGCCCCACACGTGAGCGACCTAGGGCCTTATGGCCCTCTTGTCTAAACATGTTGATGATGGTCTTTGTATTCTCTTTGCCACCAATTTTGGAAACGTAAAGGGCCAGACTAGGCATAATGGGTGAACATATTTCTAGAAAAATG
Organism: Congeria kusceri; assembly: GCA_027627225.1. Taxonomy (NCBI): domain Eukaryota; kingdom Metazoa; phylum Mollusca; class Bivalvia; order Myida; family Dreissenidae; genus Congeria; species Congeria kusceri. The sequence goes on from CM051030.1 coordinate 52,072,809, forward strand.
ATTAATGTAATAAGGTCTGGCATAACAAAATTGGGCCAAGGACTGAAATACCAATGATTTTTGAATCCCTGGTCTCTATGTTACACATACTTCTGTTTATGTTACATGTGCCATTATAAATTGATATTTCTTGAAAACTTCCTTAATACTGAGCAGCATTTATGCAATGGCCATTGCTGGAGGTACACATTGTTGTGTCCAGTGGAGATCCTGTTGTAGGCAGCTAGTCCCCAGGTCAAAATTTCCAATATCTCTGAAACTTACGTATTGTCATATTGTCATATCGTATATTTATAATAAAGGATGGGGCGAATATTTGTAAATTGGCCAAATATTTGGAATCAAAATTTTTAGATAAATTGTAATTTTACATATATATAGCTTAGAGTTATATTTTTTCAGTTTGCCAAAAAAATGTGCCATATCTTGCATGACCTATTATAAAAGCCTGTTGATTAATTAACAATATTTCCGTCACAGGCTTGGTAGAATTTCACGCAGTCGGTCGACAAAACTCAGGCAACATGTAATCTGTGAAATAAGAAGTTTATGTACAAAGAAGCAACATGAAACAACATTACTAATTAGTACTCACAGTGTTTTAGTATTGCTTAAAATAATTGATTTGATATTCACCACTGCAGTATGCACTATGTGTAAATGTTCGGACAGCGTTTGTAATATTTTGAAATCGAATAATCAGATATATTCGAATAAGTAAAATGAATATTCAAAATAATTATTTCAATATTCCGTCCCATTCCTAATATTAATAAATTATTATTATGGACCGTGATATAAAGTTGTTTATTATTGTAGTGGTGTGGGGTGGGGGCGCATGGTACACAAAGTCCATTTGATATTTTTCCAATTTTATTAGATGTCGACCAATATAGTCATGACAGAAAGACCAGTACAATATGCCTACGCATTGGTTTCAATTTCCTTCTCTCTCTGACAGTGGGCAGTCGAAATGACTTCTATGTTGAACCCGCACCTGATGAAGCCATAAAGCTTGTATCACCTGCTAGGCCATGTGCTTCTTAAATAAACATTCTGACGTGCAACCTGCTTCCTAGGTTTCTTTATGTGACCATTGGACAAGAAACAAGATGACACAAAGTCATGTACACAGCTTAGTTTTAAGAATAAATTGTTCATATCATCTAAAATAGATCTAATTGGCTTATTTTGTTCTACCTATGTAAATACTTGGTTTTTATTTGACCATTGGACAAGAAAAAAGATGAACTAAAGTCATGTACACCGCTGAGTTGTTAGCATTAAAGAATTCATTTTCCATAGCATCTGAAATGGATGTAATTGGCTTATTTTGTTCTACATTATGTAAATATTTAATCAAATTCATATAATGCCTAGAACATTGCTTCTGCCTGGTGTTTTATTATATTCCAGATGTTTTTCTTTTGCCATGTGTTTGCTTCAGTTTAAGAAAAATCAATTTATTACCATCAAATAATAAATATTGTTCTTTTGCATGATTTAGTTACAGTGCTTTGCATATATTGGTATCGTTTCAAACCATCCGACATGCTTTGCTTTTATATATCCAGTGTTCTTTTGTATGTTTTATTTAATTGCATGGCTAAAACTCAAGTACCTTTGTTTCTTTCTGTCAACATTTTGTTTGCTTTGGTTCCATATATTGTCTAAGACTAAAATAAGAATAAATTTTGAAATAAAGCTTGAAAGTTTAATAGAATGCTATAAAACGTTGTTTTTTCTACAGCAAAGCTCACTGTCAAATTTTTTAACAAAAAAATTGTAATAAGCTATCATAAATGTTAACACATTTTTGCCATTTTTTTTTAATGATTTTTAAATTAAAAAGAAACAAGTTTTCATTCACCATGACTTCTTTTCTTGTTCTATTTTTTAGCTCAGGACGAGGGGGTGTAGGGTCAGAACGGGAAAACGGGTTCCCGATTTTAGACCGGTTCCCAAGTCAGATCGAGGATGAGTTTGATGAGATCGAGGAGGTCATGGAGGAGTATAACAATGCGCCACTGTTCCAGAGGATTCACATTAGCGGGGAGGAAACATCCGGGGTAGGTCGAGTCGTGAATTTGGTTGCCAGAACTTGGGGGAATGGTCTTTGCATTATGTCATTACAGAGTATAAAAAACTTATGTGTGTGCCACTGTTCCAGTCTGAATTCTCATAAGTGGGGAGGAAATGCTGTGAATTTGTATGTTAGAACTTCGAAGGGGTCGTAGTTGCAGTATGTCATCATAGCTACCTAGGAGTTTGTTAGCTGTACTGGTATGCAATAAGTGTGACTGTCAAGAAGAGTCGGTTATACTAGTTGTACTACTTTTATTTCATTAGGGGACAAGTTTCATAGATAATCAGATGGAATTGACTGTTATTCATTTGCAGTTGTCAGGTGGATATTATTATTCTAAGAGTATATTTATCAAGCAAATCAAAACTGGAGGTCCATAACTATGTATTTGCTGATGAATTTCAAAAACAGCTTACAATTGTATTATTAAAAAAGATGTAAATCTCAATATGCAGTTAAAATGATAGTTGATATCTTTTTCTGAAAAAATAATTTTGTATCTAAAATATATGTCATAAATGCTTGAGTTTTGTGATAGAATTTCAGTGCTAAGTTCAGTGGAATGTCTTTTAAACTTAACTATTCTAGAAAATCCGCTCAGGATGGGTAAGTGGAAAAAGTTTTCCCTGAAATGTTTATGCAAACCTGAAATGTTCGAATGCACAAGATGAAAAATAATGCAGCATTTCTTTGATTGTGGAGTGGAAAGAGTTAAAATGAGGACTGTTAATAGTTAAGTGTTCTATGCAACACCATTGTTAGTTCAGTTTGAGTGTCATTTCTTCAAGCCCTCAAGTATACTTTTCCAGCATGAATTAAAACCGCCAAATTAACATTGTTTTTACTTGTTTATTGAAATGTGTTAATTTTCCCACCCAAATATTCTGGCATTTGCATGGTTTGATTCTGGACTGCAAAAAGAAATCAGTTAAAAATAAATTAAACATGCAATAAAGGAAATACATATCTGTCTAGAAATTAATACAAGTAAACAATAAATAAAATAAAGTAACAGGTACAAATATTAATCTCATTAGACTTTGCAACTGTTTATGAGATCCAACTTGCAGGTAAAGAATCAGTTTGGACTATCTACCCCAGATATATAGAAAAACATAATGCAGTATTGAAAAGTGCTTCATTGTATTGTGTAATCTTATTAATAAAAATATAAATGAGACATATTGTAGGTTCAATGCATGTGCATAAAGTATCATCCCGGATAAGCCTGTGCAGTCTGCAATGTGATTTTCCCACGACATGCCTCATTTGTTTGTTATTTCTAAAATTATCTCCATGACTACATTCATTGGGCAACATCTAAACTTATGTAGTTCTCTCCCCCACTATTGCAACTTCTGGCAGGCGCAGATGTTAGTTATAAATAAACCAAATAGCAGGAAGTGAACAACACAAACATAGCTTTTATGTCAGATGTATTGTTAAAGTAAACAGATCAAAATGAGCCCAAAATCTATCAGGTATTTAATTGTATTTAGTACTTCTTCCTCCCAAAGTAAATGTTAAAGGAAATTTAATAAAAAGGAATTCCAACCATGTTGCAGTCTGTTTTACCTAGTATTGAAGTTCAGCGTTTTTCCTGTATGTAAATTTGGTACCGGAAAACGTTAAATCCTTTTTAGCATTTTTTGGTAAAAGTGATAAAATTCCCAATTTTGTTGAAAGCGATGCTAATTTTCCCAATTTGACCGGTACAGGTACCATTCCCAAAGTAGTGAGGAAAACCGCTAAAGTTTCTAGTTCGGATATATTGCTGGGCAATAACATGGCCACAACACACTGGATTCTTTCCCATTCGGGATCTCATTAATACTGTATGTTCTGTTGTAGATCTAAAGGCTTGTTAATCAGGAATGAAATCAGTATCAATAATGGGGTCCAAACTAACACTGGGATGGTCAACAGATGGTCTCGCATACATACAAAATCCTATGTTTCTCAGGTGGTCAGATTTGATCAGACGAATGTCCAGTAGTAACAACGTGCAATTAAAATATCTGTTAAGGGCAGTGCAGTAGATACCGAAGACAAACAAAGACAAAACGATGGTGGAGCATGAAACAATTGTATCTGACTTAGAAATGTTAAGTAGATTCCAACATTTTCCCGCTTAACCCTCCAAAAACTGATGCCTTTGCTGAAGATCCATGTAAAATACACGTGAAACATTACACTGCACACGTACTACAAATCACGACAATTTGCAAGAAGACATTTTTTTACTAAACAGAAAGAGCAAAATATTTCTGTGCTTTTGCATATTTTGCTATTCTAACATACAAAGGCCTATGAAAATGTAACATTAAAAATGTAGCTAAAAATGACTATTAATATTTATAATGTGCACAAAATGTTCATAGCCAAATTGAGGGTAAACAAGTGTGCATTATTTTTTTTATTTTTTACGGTAAGATATTATCCCTATAAAAAGAAAAAACAACACATTTCTTTGTGTTATTGTATATAATGCTGTTCTAACAGTGGAAAGCATAAGAAAATTTAACATAAATTTATTATTCAACTTTATTTTAATTTCTTCTATTACTATTGATATTATATTAAATCTTTATTTAATGCCCATATTTCCATGTCTAATGAAGGTTCCGCAGAAAGACCTAGAGCTGGCGTCCCAAAGCCTTGTGAAGGCTTTGATGATCCGCGAGAAGTACATGGCGATGGCGCAGCAGTCATTCCCGACGATAACCACGCGGTTCCTGCGGTGTCTCGAGGACAAGGAAGAGTTCCAGGCACTCAGCGAGGGCATCAGCACAGATAAGAAGATTCTAGCAGGTTGGTCTGGATATATGAATGCGTTTTTACAAGTTTCTATGGATAGTGCCTCTGTGCAAATAGTTTTTTTTATGGAAATATGTTTATTTGGAAATAGTGTTTCTAGTAATGTTAAATAATGTTTTTAGCTAGACTTTTCGAAGAAAAAAGTTCAGTTATTGTCGTCGCTCTGTCGTCTGCTCTGCGTTAGTTAAGTTTTTTGGTTAAGTTTTTTGTCAGAATCCATTTCTCAAAAACTTTCAAAGGTATCCATTTGAAACTTTCAATACTTGTTCACTATCAAAGGGGTAATTCATTACAACAAGGCAGGTAACCCTGTGATTTGTATTTCCAGAGTTATCTGCCCTTGTTTGGACTTGCAACTTAGAATATTTTGACATTTTTTGTTGAATGGAAAATGTCTCAATAACTCAAAGACATTAAACTGAAACTCAATATACTTGTTTATGGTGCTGACCCCATTCTGCAGACATGAGTAGGTAACTCTTTCAAGGATTTTGTAGGAGTTATTACCCTTTTTTTCATCTTGTAATTTTGGCTATAGGTCAATTTCTCAATACCTTTATGAGGTATTGACTTGAAACTCAAAGTAATTTATCACAGGGATGAATTTATTCTGTAGACAAGAGGAGGTAACTCTATCATGGATTTTGTTTGAGTAACTGCCCTTTTTTCAACTTCGAATTTTCGCTTAAGGTCAAATTTCACACGAACTATAACAGGTATTGACTTGAAACTCAAAATATTTGATCACAGTTATGAACCCATTCTGTAGATTAGATGAGGTAACTATACCAAGGATTTTAGTTTTTTCTACTTAGAATTTTAGCTTAAGGTCAAATTTCTCATGATCTGTACTGACTTAAAATTCAACACACTTCATCACAGTGATGAACCTAATCTATAAACAAAAGGCCAGAATAATATCAAATATAAGAAAGTCGAGCGTCCAGCTCCCGCAGTCGATGCTCGTGCTTTCTATGGAAGTAGTGTTTCTATGTTAACAGTGTTACTATGCAAATGGTTTTTGTCTGGAAATTATGTTTCTATGCAAGCAGTGTTTCTATGGACATAGTGTTTCTAACAAAAAAGGGTTTTTCTATTGAAAAAGGGTTTCTAATGAAAAAGTATGTTAATGGGAATAGTGTTACTATAGAAAAAAATGTTTCTTTGTCAACATGTTGTAAGTTAAGGTGAAGCTGTCTTTACAATCGTTAGAATTAATTATTATTATAAAATGGAAATCATTGACATGTGGTTTTCCTAATAGAAAACTGGAGTTGATTTGTAAGTAATCTGTTTCTGTAGAGTCTAGGCATTACAGGTTGTGTTTCTTTGAAAGACATGACTGTACTTTATTTTATCACTCAGAGATAATTAATTGGTGTACCAGATGGATTTTCTCAAAATGACTGTGGTTTTATTACATATAGCCTTTAAACACCATAGATATTTTCTGAATAAGTATAAATTTATATATCAACAACATTTTAAAGCCAGTTTAAAATATTTTAGTGTTATTTGCTTTCATAGAGATTATAATGGCACCAAAAATGTATGACTAATAAAAAGTCTGTGTTGCTAAACCACAACTATTCAACAGCATATTCATGCTGGATACATCTGTAACAAATTGAATTTAAAATGCAATGTTCTTAGTAATACGGTTTTTGAGGTGCAAAATTGTAATCCAAATTTAAATAATAATTATTTTGTGTCTACATAATCTTTTATCAAAGTCGACTCGCTGAAATGTGTTGCATTGTTGGATATTTTTATGAAATAACTTTTATTTTAAATGGTCATCGACTAAACCCAAAACATACTTTAGGATCTACATGAAGTGAAAAGTCCACTCATTCTTAAAATGTTTTTGTAACATTTTATAGTGTTAATTGTTTTGGATTTATGCTGTTATATTATAACAAAAGCAAATACAAACATTTTGTACCGCCATCTTTGTTTGAAATGTTGAATGGGCAGCAACATTCATTTTGTACATTAATATGTTAAACTTCATATTTTATATCATATTGACAGACCTTTTGTGTTGCCGTTGTCCAAGTCTTTCAGGTATATATATGGGTAACCTAGGAATACATTTTAGTAGACTATTAGAGGTTTTCATAAGAACATTCAACTTGTGATCTTTGGTGCATTTACTGCATTTCATAATATTAAATGAACTATGTATTGAAGTACAATTTTCCTTTGATTGCATTGTGTTTATTTAACATAGACAGTTACAACCATTTAAGATTTAACCAAACTGTTCAGCAATATTGTTTGACTGTTTATTCAAAATCAGATGTGTTTTGCATTGAATATTTTATCTTGTACATCAGTATCCATTAAAAATTCCAGGTAATGTAAAAATTGATTGCCTTCATTCTGAATGTTTTCTCGAAAAGTCATTTCTACTAATCTAACAATCATTTAAACACACTAACACCCTAACTACAGATTTTTGCACCAGCATCCTAGTGATTATAATCAATTGTACGCAGACTTCCTTAGATGTTAATGCAATTGTGATTCTGGCTGTAACATTAAGATGTTTTACCAATAACTTTATACACTTAATTTCTAGTAACATATTCAGTTTATGCCCCCGGGATCTTGATGCGGGAGGCATATAGTGATTGTCCTGTCCGTGCGTCCATGATTCCGTACAAGTTAACTAGATTTAACCGTTTCGTCTAGCACCAACACCGCTTACTACAACACTTTGGATACTTACACAGTTGTTGCTTATGACCATTCTCAATTGACACATATCACCCGACCTCACTTTGACCCTGACCTCATTTGGACTTTGAAATGGGCTGTCGAGCACCAACCGGTTTATTAAACACAAACACTGCGTCTTGTTTGTGAAAGTATTGTCATTGAAATTAACATTATTTTAATGGATATTGGTAGCAAACGTCAGCATTATCATTACAGTAAATGTATGACATATTTGCATCGGAAATTATCACATATGGCTTGTTTGTACCATTTGCGGTGTAAGGATCTTTCTGCACTTAAATATTTATCTCAAAGAGTTTTACTCATTGGCATACTTTTGCGGACACAAAATATAACTTCAAAATGGTATTCCTTTTGGATTTGATTTCTTTTAACAGAAATGTACAGGGTAGTTAATTATATACAGAAGCCTTGTAAACTGGTTAAATTTCTTTGATGATGTTTTGGCCATCTGTTGGTTGCTGTGTTTTATGGCATGCTTATATGATATTGTGTTATTGTTCTTTAATGTTTGTTTCATTTTATTTTATTTACAGATGTTAGAGGTATACTTTGATTGGCTTTAGCATCTCATTTAAAGTTCATGTTAATAAATTATTTGCATTCTTTTTGTTTTGCTGTTTAATAACGTTAGATCCACCTTTTAACAGACTTGCCAGTCTAACATTTAGTGACAGTAAAACACTCAGATGCTATCGTGTTTATTTTACAGAATTTCAACGCCAAAGAGGTACTTGCATTTTATAAGAAACCTGACTAGGGTAACTAGGCTCAAATTTCTTGTACATCTTTTAAAAGAAACATTTCTGTGTATATTTCTGTTTGTGTGTTGCTAACGTTGGCATTTTTTATCATTGATAAAACTTGAAAAATGACGATTTTTGCTCTGGGCCCCTACTTAGTACTGGTTCCATTCTTCTTAAGGGTATGTTAAAGGTCTTGTGAGAAGACTTTAGGGTTTGTTCAAAACGTAAGGGTATGTGAAAGGTCTTGTGAGAAGACTTTAGGGTTTGTTAAAAACGTAAGGGTATGTGAAAGGTCTTGTGAGAAGACTTTAGGGTTTGTTCAAAACGTAAGGGTATGTGAAAGGTCTTGTGAGAAGACTTTAGGGTTTGTTCAAAATGGGGCTTAGAATGTTGGATGTGGTTAGTTGTTTTCAGACTCTTAATAAAAATAAAAAGTACATCGGTTAATAAATCAAGTGGCTTTTGGAATAACGTTTTTTGCTTACATATATTTCTGATCCGCATTGTGGGGTATTGTAGGGCATATAATGGACTTCTACCTTTTTAATTATCATTAATCATATCTTATTTGGACTTCATATGTAAAGATGACAAGTAATTTCAAATTTTGAACTGATCAAGTTAATATAAAATTTGACACATTCTCGAAAAAATATGAAATACTTAAGTGTTTAACATTATTGTGCTTGGGATTTATCAACTATGAGAAAGAAAATTAATTTTGGGGAGTCCTTTTTGAGTAAAAAGATGAAATTATATATATATAAGTATATTATATATATACAAAGTAAACGCCAGTTGGAAAATCGGGCTTAATGCATGTGCGTAAAGTGTTGTCCCAGGATTAGCCTGTGCAGTCCGCAAATACAGGCTAATACAGGACGGCACTTTCCACCTTCAGTGGATTTATGTTTAGAACAGAAAATACCATTAAAGCGGAAAGTGCCGTCCCGGATTAGCATGTGCAGACTGCACAGCCTAATCCAGGATGACACATTACGCACATGCGTTAAGCCCGGTTTTCCCACAACACGCCACATATTTAATTATACAATAAATTAAGAACTTGGTTACCCTAGTAGGGGTTATGCATAAATCTAGTGATTTGCAGAGGTTGCAGCCCAGATATTGAGTGAAACAATTTTCTGTATTTAAAATAAAATACTTAGTTTGCAGTGGTTGGAAATTAACAATACTTTACTGAAGTTTTCTTTTGGTCTTGTTGGCATTGAAATTAACAGGCATGATCTTGCTTGTTATTTGACTGCGTTCAGCCTGCCATAATGTAATATCGGTAATTTTTATTTTTTCTGCAAAAAATTTTTATGAACTCAATTAGTAGTTAAATGTCACAGTTGCAGAATAGATGATAAAATCATCTAGATAATAATAAACAGAAGAGAGTTTATTTTGTGTGTAAAAAACATTATTCTTTCAAATGATTGCTTATCTTTGCTACACCATTGTCAAGAATATTGTGTTAAAAAAGAACAAATTGCAGTCTTCACGAAACTCCGTCGGACCTACGGACCTGACCAACTAAATTTGTCAAGGTCCGAAAGAAATATCAAGTTCGTCGACCCAAAATGTCAGAATAAAATATTTTCCATCAAATAGAAAGTTAAACAGCGCACGATCATATTAACATCTATTTTTAAATTCAACGGAATTACACGATGCGTATTTCGATTGCAATTTAAAAACACCGATGACCTCGTATCAATACAGTAAGGACGCCATAAGATTCAGTGTTAGATTCTAGGATGTAACCATTTCCGTTTGCGAACGCGTGTTTATCAAAGACAAAGAACGCCTACTCGGAAATTAACACACTCCCCTTCTACACCAGTGTATCAATTATCCATATATTCTAGACGCACGAGGAGTCAGTTTTACTACAGCCAAACCAGTCAGCCAATGAGAATGCGCAAATTTTCAAATATGCTTGTGAGCATCGTCGGTAGAAAGTTTATCACGCCCTCAGTAAAGGGGCAAGTGATTTGTTACACCATGCCGTTAGGTAAGCGTTTTGTGATGTGCGTGTGTTAAACTCACACATATTTAATAAATTAGTTACTACAAATTAAAAGACGGCAATATAATTATTACTTGTGCGAAATGAACATTTTTCTAATTATGAGAATTAATATGAAGTTGTGTAACTTGCGTACGCCGATCGCGTCAAAAGTACGTCGTCATTTGTTAAAAAAATTACATCTACTATCTAGTGTTCACTAATAAAAGTATTATTCCAAATCATCTATGTGTACTAATTATATGCAAAAAACTTTGGCTGAGGCAACATTTGAAAGTTAGCGAGAGTATTGGCAGTACACTTGTCGAAAGTGAAAGTAAATAAATTCCAATTCATCAAAAATGTTTTGTTATTTCTTTTTAATGAATACAGTCCTTTTAAATTGTTTTATTACCGGTAATCACCAAACATGAAGATTTTCGACACAAAGCATTGTATTTGTAGTTTTGGGATTAAAAGAGTGGGTGGGGTGAAGATTACTTGGACGCTAGCTTTTGCTATTTAATGTTGATTTATTTCCTTTACCTTTTTTAACAACTAGAAACTACATTTTGTTTTTGGCCTATTAAAACATAACATTGTAAAAAATATATAAAAATATATCCAAGACACTATGTAAAAATAGTAATAGGATTTTAAATAGAAACTGTATAAAGTGAAATAGATCTAATTATGTGTTAATTAGACTTAAATTAAAACATATTTTATAAATTTAACTGTGTGAAATATAACAAGTTATGAAGATTATCAGAGACTGAATATGAGTGGTCAATATTGCATACATATAACTTTAAATTATTTTGATTTAACATGTACAAAATTAACTGCAAATAAAATGCAATGTGAATAAATGATGTAAACCAGTAAAAACATTTAAATAATTCCGAAGGGTGTTTGATCGTGTTTGTTCTGACAAATGTGCAGCAGGTCTGACAGATTTTTCACGTCATGTCAGTCAGACCAAATGTCTGACTGAGGACCTCCGAGTTTCGTGAAGACTGAAATTGAAAATAGTCACTAGATTACGCAAATCTGTCCCCATAACTCAGTTTCAAATACTTATGTATACTTTTTACAGTAATCTCCCTTGTTTTGCCACCAGCACTTTTTTTTTAAATTGTGTCTTTAGTTGGAAAAGATCATTGCATTGGAGTTTAATTCAAATGCACTGATATTTCTATAATGACTGTACAGGATTAGAAGACCAAAGATGTATAGAAAATTGTATAACTACAATTTCCCATGACTTCTGCAGTGTCAAGTTCTATTTGAAAATAATACAAGTTGCTTCGAAGTACATTGTAGTACAATTTTCTTGCGTATGTTTGTTGATCAGTTGAAGCCCAGCAATAAAGACATGTCAGTTTTCCCCAAAAAGATAAGAAGGGGATTCACTGTGCAAAAATTTGAATATGTTTCCAAGCATGCAAGTGACAAGTTTTCATAATAGCAGAAATTATTTGTTCTTTCTGTAAATCTTTTTTGCACACTTGTTATTTGTTTCGATTAGAAATTCCCATGCAATTCAAGACGGAAAAAAATATGTATATATTATCACAGTAATGTATTAACAGCATGTACAAAGTATGCCATCAAAACGTTTCTTAGAGCTTATAGAACCAATAAATTAATGAAGAATGACAATAAATAACATTGAAATTCTGGAACAGGTGCTGCAGTTTCCATTTAACACATGCAATTTTGTATAAATAACGCATGGCTGAGTAGGTGGAGATTATTTACTGTCATGCTTGCAGCCATGTGCTGCTTATCGTATTATATTGAAAAAAAAAACAATGCTCAAATACTTAGCACGACAATATTTTATTTATATCTCGTCATTTATCACTACTGAAAAAATATGGAAGTATGGCATCTCGATTTATGTCATAATTTATTTGAGACGCTTCGTGGGAAAACCGGACTTAATGCATGTACGTAAAGTGTCGTCCCGGGTTAGCCTGTGCAGTCCGCACAGGCTAATCCGGGACGGCACTTCCGCCTACAGTGAATTTATGTTTAGAAGAGACTTCCTTGAAACAGAAAATACCATAAAAGCAGAAAGCGCCGTCCGCGGACTGCACATGCTAATCCAGGACGACACTTTACGCACATGCATTAAGACCGGTTTTCTCATGACGCGTCACATTTGTATTTTGAGATTATTTAACAGGGTTTGTACGGATCTGGAAAAGTCATGGAAAATGGGTTTTGTCTGAAAAAATCATGGAATCTTGATTATTTGTTGTTGTTTTTTTATGGAAAACTCATGAAATTTCCAAAAAAAATTCATTTGTTGAAAAGTATTCTCAAATATGCCTGAAAGTCTATAAAATCATCAAATTCATTTAACTATAATCAAACAGAAAATCAAAAGCGTAATGGTGGACAGACCTGTGTTGCAGCGCTACAAGCAATTTAAGTCTATTCTTAAGGGTGCGGATCGGCCTAGATAAATAACTTTGTATATGTAGATTAAAAAAATGGGGATATCAATGTTCTATTTTGACTTTTGTATGTTCAAATTGTATCATGAAAACTGAGCTATGTCATTGGAAAAATCATGAAAAAAACATGGAAGTTTGGTTTTAACAGTTTGTATGAACCCTGTTTTTGTGGTGCACATCAAAACAACATAAACTAATTGAGATGTGTCGTGGAAAAATATGGTTTAATGCATCTGCGTAAAGTGTCGTCCCGTTGTTGGACTGGAGGCGAAGCCGCGAGCAACAGTATTTTTCTCGGGATGACAAAATGCACTATCGCCCTCAAAGAATGCAATATTTATTTTATTATACCGAAACAGGGCTTCTCAATAAATAATGAGCTTTTGTAACACAGAGTAATTTACTCACCGTTTCATAAGCGCCTTTAACTCCGATCAACATGTCTATCGCTGCGACGTCGTAGCGGGTGATATTGCAGTTTGATATTTAAAATTATTGACTGCTTCGTTTTTATATGAACAAAGAAGGGAAACAAAAGGGTGAGGTATAATAAAGATGATTTATTAGATGCAAAGTCCAAACTGGTTAACATAAAATCTAATCGCTGCATATTGACTGTCAATACTTGATTTTTGTTGACAATACTTCATTTTATAGTTTGATTAAATTAAGTTAATTATGAGTGGATAAACCATTGGAACTGTGATTTTCTGTTTATAAACACACTGCACACGTCTGTAAAATGGAGGAACTGTGATTTTCTGTTTATAAACACACTGCAATCGTCTGTATTTATAAATGCCTGATTGGCCCATATTAATGCGACCATTGGTATAATGGTTCTCACATGCATTTTTACTGTAGATTATAATTATAATACAATTTTGAAATGCATTGTATTCAGCAAGTTCTCATTACTGTTTTTTATTTTGCTTCTTGTGCTGAAAAACATTACTCATGTGATAGCAGTGTGATTTGTTGTAAAGCTTAAACACAAAAAATGCAATGGCTATGAAAGACAAATTATTTAATATATTTTTAATAATAAAGCTATGCTTGTTGTTTAATGCTGAAATAATTCGAAATTCCACAAGTATTGTTGTTTGGCTCATTAATGTCTTATTGGCAAGCAAAGTGGCAAATAAACCAGTATTTGTATTATGCATTTTTATGTCCCCACGAAGTGGGAGGCATTAAGCATTGCACTTGTCCGTCCGTACGTAAATTTTGTGGACTCAACTCCTCTTAAATGGCTGGGCGGATTTCGCTCAAACTTTCACAGCTGAACAACCTTAATGTGTAGATGATCGTAAAGGAAGGGATTTTGGCTAAGACCGATTTTGGCAGAATTATGGCCCTTTTACATTTTGTCCACTATATATACTTCATGACATTTTGTGGACTCAACTCCTCTTTAACGGCTGGGCGGATTTCACTTAAACTTTCACAGCTGAACAACCTTGAGGTGTAGATGATCGTAAAGGAGGGAAGTTTGGTGCGACCAATTTTGGCAGAATTATGGCCCTTTTACATTTTTCCACTATATATACTTAATGAAATTTTGTGGACACAACTCCTCTTTAATGGCTGGACGGATTTCGCTCAAACTTTCACAGCTGAACAACCTTAATGTGTAGATGATCATAAAGGAAGGAATTTCGTCTGCCACAAATTTTGGCAGAATTATGGCCCTTTGTCTTTTTTTATATGACAATAAATTTGTAAATGCAAAAATTAGTGTTGGCGACACTCCCCTTGTCTGTGTCCAAACATGCGTCGTGGGAGCATGTGGGTCTGTGACATATCTGGTTTTCTTGTGTATTATAACACTTAAGACCAAAAAAAAAATTAGTTCCGTTTCTGGTCTCCTGCCCCCCAAAAATAGGGTTGGTAAGTGGGGATTTTTTTTTTTTTTTTTTTTATGATGGGAGAATGGTGTGTGTGTGTTCCATATATGTTTGTATTCAGATGAGTACCGTGTATTATGGTACTCCATGTATTACGTGCACATTTTTGCCCTAAAATTTGGCTATGAAAATTCAGTGCGCGTTGTACACAGTAACAGTCTTTTTCAGTCAGGTTTTTGTTTTTAAATGTTAGTGATATTTTATTTCATATTTAATTCATATTTATTATTATTGAAACATTGCATCCTTTTACCTTGCAATCATATTTCTAATTTGAACAAACAATAAAATCCTTGAAAAACACAGTCATTGATAATAACACCTGTTACAACTGAGATGAGTGAAAGCGCAGCGTCATCAAGGTCTTTAAAATCTGCAAGCCGTTAGCAACAACCATAGCAACGGTGTCGGTTTGACTTTAAAAAGTCTTTGATGTGACTGCTGAGCTGGGGCCATTGTCTAGCAGTTTGTAGCACTAAGCGTGTAACACGATTAACACGTTGTCAGTGAAAAAAACATCAATCAATACTATTCTACCTGAACAATTCAAGCAGGGTTGACAGAGAATTAATGAATTAGCATTCATGAAATGTAAAGGGTGTGAAAAAAAAATAGACAGTTGTTTTGTTTCATCTGATAAATTGTAGATTTAAATGGGAGTGACAAAATATACATGGATTGGAATTAACATGGCCCTTTGGAGATGTGTTACGGCATAAAACTTATTGAATAGTAACATGAATATTTGCATTCAATTTGGATTAATATTTGTTTCGCGCACAAGGTAATTATGTATGCGTATCTGAATATAAATTGATCACGTTTTTTATGAAAGTAAATTTAGTTTAACATTCCACAAAATAACAATAAAAAACATTGACAGAATTTGGTAAAACATGTGCCATGTGCAACAGTGAATCATTGTCAGGTTTATGAAATGCGATAGTCAATTGAAATCTTGTTTGGTAAAATGAATAAGAATATTTATCGGCGGAAATAAATAAATTATTTTGGACCAAAATATGTAGGGTCGGCAGCAAAAGTAAAGGGTCGATCGGGAGACCAGAAACGAGACTAATTTTGTTGGGGCCTAAGGGTTTATACACATGTCTTCCTTAAGTAGGTGTTTGTTTGAACTATATTTTGTCCATCCAAGTTGGCTGTAGCGGTGGATTTTCATAACTCTATCATATACATGTAATTGCAATGTTTGTCAGTTAAGGAACTAAGCGTGCTCCTTGAATTGTTATTTTATACTTTTAAACTTGGCCCAGCTAGCTGAGTTGGTAGAGTGCTGGACTGTCAATCCGGGGTTTGTGAGTTCACTTCCCAGCCCGGCCACATACCGTAACTTGTGTGGGGATTGGTCATGAAATTATTTCTACGGCCATTCTCCTACCTGTGATTCAAGAAGGGCAGTTGTCAGTTTCTGGCATAAGTATGTGAACTTAGTACTGGCAAGCAGCTTAGATCGCCTAAGCTTGCCTAGGAAAAGTTGAGTAGGTTAACTGACCGCTGTGATATGACTGAAATACTGTTAAAAAAACCCAAACAAACAAACGAACCAACTACAAATTTGTCTGCACATAAACCATGGCTTCTGTTTTTGTTGTGTTTGATTTGGAATTTTGCTTGTCCCCATTACTTACCTCGGAAAATTTGCTGTGTGGTTGGAATGATTTGTTTTTATTGCTATGTAATTATTGTTAGATAAACTTGGGGTGTGCTTGGTATGATTTATGCATTTTATTTATCAAAAACTTGTTAATTTTAAGCGTTTGAATACAAATATATAATTGATATGAATTTTTGGGGGGGAATTTTTAAAAACTTGTTTTGTAGAAGATGTATCCATATTTCTAGTAACATATTTTGGTGTTTTTGTTTGTTACGATATACATATCAATAAATGTTGGAAAAGAACATTTGGGTATTTTGGTTACTAAATGTACACAGTAAATAAAGTATTAATGACTTGAACAGAGTAATTTAAGTGTATAAAGATAATTGTTTGTATAATTACTAAGTTAACATTCTAGTTAAAGCTCTAGATAGGTAAGCTATCAGAAATACAGTCTTTGAAGGTTTAATTGTACATGTATTTGATGACAAATCACTAACAACAAATTTTATACTATGCAAAAGTTTGATAAGAGAAGATTCACAAGGTGGCGTAAGTCTGTGCTTCAAATATGATTGCTTCATTTGACTTCGAAACCAAACATTACTGTGACCATAATATAACTACTTAGAGTTTTGTATGTCTTTCTATGATGTATACAAGTTTTTATAGAACAATATGCCATAACTCATTTTAAACAACTATCTATATATATGTTCACATTTTTCCACTCCTTGTGATTTTCCTACATGTTAATTCCTCTGTGTTTCTTCTTACTTTTGTTATCATTTCCTACATGTTAATTCCTCTGTGTTTCCTACATGTTAATTCCTCTGTGTTTCCTACATGTTAATTCCTCTGTGTTTCCTACATGTTTCCTCTGTGTTTCCTACATGTTAATTCCTCTGTGTTTCCTACATGTTAATTCCTCTGTGTTTCCTACCTGTTAATTCCTCTGTGTTTCCTACATATTTCCTCTGTGTTTCCTACATGTTAATTCCTCTGTGTTTCTTCTTACTTTTGTTATCATTTCCTACATGTTAATTCCTCTGTGTTTCTTCTTACTTTTGTTATCATTTCCTACATGTTAATTCCTCTGTGTTTCTTCTTACTTTTGTTATCATTTCCTACATGTTAATTCCTCTGTGTTTCTTCTTACTTTTGTTATCATTTCCTACATGTTAATTCCTCTGTGTTTCCTACATGTTAATTCCTCTGTGTTTCCTACATGTTAATTCCTCTGTGTTTCCTACATGTTTCCTCTGTGTTTCCTACATGTTAATGCCTCTGTGTTTCTTCTTACTTTTGTTATCATTTCCTACATGTTAATTCCTCTGTGTTTCTTCTTACTTTTGTTATCATTTCCTACATGTTAAATCCTCTGTGTTTCTTCTTACTTTTGTTATCATTTAAACTTAAACTAGTTAAGTGTTGTGAACACTGAAAACAAGAATAATGTCATAAAGTTGTAATAAAGCGTGAAACCTTTTACACATAAATTGTTAAAAATAGGAAGCATCATATGTTAGTAGAAACTCAAAACATGTTTTTACTGTTTAAAAAGCAGGATAACAGAAACTGTAACCATGTGTTTCTGATTTGCAGATCACCCTATTCATGCCCCACCCACTAAAGGCGACCCGTTTAAGGTGGAGTTTCTCGACAGTGTTGGATGCAGGCTGAAAATGAAGAAGGGAGTGGTTCAGGTATGAAATATATGGGGAATGTCACATGACTGTGGTGTTTCAGTGGGTTGTATCGCACAAGTTGATTGTGTGACGTTGCATTCCACGACCCAGGGGAACACAACAATCATGTAGTTTTCCATTTATTATATACCTCCTCCAAACACCTCTACAAAACAATTATTAAATCTAAACAAAATAATAACAAAATAGTGTTGCTAAAGAACGCGAATGTAATGCTCACTAATGACGTCTTTCAATTCAAATCAACATGTAACGGGGGCGGCGTGTCTATAAATAGAATGGGTTGTTTCCCAATGTCGCTCGGAACGTTACGGAAATATACGATACTCAAAAGTAGATTTTTATTTCACAGTGTGAAATAGGGGAATTCTATCTGGCCTATTGTATTTTATACCGAAAATTCACCAGTATTTGAGATTATCTATAGGTATATAATAAAAAGATGTATCTTCTATCTGTGCAATAGCAAAGCTGTTTCTTTACCTGTGGGGCTACTAAAATTCAAGTTCTTCTATGCTGGCAATGAAATTGTTATTTTGATTTTCCAGAACACAATAAATTTCAATATATATAATTGCTGTGAATTTTTCCAAAACTGCTCCAACAGCACAATTTCCCGATTTCATATTTTCAGTATTTGCTTGTGAATTGTTTAGAATAAATTGCTTTACACATATTTACTTGAAATCACGAATTAAGGTTAAATAGTTTACTTTTTAAAGGCCATGGGGCTTACACTGCACTTTATGACTGTACTTCATGCTTGCAAACCCTCCAGATCATTACACTCATTGAATTCCTTTGTTATTCATTATTGCAGGTGTACAAGGATGAAGAAAACATGGCCAAAGACGAGCCATTTGACTGGCCCTACTGCGATATGGACACTTTCCTGAAGGACCAAAATCTCATGTACTGTTTCATCATGGACGGCCCTTTGTAAGTTTTTCAAGCTTTTGACTCCCAGAAAACATTTTTAAAATATGCACTAGATCTCAAACATTTTGGTAGCTGTTGACAACAAACCAATACATAAATTGTTTTGGATATAAGCATGCAGCATCGTGGCGTATAACAAAGGATGTATATGTAATTTGTCATTGTCTACAAGTGAAGTTTGCAGCTTCATTAATAGATGTTTTTGTAATATGAGAACACAGACTAGAACTGGACTAGTTAAATTGTTGTGTAAATTCTGATATACCTAATTGCAGTGAAAGTTATCAGTGTTCGCTTGAATTTGATTTTCAATGACTCCTAATTGCAGTGAAAGTTGTCAGTGTTCGCTTGAATTTGATTTTCAATGACTCCTGTTCATGTGGGACAAATGGGAATATTCTTGAGAAACATGGTTAATTTAATCTGAAACAATGCTTAACCAAATAGCTTTAATTTGTTTTTGTGCCATTTCAGTAAGTCATTCTGTTTCCGCCGTCTGAGCTACCTATCGGGCAAGTTTCAGCTGCATGTGCTGCTGAACGAACTGAAGGAGTCAGCCGCTCAGAAGGCAGTCCCCCACAGGGACTTCTACAACATCAGAAAGGTAGCGAGGCTTTTGTGTGGGTTTATGTAACCTCGGTAAGGTGATGTGTGGGTGGCTGCTGGGCTTTTCATGACCTTCTTTGAGTTGGTATTGATGGATTTGCTCCAGGCCATAATCGCATGTTTCATAACCACAACTACCGGTACACTGCAGATCCTTTATATCGGGATTTGCTGGGTCCATGGATCGCGATATAACTTGTCAGGTCATTGATGTACATATAGATATACATGTATACACTTGCCTAGAACTGTGGATCATTGGGTAAGTGACGATCCGATCCGATCCATGAGTCAAGGTTTACGATTCACAGATCGAACCATGAATCAGCTGTTACAAATTGTGATACAGTCAAACACTCTCATGAAGACTAATAACTTGATCATATTAAAGCAGTTTATCGCCTTCTACTCGTCATTTTTTTGAAATATTGAAGTGTTTCCACACTGGGGATGTAAATTTTGCTCGTGGTTTGCGTTATTGTTGTTCCGCCATACGTCATGTACTTGCGCGAGTGTATGACGCCATTGTTTTGATAGGAGTTTCGCATTCATGTTTTCGTATCTTTTTAATTTGATTTGGGATTTACGTGCACCAGCGCATATTTAGGCTAACTTGGGCAAAACTTACGTTATTTCTTGTTGGTGACTTGAAAAATATAGGTCGTGAAAAAAACCCGAATGTAACGCTCCCGATATTGCAGCTCTACTTGTCACGTGACTTGTGTTTACATTCTGCTATTTGGAAAACTAAGACATGCACACATTAAATTGCAATATGATGTCTCATAATGGTTTATTTTGTGTATTAATTAACTTATTTTATGAAAATCAATATAAGGTAAATCTAAAATTTAAGATCGCGATTAAACAATCTCGGCAATGGCATGTATTCGTACTCGATTCCCAGCCCAGAATCACGAGTATCCGAGTACTCAGATACTTGCAGCAGCCCTACACTAGCCTATTTTCATGATCTCAAAACATAAACATAATTAACTCACCTTTTTATGCCCACACTTTAGAGGGGGGGCATATAGATTTGCCCTTGTCCGTTATTCCATCCGTCCCATCGGTCCGTGCGTCTGTCCGTATGTCAGATTTTTGTGTCGCGCATAACTCAAAAAGTATAACTGCTAGAGTGATGAAACTTTATAAGCACATTAATTGGCATTGGGGCTTGTGCACCTGGGTATTTTGGTGCAGTTTTTTCCGATATCAGCGGAGTTATGGCCCTTGTTTAGCAAACAATGACATTTTTGGACTTGTGTCACGCGTAACTGAAAAAGTATTGCTGCTAGAGTGATGAAACTTTACAAACATATTAATCAGCATGTGAATTTGTGTACCTGGGTATTGTGGTGCAGTTTTTTCCGATATCAGCGGAGTTATGGCCCTTTTTTAGCAAAAAATGACATTTTTGGACATTGTCGCACATGACTCAAAAAGTTTTACTGCTAGAGTGATGAAACTTTACATACGTATTAATCAACATGTGAACTTGTGCACTTGGGTATTTTGGTATGTTATTTCCGCCATCAGTGGAGTTATGGCCCTTTTTTTTAGCAACAAAAAACATTTTTGGATTTGTGTCGCGTGTAACTAAAAGAGTATAACTGCTAGACTGATATGCCTTTCCAAATTTTACTGTTCACATGACGTAAACGTGAATTCTATTTACAATTAAACTGCACATCTATTTCGTGTAAATCCTTTGTTCTGCTAGAAAAGCACGCGAAAATTATGCTGACATGTTCAACGTCGCGTCATTAGCATGGAAAGTATAAAAGTTTTGTAGCGCATGACAACAAAATTGGTTATCTATATCGCGAACAATGTGCAGTTAGCATTTCCCTTTAAACAAAAAAGAAACAGAAAAATGTTACGCCGTTTTGATAATGTTATTGTCGTTCAAATAGGTCAGTATTGATCTATGACATACGGTTACTGTATACACACTCCTCGTAGGCAGCATGTAATTCGGCTGCTAATTAAAGTGACAGCAGTGAAAGGACGTTGTCATGGGTGGCACGCACAATGTAAGCTGAAGACATCAAACTGTTACACTTTGATCTTGAGTGGGTCAGGTTATTGTTTGTCGCACTACAAGAGTGTGAATGAAAGAGTAGCAATGTAGACATGAAAATCCAGACCTAACTGGATTTATTTATGAACGTCGTGTGATATTAAAAATATTCAAGTACGTGAAAAAAAATCGGAATCCACAGCCAGTTCGCAATATATTGGATATCACGAAATAACGGATCTTGATATAACGGATCTGCAGTGTAGTAAATGTAGTTAAGTCTCATTTAAGGATCGTGCATATAAAATGGAGTAAGACATTCTGAATAGCTCTTACAGGGTGTGAAAATAT
The DNA here is from genome assembly GCA_027627225.1 of Congeria kusceri. Classification (NCBI taxonomy): domain Eukaryota; kingdom Metazoa; phylum Mollusca; class Bivalvia; order Myida; family Dreissenidae; genus Congeria; species Congeria kusceri. The sequence continues at coordinate 52,094,841 of CM051030.1, forward strand.
CGTAATTAGTAACTTGTCCCAGGTCAAGTTTTCTGCAAAAATTTACTTGTCCGCAATCAAATGGCACTTGTCTAAATAAAAATATACTGGAAGTTTTTATTCAGGATGTTCATAATTTTATTTGTCAATAAAATAAGAATTTTATTGTTGTTAAAAGTAAATTTATATCTTAACACACCGACAGATATTAATAGTACTTGTCCACAGAAAACTTGACAGGAAAAGTTTACTTGTCCGATGGTAAAATTACCCGGGTCGGACAAGTCGGGCATTTGATATCCATACACACACGGCTCTTAGAATCAAACCTTTTTGATGCATCAGTGACTATAAGTCTTTACAAGTTTTTGTTACGTATGTAATTATTTTTTGTTGTGTAGGAACTTTTACAGGTACGTATGCTTAACAAATAAATGCTGATTTAGTGAATGAATTTAGGAAATGTCAATTTAGGAAATGTCAATTTGAAAGGTGTTACATAAATTGGGATCCATATACGAGTAGCCAGTCTTTGGTGTGTAATAATTTAAAATAACAATTGATAACTTTCAGGTGGACACCCACGTGCACGCCTCCTCGTGCATGAACCAAAAGCACCTCCTGCGCTTCATCAAGAAGAAGATGCGCACGTCCCCAGATGAGGAAGTGTGTGTCGACCCATCAGGGAAGGTCATGACCTTGAAAGAGGTACTTAATTGCACTGAAGAAGAGCAGCATAACATGTTGATTTGTTATACCTAAAATATACAGCCCATAACTCCACATAGCTATGTCAAGTAATTACGCAAATCTAAAATTCTGACTCCGCAGCAGGGAGTACTATATTTGATTCGCTTGACCTGTACTGTATGTATTCTTACATGGACCACTGCCTGATTGTCAAGGATGACAAAAGAAAGTGCAGGTGAAAAACTAAAATTCTTAAACTGAGAAAGCTTGTTTTTTAATGATTCCTTTTTAGGTCTTTGTTAAATATATGAATGTATCTGTTGTAATCATCTTCATCATCATAAATCACCAAGCTGTGCATAAGATCTAGGCCAGTGTTATCACACTGACTGTTGTCACAGGTGGTGTTTGAATTCCAGGTGTTCACGAGCATGAGTCTGGAACCTTACGACCTCAGTGTGGACATCCTGGACGTGCATGCTGTAAGTACATTCTTTATGCTGGATTTTGCTTACACTGTAAGTATATTACTTATGCTTTAAGTAGATTGCTTAAGTAGAGTGTTTATGCTGTTAGTAGATTGTTTATGTCATAAGCAAATTGTTAATGTCGTAAGTAGTTTGAGTTCGCTCTTAGTAGAGTGGTTATTCTGTAAGTCTATTGGTTAGTCTGTAAGTAGAGTGGTTATGCTGTAAGCATATTGGTTATTCTGTAAGTGGAGTGGTTATGCTGTAAGCATATTGGTTATTCTGTAAGTAGAGTGGTTATGCTGTAAGCATATTGGTTATTCTGTAAGTAGAGTGGTTATGCTGTAAGTATAGTGGTTATGTTGTACGTATATTGGTTATTCTGTAAGTAGAGTGGTTATGCTCTTTGTACATTGGTTATTCTGTAAGTAGAGTGGTTATTCTGTAAGTAGAGCGGTTATGTTGTACGTATATTGGTTATTCTGTAAGTAGAGCGGTTATGCTGTAAGTATTATTATTATTATTATTATTATACCAAATTTATATAGCACTCTTTTCATATATAAAATACATTCAAGTGCTTTACAAGTATATAAAAAACAACATGTACACATCTAAAAGGAACAATATATGTATCAACATTGAAATATAAAGTGTTAAAAGATAAAACAACAATTAAATTTAATTTAAAGAAAAGAAAAAAAAATAAGACATATGATTATTGTGAGGACTAAAGCTAAAATTCATGTGCATTATAAAATCAAATAAAAGAGAGAAACAAACTGTCACGATAAGATATTACACAGGTAATCTTCCATTTTAAATAAACATCAGTAACAATATATCCTTAAAAAGAAATGGGTTTTCAGAGCTCTTGTAAAAGCGTCAAGAGTATTGGATTTCCGGATTCCCATTGGAAGCGAATTCCACAACTTAGGAGCTGCTGTTGCAAAGCTACGGTCACCGTATGCGACTGTACGGGATCTTGGAACCATGAGAGTCAGAAAGTCACTTTGAGAGCGTAAGACACGCTTTGGTTTATACACCTTTAACATGTCTTTGACATAGCATGGAGACTGGTCATTTAAGGGTTTTTAAGTGTTCGTCAGTAGTTTAAATTCAATCTGGTGTTGTACTGGGAGCCAGTGAAGCTCCTTTAGTACAGGTGTAATGTGGTTGAAACAAGAAGTGCTGGTGATGATACGGGCTGCATATTTTGGACCGTTTGTAGTTCGTTTAAGGTTGTCTTAGGTAGACACCTAAGCAAGGCATTACAATAGTCAAGTCTGGATGTTACAAGGGAATTAACAAGAGTTTTGGTTGCATTGATTGTAAGATATTCTCTTATATGATCTATTTGTCGCAACTGGGCATAACAAGACCTGCACACAGAATTCACATGTTGTTCCATGTCCATCTTGGAATTGAGAAAGGCCCACAGATTTCGAACATGAAGATGGTTTTATCTCCGAATCTCTCACTTTAATAGTCACTTCGCATTGCGCTTTGAGCTGAACAGTATAAGTTCCGTTTTGTCTGCATTAAGTTTTAGCATATTGTGGTGCATCCAGGAGACAATATCATTGAGACGGGCTTCTAAGCGCTGTATAACTTCAACTTGTGAAATAACATCTACAGGTTCAATTGATAGGTATAGCTGGGAATCGTCCGCATAGAAATGATGGGTGAGTTCATGGTTTCTACAGATTGCACCTACTGGTTTGGTGTACATGATGTAGCTTTTAGGCCCTAACACTGATGCCTGTGGTACACTGTATTTCATGAGCACTGGATTAGAAAGTTCGCCATCAATGCACACAGTTTGATAACGATCACTTAGATAGGATGTCATCCAGACAAGTGGCTTACCCGCTATTCCAAAGTCATGTTCTAGACAATGGAGCAGTGTGCCATGATCGATGGTATCAAAGGCAGCAGACAGGTCCAGTAACACCAGGATAGTAGCTGTGCTATAGACTATAAACTTCAAAACAATTTCAACTGTCTTTGTTTATTTTTCAACTGGAAGCAAGATTTTCTAATCGGTTACACACAACTAATATAATTATCGAAAACAAAAGTGGTCAACAATTTTCTCTTCAGAACATTCTCCCCTATCTTGATAAAATATTGTTTTATCAAACGTCAAAAATACAAGATGTATACTAATTGCTTAACTATATTCAGTGGAAGCGTTTCTATTTACTGTAATAACATACTTGTAGAGAAGAAATTTGTCTATCAGACTATTTCTATGACTTTAAGCAGACCTCTATCAAAGGTTTAACAAACTATTAAAGATTTGTCCTATAAGGTGACATCATCTCAACAATGAGTAAATACAAATCTTACTATTATTCTATTAGAAGAACATTTCTATTTCTCAAATGATACTTTAATCTCCAAATTCTCTGTCAGACAATCTATGTTCCTTGAATAGTCTATAGTATTCAATTACAAGTTTGTGTAAACATTAAAAATGTTTCCAAACCTCTTAACAACAAAAACACAAATTAACATGACTTCTATGAACAAAGCTATTACATTTTACATGTTACTATCTGGTAACTAAGTTATGTAAAGCACTAATTAGAAAGTAATATCTTTCAAAGCTATCTCAAGTATTACGAACAACAACATAGGTACATGGTATATCAAAACTTAAAGTATGACTAGTCATTACAAAACTTAATACTGAAATTATAATACTACAAACAATCACAAAAACACATTATAGAAATCTAGCATACTATGTAGCAATACATCTTTAAGTTCAGGAAAAGTCTTATAAGAAAACCGTATTTAATAAAAGAATAATGAGTCACTTGGAAAATGAAAATTAAGACATTTGTCACTTTTTTGAAGCAATTTTTAAATCTGGAAATAGTAAATGAGAACAATTGTTCAACAGGTTCAATTCTAAGTGAACACTTTCAACAAATAGTTTTCTTCAGGTTATAACTGCACACATAATGGTAAAATCATCAAAAATAAGCATACATACATAATGACAAGGAACAAATCATAATTATATGTAATACTGGTATATCATCAAAATGCAATATGGTAACATAAAATGTCATCATTGAACAGAAGGCAATAATCAAAGCAATTCACTTTCTTCAAAATACATGATGTTTGTTCTTGCATGAATCAGGATACACAGGGGATTATTATGCCCCTTTAAGCTCAGTGTAATCCTGCATATCAAACTGTTTACACCTTAAATGAGATAATTTGGTTGCTCTGTGGATTATTGTGCCACTTAACACAACAACCAAAAGAAAATGAACTTATTTACATTTACACTAAGTCTAGATGCTGAGTTCTTCATCTTGCTGACGCTAGATTGCGCTTTAGTTCATCAATTATCGTTGTCTGGCTCGATTAGACAGAGTCTTGTAACGGATCTCTTGAACACCGATTGTCCTATGCGAACACTGACAGCACGAACATGGCCATCAGCTCCCTGGAAAATCTCAACTACTCGACCAAGCGGCCATCGACCTCTTGGTAGCTCGGGATCGAACACCAGAACAACCTCTCCTATGCGAAAGTCTCTGTGTTGTTGGAACCACTTCTTTCTGCCAGCAAGCATTGGCAGAAACTCTTTCAACCAAAGTTTCCAGAAGTGTTTCACAAGTTCTTGTATGCGTCTCCAGCGTTTTAGTGGACTATAGTTCATGTCATCTACTGTATCAGGAGCGAACTGTCCTCCAACTTGTCCAAACAGGAAATGGTTTGGAGTAAGAGGTGTACAATCAGCAACATTTGCTGACTGGTAGGTAAGTGGACGAGAGTTTATCAAACTTTCAGCTCCAGTAAAAGCTGTGATGAGCTCTTCATCAGAAATATCAGCTGAGGTCAAGATAGCTGATATTGCATGTTTTGCCGATTTTATCATTATTTCATGTACCCCATGCCAGTGAGGTGCCGCAGGAGGGTTGAAAAACCACTGAATTCCTCGGTTAGCAGCATTTTCTTTGATTTTGTCTTTGTCTACACACTGCACTAGTTCTCTGAGTTCTTTATCTGCTCCGACAAAATTAGTGCCATTGTCAGAGTAAACTGAAACTGGTAAGCCTCTCCTGTTCACCATTCTGTAGAATGCATTCAAGAATGCGTTTGTATCAAGACCAAAGGCTATTTCTAGGTGCACTGCGCGAGTAGATAAGCATGTAAATAGACAGAGATATCTCTTTGCTCGTCTCGTTCCCCTGCCATGGACTGTAATATAGGGACCACCAAAGTCTACTGCGACATTACTGAAGGCTCGCATTGTTACTCTGGTTCTTACTTTTGGTAGAGGTGCCATGAGTTGATCTTTTGGTTTGCTTTTCCTTCGTTTGCACTCAGAACACTTGTTTTCACAGTCTCTTATTTGTTCTCTAGCTGCTACAATCCAGTATTTCACTGACAGATCAGAGAGTGTTTGGTTTGTTCCACTATGATTGTTCTTTTCATGGGCATCTCTCACAATTAACTCTGTAATTGGACTCTTTCTGGGTAGCAACACAGGATACTTTGTGTTATATGGAAGAAATTCAGAGTGTTTCAGTCTACTATCACTTCTCATCACACCTTCAGAGTCTAATTTTGGATTCAGTTTGATCAGTTTGCTAGGAATGCCTACTTTCTGATTCTTACTAAGTTTCTCATACTCTTCTGCAAAATGTTTTCTCTGTGTCTCTTTAATCATTTTAGTCTTGCTTTCTTCAATTTCAACTGCACTCAATGGTCCGCAGACTCGATAATCTTTCGTTACTTTGCAATTTTCAATGAATCTAGTGACCCATGCTAGAATTCTTACAAGTTTTATCCAATTTGAATATCTGTCTATCGCCATTCTCCTTGTGACACATGAAATGTCTGCAAATTTGGATGTCCTGTTTTTCTCAGTTCAAGTTTCCCTTCATTACTCACATCAATTTTGCTCTTTGGCCATTCATTTTCACTTTCTTTGAGGAAGCTGGGTCCTTCCCACCAAATGTTAGCTACAGCCAGAATGGCTACAGGTAAACCTCTTGATACTTTGTCTGCTGGGTTGTCGTTTGTTGGAACATATCTCCACTGACTTGGGTTTGTAGCTCTGTGAATATCACCAATTCCATTTGCGACGAATGTTTTATATTGTCTGCTATTGTTCCTAATCCAGTAAAGGACATTCATACTATCTGACCAAAATGTTACATGTTTGATTTCTATTTCAAGAGCTCCGCAAATTCTCAATGCAAGTTTTAAACCAAGGGTTGCAGCAAGTAATTCAAGTCTGGGGATGCTAGTAGCTTCTGTAGGAGCAACACGACTTTTCACAGCAACAAAGCGTACAGTCACATCTTCATTTTCGTACTGGCATCTCGAATATACGACTGCTCCATATGCTATCAATGATGCATCTACAAATGTATGAATTGACATGGACTTCAATTCTGTTTCACTGTTCTCAATTTGCAAACAACGTGAAATCTTGATCTTATCTAAATCTTTAAGCTCTTCGAACCACCTTTGAAATTTCAACATCTCTGTTTCTCTCATTGTTTCATCCCAGTCAACTCCGCTTAACCAGACGTCCTGCATGATTTCTTTTCCTCGCACTACATACGGCGCTAAAAACCCTACAGGATCAAATATCCTACTGATAGTCTTCAAGACATTTCTGTTTGTTATTTCACTTGGCATTGTCATTTGATGACCAACTTTGAATATGCATTTATCATCTTTGGCTCCAAGAGCTTTAGTTGTTGGTAGATTTCCTGTCCCTAGATCTATTTCTGCAGCTCTGTCTTCTTCTGGTATTGTTTCTAACACATCCACTTTTTAGCATGCATGTCAGCTTTTAGCCATAATTCTCTTAATTGTCTACATAGTTCTGTTCCTTCTGCTACATTTTTCGCAGAATCCATGCTATCATCCATGTAAGTGGATTTCAGAATTGTCTCAGCTGCCATCGGATACATGTCAGCATACAGTATCGCATTATGTTGGGATACATACTGGGCTAGATATGGTGATGAGTTCACCCCGAACACCAAACGTTTGAATTCAAATGTCTCTATGGGTCTTTCTGGTGATTCTCTCCATAAGAATTTTTGGTATTTCTGATCTTCAATTGCTAAGCCAACTTTCAAGTACATCTCAGCTATGTCACACACTACTGCAATCTGATTTCTCCTGAACCTCAGCAGCACATCAAACAGTTCTCTTTGCAATTTTGGCCCTGCACTAAGGCACTCATTCAAACTTGTACCTTCATGATTCGATGATGCATCAAATACAATACGAACTTTTGTTGTTTCCTTTTCTGGCCTGACTACTGCAAAAATGTGGCAAATACCATCCCTTTTCATTGTCTTTTCTTTCAACTTTCCTAACATAACCTTTTTCTTCATATTTCTTTATGATTCCACTATATTCTTGCTTCAATTCGGGTGAATTTTTCATTTGTTTCTCAGTGCCATATAGCCTTTTCAATGCGGTACTATAATTGTCTGGTAATGTCTCTTCATCTGATATCCATGGCAATGAAACTATGTATCTATTGTTTTTGTGTTCAATACTATTTTCAGTTTGCATCTGCACTTTCTTTTCTTGTGGTGACATTTGGTTACAATTTCACTTTCAACTTCCCAAAACTGTTTCAATGAAGTCTCCAAGTTATTGGCATGGAACATGATTGCAACATCCTGTTGTGTGTTTAAGTGCAGCCATTTATTCCACACTGTCCCTTAAATTTACATTCTTTCCCCATATGATTACCTTTGAGGCATCTGAAGCAAAGTCCAGCATCTTTGGCTTGTTTCCATCTTTCTTCTATGTTTATAGCTTTGAATTTCTGACACTCCCATACATAGTGATTTTCTCTGCAAATTTGACACTGAACAGATTGTGTTTGCTTCGTATCAGTTTTTCCAAAGAAAGTCTTTTGAGGTTTCATTCATGGGTTTTCATGAAGTGTCAAACCATAAATGGTCTCATTTGCATGTACTGCGTATTCAGTCTCTTCATTCACAAACTTTCTCAAAGTTTCAACGGAGTCTAGTAACGATTTGTCGTGAAGTGTTCTCAGATAGCGTGTTAACATGGTTTGTGGCAGTTTCTTTAACAGACGGTGGTACAGTGAGCCTCCTTCAAGATCATGAAGATGATTTACTTCCCTCAAGTTAATGACTGCTATGTCTAGTAAATCAGCGCATTTTTCAAGTTCTTTCGAAGTTTCATTCTTCAACAGCTGGAAATTCTCTAATTCATCTAAGAATTGGTTTACTTCTCTCTTAGTTCCACCATATTTTCTGTCAAGTCTTTCTTTTGCATCATACACCTCTTTCGAATGTCCCAGGTTTTCAATAGAATGTAGCGCTTGGCCCCCTAAGTACTGTCGTAATTGAAGAAGTTTGTACTGTGTGGTGTACATGGCGATTCGTCAATACATGCTTGGAAAGCTGCCTTCCATGCAGGGTACTTTGTTTTATCACCTGTGAACACGGGTATCTGTACTCTTTGGAGTTGTTTCCACATATGTTTGCCTAATGCCGAATCAGATTTACCATCGTCTTCATGGATAGATTCATGATCGTGGTCAGACTTGGAGCTTACTGTGAATATTTCATCATGCAAACACATAAGTTCATCATATTGTTCTTCAAAAATGTCAATTTCATTCAAAATACTTGCCAACTCTGCCTTATCTTTTACTATTAAGGCAAGGTCTTTGACACTTTGAACTGCAGAATCCATAGCCTCTTCAACTTTGTCGAGACACTCTTTTGCCAGATCTTTGCTAGGCGCATCATCACTCAAAATGTCTTTCATTTTGTTACGCGCTCTTGTGTACGCCGCTTTGCACCTCGATTTCTTCACCTTTAACTCCACTAAATTGTCTTGTGGGGGGTTTTCCTCGTCTTTGTCACTCATTTTGAATGAATAGAAACCAGCAAACTTCGCTCTGCTACCAAAATAAATGTGCTATAGACTATAAACTTCAAAACAATTTCAACTTTCTTTGTTTATTTTTCAACCGGAAGCAAGATTTTCTAATCGGTTACACACAACTAACATAATTATCGAAAACGAAAGTGGTCAACAATTTTCTCTTCAGAACAGTAGCCTTATTTTGGTCTAAAGACTGGAGAATGACACTCTGGACTTTGAGTAAAGCAGTCTCGGGAGAGTGAAATGTTTTATATGCCGACTGATGTTTCTCGTGAAGGTTGTTTAATGTCAAATGCTGTTCAACACGTTTGTCTACTACCTTCTCTAAAACCTTAGAGATAAATGGGAGATTGGACACAGGCCTGCAGTTATTAAGAGTATTTTGGTCGAGACTTGGCTTTTTTAAAAGAGGTCTTTTATACGTGAGCATTTAAATGTCTTCGGTACGTATGCAGAGTCTAGAGAAGAGTTGTGAATTTTTGTCAAAACTGGTAAAAGTTCATCAAGACATGATTTCAATAGCCAGGTTGGTATCGGATCTAATTCACAGGATTTATTTGGAGATTGCAGGATGATTTGTTTCACTTACTGGGATGTAGCAGGGACAAAATCTGTCAGATGATTTTCTAATGGTACCTGAACAGATTTGATATTTATTGGATTGGAGCCAATCTGATTCCTTGAATCGAGATTGATCGGATTGGAACCAAACTGATTCCTTGAATCGATATTTATTGGATTGGAACCAAACTGATTCCCTGGATCGATATTCATTGGATTGGAACTCAATTGATTCCCCGGATCGATATTGATTGGATTGGAACCAAACTGATTCCTTGAAGATATATCACATCTAATGGTTTCTATTTTGTTAATGAAAAAGTCGCTAAAGTCCTGTGCCACTATCTTTGATACTTTGTTGAAGAGTAACATGATATCATTCGAAACACCTAACAAATGTTTAGTAACCTTAAACAGACTCTTCTGGTCATTTCCACAGGATTCTACTTTGTCAGAGTAATAACTGACCCTAGCAAGTTTAAGCAGTTTATTAGTTTTTGCACAATGGTTTCTGTAGATTTCGTGGTGAACTGTTAATTTGGTTTTTTGCCATTGTCGTTCCAGCCTACGTTTCAAATGTTTAGCGTCATGTAATTCCTGATTATACCATGGACAAGATGGTCTAAGAACAATTGTCTTCGTACGTATATTGATTATTCTGTAAGTAGAGCAGTTCTGCTGTAAGTATATTGGTTATTCTGTAAGTAGTGCGGTTTTTGCTGTAAGTGTATTGGTTATTCTGTAAGTTGAGCGGTTATGCTGTAAGTAGAGTGTTTATGTTGTAAGTAGCATGTTTATGCTGTAAGTTCAGTGTTAATACTGTAAGTAGAGTGTTTATGCTGCAAGTAAAGTGGTTATGCTGTCAGTAAAGTGTTTATGGTGTAAGTAGAGTGTTTATGCTGTGAATAGCGTGTTTATGCTTTGAGTTGAGTGTTTATGCTGCAAGTAAATTGCTTATGCTGTAAATAGATTGTTTATGTTGTAAGTAGATTGCTTTGCTTTTAATAGATTGTTTATGCTGTAAGTAGATTGCTTATACTGTAAGTAAAATGCTTATGCTACAGATAGATTGACTGTAAGTATATTATAGCTTATGTTGTACATGTTAGTAGGGTGTTTATGTTGTAAGTAGAGTAATTATGCTGGAAGTGAATTGCATCGGCTGTAAGGATATTGCTTATGCTGTCAGTGTATTAATTATGTTGTAAATAAATTGCTCAAGCTGTGAGACATTGATTCTGTTGTAAAGTAGATTACTTATGCTGCATTTAAACATATAGGAAAAACATTCATATTACACAGTTGTTTCTGAGATTGATATTAAGTACAATTTCATTTGATTCTATTATACAGAGGAAAAGTGATTTTGTTTGTCATTATACCTGATGATGAGATAAATGGGATTTACTTGTATTCCAGGACCGAAACACTTTCCACCGGTTTGACAAGTTCAACGCCAAGTATAATCCCATAGGTGAGAGCAGGCTTCGAGAAATCTTTATCAAGTCAGATAACTACGTCCATGGGAAATATTATGCTGAGGTGTTAAAGGTAGGCAACTGTATGACCGTGAAGTTATTAAAATGTGCGAAAGCGTGTTACAGTTGCTTTATTGATAGTAAAATCAATGGTCATTCACACTGTGAACTATTGATTTCAGAATCTTTCTGCAATATTCCAGTTCGATTTTGTATACCCGGTAATAGTTTATAATTATTAATTTAACACGTGATTGAAGAATGCTTGTCAATAGTAAAAATACGTGCTCACTTTGTATATATTATGTATCTTTTTATGCACCCACTTTAGAGGGGGGGGGGGCATATAGATTTGCCCTTGTTCATCCGTCCTTCTGTCCATCCGTCGGATTTTTGTGTCGCGCATAACTCAAAAAGTATAACTGCTAGAGTGATGAAACTTTATAAGCATATTCATTGGCATTGGGGCTTGTGCACCTGGGTATCTTGGTGCAGCTTTTTCCGACATAAGCAGAGTTTTGGCCCTTTTTTAGCAAATAATGTTATATTTTTTACTTGTGTCGCGCGTAACTTAAAAAGTATTGTTGCTAGAGGGATAAAATTTTACAAACATATTTATCAGCATGTGAACTTGTGCTTGTGGGTATTTTGGTGCAGTTTTTTCAGACATCAGTGGAGGTATGGCCCTTTTTTAGCTAAAAATGACATTTTTGGATTTGTGTGGAACACAACTCAAAAAGTATTACTGCTACTGTGATGAAACTTTATAAACATATTCATCAGCATGTGAACTTGTGCACCTGGGTATTTTGGTGAATTTTTTCCATCAGCAGAGTTTTGTGACAACCAGCGGAATGTGGGGGCATCCATGTCCTACGGACACATGTCTAGTTTGTACAAGGTTTGTTCTACAACCAGCGAACAATAGGACAATCGCATTTCCAAAAACTGTATGATACCTTCGAAGAAATTCAACTGAAAAATTGACATTTTTTATAAAGAGCCCAAGGGTCATATACCAGCATTTGACCCAGCCATTCTGTCAACTAAATTGCTTATATGTTTAATTAATTAAATATTCTTCCAGGAATATTATTTATATAGTATCATATCAAAACATTTTTTTAGGCATTAGGGAAAGGTACCGGTACTGTAGTGAACAAAGCTTCCCTAGTTTATGAACTTTTATTTATTTTATTTAAGAAATAATTGTTGATTTATAGTTGTTTATCAGCCAATTAACAACGATTTGGTGTTCTGATGCGTAGGAATTAAACCACGACTTTGCCATTAGCGCAAGTGGTTTAATATACCACATCAGAACAACAAATCGTTGTTTATTAGCCGATAAACAATAATTATGCAAACATTAGTTAGATTCTAACATGACCTGACAATATTTTCAACAATCACAATGCGAACTATATTTTACGTTTTTGTTACTATTTTGGGCGGTTGTTTATTGGTAGTTGAACAATGGTGAATACAGTTAAACACCGCTATTTTGAAGTCTTTGGGACTGACGAAAATAGTTTGAAATAGGAAAGTTCGAAATAGGGATGTTCCCTATTGTGCATGTACTAATAAATTTTGAAAATTGTGCATGCGGTTTAATTACACCATCTGTTTATATGATATGTGTATGAAGGTTCGTAATCATTGTAAAGATTGTAACGTTCAATAAACACTGATTGCATTTTTTTTTCCACATATTCAACAAATTATAAAAAATCAAAGAAAATTGTGATATAAGACAGGATGAGCTCTGTGCACAATGTATTGTTTGTTACTCACAATAATAACTACCGTATATTCAATTAATGTTGATCATTTATCCACGCGTCAATCATTACTTGGTTTTACAACCCGTGAACAATGGAAGGTGCAAAAACATAACTGAGCAACGACTGCCAAGTCATCACACCTTTGATAGACAGCTTTGGCTTAAGTGCGACTTCGAAAAAAAAATAAACACTGATCATTACGTGGCATTTTAGTTGGAAATAGCGATGAATTCGAAATAGACAAATTCGAATTAATGATTAATACTTTAGTTAAATAAAGAATGCAAAAAATTGGAACCGAAAAAATAGTTCGAAATAGCGATTAATTAAAATTAACCGTGTTCAAAATAGCGGTGTTCAACTGTATTGTTTTTTGTCTATAGAAAACACAGTGCGTGTAATGTTAGAATTATAGATTTCTATTTTGAGACCAATCTAATGTTCGTTTCCAGGAAGTGGCACAGGACCTAGAGGAGAGCAAGTACCAGAATGCAGAGCCCCGACTGTCTGTGTACGGCAAGTCTATTGATGAGTGGGACAAGCTGGCCAAGTGGGCCATTGACTTCAAGGTGTACTCGGACAACATGCGCTGGCTCATACAGATACCTAGGCTATAGTAGGTGTCACTTATCTGGGGCAGTCATGGTTTATAAATAACTGACCAGTTGTTCTGTTTGGCCCTGTAGTTATTTACATGTTGTAATATGGCTCACACTGATAATCAGGCTATAGTAGGTGTTTCTTTTGTGGATTTCATTTTCCATAAATAAAACGTTGGCTTATACAGATACCCAGGATATAGTAGGTGTAGCTTGAGTGGATGTTGTCCTGGTCCATAAATAACTGACTGGTTTCACAGGCTAAAGTAGGTGTCACTTTTGTGGATGTCATGTTCCATAAATAAAATGCTGGCTTATACAGATACCCAGGCTATAGTAGGTGTCACTTGTGAAAATGTTTTTGGGGAAGTCATGGTTTATAATGGTTTTGGCCCAGTAGTTTGGATTATTAGTTTGAATATGACTCATACAGATACCATGGCTAAAGTAGGTGTTGTCTATGTGGATTTTGTATGATTATTGTATGCATTGGCCACGAGTCATGGTCTATAAATAAAATGCTGGCATGTACTACAGCTATTGTAGGTGTCTTGTGTGTTGAAGCTGTCAAAGAAGTTATGTTCCATAAATAAAATGCTGGCTTGTACAGATATCAAGGCTATAGTAGGTGGCACATAGGTGGATGTTGTATGATTAGACGGTGCTTTACCAGCTGACCTTTGCTGTTCTGTTTGTGGCTTTCAGTTAGTTGTCCTGTCAACGCCAATAGTTATAAACATGTCTTAGCTAACAAGCTACTAAATGTTAAGAGAATATACAGTTAGTAGTGGAAAGAGTAGAAGTGGGAGAATTAAGATGATATATAGATGGTAATAAGAAGAAGCAGGAAAGTAGAAAAGGTAATTGGAGCGATTCTTTAATGAGGGAAATTTCAAAAATATGGGTTACATGAGAGGAAGCAGGTTAAAAGGACATTAACATAAAAGTGGGTTGAGGATGCATTCATGATTACATTGAACATGCGAAACCATTAGATCTCAAATTTATCACAGCATTCTATTACTTTACTATTTTTCCCTGGAAGTTTCCCTTGGAATGGGTACATTACATGTGCTTTTTTATTATTCAGTGATGTGTACAGAGCGAATGGAGAACATTGAATGTGTTTCCTCAGGTTTCAGTGATGTGTGCAGAGAAAATTGAGAACATTGTATGTGTTTCCTCTGGTTTCATTGATGTGTATAGAGCAAATTGAGAACATTGTATGTACTTTCCTGATTTCAGTGATGTTTACAGAGCAAATTGAGAACACTGTAAGTACTTTCCTGATTTCAGTGATGTGTACAGAGCAAATTGAGAACACTGTATGTACTTTCCTGATTTCAGTGATGTCTACAGAGCAAATTGAGAACACTGCATGTACTTTCCTGATTTCAGTGATGTAAACTGAGCAAATTGAGAACATTGCATGTACTTTCCTGATTTTAATGATGTGTACAGAGCAAATTGAGAACACTGCATGTACTTTCCTGATTTCAGTGATGTGTACAGAGCAAATTGAGAACATAGCATGTACTTTCCTGATTTCAGTGATGTGTACAGAGCAAATTGAGAACACTGCTTGTACTTTCCTGATTTCAGTGATGTAAACAAAGCAAATTGAGACCATTGTATGTACTTTCCAGATTTTAGTGATGTGTACAGAGCAAATTGAGAACAATGTATGTACTTTCCGGATTTCAGTGATGTGTACAGAGCATATTGAAAACACTGCATGTACTTTCCTGATTTCAGTGATGTAAACAGAGCAAATTTAGACCATTGTATGTACTTTCCTGATTTTAGTGATGTGTACAGAGCAAATTGAGAACTTTGTATGTACTTTCCTGATTTCAGTTATGTGTACAGAGCAAATTGAGAACACTGCATGTACTTTCCTGATTTCAGTGATGTCTACAGAGCAAATTGAGAACACTGCATGTACTTTCCTGATTTCAGTGATGTCTACTGAGCAAATTGAGAACACTGCATGTACTTTCCTGATTTCAGTGATGTGTACAGAGCAAATTGAGAACACTGCATGTACTTTCCTGATTTCAGTGATGTGTACAGGACAAACAACCTTGTGAAGAGTTTCCAGGAGATACTGGAGAACATTTTCCTGCCACTGTTTGAGGTGACCAATGATCCGAGATCACATCCGGAGCTGCACGGGTTCCTGCAACATGTGAGTGTCGGCCATGCATACAAACCTGGGCTGATGTTCACAAAGCTCATCAAGGAAATCTTAACTAACATTGTACTTAACTGAAAATTTCAGAACAAATTTTCTATGTGAATTCCAGTTGTTTATGTTTACAAACTGGTTATATACTTAGCAATTTACACTGATTCAAAGCATTTTAATATACAATGACCTAAACATGGAACAGCCCTTATGCTTAAAGAATTTCCTGAATTTAAGAAATTTGCTTGAGTTTTTCCTTTGGAGCTTTGTTAATACCGGCCCTGAGAATTCAGGGGGTGGATCCATAGGTCAAGTTTTGTTGTTGTTGTTGTTTAATTGAAGATCAGTAGACATCCTTAGATGAATATTATGTTTGTTACATGTATAGTGGTAGCGAGTGGTGTAGAGTAAAATAGTCATCTTGGATGGTAAAGTATTTGCTGGAGAAATCATAAGTGTAAGACCAAAGTGTAGTTGTTTATTGGTAAAAGCTATATCTGTTTACTTCCCTATATTTACATTAAGTATGCCCGTAGTGGAGGGATTCTATAATAATCAATTGCCCACACACCCCATCCAACTTGATGTAGACTTATTTCAATAGATGAGTATTTATTTCTTTGTTATTGTCATCGATCTTGGTTTCATGTAGATAACTGCTTACAAACATAAGAAATAAATTTTATGACTACCATATTTTTTCTATGTTTTCAGACACACTAAGTTTTCAGACACCCACAAAATCTGTCGAAATAATGATTTTTTGCGCCTTTCAGACGGATAATTTATGTCAATTATGTAAGTATATGCAATTAACACCAATTATGCTAAAACCTTTCATAGGGAGCGACAGGTTTTATCAAAGACGTCTCTCCTATTGTTTTTCAATTTCATCTTGTGAAAAATATGCAGCCCCATTCTGCATGTCAATTATCAAGTTAGGGACAATATTATGGCTTCAATAAACAACCTCGTGTAAAAAAATAACACCTCCAGGTATAAACGAAGTACATATCTGCAGACAACTGTACAAACAAGTGCTTATTTGCGATTTTAACGACTTGAACATTTTTCAGAATCGCCACCGCAGGCAACTATTCAAACAAGTGCATAGCTTATTTGCGATTTTTACGACTCGAACATTTTTCAGAATCTTTGTTTTCTGACGGATTTCGATGATTTATTTTTTTGTGAATTTAAATATTCAGAGGCTGAAAAAAATAATTATTTTTAAGCATCTGAAAACATAGAATAAATGCGGTAGATGTTACACACACAAAATAATTCCAACAAAGTGTAAACCGTAACACAATATTAAACATTCTCCACTTGCAATTGTCAGAAAAACAAATAACGTTTAGAACAATTTTCTCAGGTCACGGGACTAGATTCAGTGGATGACGAGTCCAAGACGGAACATACCAGATTTGACATCGGCTCCCCCTCCCCCGACGAGTGGACGCAGGCAGACAACCCCCCATACAGCTACTATCTCTACTTCATGTACGCCAACCTTGTGGTGCTGAACCATTTCAGGAGGTGAGGTTCTAGTTTTTGCATTGTACTACGTCGAAAGCTTAAGGTACTATTTCGATTATGAAAGTTCTTGGTTACCAGCTCAGGAATGTGAAATCCTACTTGTGTACATTTTGTATTTTTAACTCCATTTACAACCAACAGTAACTAGGAAGTGTTTGTATTACGAGTTCCATAATTATAATCTAAATTATAAATAAAAACATAATCTTTGTGTCTATAATTGTGGTATTATTGAGTCTGCAAATGAAACCAGTATTTTTGTGACTTTGAGATCATTTGGAAATTGTTGCATGTACTGCAGAGATGCAATACTAGAAATGTCGTAGGAATATACACTATTTGTTGCAATATTATTAATTTCAGAGAGCGGGGGTTGAACACACTGGTGCTGAGACCGCATTGTGGGGAGGCGGGCAATGTGACCCACCTGGTAGCTGCGTTCATGTGTGCGGAGAATATTTCCCATGGGCTGATGTTGAGGAAGGTAGGTTGTAATGTCAAATGTACAGTGGGGAGAACTGCATGTTCATATTATGAAGGTCACTGTTAATCAGAAAGTTCTGCTTGTTAACTTTACATTTAAATGCAGTAATATTGGCGAACTGTTTTTGTTTTCCAAAAATATTTGGTTAGAGCTTATGGCCATCAGCTTGTCTTTCTCACCTTCTAGTCTATGTTCTTGTCTGCTTTTCAAATGCTAGATTGTATTGAAACTGTGTGGCATGCTTTAAAATCCAGAAGAGCATTTTCACATTGAGCTTATGTTCAGTATTGATGAATTTACGAAACTGTAATTGTGTTGTTGGCCATAGGCTTATTGAGACATTTCCAGTCCATTTCCTTGGTAGAATCAGTATTTGGTCTTTTTGAGAAAGATCATTCAAACGCTTCCCGAGTAGGGACTGAACACACGATCCCCTAATCGCAAGTTGGTCATCACATCCATTACACCACAACAAGTGTTATTCATTGTTTTTAGCTCACCTGAGCACAACGTGCTCATGGTGTGCTTTTGTAATCGCCTTTTGTCTGTCGTCCTTCGTGCGTCTTCAATCGTTCGTATTCAACATTTACCTTGTGAACACTCTAGAGGACACATTTATTGGCCAATCTTCATGAAACTTAGTCAGAACATTTGTCCCAGTGATATCTCGGCCAAGTTCGAAACTGGGTCATGTGGGGTGAAAAAGTAGGTCACTAGGTCAAATTTAAGAAAAGGCTTGTGAACTCTCTAGAAGTCACATTTTTTGCCCAATCAACATGAAACTTGCTCAGAACATTTGTTCTAATGATAGCTTGGCCGAGTTCGAAAATGGTTCCGTTCCATTGAAAAACATGGCCGCCAGGGGGCGGGGCAGTTTTCCTTATATGGCTATAGAAAAAGCTTGTGAACACTCTAGAAGTCACAATTTTTGCCCAATCAACATAAAACTTGCTCAGAACCTTTGTTCTTATGATATCTCGGCCGAGTTCGAAAATGGTTCCGCTCCATTGAAAAACATGGCCGCCAGGGGGCGGGGCAGTTTTCCTTATATGGCTTTAGAAAAAGCTTGTGAACACTCTAGAAGTCACATTTTTTGCCTAATCAACATGAAACTTGCTCAGAACATTTGTTCTTATGATATCTCGACCGAATTCGAAAATGGTTCCGGTCCGTTAAAAAACATGGCCACGAAGGGGGTGGTGAGTTTTTCTTATATGGTGAACACTCTAAAAGTCACTTTTTTTTTCCCAATCAACATGAAACTTGCTCAGAACCTATGTTCTGATGATATCTCGGCCGAGTTCAAAAATAGTTCCGGTCCGGTGAAAAACATGGCCGCCAGGGCAGGGGGGCAGTTTTACTTATATGGCTATATGAAAAGCTTGTGAACACTCTAGAAGTAACATTTTTTGCCCAATCTTTATGAAACTTGGTCAGAACATTTGTCCCAATGATATCTCGGCCGAGTTCGAATCTGGGTCATGTGGGGTCAAAAATTAGGTCACTAGGTCAAATTGAAGAAAAAGCTTGTTTACACTCTAGAAGTCACATTTTGTGTCCAATCTTCATGAAACATGGTTAGAACATTTGTCTTAATGATATCTCGGCCGAGTTCGAAAATGGTTGCCCTCCGTTGAAAAACATGGCTGCCAGGGGGCGGGGCAGTTTTCCTTATATGGCTATATTGAAAACTGTATAAGGCTTGTTAACACTCTAGAAGTCACATTTCTTGCCCAATCTTCATGGAACTTGGTCAAAACATTTGTCCCAATGATATCTCAGCTGAGTTCGAATCTGGGTCATGTGGGGTCAAAAACTAGGCCACCAGGTCAAATTGAAGAAAAAGCTTGTTAACACTCTAGAAGTCACATTATTTGCCCAATCTTCATGAAACATGGTCCGAACATTTGTCTTAATGATATATCGGCCGAGTTCAAATCTGGTTCATGTGGGGTGAATAACTAGGTCAACACTCTTGAAGTCACATTTTTGCCCAATCTTCATTAAACATGCTGAGAACATTTATCCCAATGATATCTCGACCGAGTTCAAATCTGGGTCATGTGGGGTTTAAAACTAGGTCACTAGGTCAAATTGAAGAAAAAGCTTGTTAACTCTCTAGAAGTCAAAATTTTTGCCCAATCTTCATGAAACTTGGTCAGAACATTTGTCCCAATGATATATCAGCCCAGTTCAAATCTGGGTCATGTGGGGTCAAAAACTAGGTCACTAGGTCAAATTGAAGAAAAGCTTGTTTACACTCTAGAAGTCACATTATTTGCCCAATCTTCATGAAACATGGTCAGAACATTTGTCTTAATGATATCTCGGCCGAATTCAAATCTGGGTCATGTGGGGTCAAAAACTAGGTCACTAGGTCAAATTGAAGAAAAAGCTTGTTAACACTCTAGAAGTTATATTATTTGCCCAATCGTCATGAAACTTGGTCAGAACATTTCTCCCAATGATATCTCGGCTGAATTGGAATCTGGGTCATGTGGGGTTAGAAACTAGATCACTAGGTCAAATTGAAGAAAAAGCTTGTTAACACTCTAGAAGTCACATTTTTTGCCCAATCTTCATAAAACTTGGTCAGAACATTTTTCTTAATCGTATCTCGGCCGTGTTTGTATCTGGGTCATGTGGGGTCAAAACTAGGTCACTAGGTCAAATTGAAGAAAAAGCTTGTTAACACTCTAGAAGTTACATTATTTGCCCAATCGTCCTGAAACTTGGTCAGAACATTTGTCTGACTGGTATCTCAGCCTAGTTCGAATCTGGGTCATGTGGGGTCAAAAATTAGGTCAATAGGTCAAATTGAAGAAAAAGCTATAATTTCAATATGTACTTCAAAATTGTGAATGTCTGTTTTCACTTAAGTTTTTCAAACCATGATGATTAAGGCCGCATTTCCATCAGTCTGTATCAGTATATCCATATCCGTATAAAAATCTAACACATGGAAAATTGTTCGACTAATAAAACTCAGGTGAGCGACCCAGGGCCATTTGGCCCTCTTGTAAATATTTTTTTTGGCAAGCTTCAAATACATGTACTTAAATTATAATTCATGATCACATATATTTTATATACATTATTGTAATATTACAAGACAATCTGCCATTTCCAGGTGCCGGTGATGCAGTACCTGTATTACCTGTCACATATCGGAATTGCCATGTCCCCCCTCAGTAACAACTCCCTCTTCCTCAACTACCACCGCAACCCGCTGCCCGAGTACTTCGCCCGCGGGCTCAACGTCTCCCTGTCTACGGATGACCCACTTCAGTTTCATTTTACAAAGGTCAGTTCGTTCATAGGATGTTTGTAAAGCGTCGGTGTTTGTTTTTAAGGAAATTTCTACTATTCAGTTTTATTTTACAAGGTATTATATTCTGGGGTTTCACGTACAAAGTGTAAGTACCACAGAAAAATATTTTCAAATATTGATGTTTATATAAAAAAAGCAAGTAGTTTGGAACATGACTATCTGTGTTGTTGTGCAGGAACCGTTGATGGAGGAATACAGTATTGCTGCCCAGGTCTGGAAACTCTCTACCTGTGACATGTGTGAGATCGCACGTAACAGCGTCTGTCAGAGTGGCTTTCCCCATGTGGTATGTGCTTGTACTGCCTGTCAAAGTGAACAGTCTTAAGCTTAATTTAATCCTTTTCTTTGAATAGTCGATTTTGAATGACTTTTGAGGGCTATCTCTACAGGCCTTTTGGTTGGTCAACATTTTAAGTAAAACTAAGTTTGAGACTAAGAACTGTCATACTAGTCATATCCCAAAATGCTTATTTTGTTGTTAACCTAATGTTTTCATTATGTGCTTGTAAGTATTTAATAAGCTTTCAGTTGCATTTATAATGGGACATTATCACAATATCGTTGGGCAATATTCGTACTAAATAGTAATATGGTAGGTATGGCATCGAATACCAAAATCGGTATTTGAATATTCGCTTTTTCATTCAATAGAATATTCGCATTTTCATTCAATCGAATATTTGCATAGATTCGTATTAACTACTTTGTGGCCTACGAGACAGTATCATTATTTTTATGACAGTTTAGTACCGATTAGCTAGTATTTTCGTATCTCCATTTACAAATTTCGCTTTCTAATAAGTGCATAAATTACACAGTACAAAAACATGAACAATTTCTTTTCACTCATTTAAATTGTTCTTTTGATAAAAAAAAGTTTTCAAAACATCACGCAATTTTTATCAGTTTTGAAACGCTCTGATATTCATTAGTTTATAAGCAAATGTGAGCAACATTTCTCATCTATCATGGCAGCTAAATGTGTGATCACACCTTTTAGCTCTACTATTCGAAGAATAGGTGAGCTTTCCTACTCCTCCCGGTTCGGCGTCTGAATTTGTTAAAGTTTTTATTCAAAAGTCTTGTAACTACATAAGTTATTGACTTGAACCTTGGAATATACCTTTGTCATCAACTCCAGTGTCAGGGGCAACATTGCCCATAACTATGTTTTGTATTTTGATAGAGTTATGCCCCTTTTTCACTTAGATTTTCTGGTAAAGTTTATATTCACAAGTTTTGTAACTTCAAAACTACATAAGTTATTCACTTGAAACTTGTAACTAACCTTTGTCATCAACTCCAGTATCAAGGGCAACATTCCCTATAACTCTGTTTTGTATTTTGACAGAGTTATGCCCCTTTTTCACATAGATTTTCTGGTTAAAGTTTACATTCAAAAGTTTTGTAACTTCAAAACTACATAAGTTATTCACTTGGAACTTGGAACTAACCTTTATTATCAACTCTAGTACCAGGGGCAACATTACCCATAACTCTTTTTTTTTTTTGACAGAGTTATGCCCCCTTTTCACTTAGATTTTCTGTTTAAAGTTTATATTCAATTGTTTGGTAAATTCAAAACTACATAAGTTATTCACTTGAAACTTGGAATATACCTTTGTCATCAACTCTAGTATCAGGGGCAACATTACCCATAACTCTGTTTTGTATTTTGACAGAGTTAGCCCACTTTTTACATAGACTTTGTGGTTAAAGTTTGTGTTCCAAAAATTTATAAACTATACAAGGCTGCACTTAAAAATATTGTATTTTAACAAATTTATGCCCCTTTCACTATCCAAAATATGTACCAACTGAAATACTTCAAATTGTCCTGCACGCTGTCGTCTGACAGCTCTTGTTTAATTTATTATCGGTTACCATTTTCAGAAGTCAAAACACGAGTGGTACTAAACAATTATCAGTTATGGTTTCCTACGGTCGGATGTCATTGTGTATTATTTGGCGACTAGGAGAGTGAAGACTGACACCGACCCGTATATTCAATATATTTCAATCTGACACGTGACACTATTCTAGTGAAAACACTGTATTAGGTATCTATAGGTGAAATAAAAATGTACTGCCTTTATATTGACAGAAAAAAACTTACTATGGTCAGGAAGTTATTGTTTTTAAAAAGCAATAAACATTTGCGAATATTCGAATGGCATTTTAACTATTCAAATGGCAATCATTCAATATTCGAATATTCAAATAGTTTTGCCATCCCTATAATAGAGAAACAAATCCTTATTATACCCTCTATTACTGCATGTGCACAACTTTTCAAGGTGAAGCAACACTGGCTTGGTTTGAACTACACGAAGGAGGGTGTGGTGGGTAACGACGTGAGCCGCACCAATGTCCCGGATATCCGGGCCTCATACCGGTATGAAACCCTTGTGGACGAGCTGAAGTGCATCTGCCGGGGAGCGCTTTCCTCCAACATGTCTTCCTCGAAGAGTTCCCTAAAAGTCTACTAGAGTGGCAGTGGTTCAACAAGCGAACGAGTAAAGCATTGATGAGGTGTAAATCTATGTGTATTAAGATCTGATTGATAGTTTAGTACTTTGTGAAAGTTCCCTGTAAGTGTCGTGTTTGACATCCTAAGGAGTAAAGCATTCATGAGGTGTTGATCAGTTTTAAATAAGATGTGATTGATAGTTTAGTACTTTTGTAAAAGTTCTCTGAAAGCGTTTGAACAAATGAAGTGTCTGTGTGGCGTAGATCTGGTTTTTAAGTTCCGCTGTATACATTTTGTTTTTAGCTCACCTGAGCACAAAGTGCTCATGGTGAGCTTTTGTGATCGCCCGTTGTCCGTCGTGCGTGTGTGCGTGCGTCGTCAACTTTTCATTTAAACAACATCTCCTCCTAAACCGCTTGACAGATTTTCACCAAACTTCACAGGAATGATCCTTGGGTGGACCTCTTTCAAAGTTGTTCAAATCTTACCGGTCCACTGCATATGTAGGTCACCAGAGCTTCAAATAGATTTAAAAAGTAAAAACTTTTAAAATCTCCTATGAAACCGCAAGGCTCAGAGCTTTCATATTTGATATGTGACATCCTCTAGTGGTCCTCTACAAAGATTGTTCAAATAATGCCCCTGGGGTCAAAACTGGCCACGCCCCGGGGGTCACATGGTTTATATAGACTTGTATAGCAAAATAACTTTAAAAATCTTCTTCTCTGAAACAGCAAGGCCCAGAGGTTTCATATTTGGTATGTAACATTGTATAGTGGTCCTCTACAAAGATTTTACAAATAATGCCCCTGGGGTGAAAACTGGCCATGCCCCGGGGGTCACATTGTTTATATAGACTTATATAGAAAATGACTTCAAAAATCTTCTTCTCTAAAACCGCAAGGCCCAGAGGTGTCATATTTGGTATTCAACATTGTATAGTGGTTCTCTACAAAGATTGTTCAAATAATGCCCCTGGGGTCAAAACTGGCCACTCCCCGGGGGTCACATGGTTTATATATACTTGTATAGCAAAATAACTTTAAAAATCTTCTCCTATGAAACCGCAAGGCTCAGAGCTTTCATATTTGATATGTGACATCCTCTAGTGGTCCTCTACAAAGATTGTTCAAATTATGCCCCTGGGGTCAAAACTGGCCACGCCCCGGGGTTCACATGCTTTATATAGACTTGTATAGCAAAATAACTTCTTATAACTTCTAAAAATCTTCTCCTCTGAATTCGCAAGACCTAGAGGTTTCATATTTGGTATGTAACATTGTATAGTGGTCCTCTACAGAGATTGTTCAAATGATGCCCCTGGGGTCAAAAATGGCCACACCCCGGGGGTCACATGGTTTATATAAACTTATATAGCAAAATAACTTTTAAAATCTTCTTCTCTAAAACCGCAAGGCCCAGAGGTTTCATATTTGGTATTCAACATTGTATAGTGGTTCTCTACAAATATTGTTCAAATGATGCCCCTGGGGTCAAAATTGGCCACACCCCTGG
Source organism: Congeria kusceri (assembly GCA_027627225.1). Taxonomy (NCBI): domain Eukaryota; kingdom Metazoa; phylum Mollusca; class Bivalvia; order Myida; family Dreissenidae; genus Congeria; species Congeria kusceri. The sequence goes on from CM051030.1 coordinate 52,119,855, forward strand.
GGTCACATGATTTATATAGACTTAAATAGCAAAATGACTTCAAAAATCTTCTCCTCTGAAACTTCAAGGCCTAGAGGTTTTATATTTTGTGGGTAACATTGAATAGTGGTCCTTTACAAAGATTGTTCAAATGATCCCCCTGGGGTCAAAATTGGCCACACCCCAGGGGTCACATGGTTTATTCAGACTTAAATAGCAAAATGACTTTAAAATCTTCTCCTTTGAAACTGCAAGGCCCAGAGGTTTTATATTTGGTATGAAACATTGTATAGTAGTCCTCTACAAAGATTGTTCAAATCATGCCCCTGGGGTCAAAACTGGCCACACCCCAGGGGTCACATGGTTTATATAGACTTAAAATACCAATCAAACTTTTAAAATCTTCTTCTCTAAAACTGCTTGACATATTATATTTGGTATGTAACATTGTATAGTGGTCCTCTACAAACTTTGTTCAAATAATGCCCCTGAGGTAAAAACTGGCCACACCCCGGGTGTCACATGGTTTATATTGACTTAAATAGCAAAATGACTTTAAAAATCTCTGAAATCTCAAGGCCTAGAGGTTTGATATTTGGTATGTAACATTGTATACCATAAATACCCAGTCATAAGTGTAAATGTCTCATAAGTCAAGAAGTTAAAATTCATTCCAGAAACGTATTTCTAATAATAACCATTCCATAAGTCGAGTTAGAATGATCATAAAACACCATCTGAAAATTGGCCAGAGTATGCCCTAATAAGTAGGTATATGGTACAGTCTGCAGTAAATGCCTTGAAGCTGAAATCACTGTCAAATCCTCTTTAAGAGATCTTGATGTACACAAAAACTGGTTCCAGACAGTTTAATTAGCAATATGCTATACACAAAAATCATGGGTTTCAACTGCCGGTTTATTGATTTTTTATGGTGGCTGATGGTCTAGCTGGGGCCTAAAGTGGGGAAATTAAGTCAGTTAAAATAAAGTAGATAGTTTCATTCACAGTTTGCATCTTATTTAATAATGAAACAGTTATGCATTTTGTCTTAATTGTCGGTAATTAATAGAAAGGGCAAACTGTGATAAATATGAATGGATTATAGTGTGTGGATTAGCAAATATGCAGGTAAGAAATGACAAATATTCCAATATAATATGCTACGATTTTTTGTGAACTGCCTCATGAGTCGAATGCACAGTTGGCACGAATTACCCACCCCCGGGTTTTACCGGTTTTTCCTGCTCCGGTCAATTCTCTGAAAGTGGGTAATACTGGGCAATACTGGGCAATACTATTTTTTCTTCAGTTAATTTGCTATTTTAATTTTTATAAATCTAAATGCTCAGTTAACTTATGTCATTAAGAAAATGACTTGTTTAGTTTTGCAGATCCAGTATATGCCTAGTTAGAGTATTTTTGTAAGTGCCTGCGCCTATCCACTGGTTCATTCATTCATTGTTTATGTCAACGCTTATCATATATTTTCTATAATGTTTGTGAAATGATTCTGCTTGATATTGAAATATGTCTACATTTATTTAAGTTTTTCATCCTTCTTTTTTTCTTGCATTGAACTATTCTTTTTTTGTGTAAACAATAAAACTTAGGGAGGCCTTCTCTGTCTGGACAATAACCACAGCCTGGTCAATATTATTATAATATGATACTGGGCAATACCTGGGATTACTGGACACATCACTTTTATCTTCTATTTTCATTACTTACTTTATTTTTTTTCACTTTCAAAGCATGATTAATAATGATGAAGCAATAAAGAATAATTATTTTTATACTGATGCACAATCAACAACAGAAATCAGACACGTAAGGTGCCAATCAATGCATGTTTTCATGGTTTGGAGAAGGCCCCTACTTGACATGGGCCTGTGCCTGATCCCTCATTGAGATAGGTCTAATGTTTATTCAAGGGGTCCAGTTTAATTGTTTTTTAGCACTTGCATCTGTCAATTCAATCAATGTTTGTGTTTGTTTAAGAGGGTGTACATATTGTGGATGGGTCATAAATGATATCACAATATTATGTCATTAATTTAATGTACTGCATGGGGCTGCAATAGGGTCTTGTTGCAACATGATATTGACTAAAATATTTTATAACATAAAAATATGTTAGAATTGTCAAATATCTCTTATACATTCATTTCTTCTTTTTCTTTTATAAACCTAATTCTGTTACATTATACACTAGTATATACTGAGAAAAATAAAATGAATGAGAGTTCAACCACAGATGCCAAGCAATAATGTATTGTCCAGACTGACCAAAAAATCAAACTTAAATTTTGTGAAAAATAAAAGAAATTATCAATATGTTTTCACATGAAATAGAAATAAACAATGTAACTTACAGTATATAATTGTTAATAGATATGTGTTTATAATGCAGAAACTCAGTATTAGTATGTAATGTAAACATAATTGTGCAGTATCTTTTTCCCCCAGTATTGCCCACTATTGCCCAGTAAAACCCGGTTTTTCCCAGTATTACCCGCCCGGGCCGGTCAATACTATGAAACCCGGGTTTTATGCCAACCCTGGTCGAATGTACTTTATAACCACGATTTAAGAGGCTTAAAATCTCGACTTGTGTCTGAGTAATTACGGTAGTGGTCCTCTACAAAGATTGTTAGAATGATGCCCCTGGGGTCAAAACTGTGCACAACCCGGGGGTCACATGGTTTATATAGACTTAAATAGCAAAATGACTTCAAAAATCTTCTCCTCTGAAACTGCAAGGCCCAGATGTTTCATATTTGGTTTGTAACGTTGTATAGTGGTCCTCTACAAAGATTCTTCAAATGATGCCACTGGGGTCAAACTGGGCTACCCCGGGGGTCACATGGTTTATATAGACTTAATTAGCAAAATGAATTTAAAATCTTCTCCTCTGAAACTGTAAGGCCCTGAGGTTTCATATTTGGTATGTAACATTGTATGGTGGCCCTCTACAAAGATTAAGATTGTTCAAATGATGCCCCTGGAGTCAAAACTGGGCACACCCTGGGGGTCACATGGTTTATATAGACTTAAAAGTTAAATAGCAAAATGACTTCAAAAATCTTCTCCTCTGAAACTGCTATGCCCAGAGGTTTTCTATATGGTATGTAACATTGTATAGTTGTCCTCTACAAAGATTGTTCAAATGATGTCCCAGGGGTCAAAACTGGCCCTGCCCTGGGGGTCACATTATTTATATAGACTTAAATAGCACAATGACTTTAAAATCTCCCCTGAAACCGGAGTGTTTTCGTATTTGATATGTAACATTGTATAGTAGTCCTCTACAAAGATTGTTCAAAGTATGCCCCTTGGGTAAAAAGTGGCCATGACCCGGGGGTCACATGGTTTATATAGACTTATATGGCAAGTGGGCCTTAAAAATCTTCCTTGTTGAACTGTAAGGCCCAGAGGTTTTATATTTTGCGTGAAACATTGTGGAGTGGTCTTCTACACAGATTGTTCCAATGATGCCCCTGGGGGTCACATGGTTTATATACATTTAAATAGCAAAATGACTTTAAAATCTCCTCTGAAACCGCAAGGCCCAGTGGTTTCATGTTTGGTATGTAACATTGAATAATGGTCCACTACAAATATTTTGCAAATTATGCCCGTGGGGTAGAAAGTGGCCACGCCCTGTGGGTCACATGGTTTATATAGACTAAAAAAACTTCTGAACCTGCAAGGCCCAGATTTTTATACTCTGGTAAGGGGTTTAGTGCCATTTTGCCCTCTTGTTATTAGCCATTATGATGCCTTAAACTCAGGTGAGCGACCTAGGGCCATCATGGCCCTCTTGTTTAAGATCTGATTTATAGTTCAGTCATTTGTAATTTCCCTCAAAATGCAGAGCATTCAATAACTGAATGAGAGAAGCATCGTATGAGGTACATCTGTGTTTTTTTTTTAGATCTGATTGATAGTTAAGTAATTTGTTATTTACAGTATGTTTATTAAAGCTTTATGTCAAAACCTGACACACTCAGATGTGACAAGGTGATGCACATTTAAAAGTTTTATAAATTTATTGTTCTGTGATTTGTCTATTAAAATATTAAAACTGTATTACGTCCCAGCTGGAGATGAACAGATGAGACTAAAGGATAAACATTTCATCCTTTAAGCTCCTTAGGGAAATCTTAAATTATACTTAAGTGAAAATTTCAGATCAAAATTTCTATATCAAACCTAATGATTTCTGCTTAGAAAAGGGTAAAATGTGAAATATCTGAGCAATATTACTAGTTCAAAACATTACAATGTAAAAAGAGGCATATAGAAATCAGCCAGATACTTAAGAAAATTGACAAATTTTAGAAGTTTTCCCTTTGGAACTGTGTGAATACAGACCCAGTTTTTATGATGATGGGTGCTACTATTAGCTTGCTGGTTGAGGCGTTGTAAGTCCTAGAGAAATTGTCATTGTTTTTGTGTGTCGAAAAAATAGCTATACCATGATATTTATGATTATGGAATGCATTATTTTAATTAGAAGTGTATTTTTATATGCCAGTATACGAAACAGAACAATCACCGATTCTTGCTATTTGGTTCTTACAGGTGGTCATCTGTAAATATGTTAAACAGCGTTTGTTTTTAAGTGCATGTGAACAAGTTTTTGTAATGTATACTATTTATGTATTTTTTTTAGTGTAGAGTATAGAAATTTATTAGTAATTTAGTAATTTTAACAACAATATATGTGTCTATATATAAAGTCATTATGTGTGTTTATTTTTCTTACAGTTATTTATTGTAATTTTATTTTAAAATGAACGTTTGTCATGCACTGTTTTAAGTCTCAAACCAAATGTGTTTATTGCTAAGCAACTTTTTTTAAATGACCTGCTGTAGTATCTACTTTGTATTCCATCCTGTGATTTTTTTGTTCTAAAATTCCAACATGTTGGTTATATCAAATGTATGTGAAGAGAAACATAGTTTTTATACTATTATAGGTAGTAATAATATATCTTTTTTACAAGGCTTTCCAATGATAGTTTATCTGTCTTGAGCTCTGACCTGTGTCGGTCAAGTATAATAATATACATCAATATAATATTGTTGAAACCTATGTCTTTTATTCAGGCCAATTTCTCCAGCCTCCTTTATAAATTGAGTTTTTGTATGGCACTAACCAAATATATAACTCATGAGGACCTTTTTGTCATTAAACAACACAATGTTTACTGGTACCTATCAGTTTAAATTTAATAAAAATTGTGTCTTTAGTGCCAAGAAGTTTTATTAGTGGCAGTCTAAATATTGGAATCATTGGCAGTCGAAATGCAATACTGTGAATCATAATACTATGAAAAAACTGGATACTACGAATAAGGCTGCCAGTCCCATCTGTTTTCCTTGTATTTTTAACTGAAAAAAGATGTGATACTGGTACCACAAATTCACGATACTAAGAAAGATGCATTACTACGAACAAATTGTCTGCTCCCATCATAATGTTTGCATCTTAATGCGATACTGCAAATCATCTTCTAACTGAGACTTTTCACACCTTCTGAACGAAGATTTCACAGCTCTGCCCGGTCAGACACAAAGCCCGTTTTTTTTGGCACCGTGGATAAAGATAGTTGTTAACAAGTTTAGTTACCATTTTAAACCAGTTTACATGATATAGTGTGAGGTCTGACTTCAATGACATTGTGATTGCCAATTATATGCCATTGTGGGTTAGATTATTGTGCGCAGATTTTATTAACACTTAATTATTGTTCCTTTATAATGCGAACATATACACAAGTGTATTGTTAAATGCAATTAGTTTAATAAGTGCGATAATGTTAGTAAACGCTACAACATGACGCAAATTAACACTACTTGTAGGATGTTTATGAAACAGCCGCAATTTCATAATGATGTGATACTACAAAAAAATCAATACTGTGAACAAATCCATGTCTCCGGTCCCGTTTCGTAGTATTGCGTACTGACAGTTCTTGCAATCAGGTTGTAAGAAACATTGATAGTCACCATTTTAGTTGTGTTCTTTATACAAAAGAGGTTCTAAATTTTGTATCATTGTAAGAGCACAATTGTCTGCTGTTTTTCATGTTATTTTTTTATGTCATTTTTTGCCAATTGTGGTTTTAAGTACTTCAAATGGCTCTGTGATGTAGTTGCCATATCATTTTAATTAATTGTTCTGTTGTTTTCCATAATCTGATACCTTTTATTATGGACCAAAAAGAAGTTGCTGAAAATTTTATCATTTGTAATTTAATTACCATGACTTTGTTTTATATTTTAGAAACCTTTCAGTCATATTATGAACCTTACTGTATCATTATATAAATGATTTGAATTGATTAGTTGATAAATAATTTCTGTATATTTTGTTTTTAGCTTGTGTTAATAGTTCATTTTGATTTAAAAGTGGGAACTTTTCTTTAAGGTTGCAATTCTGTGATCATTTTATTTTTTATTTAATCCACTCAACATTTGTGTTTCAAATTCTTAATTAATTATATCAAGTTCTGTTCAGTGAAAGATCTCATTTAAAATTATCAAAATCTTCAACTCTCTTTAAATGCTTTAGATAATTAAAATCTAATGCAGAAACAAATGTGCAATTGTACATTTATATTCATGTTCATGAATAAACACAGATGTGTATGTAAATTCATTTCACCAAAGCTATTTAGATAAGTATTTATAGCTCTAAAGCTTTCTTGTCTACCCTGTGTGCACTAAAATGTAGGGTATTCCCCCTAAAAAATGTGTGAAATTGTCATGCAGTCATCTTTGTAGAACCCTTCAGTGCATATAATTTTATGCAAGTCTGCACAGAAAATACTTTTACCCAAGATTACTAAGATGTTAAAAAGCCATACAATATTAATGAAACAAAAACATACAAAACATAACATAGAAAACATTTATTTTGCATCGATTGAGACTGTCAGTTCATCTAATATCATATATATGTAATGTTGTTAAGTAAAGGTTTAAAAACATCAATACAATATTTTTCTTTGATTAACCTAGCAGAAACATTTTTATCATGTAAAATCAGAAAATGGAAAATTTAGGTTCAGTTTTCGAACAATTATCCAAATGAATGTGTTCTTTATGGCATTTGTCTCACTGAAGGGTCTCTCATCTGTTGTTTGTGGATGTTCTCTTGATATGTTAATTTTTAGTTTTTCATATGAATAAATAATATGCGTTTTTAGCTCACCTGAGCACGAAGTAATAATATTTATTTACAGTGTACATCCTTTAGATATCTATTTAAATGTGACTGAGAAGTATGTTGTGGAAGTTTTGTTAATATCATCAGTAAGTCTCCGCAAAACGGTTGGAAAATTGCAGTCTGTTATATTTGACATATGTGACAAATAATGTGCAAGTACATGTATGAATGTATTATGGATAAGCATATGAAACAGTACTGAAGCACTTTTTTTATCTGACTGACAAATTTGTAATTGATAGAAATAGTATTTCATCAGGTTTTTTTTTATCTTTTTGGCTCATTTGTAATTGATAGAAATAGTTTATCAGCTGTGAGTGTCTAATGGCTTCATATTTTCAAAGACAAATTTACAGTCAGATATCCAGTAAGCAGACATCAACGTTTTTGCAGGATATACATGTGATGCGCGTCGTGGGAAAACCGGTCTTAATGCATGTGCGTAAAGTGTCGTCCCGGATTAGCCTGTGCGGACTGCACAGGTTAATCCGGGATGAAACTTTACGCACATGCATTAAGTCCAGTTTTCCCACGACGCGCCTCATATATAGCTTCATTCTAATGTTTAAAGATAACAATATGACCATTGCACACTGATGACACCCTATTTGAAGTTGTATTTCCTCCCCTAAAAACGAGTTATTTTCTCTGATTTAAAATGCTTTAAACATTAAGCTCTGTTCCAGAGTCTGAGTGGTGTTAAATGAACCATCCATGTGCTACATACATGGTGCACCGTATTGCTGTGCACTTCGCATGTTTCATCAAGGTATTGCAACTATAACTGACTTCTCGCCTCGTGTTCACCTATATGACCTATAGGTTCTAGATTAGTCTTACCTAGTCTAGGCCCCATGCTCACAAAACAAGTTGAAACTGAATATAAGGTTCAAGATGAACTGTAGCCAGATATTTCAGTATCAGACTCGAAAAGGGCATTCACTAAAATTCTGGATCATTTTTATTTGTTGTTCAAATACATATGTACATAATTTTGAACTCCTCTCAACGTTCATTTGCTATCTTTTATAAAGATTTTAATCAAAACCGTTTTCAACATTTTTTTTTTTTACATTCCACTCATTTGAGCTAAAAGATGAAGATCAGTTAGTTGGTGTAAGCACGAAAATATATCAATCATCTTTGGATTGGTATAGCATGGCATATTGGAGGAGACAACTTCAGATTGTGCACATATTTCAATTCAAAATGACAGTTACCATTACATGCATATTGATGATGAGTTACATTACCAGTTTACATTTTGTAAAATAACACTGAAGTGGGTGGCCGATAGACTGGCACATGGCAGTTCTAAGGGAGGTTTAGGAACATTGTTATTGTATATAATAAAACATGTATATATAATTTGTCATTTTTCAACAGTTTTGTCATCTTTGTCATATATTAAACGAACAATTAATATGATAACTTAAAGATAAACTTGAATTTGTAAATATTGCTCTGAGAAAGATTGTAAGAAAATGGTGCTTAAATCAATAATGTATTATATATTTATTATATTTAAACCAATGGACTTTTCATAGAGAAACTGCATGCTTAAATTGCTTAAAATATAAACCAGAAATTTCTTTTATTGTATATGCCTTGTTCAGATATCTGCACTTATTCTTACCATTTGGTTAATAATTGCTTCATAAGGATTTGTACATTTGTCATGTACAGTGTAGTTATTGTTTTAATGTTATGTCAGTTCTTAGTTAATAAAGGCATTTCTCATTCAATTGTATACTTACATGCTTTACACATGCTTTTGATTGTGTAAGTCTGTAGTTGTGTACATGGATTCTTGTAAATAATCTTTTCAGCTAAACTTAAATTCTGTGCTTAACAGGTATGGATGAGGTTGTTTAATAGTAGAGGAGTGATTGTCTTATAATTGTGTGGAATGTTAGTGGCATTTGTTATTCTTAATTGTTGCAGTTTATTCAGATTTTTTACTTTTTTGTAAAATAGTAAATATTGTTTTCGAACTATTTCTACACATGTGATAATAGTTACAAGCATAGTATACATATTATAATCCTTGTTAGTTTTTCCATTATATGAATTCCTGTATAAATGTTGTTAATACATGTAGGAGTGTGTATGTCTGTTTACTTGTTGCTTGGAATTTAGTTTTCAATAAACAATCAGAGACCAGTTTGCAGCTTTGTGATGAAATCCAAATACAGAGTCAGATGCAGGTTGCTTCAAAACTAAATAATTCCAGCATTTTTGGCAATGTCCGTTTTGGACCAAAACCTATAATTATTATCTCCAGAAAAATTGAAAAAAACAAACATTATTTTCAAGATGATTATACTGTTCTTTTTCAAGTATGATTATACTTTTCTTTTAATCACGCACAAACCGTTCCCTGTAAACGTAATGGCGATGACGTCACTATGGGAGATATACGTGCGATGACGTCACTATGGACGATATACGTTGCCACGTTTTAACGGCGGCTAACGAAAATGCACGGGGCTAGCGCCTTGGAACTTTACAAGTTTGTAGAACGTTAACGTCACCTCAGTGTATCGTATATCGTACGGTACAGTTACAGAGGTAAATAGATATGCTTAAACCTGTATGTGACTTGTTAATGTCGAGAATCGTGCCAAACAGGGGGCGGCCCCATGGCCCCTTATACACTGCCACGTTTCGTGCTTTATAGTTTAGGCAGTTTAAATCGTTACTGTGGGCATTTATAAGAAAACATCAATTTGATAATTATTAAAAACAACTTGAATAGAACTAAATCTATCAGTGTCTTTCATTTTATCAATACATTGTCCATATTGTCCGACTTTGCGGTATGTATGGACCGTAAATCGGGCCCGTATATCGTCCGATCCGTATAGTCATGGTCCGTATATCCCTGCGAAAACTACTGTTGCTCTCTGTGATCCGTTTAATGATGATCGGTTTGAATTGCCAATTCAAATCTCTCCGGAAACATAGATCAAAATTTAATTCAATTTCTGAAAGCAGGCGTGGCACACGGACTTACAGTTAGAGGGGTGGAAATTATTCACTAACTAAACCTGCCAGCAAACTACATTCTGTACCTTATATCTGGTCTCTCTTACATGTTGAGATATATATCGGAAACCTGCAAGGTCGATAAAAAGGAACACCTTGACGAATATACATATATTTTGGGCGGAGTTATGGCCCTTTCAAGTTTTTCCCATAATAGCCCTTGTCTGCACTTGTTCTCCGTAACCCCTGGTCGGATTTGCCAAAACTTAACAGGATTAATCAGTACCAATTCTAGTTGTGCATATTGTCGGCGGCAGAATTTTTGGCGGAGTTATGGCCCTTTCAAGTTGTTGACATAGACCTCGCCTGTGCTCATTTCCTTAAGTGATTGTGTCACACATGATTCACGTTATCAAGAGCGTACCTCGGCCCAATTTGAAAGCGCGCACAGTAAAAAATGCCACATCTAGGCGATGCTAAATTAACATTCTCTCGGAAATTCAAACACATGTAATTCTCACTCACGAAATGTCGTTTTTGTTTTACTTATTTTTTTCCTGCATAGAACGTTATATCAGCCGGAAGTGCAGATATCGTACACGCACAACCTTTAAGTCTCAGTGTTTTATGTATTTGTTTAACTGTAGAACTTTCTAATTCCACGTACAAGCGTTACGATTTATGTACGCACGTGCGTATGGGAGTATGTCTAGTAACGCCATTGACGTTAAATAATAAATATGATTTCAGAGTTAGATCTCGTCCATATACTATATCATAAGTGTTAGTAGTGCTTTGTTGTATTAAAGGCACGGGGTCCTCTTTGAATTAATGCTCTTGTAAAATAATACAATTACATGTATAGTTGTATACGATTAGAATTGAAGTATATTGAAAAAGACATCGTACTCCATGCATAACCATACTGTAAAACAATTTTAGTCGTAGTTTGTATTTTCTCAACATGTAGATTTATTTATGTTCCCAAACAACCTGATTCTGAGTTTTAGTGGAAAATATATTATGATTATTAGTTTTGTAGCGTCATTACGCGTAACTGATGACTTATTTACATCTAAATGCTGTGAACACAACACCCAATACATGTGCTTTCCGAATCCCGCAGTGCTGCACGGTTTAACGCTATTTAAATATGTAAACAGACTATGTGCTGAGAAGCACTTCCGGTGGTTGACGATTCTGAGGCACTTTTTCCCAAAAAACATAAGAGATTTTTTTCTTTAAGTATTTTTTTTTCTCCTACTTTTTTTCTATTGGTACTATGTAATGGCTTATTAAAACAAGTAAATAAGTAAAGATTGAAGACAATTTTAAGTTTTAATAACAGCATAAGTATTCCTTTTTATAAAAGTCTAGATTTATTAATCACAAACGGTCATTTATGCAAGCTGACGTAAAAAGGCAATAATTTGAATGTTCTTAACATTTATTATAAGTGCCTTCAAATGGATATACCATCAGCATTAAAGTACTTTTATTCAACTTTTCGTAATTCATATTTTTATAACTGTCTAAAATAGGAATTATTTTTTCAATAAATCACCAATAATATTTGGAAAGGAAAATCAACACTTGACAATGCAGCTGGCATTTTCGTTTGTTTCCAAAGGACTTACGTTGACACAGATTTTCTTAAAAAAAATGGAATGCTATTACAAAAGCAATTTAAGCATCTACGAAACAAAAGTTTAAATCAACAAATAGACGATATTTACAAAGGTTCCCATTCGAATATTACTTTTTTTTTTCAAAATTTACACAGTATTTCACTTTTTGTGTATATCCGATTTACTCCAGAGTCATCACCAGTTATCGCATACAGAAAATAGACGATAGCAAGTTACCAAAATGTTAAAAATTCACATATTTCAGTGCGTAGATTTTGTACTTGTTCGGTAACATGCCCTCGTTAATAAATGTCTGCTTGCGGATTTTGACGAGTAACCAAGTTGAAGTTGAATTTGATTAGAAACACTTTCTGCAAAGTTGTATTTGTGTTAACATATTTCTGGACTGCTCCTTTAAAACCGCGGGCGCGATCGTCAAAAAATAGTAAATAGAATAGTTTTTGGCATTAAATCAAATTCATGGCGGGCCAAAAAAAAAAATGTTGTGGCGCTGTCCGAGAAACAAATAATTAACTTTTTTAGCCTAAAAGCATTACAATACTTAATATTATTTTATTAAAATGTTTTCTTTGCTCAAAGAAATAATAGTTTCTAATAATTTATATAACTTTTTTATTGCTACATATTTCAAGAAGTCTCTTTAATTTGTAAAGTTTATGGAAAGGTCATGACCAGGGTACGTTACGATCATTCAATAAAGGGTACGAGATGGTGATGGTACGACTTTACCACAATCAATTTTCTTTCCGTCATTTCTGCTTTGTGTTAATTTTTATGAAATAACGCGGGAAATTCTATGTTGCGGTCATGTAAACAATGCAGCAGAAGAATACTTCCTTTTATAAAATGAAGTAGAAATCTGAGTCCGATCCATATTCGTTGTATGCTAAAATCGCGAAATATAGTTTACCACAATGGAAAATTTTCGAAAGATAGAGAAGATAGGCGAGGGCACTTATGGAGTGGTGTATAAAGCAGAAGACAAAATAAGCGGACAGATGGTTGCACTGAAGAAAATTCGTCTGGATGCGTAACACTAACGGACTTTTTAACTTATATTTATTTGTTATATAATCTTTAATAAGATATAACACTTCAGTTTGGTCGAGCAGTCAAATATTACACATAACTGTAAAAAAAGTATTAAAGTTAAAAAAACCTGAGCACCTGTTGCCGTGTGGGGGATCGAACCAGGGTCTTAAGCTTTAGAGGCAGACACTCTAACCATGTGGCCGAATAGCTAGCCCAACAGTGACACAGTTGAAAATGCCGTATATAACCAATCATTACGGTATCACAATATTTGAACAGGGTATTCTCACAAAGGGGCACTTGGGCCAAATTACACGCGGTGTAACAACTAACACCATATGGTCATATGATATGTTAATTAAGAGAAAGCCGGGCCGGCTAGCTCAGTTGGTAGAGCGCTGGACTACAAATCCAAGGATCACAGGTTCGATTCCCAGCCCGGCCACAACTTGTATGGGGATTGGTAATGAAATTATTTCTACAGCCATTCTCCCCCTACCTCTGATTCAAGTAGGGCAGTTGTCAGTTACTGGCATAAGTATGTGCACTTAGTACTGGTAAACCAGCCTACCCAGGAAAAGTGTGAGTATGTTTACTGACCGCCTTTATATGACTGAAATACTGTTTAACACGGCGAAAAAAACAAACAATTAAGAGAAATATAAACCACTTTTGAAAGTTCAATATTTTATATACATGCTTATGCACCTATCAATATTTTTTCTGGGGGGGGGGCATATACAGGACTTTAGACTTAAAGCAATTCCCTACAGGCGGGAATTTGACACGCCGAATGATTCCGGGTCTTTGGAAATACTTTGTTCGGATTTTAGATCTCAGTAATATTGGCCCCCAGGCCATTTGATACACCAATTAAGCATCCCCCATTGAGGGTATTTAGACAAAAATGCCTGGCTCTAGGCTGGGGAATTAGATCCCCAAAAATACAATTAGTCAAATTCCCCTGGGATTGCCTGTCGCTGCCCCCCTGGGGGAAAATGTTGATAGGTGCATTATAGGCAGTGACCCTCAGAGCTATGTATACTTTTTGACGTTTAACATAAACCAGGGAATATTTTTATTTGATACCAAATCAAACTAGATGTTTCTTTATGACATGCATTGTGGTTTTCCAGAATAGTTTGAAAAAAAAAAGAATTGATTTCTTTCATTTCAGAGATTCTGAAGGGGTGCCCAGCACAGCTATTCGTGAAATTTCCTTGTTGAAAGAATTGGATCATATCAATATTGTCAGGTTAGAACATGAACTGGAAACATAATGTCAATACATGAAATCCGTGTACTGAATTGCAGAAAAAAGTCTTAGAAATCTAGATAACGATTTTATTGACGTTCAGCCAAATAAACTAAAACTTGTGATGTTAAAAAAAAATGTTTTCATAGGGTGGCCACTGACCCTGATAAGAAAAATTGGAGAAAATAGTGTTAAAAATTCCCAGTAGTTCGAATGATCTTTCACAAAAGACACCCAAGTACCGGTTCTACCCAGGAAACAGACTCAAAAGTGTCTCAATAAGCCTCGAGCTAAAATGAATATAGGTAAATATATTTAAACTAATCAAATTGGTGAACTTTGTTATTTATCAGGTTGCTGGATGTAGTACACAGTGAGAAGAAACTGTATTTGGTGTTTGAGTTTCTACACCAGGACCTCAAGAAATACATGGACAGCTGCCCTCCCACAGGCCTTGGAGATCCACTTATTAGGGTAATTGAAATACCGTAAATGTTTACATCTACACATGCAAACCATGAACAGTGCTTTCTATGTACAAACTGTTTCGCTGTGTAGTGATGAATCTTTTTAATAAAAACAGCTGTCGTATAATTATTGGTTTTATTTCCAACTTCCAATTTCCAACGTCACAACCGGGATACTTATGGATATATTTTTATACAGGTATGTCAAGTTAAAAATGGTAATCAATATAGGTTCTGTGGTGGAAATGGTAAACTTAGAAAGCCTTAATGCATCACTTCTTGATATGCCAGCCATGATAGCCCAAAATCAAATAATTAATTGCTGCTGTTAAGCTGCTACATATTTATTTTCCTCCTGTTACATGTTTACAAATATGAATTAAAGATATTTACACATACTCACACTGCTGCAATTTATAATGATGACGGTGATGGTAATGTCTATTACATCAATTATACGTTTAATCCGTGTACCGGTATGTGGTTGTATTTATCCTACTGTTCTGCTCTACTCATCTCTTGTTGACAGAGTTACATGTACCAGCTGCTGTTGGGCATAGCGTACTGTCACGCTCACAGAGTTCTGCACAGGGACATCAAGCCTCAGAACCTCCTCATAGATGTGCAGGGAAACATCAAACTGGCAGACTTTGGTCTCGCCAGAGCCTTTGGGGTACCTGTGAGAACTTACACACATGAGGTATGGTTTTTGCAAATTAAACTACAATGAATCATGGTTTTTCTGTTGGTCTTATTGAGCGGTGTTTTACATTTGTATACATATATTTTTTAAAGCTTAGAGTTTTATAATTATGTCTATAGATCATTTTCTGCTATTCATTGCCCAGGTGAATGTTTCAGGTTGTTACATTATGGTACAGAGCGCCAGAGATTTTACTGGGTAGCAAGTTTTACTCTACACCTGTGGATGTTTGGAGTCTGGGCTGCATTTTTGCTGAAATGGTAAGGTCGTATTGCTCAGACAAATTTACCAGACCTTCACCATTATGCATGAGTATAATTATTATTACAAATCTGATTTGATGACTTTATTAGTTTCCATACTGAAATTAAGTTAAATTGATGTAAGCGTATTCCACAGAAAACACAGGTATGGAATCAATATACACATGAAACATGTGCATGAAATAAAACTAGTATAAATATAGGAACTAACTTGAGCACATAATAGCTAATGTGGCTCATGAATGTCTAGTCAAATTGTCTGAGCTATACGCAAGGCATTCCGACTGTCTGTCAACTATGCAGTCTTTAAATGTAGACTCGGCCTGTTAGGATCAGAAAAATGTTAAATTATTAAACAGCAAAAAGCAGCCATGACAGATCCCCATCATCATCCCCTAATAACTGATCAATGTGCTGTCTCACAAAACTTCATGAATACATTGTTTCATTAGTTAACTGGGGCAAAACTCAATAGTTCAGATATCCAGGGTTCATACGGATCTGGAAAAGTCGTGGAAAATGGGTTTTGTCTGAAAAAATCATGGAATCTTGATAATTTAGATTTTATCATGGAATAATCATGAAATTTTCAAATATTGTCATCGAAAGTTGAAAAGTATCCTGGAATGTATCTGTTAGCACATAACAATGATCAGATCAATTGCAATATAATCAAACAAAAAATCAAAATCAATGATGTAGATGGACAGACATGTATTGTAGAGCTACAGGCAATTCTATTCTATTCAACAGGGTGCAAATCAGCCTTGATAAAAAAAGTATGTAGATCAAATAAAAATGTGGATATCAGTGTACTATTTTGACTGTCGTATGTTTGAATTATATCATGGATAACTGTGCTATGTAATGGAAAAATCATGTAAATTTGGTTTAAACAATTTGTATGAACTCTGGATATTTTTGCTCTTTAAGTAATTCATACAGTTAAATTTATCTACCGGTATTTTGGCACAGTAAAATTGATATATTACATATTGTAATACAGCGCTGACCTTATTCCGTTTTAGGCGATATAAGACATGGTAGTATGTTGAGGTTGGCAACATGAGCATATGATTAGTTATGTCTTCAGATAACAAGAAAGCCATTGTTTCCTGGTGACTCGGAAATAGACCAGTTGTTCAGGATTTTCAGAACGTTAGGCAAGTACACATTCTCAATTATAAACAAATTTCATATAGCTTTGCTTGGTATGTTATTTGGTCATGTAGGTTTCTGTTTCATTTAGAGATAACTGGCACGCATAGGTGCATGTAGTAGTGATGAACCAATAATCGGTAGAGATTGATTAACAACTGACCAAAAACTACTTTCTGATGCTAACTCTGTCAAATCTGTGAATTTGGCCATAGGAGACAAAATGCATACCGGTAATTCGAAATCAGGTACTGGTTTGTTTCTTTCAGAGCGCCTCAAGAAAATAAATACTTAAAGGTTACAGGTGACATAATTAGAATATTCTGACACTAGTATCTAAGTTTATTTTGTGTCTTAATACATAGTTGTTTTATTATTGACAGTTTAATTCTGTTTATAAAAACATTAACTTATTTAACCAACATAAATTCTACATAGTTTCATTTTGTTTAAAACATGATTTCAAGAATTTTCCCACTAAAGTCTATTTATAGAAAAAATATTCTCAATATTTTACTATGAATCGCTCCATACATGTTTGCAATCATCCCGCACTCAGGCACACCGGATGAGACTGTTTGGCCAAACGTGACCCAGCTGCCAGATTTCAAGTCCTCCTTTCCTAAGTGGCCATATCAGCCCATTAGTAATGTGCTGCCCCATCTGGGCACTGATGGACTCGATCTTTTGACGGTAGTCGGTTCCATTTTCGTTTAAAGATGCATTTTACATGATTTGATCTGTGTGCTCTTATGTATGTGTTGCCCCACCTAGGCGCAGATGGACTCCCTCTTTTGATGGTAGAATCGGTTCCATTTTGGTTTAAAGATGCATTTTAAATGATTTGATCTGTGTGTTCTTGCGTTGTATTCTTTATATTTTTGGCTACTTCTACTATCATTATAATTATCATTAGTTTGGTAATCGTATTTATCCAACTTTTACATCTATTTTGAAATCATATAATTATATATTGAAATCAGTCTTGCAAAATTAAAAGCTTTCATTTGTCTTGAGGATAGTATGGTTGATTGATTCGCACCTATGAAATCAATCTCATAAGTAGTTCAGTGAAAATTATCATGTTTACTACAAAAAGGTAGTTTTGAAATATTAAATATTACATTTCCACAATTGACAGAAAATGATGAAGTATGAACCCAGCCAAAGAATCTCTGCAAAGGCTGCCTTGTCACATCCATATTTCTCTGGCACAGCGAGAGATCGACCAGCGCCCTACATCAAGTCTGCCTTGTCACAGATAGCATGAACAGCTTGCCGTGACTTTGTACCATTGTGATGAACTGTTGCTTTTTTTAACATGAATTTTCTGATAATGTGCCTTAGTCGTAGTGCGTTTTGGTGTAAATAGTGGTGTAGAACAAAAATTCATATTACAGCTTAAGAATATGCGTGATGGTGGCAGTGTTGCATTTGATTACTGTATGGAGCATATGATGCACACACTTTAATGTCTCATTTGCACATATTTCTATGTTAGCAGCTTTAGCCTTTCCTCGTGTTCTTCTGTTGACAACTGCTAGAATACATAAACCAACCATAAACATTAGATACTATTCAGTAATCTTTCTGTACTTGCCATGGTTGCATTGTTAAGATTAGAATCTTGGAGCAAATAATATGGAGATCTTATTTAATAGATGTTCATTGTTGTTTTGTGTCGTGATAGGGTAGCATTTTATTTAAGTTGATATTTTAACTGTTTCTTTATAGTACGTGTTTTATTTGATTCTGTTAGCTTACTTAGCAAATCTTGCTAAATTATGCCATAATGTGTTCAAAAATATCTCAGTTATATGTGTTCATACTTCACTTGTTTTAATTTTTACAACTTGTATATTTTTTTTACTGGATCTTGTTTTACAGTATTATTGTACTATTTATCAACTGATTTACTGCTGTCAACTCTTTCTCTTACGTGTATATTCCCATGATTAAACACAATTACACAAGCCACTGTGCCTTTGAAGCAGTAGTAAATAAAAAGAATTGTTGTGTATATATGAAATTGAGAAAAATATATAAAACTACCTTAATCTTTTGGAAATGTATATTTTTTTTTGGTTCTGTGGATTTTGTAGTATTCTGTGGATTTTGTAGTATTAAAATTACAATGCATTTAAAATTAATGTATTACTGACTTAAAGACACTTTGGATCTTATGACTTCTTTATTTGGAGATACTGTTGTAGTCTATATTCATCTCAGTGTATTTTAGACACAGGTACTTGTAACAATGATTTTTTAATGTTCCATACGTATATACACTACAATCTCTATTATAGTGTATATATGTATGGAACATTAAAAAATCATTGTTACAAGTACCTGTGATTTTATGGCTTGTATCAAGTTAATAACCCTCGAGTAGTTTCAGCTTCTCATTCGCATCTTTCAGCAGAGATAAATAAATAGTATGCACGTATTAGAAGTCGTGTAAGTCTGTATTCATAAAGTGCCTAAGTGGAAAATTAAGTACATTTCTTTAAAAAAAATGCATTCCTTGAGATAGCAACTTTTTCAATTATTGTTCTGTTTACACAGAAAGGAATAAACTTAGTAATGGTTAAGTTTATTTTGTTTATTTTCACTTTCATGAAACTTACGTTATGATTTTCCTTACGATCGAGCTTTACGAATACTGGCAGAAGATGATGTTGTTTATCATAGTCCTGATTAAAACAATTCATTAATAATGGAATGCAGTGAAACTGTAAGTAAAATGCATTGTTAATATTTGTTTTACAAAAAATAAGTTGCAGATGTGTAACTGAAAGATAACTCACAACCTCATGTGTCATGCATGCAGTATTGTTTCGTTGCAGTTCTATTGAATAGTTTATCTGTATGAATATGATTTTGTTCTGTAAGTTAAAGATAACATTTTAATCACGACCAAAAATAAAGGCTTATATGAACGTCTTGGCTAGGATTGATCATGATTGCTCACAAATTACTAAAGCTTTCTGACTGCTACCTCAGTTTGTTAGTGTATACAAGTATCGTAGGTTATTTAGCTTGCTAAAATCCCACGCTTGTGCTATCCACATGCATGTAATGCTAAATGAATGAAATACAGATCTACAGTTTGGTATTCATTTAGTGATTTTCAATAAACCTTACTGAACGGTTTGATTGCTAATTATTCGGTAACTGTACAATAGTATACCACGTTTTATATGTTAGTTGCTTCCCCTTGTTTATTGCACAGTGTACCGGCAACTTTCTAAATAATGAATTACATGTAAATCTTGATCACAGCGGAGCGGAATCGGTTTGCTACAATTTGAAGAAGATTTTCATAACAAATACATGGTAACATAAAGCTACTAGTTTTTTTTGTCAATCTGACAGTGGCAAAAGGCAGAGAAGCAAGCTGTTCCCTTCACAGAACCTCTGGCGTCCTTCGTCGATTTTAAAGATCCGGTTAGAAAATGTTGGCGCTTGGGGTCGAGCAAGCCATCGTGAACTCGTTTTGTCAGTGGTCTTATGGATACGAAACTAAGTAATCAGTTATGCATTTACATAACTGTGGCTACAAATGCATTAAAAAGTAGATAACACTAAGGCTTTTTTCGTAACTAGCAATCAACTATCAGTAAGTGTCAACAAATGAATATTTATTATTTGAAATGATGTATTTTTAAGAACTTCATGTTTTTAGTTTCAGTTTCAGATCGATCAAAATGTTCTACAGCAAATGCATAAATGTGCTTTTGCATGTTTGCACACGGACATTGTATGAGCATATTTTGGTCAATGTTATAAATGCGTATTGTAATACCTTCTGAAGAGGAGCCCGCCTTTTGAAAACTCAGTAACTAATAGTATCTATCGAGGTGATGCATTTCAACACAATCTTCTTGCTCAAGATTTTTTAACTCGTAAATTACAATTTGTTAAGCGTGTGTATATCGGTAAAGCATTAAGTCATTTACATATAGCGTGGTTACTCATGGCAAATGTCCCGTGTGACCCAAGATGTCGAGCGGCGCATGCGTGGGATAGATGCCCATTGTTGCTACGTTCACAGGCAACAA
This sequence comes from Congeria kusceri, assembly GCA_027627225.1. Classification (NCBI taxonomy): domain Eukaryota; kingdom Metazoa; phylum Mollusca; class Bivalvia; order Myida; family Dreissenidae; genus Congeria; species Congeria kusceri. The sequence continues at coordinate 52,140,650 of CM051030.1, forward strand.
TTCACCCTCATATTTGTAAAGATTTTGTTGCTAATCGCTTGAAAATCACCAACAATTCAAAATACCGCAAACCTGCCTCGGGCGGTTACGAATGAACACTTTGTTTAAATACATTCTTATGGTATTGTTAGTTAAGTATGCTCGGTTTACGAAGTTTCATGGTCGACAGGAGTCTGTTTGCTGGATACGTAAACCGCACTCACTTATTCGGTCAGCTGAATTAAAATCTGGCAAATAGTTGAAAACTGTCTTTAACGCCGTAAAATTATCACATAAATGGGAACATTGTTATATCATCTTGTGTATCCATGTAGAATCTCCTAGTATGTTTGCTTCAGTGTTGCAATTGTTTTTTACTCGATCACGGAAATTTGTACAATCGATTTTGGTGAAATGTTAGTGCCCCGACTACGCAATGCAGTAGTTCTTAACTTTAGAAGTTGTATCGAGCAGTGACCTAAATATTTCAACAGTTACAAGACACAACATATGAACATACGCATATATATTACACATATTTATATAGGGAAGTCAACGTGTCCACTTTATAACACGCCTATGCTACCCCATTTGTATGTAACAGTAAAGGACTAAATTATTTCGAGTGGCTATGTTGCCAAAACAAATATTGCAAATTGCGATATAAATGTAAGGTATATGAGATAAGCAACAGAAATTAGTAACATATCTGAACTGTTTGAAGTTATATAAATCTTATTACATTAAATTATTTTAGTCTTGTAATCATCTGAATTGATAACTCTTTTGACTTTGTAGGAACTAGCCTACAGTATGCTGAAAACAATTTACAGTAAATGTATACATTGTACTGATTTTCTGACATTTATTGACCGAATATTTTCAACACTATCCACGATAGACGTTGTCAACATATTTGTTTGATTTTTTTTGTCCTCATTATAACGTAAAGATGCCTCTTTTTGCAAACATGTTTTCAATTTGTTTGCAGTATTCTGCGGTTGTGTGTTTACATATAACTTCCATCGATATCTTTAAACAGTAATCTTTCCCCCAATGTTTGAGTTGTCAACGTCTAGATTTGTATACCAAAAGATTTATATTTTGTGCATTAAAGACACCCATTGATAAAGCGATTGGCTAAAAATGAATATTGTCACAATTATCAATACGGATCGAACTACAACCGTTTTCAAATTCTCGCCGTTTAACAGAAAAGGAAATTCCGGTCTTTGCAAGAGAAGCAACTTAGAACATGTTATTATTATCTTAGTTGTTTTTGCAAATATACATAATATTACAGCAAACAGGTACATTAAAAAGAAACTAAATCATAATCAAAATAAATCGTAGTGATATAATGTACATTAAGAACCGCTAAGGTAAATTGTGAAGCTATGTAACGTTTGAAAACATCATACGTGTGTATATCTAATTAAAAACGTCTTTAATTTTTAATATAAAACAAACTCAAAGAAGGTTGTTAATAAATTATCGTCACATGGACGTTTTATCATCGATACACTGGAAGTATTTTTTCTATCTGTCTCGCTACGACGGGTGTATGGCACACGCGTAACACACTCGGTCGTCAAAGATGAGAATGAAACGCAAGGCAGATGATAATGAAATGCAAGAACGTGCGGACAAATCATACCATGTATGCTAACTGCTTGCTAGATAAGTTTCTTGACAATAGCTCGTCTGCTAAGTCTACCAATGAAAAACAAGTAAAATATTTTGCAGTTTGTTTAGGCAATAATATTCTTGATTTGTATCCTGGTAACCATGGATATCCATGTCAGTGCTTTACCCGTTTACTATTTCGCAGACACATGGGTTGTATCATAAACGTCAATGGAAAGGTGACATGTTCAGAAAACTGTACGCGGTTACATAAAATAAAGAATACACTGAACTGGCCGTCCATGTCATTGACAGCAGTAGTACTGAACTGTCACTTGGCTAAATTGAGTGAACTACCCATAACATTCGACTCAATTATCCACCCTATAGCTTTACCAAGCATTAATTTTGTGTCGGTGGATGCTGTGATCCTGACGCCGAGGTCTGACGCTCTGTAGTTTTATTAACAAAAGAACTACATTTCACAGTCGAGTCACTGAGTATCTGTCTGGCATGAAGTGCGTTTATGTTGTGTTTTTTGCATAGACTGCAGTCACTTACATTTAAATCATTTTATTTACTAAATGTAGGATGTTGTTCCTCACGCTTTGATATTTAGGAACCACGGCCAACAATATCACAACACATACATTCAGGCGTTTGGTTTTCATACCAAGTTTCCAAAGATTTTTACTTCTAAGAAGAGCCACCTCTATTATTTCATACAGTCGTTGTCTCTACTAGCAAGTACCACTACTCGCTCGCACGGTCAAAGCCTCGTCTGTTGACTATTATACTGCAGGACAGTAGCTAGAATCTTCAAGACTTTTCACTGCCATGGGTGCATGCCACTTATTGCCGTGCCACCACAATCTTCCCGGCCCGGTATACATTCGTCAATCATTATCATCAATCACCGTAAAAGTCACCATCTTTGGAAAGCATTTGTCGTCATCATTGCAAACAGTCCCACGTTCGCTGCATATCCCGTATGCTGCAACCAAACCACACAAAAAAAGTTTTGTCACCGGCTGTAGATCGCACCCAGTTTGAGCAATCGTCCTTCTTTATATGGTCGATAAATCAAAGAGCCCATTATGCAACCTTTATTATAATACAGAATAATCAATGTTTGAATACAGAAGGTTTAATATGTTTATATTCGCCACTTTCTTGTAACTTACGCAAGTGTCATGCACTTCGAGTTTCATTTTATCTGACATATTGTTAAATTTACAAGCCCGAGTTTGCACCGTTTCCATACAATGGCATGCACAGACATTTTTGTCCGCATTTATCCAGTCCAATCCGGAGTTTCTAATTATGTGGGTCAAATCTATCACTTAGATTAAAATTTCTTTAGAAAAGCAAAGTGGAGGCTCGAGTTTTAAAAGTCTGTTTGTAAATTTGATTCCACACTCTAACTCAACTCTTAACAATTACTGATGCGACTACGTACGCACCTTATTTATGAGCATTTATAAAACGTACTTATTGCAAACGAAACACGGCCCATTTAATAATGGGGACTTGATAAAAGGCTGAGACTGACAATGTTGGGAACTGTGCAGGGTTACGCTAGACATAATTCAGTGCACATATTTCGATAAATAACTTTACTGCAATTTCAATGTTCGGCAGTCGCAGTAATATATTAATTAAAATTGAGCATTGAACAAATTGTAAATATTAAATTAACGAATAAAAAAAAAACGTTAACGCTAGCCTATTCAACCATCGGTACGTGTTGAGACTGTTGGTGGAAGCCTATTCAACCATCGGTACGTGTTGAGACTGTTGGTGGAAGCCTATTCAACCATCGGTACGTGTTGAGACTGTTGGTGGAAGCCCATCGTCAGATAGCCACGTTCGACCAATTCCGCTCCTCTCCATTCATCTAATACTGGAGTGTAATGGAATGATTAGTCGTGGGAATCTGACGATGTTGACTTTGGTTTCTTTCCTTTTCTCACCAACAGTCCGTGATGTCCCTTTATTTCAAAACTGAAACCATGTCCTTTTCCGCCATATATGGATAAACGCGCTAGCACATGAGGCTTCAAAAGAGGAGAGGTAATACGCAAAGTTGTTATAATAACACTAAGTCGTAATTACGAGATAAAACGTCTTATTTAAGAGGTACAAACATTGTAATTACGAGATATTAAGTGTGAATTAAGATATGCAAAGTCGTATTTCCGAGATATAGTCGTAATGACGAGATAAAGTCGTAAAAAAAAGATACTTTGTCGTAATTATGATATAAAACGTTGTAATTGCTGGATAACAAGTCGTAATTACGAGATAAGGTTGAGTAATTTTTATTTATTTTTACATCTGGCTCCAGGACGCTTCCGTAGTTTTATGCAAGCGTTTTGATTATTGTATTGTGTAACATAGCCCAATTGGATACCTAAAAGTAATTACTATAACACGCAATTCTTCAACTTAGGACAAGCCTTAGAACAAAATTGTCGCTCCTATTGTTTCTGGTGTTGTTGCTGTTCTTAATGTTGTTGTTTCTGTTTTTGCTATTGTAGGACACTCTAAGCCTGGTGTCCTTAATGGTCACAATAGAAGTCTACACACGTGAATTCTGGGACCTCGAGAACTTTTTGTTTCCCCTTTTTTTCAACTTCTAGTACCCATTCGTAAATTAAACTGATTTTTCCTCGTTAACGTCACAATTATCGCTTTATCGGAGGGACAAGAGTAAATCAAAACTTGATTTTTTAAAGACGCTCATCAGTGAAGAGTAAATTTGGCGACCAACGTCAAGACCGATCATACACATGAGTGAATGGCTGGAGATGAGTATACGTGATCACTATCTTATCAGTCGGGCAGCACGTCACTGGCGCCCATGGCTTAACCGCAGCATATCAAACATAACTTTAGTATTCATAGCCGACGATTAGAAGTCCTTGATTTTTTGGCAAACATTTCATTTATTCCATACTTAAAAATTCATCACTCAAACCACACTCGTTTTAAAGATATTTGAATGTCATTTTCGTCATTTAGCCATCTTATTGCTCAATTTGCGATAAGAATTGTGGCCGTAACACATCCTGCGGTTTGCATTTGACAAATGCGTTATTGTTTGGTGTTGGTTGTTCGTGTTGTTGCTTTTGTCTCTAAGGTTGTTATAAAAATCATATTTCGCAAAAAATAATCTCGTATAAATTATGAATATTGATTAACGCGTAACCTTTAAAGGCATGTCTTATGTGAAAATAAGGAAATAATGCGCCAGTGCATGGTTAATGTCTTGTCGTATCCATGTTTAATCTGACATTGACACATAGATAACATATAGCGATGGCTAAATCCAGTACATGTATTGAGGGACACTGATTTTATAGTATATTTATTTTGAGCCGTGCCGTGGCAAAATCCGGCTTAATGCATGTGCGTAAAGTGTCGTCCCGGATTAGCCTGTGCAGTCCGCACAGGCTAATCCTGGACGACACTTTCCGCCATCAGTGGATTTATTTTTAGACGAGACTTCATTTAATAAAAAAAAACAACCTTAAAAGCGGAAAGTGTCGTGCGAATTCACGCACATGCATTAAGCCCGGGTTTCCCAATACCCTCAATTTATTTTTAAATAAAGGAGCTTACGGCCGCTAGATAATGAGGCAGAAACCTACCACCAATCATAGCCCAACCAATTTACTGTCTCTACTATTGCTGTAACATCTACTACTGGTGCTACAGCTTTTGCTGTTGTAAAATGATCCTTTTTGTGACCAATGAATACAGCAAAGCAACAACCAACAACAATAATAACTTGCTGTATTCTAACCAATCGGGTTTTCTTAAAGGTCATTCAACTGTTTCTCAATTAATTGATATATTTCATCAAATAGCAAAAGGTATTGATGAAAGGAAATTCACATGCATGGTATTCTGTGACATTTCTAAGGCATTTGACCGAGTATGGCACAAGGGTTTACTCTTCAAATTAAAACAAAATGGTTTTAACAGTAATTTACTTAAATGGATCGAAAGTTATTTAAGTAGTCGAAAACAGCAAGTTTTTGTCGGGGATTCTACTTCACAGGCGCTAGAAATAAACGCTGGTGTTCCTCAAGGCTCTGTCCTTGGTCCTCTATTTTTTCTTGTTTATGTAAACGATATTGCACAAAACCTTCAAAGTATCTCTCGTCTGTTTGCAGACGACACATCCCTTTCATATACTTGTTCAAATTCGACCGAACTTGAAATGGTACTCAACCATGATTTAAGTGTTATTAACACCTGGGCAAAAAGATGGCTTGTAGACTTTAATCCACAAAAAACCGAGGCAATTCTATTCACAACACAATCATCCATTCCCCTCCCACATCTTGTTTTTAATAATGTGCCTGTTCAGTTTGTTGAAAATCACAAACATCTTGGTCTCACATTCAGCGCTAATGGTAAATGGCACGATCATGTCTCCAGTTTAGTCAAATCATCATCAAAAGTGCTTGGCATCATGCGCAAACTAAAATACATGATCTCTAGAAAGACGTTGAACCAAATTTATATTTCACATTTAAGACCACTATTAGAGTACGCATGTGTCATTTGGGATGGTTGTGAAATGTACGAAAAAGAAAGTTTAGAAAAAATTCAGAACGAAGCGGCTAGAATAGTAACCGGGCTTACAAAATCTGTTTCCTTGACTAATTTGTATTCTGAAATTAGCTGGCATAGGTTATCAGAACGTCGAAAATATCTTAAACTAACTTATATGTACAAATTACATAATGGTCTATGTCCCAGTTACTTAATGAATTTATTACCAGAAACTGTTTTTCAACAATCTACTAGAAATCTTAGAAATGCAAACGATTATGTTATAGTATCAAGACGCACCGAACTCTATTCGCGATCTTTCATACCGTCGGCTATCGACCTATGGAACAATTTAAATAATGAAATTAAAACGTGTACTTCTCTCTTGCAATTCAAAACCGCTTTAAAACAATTAATGTTAAGAAATCGCGAAACACCAGCATATTACTTCGTTGGTGATAGAAAAACATCAATTATACACGCCAGACTAAAAAATAATTGTAGCAACTTAAAACTACACTTATATAACAACAAATTGGAACCTTCGCCTTTATGTATTTGTGGTGAAGTTGAATCGGTTTACCACTTCTTTTTTACTTGCTCACTATTTACTGCACAACGTACAACTTTTTTCGCTACGTTACAATCCATAGAACCATTAAACTGTGATACTATTCTTTTTGGTAATAGTAGTTTTGATCATGATGCAAACTGCAAAAATTTTCTAAATGTCCAACAATTTATTAAGACGACAAAGCGTTTTACATAATCTTGCAGTAGTTAAAGCTTGACTTGTTATATGCTGGACAGGACTCGTTTTGTTTTGTTTGTTTGTTTTTTTTTTTGTTTTTTTTTTGTTTTTTGTTTTCCCCCCAATTTAGTTTGCCTTTCACGATTATTAATTTCTCGTACATTTTATTAGATTGCTTTTCTTTTTATTTCCTATTCATATATGTTTATTTTCATATTTGAGCGTACTTGTGACTCGTCCAAAATTACATACATCGCCCGAAACACGTAATTAAATCACACAGGGAAAGACCACATATAATGTTGTTAGAACTTTAGGTCCTACCCTTTTTTTCATATGAATGTATCGATAAATAATTTATGTATGTATAAATGTCATTTGTACTTGTACTTCAATATGAAAATAAAATATGTTTAAATTAACCAAGAACATATTAGTCCATCACCATTATTACCACCACCATCATCAACAACAACATTTCCAAATACAATGGCATTATATATTTCTGTTGCACTCGCAATGCATTAAACTAAATGTCTTATTGCTGAAAGCAGATGTACAGGTATTGAAATATCATATCCGTGTTGTTTAATCTTTACTCAATGTATTCTTATTCTCTGACGTCTACTGCTGCACGATAAATTATGTTTACCGGAACCTATTTTAAGAATAATTAAGTTAAAGTTAAATAACGTTTAGAACACGGGCTAACTCATTTCCAACGGTGTCAAGTTGCCCCGGTGTCGGGCGAGAAAGAGAGCGTGACACTGTGTAGACGTAAATTGGTAATTCAGTATTCTCTTATCTTCCGTGAATTACAATCACAAGATTGTCATCCAATTTATCAGGTGAATTGGATACCCCATTTTCTGTAACATGGAGCGCGTTGTGTTGAAAAAAGTAGGCTCTAACTCTGGTGTCGCGTTGCAAAGCGACTCACAGCGTGGGTTGCAACCTCCACGCAGAGATTTGACTGGTTCCGAGCATAACTCTAGGTTACGCATGCGCAAATAAATTCCTTTATTGTTACATATAAAATATTCAATGTTTGATCTCAATTTTCACCATGACCAAGCGACTTCCCAATATATCACCATACATTGTTGGACAGATAAGGCCATAACCTTTTGAAAAAACAGCATGTCAAAAATTTCTATACGTTGTAACTCAAAATATTTACCTTAGAATGATCACACCGGTTTTGACAGGCATGGGGGCTGCCATTTTGTGCATGAAGCTGGGAACCATTTAGTGATGTAATGGATATGGTGTCCGCCTTGCGATCGAGAGGTCGTGAGTTCGATCCACACTCGGGGAGAGTTCGAATGATCTTTCTCAAAACACATCAAGTACTGCTTCTACACAGGAAACGGACTCGAGAGTGTCTCAATAAGCCTTAGCATTATGACATAGTCGAGTAAAATAAATAAGTTTAAACTAAATTATAATTTATATATGAAACTTAATTAATGGTGTAAATATTGTAACGCCAGTTTCAGTAACGTTACCGATAGGGCTTGTAATGCGTTCCACATGCTGCATTAACGCCCATGTGCGGTGAGAAGTCTTCATAAAAATTGCATTCCATTAAATATTTGTATTTTTTCCAAAAACTAATATAGAATATTCAGCGTATTCTTCACTAAGTTCACACTATATTATTTGTCGCATGTGAATTTGCAACGTGTATTGGTTATTGTATAATTTTGTATAATTATATTGGTTCCGATCGACATAAATCATGAATGTGTCAAACTATGTTAATACATATGTACATGCAAAAAGTTGGTATCAAAACGAAAGGGGTAACTATATTTTATTAATACAAACACGCTCGCATATATCAAATATTTTATTTATTCGCTAATATTGTATTCTCAGTACCAAGACGTGTATGGTATGTAAGTCGGCTTGGTTACGATGACTTCGATGACGTCATGTCCTTACGGGTTCAAACTCATCAAAACTAGTATCAACACAAAGAAATTGTTTAAACCAATATTTTTCTGTGTTAGTTTTTAAATGCATAACATGTTTATAAAAAGACGACAACCATTTTCCGTGACGCATTTGCTTTGCGACCTTACGCCGATTGCCTTATCGTCTTTTTGTGGTTTGATTATCTATCAAATATATTTACGTCGTTACATCTTTCTGATTGTTTTTATAATACATTTAAAGTGCACAAAATGTTCAATAATGGATATATATTCCAATAATTAGCGCAGTTATTACCACTTGCTATTTTAATATTTATTAGGACGTCGATCGTTTTTTTTATGTAAGTGGTTATATAATCAAACATTAAAATGGTTAAAGGCGCACGTTTTGTCGGATAATATTATATAGTAGAGGTATACCTGTGGCTGTTGAATTAGATGTCGATTAATTCATGGGCATCCCATTGGTCGAATAATAGGTCAAGGTCAACGTTTGTTTCTTTGTTTAACATGGAACAGGACACTAATGCAAATAAATACTAATTGATACTAATTAATAATTTATGTACAGTAAGGTTTTCTTTCAAAGAGGATGGTGTTCTTTCGTGGCTGCATTATTAGAAATACACGTGTATTCTCTGGTGGAACACGGAATGACCAAATGGATACTAGAGTAGTACGAGGGAAGCTGGAATAGCTACATGTTGGTAGAATCCGGAATACCCCGGTTGTACTGCAGAGAAAAAAAAGCTATGCTAAGTCTATGTTATATACCAGTTATATAGCATAGTTTTGCGGACAGCCATCGAGCTGTTTTAGTTAATTAATGAAGCTCACGTGCGCCGTGTCGCATCGGATTGGAAGTGGGCATACCAAACATGATTTGGAAGTGGGCATACAAAACATGATTTGGAAGTGGGCGTACCAAATATGATTTGGAAGTGGGAATACCAATCATGATGATTCCAGACCAATGTGATATAGGCAAAATCTTCAATATCCTGTACTATGGAACGCCAATGCTGCCTTCTGATGGCACTGGTCTGTATGTTCTGTGTATGTTCTGTATGTTCTGTGCGTTTGCCAAGTTGTTCTGTATTGACTACATTTTGTCCTGTAGAACCATCGCTTGTTATGTGAATTTTTCATTGTGTGCATTCGCCCATTCGTTCCTCGAATGAGAGTTCTGTTAATGGGCACCTGAATGTGACACATGACAATATTTTAGTAAGAATGTTTTTGTGTTTGTTTTGTTTTGCTCTATGAATCCAAACTGATAAAGAAATACGCCACGGTTGTGTATGTTATTGTCTATCCCGAATACTGACGCACATCCAATTAACGCATGTTGTATAAATGAAGAAGTGGTTCCACGGTAAATATACTCGTGACGTACTCAGTTAACGTTATACGTCCCTTTAATTCCCATGTACTTTGTAAGTAAATCATTTACTTCAGCTCAATAACGTACAGTGTCTGTGCGTAGATCATAATTAATAATGTAGAATCTACATCAATTAAGCTTAATAAATAAAAATTCCTCGGCACAAACAACCACAGCAATAACAGATTGTGATTGATAGGACATTCAGGTCCTAGCGTCGGAGATTGGAAAAAAATGTCACCATCTTGCCTGGAAAACAGAATGATCGTGTCATTTGTAATGACTTAAGTGGTTCTATAGTAATTTTTTATCATTGTGAAAACCTTTGTAGAAACCATTAAATTGGCTGGTGCTGGTAATATTCACTTTGTAGTTTAGACAAGAATTAATTGTGTAAGATGTAAATATGTAAATCACGTTTACATGTACATCAAATGGCAAAAAAAAGTTATTAAGGTTATTTAATAATGTTTGCGCATACAGCGTTGGCACATATGTTCTTAGTTATATAAATGTTATGCAACGAACACCAGCAAGACGCGTGTAGCTCTTGCCAAACAGAGTTGTCCGAACAGTTCCAAACATATGTTTTGCGCATGCGCTCTGTCTTTCTTAAAATGTTGATTTAATGGATTATAGCAGTCCACATATCAATACTGGCATTTGTTGTTACATAATTATTAGAATTGCCGTGATGTAGATACATGTATGTTTTTTTTCTTTTCTAGTCTCCACCAAGCGACGCCTGCTATATATCGTTTACGGTGCAAGTTAGATGTTAGAAAAGAAACCATTACGTAACTCGGCCATGTGTCACACAATACACATTCTTCGCCATTTATTATTGAACATGGATAAACTTGTGAACATATTGTGTTTAATTATTGTTTATCACTGCTGCTTTTGTTATTCGTTTTCTTTTTTTACTTTAAATACGAGAAAAATATGCACCCGTGACACTCAATGGTCTAAGATAAAAAAAATTGTGTCGCGGTCGAAGATTTAGTATAGTTTCAGTACATGTATCAACTTCTTTCCAATGTGTAAATAATAATTAGTTTACAGTGAATGTAATGTTAGAAACCAGCAAATCAAATCTCCATACGCACCATTTTAAAATAGCAAAATATCCTGGCGTCGTTTCTTTTATGTCAGATGTTGCGAGTCTCTTCGGAAAGATGCCTCTCTCTACTTTCAACATTTAAAATAAAAACGATATGCTATGTTACTTCCGGGAAAATGCATCTCACTTGAATGCAGTCCTAGTGCCATGGTCTGTATTGTTTTTGTATTCTATTATCTCATAATTAGGAGATAGTAAGCCCTAATTGCGAGATACTATGTCCTAATTTGGACATAGTATCTCCTAATTAGCAGATAGAAAGTCCTAATTATGATATATTATTTCCTAATTAGGCTATAATAAGTCCTAATTACGAGATACTAAGTCCTATTTAGGATATACTAAGTCCTAATTAGGAGATAGTGTCTTCTAATTATGAAATAGTAAGTCCTAATTAGGAGATACTAACTCCTAATTAGGAGATAATAAGTCCTAATTACGGGATACTAAGTTCTGATTAGGACTTAGTACCTCCTAATTAGGACTTAGTATATCCTAATTCGGAGATACTATAATTGGGAGATACTTTCTCCTAAATAGGACTTAGCATCTCGTAATTAGGACTTAGTATATCCTAATTAGGACATACTATTTCCTAATTAGGACTTACTATCTCCTAATTAGGAGATGCTATCTCCTAATTAGGACCTAGTATCTCCTAATTAGGAGTTAGGACTTACTATCTCCTACGTATTAGATACTATATCCTAATTAGGACTTAGTATCTCATAATTAGGACTTAGCATAGTATCTCCTAATTAGGATTTAGTATCTCCTAATTAGGACTAAGTGTCTCGTAATTAGGAGATAGTATCTCCTAATAACCAGATACTATCTACTAATTAGGAGATACTAAGTCCTAATTAGGACTAACTATCTCCTAATTAGGACATAATATCTCCTAATTAGGACGTAGTATATCCTAATTATGAGATAATGGAATACAAAAATAATAAAGACTGTGGCACTAGGACGCTTCCATATAAAATAGAGTCAAATTTCAAGTAATTCGTTGTAACGATACATCAAAATGCCAAAGAGACGAGTAGTTTTCAGGAAATAACTATTTCAGTTAATTTAACCAGTGTCCGTTATGCAAAATGTTTCTTTAAACCGAAGGAAAAAACGAACTATTTGATATACGGCCTACGTTCGAACCAACGGGGGATTCCCTACTATCTACTGGTATCTGAACTGTATGAACATCTTGATGATGGTGTTGCTGATGGTTTTCTTCTTCTTCTTCTTCTTTGTCTATCATCGCCAGAAGAAAAACTGCCGCTTACTTGCGAAGTTGTATTGATTAACTGAAGTAACGAACACACAATAATTCATTTAATGCCGTATTATAGCAAGCTTGAACATATATTAATAGCATGATTGGTTTTGTTGTCAATTAAATTAATATTTTACTTTATTTATGTATGAATGAAAACCTTATCTTTATCAAAAGAGAGGAGAAAAGGTTCTCTCAATGTCAAACAAATGGGTTAATGTTCCTTTGCTTTACGCCATTTAGCGTCGATACTTTATTTTCCCATTTATCATTGACGCCATTTGAATATTAGTAATGACACATTTGTATCTTCAAACGTAAATTAATTCGAAGTGTGTCAGCACGAGACAAATTGATGCAATAAACTTTCAATTACTTAAAAATATTTGCAATGTTATATTTTAAATAGCTTCTTACATTATAATGAGTTTTTTTTCCGTTCGAATGATTTTCTTTTTTAGCCGGTATCTTCTTTATAATCAAACTAACATATAAATACTAATAGAAAAAAGAAACTGGACATGTTTTCATTGCGTACTTTAATATGTTGTTAGATTTAAATATGGATGAATTTGGTATCAAAATTTAGGATATATATTAAACCATTCAATACTATTAATGCCCTTACAAATTGACCAACATTAAAACGTTAACGTCTTCCAAACGAAGCATTAGTGATTTTAAAAGTAGCAAAGACGACCACGATCCTAATGTTTGATGTTTTCAAAGATTTAACACCACCTTTTACTTTTTAGGGATTGATAAATTTTTATGGGCATAATAATTATTGGTTAGTTCAATTTGTAGCTTAAATTTTGGCACCAAATTCATCTTTATTAGCTTCTAATATCTAACAACATATAAAAAGTACGCATCGAAAACATGTCCAGTTTCTTTTTTCTATTAGTATATGAAAGGCTGTTTAGATGTGTTTCAAAGCTGTTGCTTGAAGGTGAAATGATAATCATTTCTGGAAACACTGAAGTAAACGATAAGATCAAATGGCAACGGTTCGCTGCTGCTGCATACGAATGTACATTGTTGGCAGTCATTACTCTTGGGATGCAAACACTATTCTCCGATCATGAATCTCTAAGAAATCAACGCTATTAATAAATAATATGCATGTAATAACCTGTTAAGATTGTTGTTTCTGCTTTAAAGTTGACCTGACCGCAAATATGGTACGCCATACTCTACTATACTGACACGAAATTTTAGTGAAAATAAACACGTTATACACTCTTAAATAAATGTGTACCAGGATTGTATTTCATTTGTACCTGAACCCAACAAACTTGTCTTGTAAAGAAGGTCTGCCATAACGGGTGCATGGTAAGTGATCATAAAGCGGTTGAGTTAGTCATTGGGCAAAACCACACAGTCGAGATTAGAAATTGTTTCCTGTTCAGAAATGAGTAATTCTGCATACGTGTGCATGTATTATTAAAATACGCTCGAACGTTAAACAGAAATATGTTCACCCACGAGTTATTTATTTTCTTACTCCCATTGTCAGCTATGAATCATCGGCAAAAGATATTAAGTACGACATTGAAGATTAACACAAGACTCTTGTACATCCTGCTCCCTGCTCAGTCTAGAAGAATTGTCCCCGACATTCAATGGGCCTCCCCGCACCATCATATTTACTTGTGTGCATTGAACATAGGTCTACGTAGCCTAATACTGGTAGTCCATGCTGTATGAAAATGTTATTCATTCGTTCGTTCGTTCGTTCGTTTGTTTGTTCGTTTGTTCGTTCATTTATTTTGTAACCACGGTATTTGAGTATACTGTTTTCTGGAGTTGCATGTTTGTACATCCATGCGTTAAAGGTGAAAAGTCAAATATATAGTCACCACGAAAATACAAAAGCCGCATGTACGTGTTGATGTGGTTTACAATAAAACAAATTAGAAACTGATTAGCCCCGTGTGTTTTAACGGTTTTCTGGACGCTATAACTTATAAGCATGCCTTCGTTTTGTTGCCGCAACCATTTTGTATCTCGCTAATAAACACTCAAAGCTTGTTATCTTCAGATTTATTTATACACTTTAATATACGTTTGCGGCTGAACGGAAAACACGTTTGTAAATCAAACGTTCGAAAACTTTCCGCTGTTTCTCGCATCGTATTGGTTTAAGCGGTTAAAAAACAAATGTCCGTGTCAAACTTAAACTCCCCTAGACAGAAGTCACGACCTAATACATGTATATGCATTTTTACAATCTCGTCGCGTAGGGAAACATCGGTCGTGGTGCGGCGTCCGTCAGTTACAGTGACGTCAATGCAGCCATAAACTGGATGGGTCGAACAATGGATCGTTTGTAACCCCCAGCATCTGCTTAACCACAGTAACTGTAAATTAAAGTAAAAATGTTAATATCAAAATACAATTAAATCCCATTAATAGCAAGAACTTGTAATGAATACTTACTCAACGACATTTATATGACCGAACTTTTTTTGCAAAACACATCGCCACCAGCATCATTTCATCAACAAAAGTTAGTGTATCTTAATGTGAAGGAAACGTTGCAAACCATTAAAAACCCTAGATGGTGTGTCATTTGACTTAAAGTCATTGACAGTTTGCTAGTTTCACATAGTTTCATTGGACGTTGTTCAGTTTTAAGGAAATTTGATTTCCCATGCGTCTGTTGTCAGCATAAAGATATAGCTAAGAGTCGAATACTTTCGTACTGTTACTGTAACACATTTTACTCCAACACCAACAGCGAAATCTATCAACGACTTCCATACAATCAACATCAGTGACTTCTCTTGATCTCACTATATGTATTTGAAGAGGACTATTTCTTCAAACAATATAAAGATACATAATTTTACAGAGGAGGGACATTTATTTCAGCACAAACACGAAACATTCGATGCTCAACCAAATAATTATGCGTGAACTTAGATGTTGTCATTTATCGTCTATGTACTATATTTTACTGATTTAATTATTATAAAAAACATTTGGAATAGATATGCAAATGTTGTTTTCATAATTTTTATATTTTCCAGAGTAGACATACTATTGTGATGCCCAAAATGACTTACCAGCTACGGGACCATTGACATGTCTTTTTAGCGGGGGTTGAACACCAGAAGGTACTAACTGCTATTGTTTTCAGTGACAGTTGGTACCTCCTGGTTTTCAACCCTCGCTATCTAACTATCTATGATACAAAGGGACAGTGGCGCTGCTCGTGCTGTCTGCAATGAGACCATTGTCGTGTCATCGCCGAAAGGAAATGTGGCACCACCTGATTGCAGTCACGTTCTCCATAATCAGACCCCTTTCCTGACCTTGCCGGTGTCTTTGCAAGGCCAGTCCGCCACGTTCCGTTTTCAGGGCCTTCTTTCGAGTCATGTACCCCCTAATCAGACCCCTTCCCGTGCCTTGCCTGTGTCTCTACAAGGTCAGTCCTTCTCGTCCCGTTTTCAGGGCCTTTAATGACGCAGTTCTGCTTATGTCATGGCAAAACATGGGCCTCGGAGAAATTTGAAAATTGCACTGTGAAATGTTATCAGACCAAAAGTTTTGTACCTTGGGCGGTATCATAAATCATTGTCACGATTTTACACCTTTGGCACTCCTGGTTTAGACACATGTTAGTTATAATTGGCACATAATTAGTCAACATAGGTCCCTATTAATAGTTTATGTTATAATTACTATATGTTGAAATAACACACTGTAATGCGTGTAATATAAAGTTATATACATGCATACTTGGATGTGTCCTTCAAGAGAAAATTGTCTCTAAACTGTGCAGACAGATGGAATAAATCGGAAAGATACTAACATAGTAACATGCCGAGTAAATCGAAAGGGTACAAACATATAAAGTTAAACGATAGGATACTTATATATTAAAATTCGATAGGATACTTATATTAACCTATACGCATACTAAATATTGACATTTTAACTCGATATGTTGCGGACATAGAAGAGGAACATTGCAACTGAAACGATATTACATGTATTCACCATGTTTGAATAGCTACCAAGAAGAATGTAACGATCCCTGTCGAGAAGTAAGTGATAACAGAAACATTCATTTCGACAGCAATGCTCACCATCCCAACATATTCCAAGACGCCTTAAGTTCAAGTATTAGAGTAAATCACATCATACTAAATATAGAACCCCTGTATGTTCGCACTATGTCATCAAACATTTAAACGGTCGTTGTGGACTTGGTCACCTGAACTGGGATCTTCAACAGATAGCACACGTCAGAACTAGGGTCAACGAATGAAACACGTACACTTATGCAGGGTTTGACTTTAACTTTTAGGAAGTGGTGGTCCACACGACAGGCTACCTTCAAAGCCTACTGGTCAGATACTGTATGAACTGGTCCCGATAATCATAATACATCGAACTGCATGCTAAGTATTGAATACAATAGCTTAAAAAACAAAATATTTCTCAGAATTGATATCGGAAAATATATTGAGCACAGATGAAAATCTATTATTCATGATATAATATAACATATTTTCGCTCAAAATGGTGTATGAACATTGTTGCTTAAATAAAGATGAGGCATCACCTTCTTGAACTTTACATAAATTTGACATCCATGCGTTTTCTGGTGCTGAGCAATCAAAATGCAATTAGAGCAATTGAAAAGATAATAATTGTTGTGTCAAAAAGAATATACCTCCAGTGTTCAACTATTATTGAGCGAGGAGTAATATTAACGATATCCATGTACAAAGTATTAAGCCAAACTTCCGAATTTCGGTTTTTGGTCGAAGAAACATGTGAACAAATTTAATTGACCCTGCTAGTGTTGCACTTTGAATAAAATACATTATTAACATGTTATTTTATACAATATCTGTTGTTTGAAAACATTTGCATTAAAATAATAAAATGTTATTAAAACACTATAGTGAATTATTATAAATGGAAATTGCTTCTCTAAAAAGCGACTACAATGCCCGTCAGGACACGCTGTTAAAACAGAATGTTTGGAAAGTTGACGAATCAGAAAACGTGCGATTTATACACGAGAGCTTGTAGTAAAATGCTAATAAGCAATATCGTCTCGGACGGTTCCTTCTATTCTTAAACACAAATGATAATTCACGAATGACACAGTTGGAACCAGTCCCAAAACAACTGGTCACCGGACCGGTCGCCCTTCAAAAACAACCGGTCCGAGCAAAAAATCACAGCCCACGGACCGACGGAAACGCGTTAAGGTAATCCCATTAAGACTTATGATAGTTCAGTTCTAAGACAGCTGTACTAGAGCCACAAATAATCATTGCCGTATATGTAACTGTGTGTTACATTACAGTAGTATGTAACCTATCGAGACTTGGTAGGTTGTAACCCGATGTCGTAAAAGTCGGTGGTGGTGAAGGTCGTTCTGTGGTGGAGTTGGCTGCCATTGTTGGAAAATAGAAAGTTCTGGTTGAGAATCGAGAAATATCTTTTGCATCAGATTATAGTTGTCATTAATTAATTTAATATAAGGAACCTCAGATAGTCAGCAGTCAGCACATTGCACGGAGAGAGAGATTTTGGGAAGAGAGGCCAACGAGTACCAAATACTCTGTAAGTTGTTCTCCTTGTTGTAAATGTGATAATATACAGTGCAGAATGGTTGTTAGTTTCTATATTGTGTGTTTATAGATGTTTTTCTATAAATAAGATCAGTTTAATTGGTTTGGCACACAAGGTCATGCAAGGCCAATGGTGACTGTTTTATCTCTATATTCATTGATATGAGAAATGAACAGATATTCATACATGTATATGTATTTCAGGTGTTTTAGATGTGATTGTATAGTAATCTTAAATATGTGTATGTTTTTGATTATTTTTAGGGCGGATCAAATGGGATTACCCGGGATCAGATGGGATTCCTATTGATCAGACTTGACAGAACGAACATTCAGTCTGTTAGAATATATTCATTAAATTGAACTATACTGATTTGATCTATCGAGAATTGTATCACTGGTTATTGCTATATTTTGTCTTTGAATATATTGAACAATTAATCTAAGAACTCACGTGTTTCGTTCTTACTGAACAGACCCCGAAGTTACATATATACTAGTATACACAAATTAGACACAATTCTGAAAAAGCAACATTGTGATATGTTTTCATGTAGTAAATTACCTTATGTATAAAACGCGAATACACTTTAGTCAACATTTAGTTTTGACAGGCTTGAATTAGTAACATGTCTATCGAACACACACACATATATTGTTTTCATCTAAATTACATTATTGTACATAACACAAACAATGCACAGAAATCATTGAACGACTAATTGCGGTCTAGCAAATTGTAACTGTATGCATAGAAAATTGTTTTCCTTGTATGCATCCTATTGAACTTTTGGTTATAAATTTGTCTCTCGGTTTGTTAAAATGTGTTTCACGTCATAGATGTCTTATCATAATATCAAACAATAAATGCAAAAACGCACCACTGTCTGCTTTGAATCATGAAAGGCCAATTCTTTGTTAATTGAAATACAAATCTTATAAATACAAAGTAAATTTTTTACTTGTATTAATAACACGTTTCTATTTTATTTGAAGCAATAATTTATTATTATCGTATAGATATATAATTACTACGAAAGCCTATTTATAACGTAAAGAAACACATTATAACGTAAACCAAAACTCGTAATTACGCGAAAAAATACGTTATATCGTAAAATAAACACGTTATTTCGTAAAACTAAACTCGTAATAACGCGAAAAAATACGTTATATCGTAAAATAAACACGTTATTACGTAAAACTAAACTTAACAATGCATTTGACAAAGATTTCTTTAAATTAATGAATAATGCTGTCTTTGAAAAGACCATGGAAAATATGAGGATGAGAATGAACGCCGAGTTGGTCAACACACCAAAAAGGCTCAGAAAAGTATGCGCAAAGCCAAATGTTCAATCTTTTGGAATCATCAATGAAGATTTGGTGGCGGTAAACTTCAGAAACACAAACATCGTGTTAAACAGACCCATTTACGCAGGATTCTGTATACTTGATATTTCAAAAATATACATGTATCAATTTCACTATGATGGTATGCAAGCTAATTAAGGCGTGTGAGCTCAGCTTCTCTTCACAGATACTGATTCTTTGGCTTACGAAATGGCTACAGACGAATGGTACGCTGACATGAGAGAGCACCATGATCTGTTTGATACAGCAACTTCCCTAAAGCCCATCCTTAATACAGCGACAACATTTGTACGGTCTTGGGGAAAATAAAGGATGAGTGTGGGGTATACCAATTGCATCTTTTTTCGGCGTAGCTGTCTAAGATCACTTTTGACCTAGACTTCTTGCGATAATTATGCAGCGGGGAAAATTGAATGCCAATAGAATTGGGCAAATTTTCTAATTTTAGGGAATGCAAACTTCAAACAATGGTTTATCGTATACCAATAACTGTTGCATACTTTAGGGGATTAAAAATTTACATAATTGTTTACATAAGCGGTTAAATTAAAGTTATAACCATATCTTCGACATACACTCTAGAAATGAACATAATTATGAACAATTTTACTCATTACATAGGTCAAGATCAGAATGTTATATTCATTCACATAATGAAATAACTATATTGTTTAGCCTACATAATCGGCGCGCTCTATAAATAGCAATTACAATGCTATAATTCACGGGGACGACAGTCGGTCGCAACGTACAATGTTGCCTGTTGAGCACGTAGGCACAAAATATAAAGTGGTAAATTTCTGGTATTTTTCTGATAAATAAGCAAAACAAATATTAGAAAATTTGATTGAGCTTATATTTCCTATTATTTTATCATTGTGTAAAAATATTATTGTACGCTGTAACCGACTGTCGTCCCCGAGAATTAATTCTAGCGAGTACAACTCCAGCAGGAGAATCATTCTAAAAATAGAGCGCGGTAAAGCTGTGTTAATACACACGCATCAATTAGCGTCTGGAGAATCCTAATAGTCAAGGATGTTCAGATTAGACCTGGACAAAATTAGAACAGAAATGATTTTTTGCATGCTAGTTAGAAATAGCATCAGCTTTCCTAAACCACAAAGTTCCCAAAAGTTCCGGTCCGGCCAAAAAAACATTGGGGGGCATTTTCAGGTTTTTTGGATAATTTGAATGAGGATTTCTGGAATAATTGTATAATTTCAAAACCGTCAAAGGTAATTTCAAATAAACATGCATACATATTTGTAATTATAAGATGAAGACATTCATGCAAAACTTTGGACTCTAAGTTCAAGGTTAAGGTCACCTTCAGAGGTCAAATGAAGAAAATGAGGCCCAATATGGACACACGGCTATATATCATCCACCTGCACATAGGTTTCTAAATACGTATTATTATATACTTCTAATACTATTATACAGTGGGATGACAGATACTGTAACACTAAATCAAAAGTATAGGTCATCATTAAAGGTCATACTTTAAGGTCAAATGTAACAAATACGGACAATACAACCACTTATTTCTATCTGAAAGATGATATTGATGAGTATGTCTCGCACGCACGCTTATGTATTTCATATTAACCAACTTTAGTATTAACCATGTCCAACATATAAGGTCGGATGTATAGGCCACACTCTGTTAAGGGTAAAGGTAATAAGGTGTAAAACAAAAATATGTTTGTTTCAGGTTACCCGAGCTACCCTTAAAAATGCCCCGACCCAAGAACATTTTATTGAGTGGGTCAGATATTCTTGTTTATTTTACTTTCTTCCAATAATTAAATGTTTTTTGGATAAATGTTTCATTTTGATAGCATCCACTTCAAAACAATGTTTAAGGATATTACCGATATGTTTTGAATATTCATTAGTTTTAGAATCTAAAAGTTGACCATTTATAACAAAAAAAATAAAAATAAATCCCTAGCTACTACCCTGTTCTTTTTAAAACAAAAAATTAATGAAAGTCCTACAGCAGTTCCTAAAGGATAGTTTGCATTACTTTTGATGTGTCCTCGTGTTTCCATCCCCATAGATTACCATTTCATTGACTTGATTGTTCAACATAATAGATATGGTCTTTTTTTCATTTTGCTGTCAGCCTATCAAGTTGAAAATCTCTTTTGCCGCTTGAAAAAACAATGCCATATGTGTTTCTGGTGATTGTATTTGCTTTATTGTTTGTCTCGGTGTCATTTTGCGCTCAACGCAGTAAATTTGTATTACCAATCTGTGGTCCGATGAAATCATTTCACGTCATTCAGATCATTCCGATGTAACCACATGTTACAAAAATTCTGCCATAGAAACCACTATATAGAGATACATTGAAACATCGCTTATTGATACACCAAAGTGAAGGAGTTAGGACAGTTTATTTTTCAGAACAGAATAGTCTGTATAAAGGATCCAAATTGTATTTTATGTAGGCTGTCATTATACCTAAAATTAAACAGTGTGGGCCGCAAAGCTTTACATTTCATTTGAAATTCACATATTTTTCATAGAAACATATGATTATAGAACTCACATATATTCTGCAGATGTAAAGATGTAAAGATACAGGTTTTACATGTACACACGCTCAAGCAAATAATATCATGATATTATTTTTTGTTTTGACAAATTATACGCTATTTTGGGACAACCCTCGAACCGGTATATGTATACTTGGCTTAATAGTAAAAAATCTCGACTTTATTATAACAAACTTCCTCACAGTTTCAACATACTGCCATGCATTTCAACCCTAGTTTTCTGCAGCTACATGACATGACATGCTCCGACAACCTGTCTAAAGCTATAGTCACACCAACGCCGGATTACACAAGAACCATCCAGTATAATCCCGGACCAAGAGGGTCCTTGATCGGATGGAATTTACGTGAATAGCGTCGACGGTCCCCTCGACGATCAATTCACGCGGACTCTGGAGAACAATGCAGGATGCAATTAACACAGTAACACTACGGATTCACACGCTATCAACACGGTGCCCCCAAGCAACCACTATGGATCATCTCGGTAATGTCCAGGACCGTCCTGGTTGGCAAAGGATGACCGCGGACCCTCCACGGTGTTAGTAATTTTTCATCACGGATCATCATCGACCTCCAGGACTGGCACGGACCGCCTATGCCCAGCACGGACCAGCACCATTGAGCTACGGAACCGCAACAGACTGGCCCGGATTGGAAATGACCAGCATGGCTTCGGTATGAATAGCTGAATTTTCGCGTCTTCATCATTGCTGAAGCTGCCACCACGCTGTTAAAGCTACAGTCCCGAATGGTGGCGGAAGATCCATGGAAGAACCAACATCTGATCCGTGTTGGGTCCTTGGTTGACCGTATTGGGTCCTTGATGGTCCGGCGTGATCTTGCTTGATCGGTGCACTGTCCCGGAAGGTTTAGACATGCTTACACTACCGGTATGGTCAGGGAAGGTCGATCAAACTGTGTTGGTCCGCAAAGCAGCCGTGTTAGTCCGTGTAGCAGCCGTGTTGTTCCGTATTGGTACCGTGTTGGTACCGTGCTTGTCCGGGACTAATCGATACGTTATTTTCAACAAGTTGTGGACACGGACAGCCCAGGATCACCCCAGACACATTAGTATTATTATTATTATTAATTATTATTATTATTATTATTACTATTAGTAGTAGTAGTAGTAGTAGTAGTAGTAGTAGTAGTAGCAGTAGCAGTAGCAGTAGCAGTAGCAGTAGCAGTAGCAGTAGCAGTAGCAGTAGCAGTAGCAGTAGCAGTAGCAGTAGCAGTAGCAGTAGCAGCAGCAGCAGCAGCAGTTGCTGTTGTAGTAGTAGTAGTAGTAGTAGTAGTAGTAGTAGTAGTAGTAGTAGTAGTAGTAGTAGTAGTAGTAGTAGTAGTAGTAGTAGTAGTAGTAGTAGTAGTAGTAGTAGTAGTAGTAGTAGTAGTAGTAGTAGTAGTAGTAGTAGTAGTAGTAGTAGTAGTAGTAGTAGTAGTAGTAGTAGTAGTAGTAGTAGTAGTAGTAGTAGTAGTAGTAGTAGTAGTAGTAGTAGTAGTAGTAGTAGTAGTAGTAGTAGTAGTAGTAGTAGTAGTAGTAGTAGTAGTAGTAGTAGTAGTAGTAGTAGTAGTAGTAGTAGTAGTAAAAGAAGTAGTAGTAGCAGTAGTAGTAGTAGTAGTAGTAGTAGTAGTAGTAGTAGTAGTAGTAGTCGTAGTAGTAGTAGCAGTAGTAGTAGTAGTAGTTGTTGTTGTTGTAGTAGTAGTAGTAGTAGTAGTAGTAGTAAAAGAAGTAGCAGTAGTAGCAGTAGTAGTAGTAGTAGTAGTAGTAGTAGTAGTAGTAGTAGTAGTTATTTTAGCTCGACTATTCGCCGAATAGTTCGAGCTATGCTACTTATCCCTTCGTCGGCGTCGGCGTATTCATGTTCTGGTTAAGGTTTGCGTCAAACAACTCTATATATGTGTAACTACTACAGATATTCAATTAAAACTTCACAACTTTCCAACGGGTGTTTATGTAAGTTCACTGACCAAGGCCCATAACTCTGAACTACAATTTAACCGAAAATGCCCCTTTTTCTACTTCATGTCAAAATTCAGGTTAAAGTTTGCGTGCAACAACTACATATCTCTATATCTACTATAGATATTCTATTGTAACGCTATACATGTCTTCATGGCCATTATATGAGGTCACTGGCCAAGACCCACAACTATGACCAGCATTTTAGCAGAATTATGACCCGTTTTGTACCTGCAGAAAATTCAGGTTAAGGCTTGCGTGCAACAGGTACATATCTCTGTAACTACTACAGATATTTGACTGAAACTGTATACGTGTCTTTGGGGTCATTATGTTAGGTCACTGACCAAGGACCATTACTCTGACCAGCAATTAAGCATAATTATTATCAGTACTATTATTATAAAACAGTCTAAATTTCACATACTATAACGTTATTGTTAGGGAAATTAATATTGGCAACGTTGCTAAATGGCCATTGTGATCCAGCTTGGTCTGCATGCACGCACAGCAACGGATCACACACCCCTGTACAATTGTGACCAATTATGATTATTTCATTATTCTAATGTTATCAATAAGAAAAAATTGAGATTGCTTATCATATTTCAAAATTAATTGTGTAATGTGATTAACAATAGCATTGACAATCACAGTTTTATGTGTTATCCGAATAAGTATTAATATTCCGAATACTTAGCTACTCTTTGGTATGTTTGAATAATCATATTTAATACAATAAATTTTAGGTGACAATAAATTGATAAAATGTAACTCTGGTACCCAAACTGGAACTAAATGGGCAAATAACAGTGCATTTTCAGTGATCTAATGGAATAATAACATGCTCTTTACATTTGTCAGTCTGCACTTTTAATGAAAAACGTATAACAAAGGGAAACAACTCTAAAGAATTGCATATACTTTCAGATCTAAATGTAACTAAACAATTACTCAAATGTAACTTCTAAAATTAGTACTGCATATACATTGAGTAATTAAGGTATTGCAGTTAAATTGCAGTACAAACTGACCATGTAATACAATATGATAGAAGTAGTATGTACTGGACCTCGGCGCCCCGCATCTCCTATACGTAGATTTCCACCTTTCTTTTGGAGTTTCTATGTACTATGCAATTTGTTCTTCAAATACATTGATCAAATTTTAGTAACCACTGTCTTGTCACATTTGCTGTATTTTTAATCAGAACATTGTGTTTGGACCAGCGTAAGTTCAGAGAAAACGGAATGCATGCCTATTGTTAAATTGTGTATTATCCGTTACCCCACCCACTGGCAACACATTTTTTTTTAAATTCTAAATGACCTCAGAACTTGTCAAAAACTGCCAAGATGCGTTGATATGGCATTTCTTCATAATATTAGCTCAAATTTTAAGTAATTTGGAGATATATACTTGATGCAACAAAAACGAAAAGTACGTATATTGCTTAAATCGAAAATAAAAACCATTTTTCTTCCAAATTATGCAATATATTTAATCGCATGGGCCAACAATTGTACAAACCTCTCTGTGTTTATGTAATTCAACATACTAGTGATTGTTTTGAACATTGAAAACATTCTGATCGCCAAATACACACTGCTGGTAAGTATTAATGAGTGAAGGTTTTTTTTACAATTTTGGCGGCCATTTTGGCGGCCATCTTAGATTGTACAGTTTCCCAAGCTGGAACTTTGTGGTACTGGATACTTCAAGTATTGAACAAAATGATAATCCAAGTTTTCTGTTCTAATTTTGTCCGGGTTTGGCATATTTCCAACCCCAACAGCCTTGACTATAAACACGAGAATTGCAATTCATTCCCGCTTATATTTCTGACAATGTTAATATGTTAAATTTGCCTGACAAATTCATGTATCAATTATGTTTACGTAAATTACTAGTATTTAGCTTATTCGTGTATCACTGGTGAAAACATGGGGCGGTATATGATCGGTTTATTCACGGTACAGATATTAATAATTATTGAGTTTATCTCAAATTAATTTTGGGGGCCGATACGTATTCTTATAGTGTCCGAAAAATCTAGTGTCCGAGAAGTCTCCTTAATAGGGACCGAAAAGTCTGGGGTCCGAGAAGTCTCCTTAGTAGGGAACGAAAAATATGAGGTCCGCGAGGTCACAGCTTGGTCCTCTTGTATTATATTTAGGGCAATAAAATGATATCTCAATATTAATTTCTACGCCGATTGTCTTTTTTAAAGACATTTCTTGGTTGTATTCATTTATGTACGACGGAAAGCAAAAGCAAACAGCCAAGGGTGTTAAAATGTGTCATTGAGAAACAATACGAGCGATGCTTGTTTCAGCACTGCACTATGCAACACAGTATGAACATGATCAGAAGTTTTAATCATCAACTTTACAGCGTTACAGTATCAATTAAAATTAAATATAAAACCCTTTCACCCTATGATGATAAACGATTTGTCTTGGATTCCGGCATAGACACGCTTGCTCATGGTCATTATAAAACCATTTGATTTATATTTTGCTGCAAAACAAAGTCATTAACCAAGTCATACCTCGTAGCGTAGCCATACGGTGGCATAGATGTGACATGTGCATGTTTTTATTTATGTCGTTCCCACGACATATTAAGTCGAGGGAACGAGATCTTATCTCGTGGGAACGAGATCGTATCTCGTGGGAACGACATAATTATGTCGTTCCCACGACATATTAAGTCGTGGGAACGAGATCCTATCTCGTGGGAACGAGATATTATCTCGTGGGAACGACATAATTATGTCGTGGGAACGACATATTAAGTCGTGAGAACGAGATCTTATCTCGTGGGAACGAGATCTTATCTCGTGGGAACGACATAATTATGTCGAGGGAACGACTTAATGAACCAATCAAAATCCATCTTGCTCTCGTAGAAGAAAAAAAATTTCTTTATATCTGAATCCTACGGTGGCATAGATGTGACATGTGCATGTGTTTATTTATGTCGTTCCCACGACATATTAAGTCGTGGGAACGAGATCTTATCTCGTGGGAACGAGATCGTATCTCGTGGGAACGAGATCGTATTTCGTGGGAACGACATAATTATGTCGTGGGAACGACATATTAAGTCGTGGGAACGAGATCTTATCTCGTGGGAACGAGATCTTATCTCGTGGGAACGACATAATTATGTCGTGGGAACGACATATTAAGTCGTTGGAACGAGATCTTATCTCGTGGGAACGAGATCTTATCTCGTGGGAACGACATAATTATGTCGTGGGAACGAGATATTTTGTCGAGGGAACGACTTAATGAACCAATCAAATTCCATCTTGCTATCGCAGAATATAAAGAATTTCTTTATATCTTAATCCAGCATTGAAATACGATATTTATGTAAGCGTCTCTTGTATCAGCCATTTTGAAACATGCTTTTAAACAACGTGTATTCGGATTGGTTAATTTTGTCGTTACCACGAGTTAATTATCTCGTTCCCACGACTTAATATGTCGTTCCCATTAGTTATTTATGTCGTTCCCACGAGAAAAGATCTCGTTCCCACGACTTAATATGTCGTTACCACGACATAATTATGTCGTTCCCACGAGATAAGATCTCGTTCCCATGAGATAAGATCTCGTTCCCACGACTTAATATGTCGTGGGAACGACATAAATAAAATCATGCACATGTCACATTTATGCCACCGTATAGCCAGCCTATACCCATCGAAATGGACTTTGGAGGACGAATGTGAATAAACCACTAATAGAAGGTTAACTGGTGTAAATAGTGCTATGTTTGACAAGTGTAGCTGTCATTGAGTTTGATAAAGCTATGTATGTATTGAAAATAGGTACTTGTTGTGTTTTCGTTCTATTATTAAATGTCTAGTATATATACATAAATTAATTCAAATGTGTTCAACCATGTGTTGTATTTAAACATTTGTTGTGCGGTTGTTGTAGTGTAGTCTGATTTACACCTTGCTAGTATGCATTTAAACACATTATATTATTGCGTTTTTGTTAATCATGTTTTTGATGTACAAATAAAATATGTATTTAACCTTGCGATTTGTTGTTTAATATTGGGTTGACAGGTGGGTCTATAAAATTATAAAGACGGCAGCAAATTTTATTATGGGCAGTATATACAATTGCAAAACAAAAAGTACAGTGTTACCGTATGCAAGATATATCATAAATAGAGTGTGTATTATATACACGTCTTAAAGTCGAAAACACAGTTTTATAAAGTATTTATTAGAATGGTCACACATATTATTCTGTGTTTGAAGTCAGTATTTTCCTCCAACTCCTCCTCCATTTCGCTGTCATCATCCTCATTATCATCATCCAAAACGTCTAAAATGACTATGCTTTCTCAGCGATAAACGATTTGCTCGCTCCTGGTCCATTCCTCGTTCCATGTATTCGCGGATATTAGACATATTAAATTTTAGTATGGATAATTCCCCGCGCAATTTCAACCATTGAGAAATGTATTTTCCGTATCGCTGGAAAAAGTCCTTGAGTTCAGTTACCTTCATTTTAACACTTTTTTTTTCTTTTGCTTCACTCGCAGTTAGTCCGTCTATTTTATGCTTGCCAACTTTCTTCCGCCAAGCGTTTTCATAACATTGGCTAGCCAGGTTGGCAAACAGCTCGTATACTTCGTTTTCTCGATCATCCGTTGTGTCTGAGTTTTCACCCTGTGAGAGGAAATTATATAGGCACATATAGATATATACTGTACAGTAACTTATTCATCTACTTCATTTTCGGTATCATTTTTGTTACTGTATAATTATTATAACTTAAATATTACATATTGTTTTGTACTATACCCCGAATAAGGATAACAAATCTCAGAACACACAACATATACCGAAGCCAATACAGTTTACAATGTTTCAAGACTTGTTTTGAACATAAGGGTGCACGTAAATTCAAAGATCAAGATACCACTACACATGCATACACGAGTATATATTACACATGTAGAAGTTATTTAAAAAATACTTACATTTTTTCCCTGCATTTTAGCTGCTGCTGACTCCAAAATAGAGCCAATAAAATCAATAAAGTCAGAATAATCCATTTTTGAAACGATCACTATTCACATCATTTCGATTTCGGTATATATATATTCTTTGTTTACGTTATCACGTATATCTTCGCATAATTACGCGTTTAGTTTTACGTTGCATTGTGTTTGTTTTGCAATAACACGTGTTTCTTTGCGTAATTACGCGTTTAGTTTTACGTAATAACGTGTTTATTTTACGTTATTATGTGTTTGTTCGCGTTATAACGAGTTTAGGTTTACGTTATAATGTGTTTCTTCACGTTATAACGAGTTTATTTTTACGTTATAACGTGTTTGTTTTGTGTTGGTACGTGTTTCTTCGCGTTATTTCGAGTTTAGTTATACGTAGTAATGTATTTATTTTACGTTATTTTGGTTTTTTTTTTCGCGTTATTAAAAGTTTAGTTTTACATAATAACGTGTTTATTTACGTTATTACATGTTGTTTTCGCGTTATTACGTGTTTAAGTTTATGTTATAACATGTTTCTTCACGTTAAAACGAGTTAAGTTTTACGTAAAAACGTGTTTGTTTTGTGTTAGTACGCGTTTCTTCGCGTTATTTCGAGTTTAGTTTTACGTTAAAACTTGTTTGTTTTGCGTTATAACGTGTGTTTGCTTTCGCGTAATAACGTGTTTATTTCGTGTTTTAACGTGTTTGTTTTGCATTATTACGTGTTTATTCGCATTATAACATGTTTTTATTTACGTTATAACGTGTTTGATTTGCGTGATTGTGTGTTACTGTGTGTTATTACGTGTTTGGTTTGCGTTTTAACGTGTTTCTTTGCATTAATATATACATATTTTTAACGTTCGTGTGACACTAATAGGCTTTCGTAAATTACATACATGTAGTTTAAGAAATACAAATGAACTGGTGATCTGGATGTTGGTGTTTATGATTGATTGATTTTTATCTTTATTTTTATTTTCTGAGAAGATGCATATTTGTATGCCAGGTTAGAAAACAATGGATATTTATGAGAATCATGCGGCACAAAACTTCCGTTGATAATACAGAATATTGTCGCACATTAGTTGTAGATACACCAAATTGTGGCTTTTTTTTTTACAAAAGAGGAATTTGAGTTTTGTTCTCCTTTAAAAATATAAGCTTTCATTAACACATGTATTCTAGTTTCTATAAATACATGTGGTATTTATGTTATAGCATTCTAAGAACTAGAAGTATTTCGCATGAACCCATTGTTATCTGAGTGACTACCCGTGATTTGTATTGAATTTACTTAACGATGAGCCAAATAATGTGTTGTCAACTGCTGACAAGCTGTCTATTGTGAACCATCAATGCAGAAGTGCATTGTGTACATATACTCGTTTCCATGTTATTTTTGGAATTACTTTCGTGTATGACGCAAGTACCGCTAACATACAAGTCAAATGAGTTCGAATTGCTTACACTGTTAAACAATTTAAGGACGTTCGCAACAAAAAGAAAATAATTGGGTTAATTTATCCTTTTGCTTCATTATTTCTTTACTGTATATAGGGTACAATATACTAATTTCAATAAAAAAATATAAATCTGTGTAAGTCATTAAGTTCCAGTCAATGGTTAAAAGTTAACAAATCATTAAAATAATCAAAACACACGTATACAATGTATTGCCAAACAAATTAGTTAAAAAAAGATCCATACAAATATCTATATTCTATTTTGGCAATTGATACGTTGTTTACGTAAACACGAAACATGAAAAAGGCTACACAGGTATCCTATTTAAAGTCCAATATTTCCCGAACAATATCGGTGACCCATCCTTTTTATTAATGTTTTGGTGCAAGTATGCATTGGTGCATGTATGTGCGAAATTTTAAGAAAATCTGTCGTTTGGAACAAAATATATTGATGCATAATAAATGACGTTTCAGAAGGTATTATTTGTACCCATTTGACCTACTTCAATGTCCAGTCAAATTCATTATTTTAACAGTAATTGTAGATAACGCGTTTTTTTATTACCAAAATACACTTGTGCATTGCCAAACAAGACATGTAAAACATAAGTTGAAAGAAACATAACCTTGTTTGGAAAAAAGCTCTCCTATATACTTTAAACATTGATAAAAAATCCAAACTGAAAAAAGGGGCTTCGACAGGCTCCGTATTCAAATCCCAAAATTTCCGGAACAAGGCCGGTGACCCCTATTTTTAAAGACTGTTTTAGTTTCAGTATACAATGATGCGTGTGTATGGGAAGTTTCAACAAAATATGTCGTTTGGAACCAAAGATATTCGCATATTTGATAAATTATTGATGTTTTTACAGGCATATTTAATGCATAATTAACCTCGTTAAGCGTCGATTAAAAGTCATTTATTAAATGATAACTGTAGATAAAGCACGTTTTATAATTGAACTGCACGTGTATATTACCAAACGAAACATTTAAAAATAGATCCATTTAAAAATCTCAATCTTTGTTTGAATATGAACGCTTTATATTACTCAACATTCTAAGTAACACACACTAAAAACGGGTCTTCGACAGGTACCGTATTCAAAATTCAATATTTCCGGAAAAAGGCCGGTGACCCCTATTTTTAAGACTGTTTTAGTTTTAGGATACATTGATGCATGTTTGTGCCAAATTAGAAGAAATCTGTCGTTGGAAAAAAATGAAGGAAATTGTTGCGAACGTCTTTAAACGATTTATGGCTAACTAGCTTTACTACCAGTAATTAAATATCGTTTTAATAAAACATTTATATCGTTAAACATTGGTATGTATTTGCGTTTTTTTTCCTTTTGCAATGATTAGGGTATATTTATTTACTGAATTTATTCAGCATTGTTTTTCTTTCTTCCTTTTTTATCGGCTAATTTAAAGATCAAATTGTCAAATAAAATATTGTATTCCCATCCAGTATAATTAAATCGGATTTATTTCTGGTTGTAGATGACAAAACAGAGGCGTAGCTTGGGTTAAAAAAATGTATAGGCACAATAGGCGGAATCTACAAAATGACAATGTAAGCGATAACTTGGGCCAGGAGTATTTTTACCCGTATGTGGCTGGCTACAAACATACAAACAACTAAATTCAGTTAAACCCCGATCCTACAAAGTAATTGTAAAATATGCGTATGTTTCATGAAATTTATTTCATATTGACGTAATCGACTCGTTAAGTTAACACATTCAAAATAAATCCTCTCACCCCCATCCCCCCCCCCCCCCCTCCTCTTGTTTTTATTGCATTTTTAGCATATTTAAACTTGTCATCTCTTGAAAAAATGTATAAGCACATGCCAATTGTGCCTAAAGGAAGCTACGCCACTACAAAAACACACATAATGATACAGTAAAACATATTAAATAATGAACTTGATGAGAGAAAATATCAAAGTGGTTGTATAACAACGGCCAATGTCAACAAAGACGGCGGGGCCATATTTGAAATATCAGTTTTCTAACCTTTTCGCGAGCTTTAAAATCGTGGCTGCATGCGTGGCACTGTGACCCAGGCACAAATACCTTTACAGCTATCAGACGATTTGATTGATGCATTTTGCAACAATCGCGTAATTCTTTATTTTGGGAATTGACGCCAGGCAGAAAAGGCGTAACTGCCAGGTATTGTCTCGCTGTATAGAATTGTGCCAAGGACCAAAGTCGCTTTTGATTCTGTTTAACAAATGGTGACAGATCAGGCGACGTCTTAGGCAAACGTCACAATTACTGAAGATAAATATCGTTAAATGAAGTCAGAAGACACATTGATCATGCGTGCCAACTGGCAATTAAAACTACATATAAAGTATTCACTATACTGTTAATGGTTTCTACTTATTTTATCTTAAGTTGTTGTAAGTTATAAGAATAAATGCCGAGAAAGTGGTGCATCCGTGTACACAAATGTAGTGTTTGCTTCAATAAACAGTTTTAAGTAAATGGTTTTATTGTCTTATTTCCAGTTAGAACGAAACACTATCTGGGACAAGTAAAATAATTAGAGCGTAAGCATTAATTGCCAAGTGGACAAACAATGCAAACACTACCCATGGTTGTGAATAATACCCAGTTTGAGTAAATCTGTGCAAAAGTATTGAACTTATCAATTGCCAAATCAATGCAAAATGATCTGGGCGCACGGAGCTAGATATCTTGTGATAAGCACATTGAACAGTGAAAAAAATCCAAACGGTTGTTAGTCTTTACAAATGATGTTTGTAATAAATGTTATCATATCAATTAGACGTGTCAACTGTTTTTGTCCAGTTTCGTCAAGTAATAATTAAATGACGTGATAGCCACTGTACTTAGTGTATGTACTAAATAAATGCATGCATATCATCTTTATAAAACCGATATCATGTCAGAATAATTGGAAATACCAGTAGCTAATTTTTAATAATCACTAGTACCACCATGGTAACGAGTTTCGGCGCTAGTTGTTTATTAGTTTCATGATATGCCAGTTCCCTTTCCAGGTCTAATCTGTGAAACATGCTGGACAAACGTCGACCATTGAACTTTTTTTCCGCAACAGCTTCAGTTATAACCGTGCTTAATAGTACTAATTATTGCTCGGGATTTAGTTAATATGTAATCCTGTATGAAAACAGTTTTTTTTATATTACAACTTCAGTCATCAACATTAGATAACATTAGCATTGCTCTGCGTCCAAGCAAGTCGAAACTATCTAGTAAATCCATAAAATATGTGCGAATATGTTCTGATAACTATCAAACTTGAATCGACAGGTGGCAAGCGTATTTAAATAGTTTTCCATGTATTGTCAAGACACCCAAACATCTCTTAATGAAAATGTGTGTTCCCGATTCAGGCAATCGAAGAACATCGTGGCGTCGATCTCAAGAATAGCTTTGAACACAAAAATCGCACTTGTAGACATTGTTTTCGACATGATATGAATTAAAACATGTACATTTATATATTTCATACACGAAAATCTATTATTTCTTTTGCTTTGTCCTACCACGGTTGTTTTGGTTAATAAAGTCTGAAAAGGGTTGCGTTTTCTAAGTTCAAGTTACACTTAATATGAAACCAAATACATATTTACCAAAAATAACAGCCATTTTGTAACAGGGACTGGTAGTATTTAAGTATACAATTACCAGGACCTGTCTCTAACCAATTGTGGATTCATTTCAATTAATGTTGGAGCAGTCTTTATTCGATAGCTCGAAAGTTTTACGTCAAAAGAAGCACGTCATGTACAGCATTGAAATGTAATTGATTGATTGCCAAATACAATGTATGAAGGTCGAGAATAAAGGCATTTATGACATCAATATATATTTAATTACCTTTATCTATTTACATCTGGTTTTTGTGTAAATACAATTAGGGCGGGCTGGTCGGTTTACATAATTCAGTGTTCGTTTATTATTTAAACTGTACACAGACCAAACCTTGGTGTCCAAAAGACTTATCATGTATATGACATGTAAATTGTTTTGCATGTATACAGACATTGAACATTTTAAGTTTCAAAGCGTTCCAATAAATTTAAGCATACAACATTGATATTCAATTGAATCTGCATTCTATATCTGCATTTTAATTTCTCCTTCACTGCAGCGGTAAAGTATTGACTATATTTATCAACAAAACAAATTCATTGAAATTCCCTTATTGAATCTTAAGTACCGGGGTATATTATTCTTGTTGTTTTCGTCAATAGAAAGCCGCTATTTGTTCACGTATGTCATCTGTAGCCATGTAATCGAAACAAAACGCTGTCCTTAGCAATTTATATCCGTGCGCCTAACACACATACTTAAATTAAAGGGACATTTCGACAGCAAGCTGAAATTAAATCGTAGATCATTTATAAACCGAAACTATTGAAACATATATTATTCATAACATTTGTACTTCATAACCGTAAGTCTAGATGTCCACACATATACTGTCAGGAAATTGTACAGCATCTTCACGAGAAAACTACAACTAATATTGTTTATTTATAATTATCTTACACTTCACTATTCGTTCCATGGTAATGAATTTAAATTAATAAATCGTGTATGAAATATTCAGTATTCTTCACTGCCATGTTTCTTTTCGTCGTACTTATAACGACTGAAAATAGCGACTTCATGGAAATTAATTGTAGATTCTATCTGAGAGAATATCAATTTTGCTGTAGAAACGCCTATTTTAATTAAATTATTTTCGGCGCTGCATACAAAAACGTGTGCGTGCGCTCGGATTACAATGTGCTATCGCAATTACTGAACATATTTACGTACAAAACGTCAATACGCCCATTTGTAAGCGTACCAGGACATAACTTTGTTACCTTGTCTATACCTATAGTTTACCCCAAAAGAACTTGTTCAAGTAATACCATCTATAGTGCGTGCAAGGAACACATCAATGCATGGGCTTTGTAGGGAGACGGCTATTTATCATAAATACTATGGACAGCTTGGTTTCACCATTGAACAAATACATAGATAAGGGTAAAACCTTGTCAACAAGTCCGCATGCCTTGCACCCATTCGCGGTTGATACTGCGACCTTCAAAGCGTGTTTGCGCCAGGGTTGAAACAATAAGCAACGAGCAAGTAATTTAACATAAACATAATTGTTTATTTATTTATAATATATTATCAGCACGTTATAACAATAACAAAAAATCATAATAGTCAATAATACAAACACACACGTCTTAACAACCATATTGCGTTTCTGCAAAAGCAATGGGAAATTTCCATGAAACAATGAATATGTGGACATAACGGAACGAGCCAAGAGGTTATGAAACAGACGAGAACTTAATGAAGCAGTTGTATTATTGTAGAACACTCCATAATCACTGTTTCATTTAAATGAAAAAGAAGTACTTGATTCACTTCCCCACAAAAATCAGGATATTTACTTAAGAATGTGAACAAAAATGAATTAGACTACCTTTTGCATTACAATATAAACAAAAGCCCCAATTTCTATCTTTACAAACTGATCAATAACAATTCAAAACAAAACCCCAATCACTTACAATGAATCAAAATAAAATATACTTTTAATCTGGGACATGGCTGTGGATCAGCTCTGATATTAGGATTATACAATTTATATACTAGTAATTCATATCCAGTTTCACATTTGCTTTGCAGATTTAATAAGGGTATCCCCCATTTTGAAGCACATACCTATATACATGTCAAAGCATTACATGTATTACACACTAAAATGCATGAATCCTTGCAAATTGCAATATTTGTATAAAAAAATCAGTATTTTAAATCCAATATGTATTAATTGAAGTAAGTCTAGCTTAGCTTACTGCTCATTTTGCAAGGGCTGAGAGCAGGTGCATATTTACGTCGCACGGAGCAAACGGATTTCCCATTTTATGTATTTTAGATGAGTTTACACATGACTTATCGAGGCACTTTATCAGCCGTGCGTGTGAGTCATAGGATCTGACAATAATCTCAGTGTTTTCATAGGAGACAAAAACTGGTGATAACTGTAATAAATGTGTCCTACATGAAATATTATCTAACCTTCCCTCTACAGTGTGTGTGGCCTTTCAAAATTACACTAAAGGAATATAAATATGAGGCGCGTCATGGGAAAACCGGACCAAATGCATGTGCTTTAAGTGTCGTCCCGGATTAGCCTGTACAGTCTGCACAGGCTAATCCAGGACGGCACTTTCTGCCTACAGTGGATTTATGTTTAGAAGAGACTTCCTTGAAACAGAAAATACCATTAAAGCGGAAAGTGCCGTCCTGGATTAGCCTGTGCGGACTGCACAGGCTAATCCGGGACAACACTTTACGCACATGCATTAAGTCCGGTTTTTCCATGACGCGCCTCATATATAAGCTTCTTCGAAAGAAGTCTAGTTAAGCGACTCTTTTGTTGTTTGTGACAACACAGGTATGAAAACAATAACTTAATTACACTTAAAACAAATGCAAGAAAAATGTCCTTAAATTACAAGAATGAGTCAAATGGAAATATTATGCTCAGGAATCAACAGAAAACAAACATATGTTAGTTAACACACAAACACAAAGAACAGCTATGTGAAATAATGAAATATCCCATAAAAAGGAAAGGGTTTCAAAAATGCATTTGTCTAAAAACCAAAGTTTAGTTTAAAGTAGTATATTCCTTAAAAGAAAATTGCAGGACAGAGTATGGAGAAAACCATGTAACACCATTCTACTGGAATGTATTGTTTTTTAAGAATGACAATGCTTGGTTGTTGACAATGTATTAATGGAATCCACAAATGGTTGGTTGTGTGGCTATTGAAGGAGATTCTAACTAATGAGCAGTTTGTTATGACATCAAGTGATCAGCCATATGTGTCAGATTAGGCACAAAGCCAAAAGTAACCTTGATTTAGAAAGATATGATTTTTTCCTGCTGCATACTCTATAACCAATACAGTTAGCGAGTTTGAAAGCTGGGCAGTGTTTGAAATGAAAAAAGCCCTGCTATAATAAACAATTAACAGAAATCGGTCATTTAAATGAACGTCACACATTTTGAGAAAAAAGTTCATTCATGAGGTTTACTCCTAAAGTGCAGAATTAGTCACATAGATTTGTAGGTACCATATTGTTGAATATTTCCAAAACACAAGGCCAAAAAAATATATTGTGTGTTTCGGGTAATGGTCTCAAAAAGTTAGGTTGGGTCGGGACTGAGATTTTAAAAACTTTTTTTGAAAAGACAAAACATTGAAAAATTAAAAAATCAGATGAATACGGATTTTAGGGACAACAACCGTCACTAAAAACTTTAGGGACAGGATGTTTTGGCTATGTAGGGTAGGGAAACCTGAAACACAGATAAAAAAAATTGTGGCCTAACTGTTATGTTTTTGGACAATTCATTATATTTCATTCATCAAGCCCAATCACTATTTGAACTGTACACAGTACATTGATACGTAATGTAAAGTACACAAGAAAAAAAATCTCACTACAAACTACTATGTACATTTTACCATAGTATGTCATTGTCCATAGATTTTACAAAGTGAAGACATGTCAAACTGTCATATATATAGCTGATGACAACTACTTGTAGATGGGCAATAATTGGAAACACCAGTTAACTTTAGGTCAATATCTTTTCAAGTCAAGCTCCTGAAAAACTTCTAAAAACGAATCTTGTATCAAAAACTATTGAATCACACTGCAGATGTAACCATTACAGACTTATATGCAAAATCCTCAACTTTAATCCTTTCCAAACTGCAGCCAAGGAAACTAAATACCTGTTAAAAACTGATGCAAACAAATCATAAATATGCCATCTCGAAAAGAATAAAGAAATGAAAAACCCATATGCAGTGATAATGGTCACCCTGATTTACTTCCCAGAGCAAATTAATCCTGAATTTTCACTGTTATGTTCTCACTATTCCTATAGTAATAGTTACTTCCTATCATTCTTACATCAAACTAATGTCAGGAATATTTCCTCAAATTGTTGACTCTGTGTGACCAACTAATGTATGTAATGCATGCCAGTTTACACATGTGAAAGTCAAAATGTTATTAGAAAATGACTATAATTCTAACTGCACTAAACCTCAATGTAAGTTGTCAGATTCCTGCACTATTACATAGTAGACTTATACATTGTTTCAATGTACCTGCCAGTTCTAAAGCATGCATTTTTGCAAATAGCACTTACTATGCTTACTATGCATATATTAATGTTATATATATAGCAATTAGCACCCTACATGTACACTCTTAACTTTAACCTCTATGCAAAGAGAGACTTATGTACCAAAACCATAAACATGTGTCTAAATAGCAAAGAAATAGACAAGAGAAAAAGTAAGCTATTTACACATCATGATCTTTTGATTTTTTAAGCTGACCCATAAAAGTCAAATATACCACACAAACCTTTGCCTTGAAACAGAATCCAAATAATAAGAGTGCTACAGAAAACAAGGAGCACTTCACAAAGCCAACTGATCACAGGTAATATCACTTTAAATTCAAGCAATGAGTTCATTTTTGTTCACTTTTCTTCTTCTTGATGGATTCATCCTCGGTTGTATAGTTTCTGGGCACAAGAAAAACATCGCCATCACTTGATTGCTGCAGGGAAAATCGCGCTGGGTCATACGGATGCCCATGCTCGTCTCGCAAAGAATGAAAGATTTCTGAATACATAAGCCCAAGTTTTTCCCTCAATTCATGTGTTTGCTTGTCCATTATATGTCTCTCACGAAGTAATTTGTCTCTAGTTTTCTCGATCGTTCCCATTTCGTCCTCCAGATGTTCTAGCACATTTATCTTCCTTTTCCGGCAGTTTTGTGCCGCCACCTTGTTTTTCCCTCTTCTTCTAATGTCTCTTATTAATTGTAGTTGCTGATCTGAAAGCTTGTGCTTTGTCAACATTTCATTGAACTCCTCCACTGGGGAACTCACTATCTGATCAACTGTGAATGGAACTTTAAGTTCTGCTACCCTTTTGTGATCTTTTGATTGCGGACCTTTGTGCCTTCCTTCCTTGAGAAGATTCTTTTTGGTATAGTCTTTCGGGTCTTGGCCGGGCTTGAGCGGGTATGTGTGATTGTGATTAATGTGGCCATTGCTGTTGGGACTAAAACTGCCACTGGATCCAAAATGGCTGCCACTGCCAGTGTCATTAGAACCTGAACTGAAGTTCGAAGAACAGTTGCTGTCTCCGCCACTGCTATAGCTGCAAGAATTGCTGTATCGGAAGTCGTCTGGATCAAACTTGGATATTTTGGGGAAAGTTGAGCCATCCTGGCCCCCCGTGGCCCCTTCAATGCCGTCAAAAGGGGACATGGCAGAATCACTGAAATCATTCTGAAAAAGAAAGGAAAAATGTCACTGAAACAAGTAAACACACTCCAAGATAAACAAAAGAATGAATAAAGAACCTTAACAGCTTTGTTCCTAAATTATTAAAATTTAAAAACTTAAAGACATACACCTGTATGTGAATACAGATTATATGTTTTTTCACGTAAGCATGAAATTGATTACCATTAATATTGTGATCTATACAGAGAAGGCTTTTTTGCAGTGTCTGGGGGTGGGGACAAGGACCTAGGTTTTATGGAAAAACATTGCAACAAAACTGGTGCAGGGGAACAGGTGGTCAGTTTTTGGGGCAAAATGAGTAATTTTACAGAACATTTACTAGGGGAAGACGCATGTATACAGTCCCTTCTATATAAAGCAGAGCCCAAGCGTTGTTACTGCTACGGCAAGTACCTGATCTGGTGAGCCAACACTGCCCATGGACACTGCAGAGTCACTGCTGTCTTCCTTCTTGCTGC
The DNA here is from genome assembly GCA_027627225.1 of Congeria kusceri. Taxonomy (NCBI): domain Eukaryota; kingdom Metazoa; phylum Mollusca; class Bivalvia; order Myida; family Dreissenidae; genus Congeria; species Congeria kusceri. Next base: position 52,181,176 of record CM051030.1, read on the forward strand.
TGGTGGAGGGCTTCGGGATCAGAGCTGAAACAGGGTATGGTCTTAATATATGTACCTTTAGTACTGCATGGCTACAGAGTATCGTTAGAAATTAACCTTTGTACACATAGTACAAACTGATTACAATGCATGGATTAGATTCATCTCAAAATCTGGTTTCTTCAGAATACTGAAAATACAGCCATGATAAAAAAAGCTCGTCATAAAATTAGTGAAACTTTATATTAAGCTGATGATATAAATAGGAACAAAGTCAAGCATTAAACTATGAGTTCATGAGTGTGAGGTCAATTTGTTTGTGCTAAACAGTTTGCTTATACTGGATAATACTCCCATAATACTTGCATGCATCATATTATTGAAGACATTTGGTATAACGTGAAATAAGTGAGAAACTTTTTAATTTAGTTGAATTGGTTATATATCATTTTAATACTTGTCAAAAACTTTCATTACCTTAAATACTTATATGCATTTAATCAATGAGGTCATAAGAATATGTTCTTTTTCACAATTATTGTGCATGTGTAATATATCATTTCAGAGCACTTTAAACTGGGCAGTAAGTTGACTATACTGAAGCTTGCAAAAATCATTGCAAAGTTTCTTTAAATGCAATTGTCAATATCTTTGACACTGCACAGAGTTTAGTTTTCATTTTCACATTCCAATTTCAACAAAAGTGTATTGCAAGTACAGCTGCTCAAGACTTCATCATTAAATTGAAATATATTTTGCAGGCTAGGTTTTCAGTGAGATAAGAGAGACATGATGTCAACATTACACAGTCTATGGGTCTGTATCTAAAGGTAACTTAAAACTTATCTTTATGTAATTTGACAATATGTAAAAACCATTAGGGTTTGGTGACTCAAAACAATTCTGTAGGCAGACACAGAATACCATTACGAAGAATTTAGTTTAGGCGTCAATTTGTATTTTTTACAGCCCGCAGGTCAACTGTAATATAGAATTTACTTTATTAAACAGATGTGTTTCCAAAGGTACCTAAACAAGAAAGTGTGAAGAATTCGGTATCAATTTCACTGCTAAACCGCAAAATACCACAATAAGTTTTATAAATACATGTAGAGACCCATTGGATGTAACAAAGCACACGTGAATACATACAAAAAAAACAAACAAACAAAACTGGTCAACCTACCTGCGTCATCTATGCCCATCTCTGAGAAGTTGATGTCCTCAAGGTCTTCTTCAAGGTCAGGCAGGAAATCATCCATGTTGTCAAGAGCCGGGTCCTCCGTACTCAACACGGACGTTATGTTCGGAAAGAATCCATCCCCTGACTGGTCCATGTTGAGTCCGCTGAAGGGCCCGCCCGTGGGCATGCTGGAGTTGAACCCCTCGCCCACACTGCACGGGGAGAGCAGACCAGAGCTGTGGGGTGGTGATCTGTGGCACTGTGACATCATACCTGTGTGGGAACACATGGCAGTGAGAGATAAGACAAGAATAAATATTTATCGTATTTGTTTTTGGACAGCAATTTCAAAGCAAAACCACTAGAACACACTTGACTCCTCTCTAACACAAAGGGTACAACAAGTCATACTTTTCAAAAAGATCCGGCAAATTTAAGATTTTAATACTTAAATGGTGGCCTCTGTTGTAAAATTATAACTTTACAAACTCACCAGAGTTGTTGAAAGTGATGTTTCCATTCCTGGGTGCTGGCGTGGGCATGGATGCATTCTGTATGAGCACAGAGCTGACGTTGGGCATATGCGCACCCATGCTGTGGTTGGCCATGCTGATGTTGAGCATTGCCTCCTCGCCTGCGGTCCGGTTGGCCTGGGGCAGCTCCAGAATGTTCACAAGGTCCTGCCACGTGGCCTCCAGGCTCAACTGACGACCCATCGGGTCACTCTGCTGTTGTTGCTGATGGTGATGATTCAGATGAACTTGCTGCTGTTGTTGGGTAATGTTCTGGAAAGAACGAGGAAACATATATTTTGGACACCAGAAGACAATGGACCTGCACTATGTGAACATTTAACCCAATAACCATGTTTGTAAAAAGAAACACAAACATAAGGTATAGATCATATTGTGAAATTTATATGGCAATAAAGACAACAAGTAGTGCATGTAACACTTCTATTCATATTCATGGTTTAGTGATGGCATATATAGCTACCAACATCCTGATTTACATTAACTGCACATGGCTTTTGACCATGTTTGTACATATGAGCATAAAGGTCTCAACATAACTAGCATAAAATCCATTGATAAAGCTTTCCATTAACATAATCACTGTGTTTATACGGCATTGTGGTTATTTCAATTGGAGACCACACGTCATTTAATCAATCCGACAGTAATTGCTCATTTTGTATCTGCTTTAACGATCAAAGGAACATACATTAATGCTTACATATGTAAAACATCTCTCTCGACAATACTTGATTACACATAGTTACTATACCATCGGCGAAAAAAATATCATGTTCAATACAGTTTTCCATTTATAAACAATCTAACATAATTCTTCCATTAACTTTCAGAAGTTTAAACAAATAGTTTGCCAATGAAAATAATAGTGCATGTAAATTACAAATGTAAATAAGACTAACATTAAAGGTAAAACATTAAACAAATCCACTGATACTCTACCTGTTGATGTGTGTAGTTCTGTGGGTGATTGTAGCTATGGTTACCGCTGTACTGGTTCTGCGGGTGATGTGAGGGGTAGGGCTGGTGGCCCATGGTGCAGGGGTGCTGGGGGGGCATCTGGGGTCGGAAGCCCGCACTCATGTTCATGTTGTTCATGCCCATACCACCATTGTAACTTAAGTTGTACATGGACTGCTGTGGAAAATGTCAAATTTACTGATAAAATAAATGTAACAGTTTTTGTCAGAAAACTTGGGTGTTAATGCAAAATAAAATCAATATGATCAATTGTTGTGTAAACTTGAAAAAAACAGATCAAGTGAATGTTTACACAAGATAAGTTGATTTCAATTTTGTTAACCGTACTTGGGCCAAAATCCAAGTAAAATATATAAACTATTGGAAACTCAATTAAGAATGTAAACAGTATTATTTGTTAAAAAAATCAAACTTGCACCTAAACTTTACAGTCAATAATGATTTGTTTATGTTTGTTGTCATTCTTACCAATTAGAAATTAAAATTGATACTTAAGAATGTCACACATTTCAAATACATTTTTCTTATTTTTGACACTCGAACACGATTGATGGTGACATTGCGCTCTACAGCACCGAGACATGGGGTTCACATGCTGAAGATTCACTCACAATTAATTGCTTTGTTATACATATATTATTTATGTAAAAAGCATTTGCATAACAGCTGGAGACCTGTGAACGAAGATTTCAATTTATTACAAAATCAATGTCTACTATTGACACAACTTTGTATCTTCAAATAAAAACTTCCATTAGGATCTTTACTTGGAAAGCAGCAGAATGAAATAAAAGATAAAAAGCCTATTATTGACAGAGACGGTATGTTTATTCGAAAACAGTTTAAAGAACTAATACACACAGTTCCAAAATGCATTTCTGTCAAGTGTTTGTGCTAGATAGAGGGGCATTTTGTTATTTGACCTAATTTAAGGACTGTATGCATTTATACACGAAAGTGGGAACAATGTCTGCATTTCTGGAAAAATGCTACACCAAAATATCAGAAGTGTTCCGACACTGCTACTGACCTGTTGGTTATGAGTGTTGGTAACACCCTGTTGTGTGGGGTACTGTGGGGGCGGGGGCATCATGTTATAGTTGTTGTTAGCCTCCTGGGGCATGCCATCCCCCATCATGGAGGGAATTGCATCAAAAGTGGAAACAAACTGAAGAGAAAAAGCAAAATCAATACTTCAATTTCATGCAAAAATAAATTGTGCACAAAAAACTACCATACTTAAATAGTCTTGCTCCATAAGGACCGATACTGTATTGTAAAATAATAAATTTTGCACCAACCCTTATTTTGCTTTACTGACAAGAGTAAATCTGAAACCAGGCAAAATTCACATAACATATAATTACCAAACACAGAGAAAGTAAAAGTAGCATACCTCCTCATGTGGCAAATTGTTCAGATTAATGCCTGGGGGAGGGGGTGGCACTCGAGACCCTCCCAGGGGCACCCACTCACCTGTAAAAAGCAAAAGGTCAAAGGTTCATACAAAAATTGCTAAGAATAATACACTATTTTTTTTTGTCTTAGTCATTCAATTGAACTGGGGTTTTGGTGTGTGTGCTTTTTTTTTCATCTCAGGTGTGTATTTCTACTTGTATTTTCAAAATGCATGTAGCAGTTGCAGCAGTTAAAAGTTTTATTTGAAACAAAAGTGAAATGCAAAGGAAAATAAAGAATAAGTAACCAGTGGAATACAATGGTTTATATTATAAATGCATACACAATAACAATATGTATGGCTGCCTCCAAGTTAAGATGTAAAATCAAATAAAAAGAACGAAAACACACAATGACGGGCACATTGATAAAAAATGTTTTTATAATATGACTCAGCTCAGAAAAATTAACACATTATAATGATAGGAAGACATGTTTTTCTTTTGCTAGCTGATTATTATTAATGCATACACTCAATGACCACTGAGATGGCTGATTAAATCCTGTTGGTTTAACCTTGTGGTTTCCACTTGACAGCCGCGTCACACTTCTAAACTGACCGATGTATAAAACAATGACACGACAATACAAGCTTTCTGCCCAATGGCTATAACAATACTTACTATAAAGTTCAACCGTAAATGTTGGATATTTACTACATATCTGATTTCAATTGGGACGAAGGCTACTTAGCAACAGATGAAGTAGCCAACATGTACAGTATACTTGTAGATGAAAACAGATATTTCAATTATGCTTCACAGTCTCCACCCAACAATGCTAACAATGTGGTGGAAAACTGGTCATGAACTTTCAAGATGACAATTTAATACAGGATGAGAATTGAATACATACATTTATAATATAAAGGAACAAAATGCATCCTAATTAAACAACACAACAAATAAGTTTTTGAAGATATAAAATAGGTGAATGTTTTAAAGAAGAAAACTCCTACAGCTGTTGATTATGAAATCAAAGTTTCTCCTGAATTTGAACCGGGCAAAAATTACCATAAAAATGCATAAATATAAATTAATTTTAATATGACTTGTTTTTTTAGCTTTAATTGCTGAACCAGATAAAATTCTATTGAAGTACTTATTTGGGCTGAACACAGATGGTTTCTAACAGGGAAAATCAGTGCAATATTTTTAAGGTTGCATTTTGCAGTAAAATCTTCAAAATAACCTGTATGTGTATGAGCACTTTTGTTTATATTTTCACTTAAAATGGGTCAACATATACTACATTGGATAGAAAGTATCTTCAATTTTTCAAAGTTCAACTTCAAAAGGAGAAGACACTTAAAAAACCTGTAGACATCTCCTTGGTGGCAGGCAAGTCAAGTCGCGAGAAATTTATGAGCTATTCATTAGATGGGGAAAACTATCTTGTTACACAAATCTAGGCCTGATAAAAGAAATTCATTTCTTATAATGACAGTCTCATCCATTATTGGAGCTGACAGCACAGTATTTTACATTACTTCAAATAAAGCAATGTTTAACTATATGTATGACATGTTAACCATCATATAAAGTTATGGGTATGCACTTAAGAACATAATTGTAATACCCCGATGCGGTAAAATCCCCCAACAAGGAGTTGTTTCATATGGGAAAGTATTTGTTAATCACACCATTGCACAATCATGATCAAGGTAACCAATGGTGAATTGCTCAGCAGGTAGTAAACAGAATATGTGTTTATTGAAAAGCAACAAAGCAGAAAGCAATAAACTATGGAGAGAGGATTTGTCCTCCCTCTTTATGAAAATCTGTGAACTGTAACCAAACGAAAACATTAAAAGTGTAAGTCTTTATTTACGAAGGTAAACTGCTTAAAATTACTTGAAACTGGCAGCATCTAGTCACCAAAAACAACTATTTAAAACTGATATTCATATATTTCAATGAAATTTACCCACAAACAAATACACAAAGTGTAAATAAAAAACAATGTGTGATTAATTAAATAATTCTTTGTCAAGTAATCAACACACTTTTCATTTTTTACTGTACATTGCATATTTTTTTATTTCATTAAAATCATATAGCTTATTGCATGAATCATATATACATATATATACTAAGAGGAATATTACATCAACGACTGTTAAAAGCCCAAGTTCTATTTTGCTAACAAGTACTGCTTCCGTTGTAGTAACTTTAAGTATCACCAAATCAAGAATTACTACAAATGGAATTTACTTTACACCAATATGATATCTTGTTTAACTTGTTAATATCACCAAAATATTAACTCTAGGTTAATAAGAAACATTTGATAAATGAAATGCTAGTATGTTACTCGTAATGAACAAACTTTAACATGCAAAAGAAGCATTTATTTAATATGTGCATCACAAAATACCATTGATTTCATTTGAAAAATAATTACTGCAATATGTGAAAACAGAACTCTGAGATTGGACCTTAAAAAGGCCGACGCTGGCCCCATATTTGGACCTTAAAAAGGCCTATCCTGGCCCCATATTTAGACCTTAAAAAGGCCTACCCTGGCCCCATATTGGACCTTAAAAAGACCTTTGAAAAGGCCATAGAACTGACAGATTGCAGTACCTGTCTCCCCATCTTGCGTAAAGTTGTCATGCAGCCACCGCTGCTGTTCATTACGTCGCTGTTCCTCTAACTTCTTCTGAAGCAACTCATGTTCTTTTTGCTGGAAAGCAACAAAAAGTGTTACACTATATTATAGTATAATGGACATCGATCTATACATAACGGGGCATCAAAATTAATGCAGTCATAGAAATTACGGTAGCACTTTGGCCAAGCAAGCTTGAATTCTTATATTATTACTTGAAAGCAAGAAAATGTTACAAGCCCACCTACATAAAACTGAGAATGTGACCAAGCCCAGTTCAAAATGTATGGCTTGTACTAATTTCGAGCACTGCAAGTAAACCAAATAAAGGTGAATATAGTCTATCTTACAATACTTTTAATTTGCTTCATTTCAGAGCAGATTTTAGTATCATTCTTCAAATGTTTCCATCACATTATTTTTTCACTACATGTCAAATATACATCTGGCAGAACATGAATTTTTCATTAAAACTCAAAGAAAAAGCTTCAGAGAGTATATAACTGGCACGATGTACAACAATTAAACATTCAGAGCATTGATTTTGGCTGTTATGCCACACTGGCATGCAAACACGCAGAAAAGTAAGCATTTTGTTTTGTGTGGCCAATCCTACGTTTATTTTCCATATGAAGCGTATCGTGGGAAAACCGGGCCTTATCAGGAATTTTAATTGATGCAGAATCCTGCTTTTTGATGCAAGTAAAATGCAATTTACACATTTTTGACTCGAGCAAATATTCTGCCTTGCATCATTTTGATGCAACTATTTTCTATTTGCCAACTTCTAAAGCATTAGAATATAATATTTCTTTTATCATATTTATGGTATTTTATTGCAAAACATTCAAGTTCTGACCATTTATTAACACAAATTACCATTTTCAAAGCATTGAATATATATTCAGAAATGAAATTCCTGTGACTTTAGCATTTTGACCCCTGAAATTTTTATTTTGATCCCTTGAAATTTCAAGCTAGGGGTCATTTGACTCCTTATTTTGAAAATCTACTGAAATCCCTGCTTATGCATGTACATAAAGTGTCGTCCCGGATCAGCCTGTGCAGTCTGCACAGGCTAATCCAGGAGCGCACTTTCTGCCTAGAGTGGATTAATGTTTACAAGAGAACATGCATTAACCCCAGTTTTCCCACGACACGCTTCATATGGAAAATAAAATAGGATTGGCATGACATGCCTCATACAGATCTTTTAAAGAACTTTAGAACCAAATTTATATATACCGGGTACATGTATTCTTGTTCAGAATTTAAAAATGAATCATCAAGCAGTCTAATGGAGCAAAACAATATAATTCGAATCCAGTGCATGCAAACATTTCTTAGATATGTTGCAGAGAAAGATAAGAGCAGGCTTTTTGTTATTAATATTTAACAATCAACTCAGGTACTAAAGAATGCATGCAATTTCACTAAAAAAAAATACAATAATTATCAGTAATACTACCGTATAAAACCAGACTAGGATCACACCAGGGCTGTGGCATGTCATTTGAATGAATCAATAATGAACGTATGATACCAAGCAACTGCTGATGAAGTATATGGTGACATAATTGTACGTGTTCTGAAGACATTTTCAATATTGCTAGAAAAGACCTTAATTGGTTTGTCAATTAGGTATGTACATACAAGTAAATTTAGGATACTTCTCTTTCCATAATACTATGATCTTACTTTAAAAAAGAAATATTGCAGCATTTTAACAGTCAAAGATGTACTTCATTAAAAAACTGAACCTTCCAACAATTCAACTGCTTGACTGTAAAATATCTACAGAAATCAAGATTTTTCAGTAAGCTTTTTATAGTTCCATAATCATAATATCAAGCAAATGATTACACAATGCTAATTAAACATCTGCCAATGAATAATGCATAAATATTTCTCAGCTCAAGACTCATCTGATAAAAAGTCTTTCACAGCCATCGTGCACCTATCAATATTTTGGGATCTAATTCCCCACCCTAGAACAAAGCATTTCGTCTAAATCCCCTCAATGGGGGATGCTTAATTGATGTATCAAATGGCCCGGGGGCCACTATTATCGGGATCTAAAATCCGAACAAATTCTATTTCCCGGGACCCGGAATCATTCGGCGCGTCAAACTCCCACCTGTCAGGAATTGCTTTCAGTCTAAAGTCCCGTATATGCCCGCCGCTCCTGCCCTGGGGGAAATTATTGATAGGTGCATTGTTGCTGGACACTGCCCGATTGCAACCATGCAAACAGGTCAGCTACAATTTGTTTATTGTCTTATTTTTTTACCATTCAAAATTGTTATTTGTGTCATGGATTCTAATCATTTGAATATTTTATATTGTTAAGACTGTTACATCGATGGGAAACTACAACATCAAACAAATGGGGAGAAAAACTACAACATCAAACAAATGGGGAGAAAAACTACAACATCAAACAAATGGGGAGAAAAACTACAACATCAAACAAATGGGGAGAAAAACTACAAAATTACAATTAAGACCAACAGTCTTACACTGATTTTCAAACAAAACAAACATCATTTAAAGCTTTCGAAATAAATCCATTAACATTTTTTTCTAATTATTTAAAGCAACCATTAACATTTTTTTTCAAATTATTTGAACAAAATTATATAAACCTTAAAACTGCTCTGAAAAATACGTGTTTAACCAAACTGTGAACAATGGGCTATGACAAATCATTGCTCTGTTTTCCCACAAGCCCATGACTAACATCTCAAAAACATTATAATGGCTCTTGTGGATGTTGAATAAGGGGATTAAAAAGTTTATGCAAATGCAAGCCTCATTACAATGTATCATATGAATTATTTCAATGGCGAAGCATAGTTTGCAGCTAAAAAAACAATAACATATTGTGTACATTTAATGAGCTTTCAATTACTAGAACATTTCAGATGGAAATAAATGTCAACAAAACTGCCATAAAACATAGATGGAATATTCAACTTTGAATGCAGTCAAAGTTGAATGGTGCATAATACAGAGGTTTTATATCAATGATTACAATTAAAATTGATGACAATTTGTAAAGGAATTAGTGTCATATTTTATATAATACAGATGCTTGGTATTTAAAAGGATTCAATAACTCAAATTGAAATTCAGATGATTGTTTCTGATTAACACTTACAAGTATGTAATGCCAATCTGAGGCCGCTCAAGCTTAACATGTATAAAATGTGATTTAGTAAAGAGAATTTTGTTCAAAATATGCTAAAGGTTATTAACACTGACAACAAGGCAGTCCAAAGGACAGCTATATCCCCCGCCGTGATCCTTCATTAGATTTTAAAGGTGACTTTGAAGTATCACACTGACCTTAATCAGTTTCATAAAAATTCCTTAAAGGGCATATGAGATATGGAGCTGACACGAAAATGGAAGCTCAAACATTTGACCTTTAAGTGTGACCTTGACTTTGAGGTGGCAAGACTGCTCCATGCCTTCTGCACATCGCCTCATTGTGATAAACATTTGAGCCAAGTTTTATGAAAATCCTTCAAAGGGCATAGGAGATATGGAGCAGACACAAAAATGGAGGCTCAAACATTTGACCTTCAAGTTTGACCTTGACCTTGAGGTGGCGTGACTGCCTCATGCCTTCTGCACATTGCCTCAATGTGATAAACATTTCAGGCAAGTTTCATGAAAATGCTTTAAAGGGCACAGGATATATAGAACGGACATGAAAATACAGGCTCAAACATTCAACCTTCAAGTCTGACCTTGACCTTGAGTTGGCGTGACTGGCTTATGCCTTCTGCACATGGTCTCAATGAGCAAAACATTTCAGCCAAGTTTCATGAAAATCCTTCAAAGGGTATAGGGGATATGGAAACACCAAAAACAGACACGAAAATGCAGCTCAAAAATTTAACATTTAAGTGTGACCTTGACCTTGAGCTGGCGTGAAAGGCCCATGCCTTCTGCACATCAGCTCAATGACCTAAACATTTGATCGAAGTTTCATAAAAATCCTTCAAAAGGCATAGGAGATATGAAGCGGACACGAAATGGAGGCTCGAATATTTGACCTTCAAGTGTGACCTTGACCTTGAGCCGGCGTGACTGACTCATGCCTTCGGCACATTGTCTCAATGACCTAAACATTTGAGCCAAGTTTCATGAAAATCCTTCAAAGGGTATAGGAGATATGAAGCGGACACGAAAATGTTACGGACAGACGGACGGACGAAGGGCATTCCTATAACCCCCCTCCAGCTTCGCGGCGGGGGATTAATTAGCATGTCAAATAATTTAATCGAAATAACCATGTTCATGTTTTGTATTATTTAAACTGCGCTCTCACATACAATGTTAAACTTTTTGTAAAAGACAATTAAATATGATCATTATATGCATTGCACAGCAACATTGCATGCAGCTGGAAATTAGGCCTGTCCAACTGTATGTACATGTATTTTTAGATGAAATCGCATGTACCGTATCTTTTGATTTCCAGTTGCTACATAAGCCTACAATTGTATTCATTGCAGAGGTCCTAATTAAACAGGACCTTGTAACCCTTTTATCGAATTATCAGCCACCACTGCCACATAACTATCATGTTTAATCTCAACTTATTCAAGATGCAAAGATAAAATAGTTCTTTTGAAATCATGCTTTATCTGATATGACAATAGGTTTGGAATAAAGTGGCATAACTACAGAACGAATACAAAAGAACACCAGGGAAGTCATTATTATTTGTGATATCTAAGTAGGAGGCTGTGCCAAGTCTTGAACAATAGAACAAGACATGTTCTAGATATATGTACAATCTGATCAAGTTACTTAAGACATGCGCATTTCAAATTTTCAATTGAAGTTTAGACTCTGACTCTAAGAACATCATAAATTCTATGATTGACTGTTATTGACCTCATTATAGGCTCATGTATGAACTCGACTTTGAGTCTGTTGTAAGGAATGTTACGAGCCATCTTCCATATGACACAGATGAAACTTTTGGTGTCTCCTATGGATAATATCACTAACAGAAGATACCACAATTTCCAAACAAATTCCCCCGTTTTGCAATGATCTGAATAGGCTTGTTTAACATTACAAACAGGACCAATATATTAACAACATTGCCAGTGTTATGTACTGGCATTAGGTTCCTTTATACTTTAATATGTACTGGTTATGTACTGGTATTAGGTTCCTTTATACTTTAATATGTACTGGTTATGTACTGGTATTAGGTTCCTTTATACTTTAATATGTACTGGTTATGTACTGGCATTAGGTTCCTTTATACTTTAATATGTACTGGTTATGTACTGGTATTAGGTTCCTTTATACTTTAATATGTACTGGTTATGTACTGGTATTAGGTTCCTTTATACTTTAATACATGTATATAGAAAGTGTCTTATTTCTAACAAAAGCACAATTTCACAAATATCTACATAATGAATCATATACGTTCAGACATCAAACATCGTATGATCAAATACTTCAGAGATATGCATTTCACTTATTTAATTCTCTTACAAAACTACAACAAAGTAACAAAACAAATTCACTAAGAAGTTCATTGACCCTAGCTCAAAAGCAAAAATAATTATTCTTGTCACACTACTGAAAATGGCAAAATAAAATTTACTTAAGTAAGTTGGCAAAAGAGGTCAGATAAAAAGCTACAAAAGGTTAAGTTTATTTTCTTCACTTAAAATACTTCTGTGAAAATCAAAAGCTGAATGAAGCTGTACCTAATCATTAGAATAAGCAATTGTAACTCTACTGACAATGGCAATACAAAATTAAGTTGTAAGAAGAAGTTTCCTTAACTAGGTCACACTTTGAGCTACATGTATAATATGCACACAGGTTTAGTTTCACCTGGGGAATTTACTTCACTTAAAAGCCTTTAAATGAAATAACGAACAAATCAAGAAGTATTAAAAAGTAATCAAATAAGTAATGATATAATTTATGCATGTTAAATTTACCTTCTGTCTTTCCTTCTGGAGTTCCAACTCGCGCTCTCTCTCCAACTCTAGCCGCAGGTTTTGATCGAAAACATCTTTGCCGATTCCAAGATCAATGTCCTGTCGCCATAACACTTCAATCAGGTCTAGATCCTGTGAAATAAAACAAAAGTAAATATTAAAAAAATCCTTACAAAAGTCGCAATCAAAAGGATAACTCAAAAACACCAGCTTCATTACACCATACAAAACTTTTGGCAATCAATTGTTATTGTTGTATATGCTTTGTAATGCTAATTATAGTTCACGCATTACATCAACGATTGTCTTAACATTGACCAGTACGTCTGAACTTTGGTAAAAACACCGCAACATATTGTTTTAGTTAGACTCTAAGAGACAGTGATGAAGTCACATCAAATGTCTTAATAATGATAACATCATCAACTTATGTTGTCAAAACTTGTGACCCAACACTTTTTAAATTAAATATTAGTTTGAGGGTGTGAGAATCTAATTCAAGGCTGATCAATAATATGCCAATCCTGATATGCAGTCTATCCACACAAGTTCCAGATGTTACATTATAATTAGGTCTCTAATGTTTTTTAGCAAATGTGATCAAACATACTGTTGAATATTTAAACTAAAGTCTTAATTACATGCGCAAACAACCAATGTTTGTAACCACAGCATAAAATAATGATATTGTATAACAACACAATATTTTTTTTTCAATGCTTAGGCCCCAGTTTCAACTCAATTTTAGCAAGATATTCAAATGCTGCACGCGATTGTGACTCATACAAGTTTTCAATGATACACTTCAGCAAACCTGTATTCAATCATTCAATGCTTTTCAAACAAGCGATACTCCTGTAAACTTTAAATCTTCCAAAACGCTATTTCAAAATGGGTGTGTTTTCAACAGCACTCAAGCTTTGTGATATAAAAGTACCTTTTGTGAGATAAAATCGACCTGAACCTTTTGTAGGAGTATGCTCAAACAAGTGATAAAAGCCTACTCTAGACCTCCAACAAAAAAAGAAAATTGGTCTTAGGTTATAAAATATAGTTGAGTAAGTTGGGTTAATACAAACTTGAAGATACTAATATTAGAAATGTTAACAACCAGAAACCACATGAGGTACAGTTGAACTGAAATACTTCGGTCAAACTAAGTTTAAACTAATGCAGCTGGAGATAACAACTATATTTACGCCAAGTCTGTACACCTATTAGTAGGGCAACCTTCACCATTTTTTTCTTCTGTGAAGGGGTTGTGAAGTACAAGCAGACCAATGTTTGCCAATGATATTTGAAATATAATAAAACAATACTTATGCAAACGGAAATCGCGCTTTAGACTTCATTCTCATGGACAGTTTAATATTAAGGGAGTCAATCTGTAATTACTTTTTTTAACATAATAAGTATCTGACTTGAGATCCACAACCTAGAAAAAACTCCTTGACAAAATCACATTTTCTGCAGCATAAAAACATTTACAAGGCTCACTCTGCCATTCGCAAAATTAGCCAATGGCTACAGATTTGAACATTTGCATAAAGAATTATAAAAACAAGACACACATGCCCCCGGTTAGTGCTGGAAAGCCCATTTGAACTATTCAAAGTCCAAATTAGGTCAAAGTCAAAGTACGGTTGGGCGATATGGGTGGATTGGGAATGGCCATAAGCAACAACTGTGTAAGAATCCAAGTGCTGTAGTAAGCGGTGCTGGTGCTAGACAAAACCGTAAATTCTAGTTAACAAAGAAATAGCCCATTTGAATTAATTTTATCGTTGACATTGTTTACAAGGGGAGAACACTCTAATAGCTGTGTAATAAAATGGGTAACACAAAGAAAAACTATTTGTTTGTTCTCTATCATGATGCAATTTAACATGAATTATGGGCAAATATTTTGTTATTTACACAAGTGGATGTGTCAGTTAATGGAAGGATTTAAATATAAGGAGGTAAAGATTTCTTTTCAAGTTATCACATATTTTCGCGACCTACGTAGTGTAGGCACAACATGATGCTTATTAACACATCATTAAAAGTAAATCATGTAGACAGCAGATCCCACAATTTTATTTTGGTGACATTCGTCAGATTTGGTGATGCTTTTTTATATAAATATACATATACTTTTAGGATAGACATGCATATGATTTCAAACTCTTGGTTGCATAGCTTGCTTAGGTATTTATCACAATTTAGAGTTAAATTAAAATTATTAGTGCTGTAAAATTCTTATTTATTGATTTAAAACTGTAAATTTCTTTATTATTGTTACGATTAAGCGATACAAATTTTTCCCAATTTAGAAAATTTTACATCGAGAATTTCCCAAATTAACCAGGGTACTTTCTCATAAAAATCAGAGGAAATCCCATAGATGTTTGAAAAAGCCCATGGATTTTTGTCGAGATGAGAAATTATCTCATAAGGAAAAACCTTTCCCAGTCACTGAGCAAGAGGTGTTGGTGATAGACGAAACGGTATAATCTAGTTAAACAAGAAATGGCCAATTTGAATTATTCTAAGGAAGTCTTCAAAATTAGCACTCGCCCGCTTGCCCGTGGCAAGTAAAAATATTGTCGTGCACAAAACAAATTCATAGTAGATTGCCCGCCTGGCAAGTAATCCAATCAAATGTAGAAATGGCCATTATGTAGAGAAACAGCAAGTTTTTCAGAGACTTGTGTCAATATATGAAAACTGGATCAGGCAAAAGGATAATTAAGTAGCGAAACACATGAATGTCACACTTGTATCACACTTGTTAATTCTATATATTAAATGTTTAAATGATGAACTGTTGTTAGTTGTAGATTTTTAATATAAAAAAAATTCAGGCTAGCAAAAGTTTTCGGGCAAATAAAAATTCTAAAGTTACTGGCCCGAATGGCAAGTAATTTTTGAACATACATTTCAAAGACTGCTAAGGGAAAATAAGGTCATGTCAAAGTGAGGTTGGGTGATATGGGTGAACAGGGAATGGTCATAAGCAACAACTGTGTAAGTATCCAAGTGTTGTAGTAAGCAGTGTTGGTGATAGAGGAAACGGTAAAATCTATTTAACCATGCCACAGTTGGACGGACGGAAAGGACAATCAATATATACCTCCTGTATCAAGATACCATTTAAATAAATACAAGTCCCAAAATAAGAAGGATTTCAATGAAGTGTAATTTATTTGGCTAAAGAAAATTATAAGCCTGGAAGAGCCCTGATTTAGAACAATGTGTTTGAATTGGTAAATATTTGCCTATCTGAGAATGATGATCAAACTCCAGTATGTGCATTTAAAACAAGAAACCAAACACAAAATGAACCTGTGAAACTTGTATTGTTTTTTTCTTACATTGCTGAGCAATTTGCGTTACTTAACATGTGTTGTGAAAACAGACAGTATAATTTCTAGGATCTGAAATGGTACTGGGGGCTGCTCAAGAGTCACGGTGGAAAGGCAGTCTGAGGCATGAATGTCCACATTCATATAGAATGAAAGGTGTGTTATTGGATGCTGCTTAATTACATGTACACAATTATAATATTGATAAATCCCATTCCTGCATTTTTACAGTCATGAACACAAACTTCTACAGCGGCGATTACACCGTTATTTATAGACATTAAAATGCACATCCACTTGCTCTGTGTTAATTATGTACCGTATATTTAAAGCCTTATTCTAACTTCACATAAAACAGTGTTTTTGTAGATACTGGAAATGTTTACTTTAACCAAACTCACTTAAAAAGGAAACATCACTAATATGCTGTTTGTAATTTTTGCTTGTGCCTAACAATTTTGTAATTGTATTAACATGATCCAGCCTAGACCGAGTTGACTGAAGCATATACTGGATATCAGTCTGTTAATTTTAGGAACCATGATTTAAGTTTCATTTAATGCTTATTTGCTATGAATGTTGCCACAATTATTGTTTTCCTCCCACTGCCACTGGATCAAATAGCCAATAGTAACTAATATGAATACTTAGCTGAAGAAAATAAGTATGACTTGTTTTGTTTTATAGCCACACAGTATGATTTACAAATATAATAGCTTATAAATGATATCCTAATTCCTTATCATCAATCTTAGGTAATTATGGCTGACATCATCTGTTTCATTATACAATTAATTGTTCTGCAACAGGAAACTGTACATGGAGATACATCTACAGTAAAACAGCAGGTGACCTGGTCACTTCACTCAAATGCCTTTTTTGACCTTCTGCCAGCTAGCCTATTTTTTTCTATTTAAAGTTGTAACTTGTATATGACTCTAATAATGTAATTGTCCTTTAATTGGTCTTATGTTATTGGTCTAATATCACATTCATGTTTCTGCTAAAGAAAAAATAAACAATGTGTAATGACTGAATTGTATATCAAAGTTAGATTGCCTACCAAAAAAAAATAGAAACAACATTCATGTCTGTTTTGATTCCATGTGTGTCTTATCGTTGCTACACCTTTCGCCCTTATACCTCGCGTGTTGGATCAGATCCTTGTAGATTTTGAAGCAGCGGGGCCAAATCATGAATGCTTTCTTCCAGCACGGAGAGCAGATGTTGGCTTTCTTCATGAAGAGTTTCTATTGCCTCAGAGTCGGTTTGCAGATTATTATTTTCATCTTCAATGTCATTCTCCTCATTGTCGTTTGGCTCTTGTGAGAAAAAGTTTGATGTTTCCGACACCAGCAAGTATGTTGGAATGTGTACCTCATCTCTTCGAATAGATGAGCTTCTAAAAGACCTTAAATCTCTGTAGAAGGCTGTTCCAAAAACATGATCTGGATCAATATTCTTCCGAAAGATTTCTGGTGATCCCAAATGTGTGTTGAATGACAAATGAAAGTTGGTTTGTGCATATGCAGCTGTCTGTCCTTGAATAATTTCTTGTACTTCTGGATAGTTTACATAGTTGACGTTCAAATAATTGTTTAAATCTGTGCGAAGAAGACTCAGAACTATGGCAATCTGAATCAAACCGTCTGTAAAATATTGTTTCAACATTCTGCGTCTTTAACAATTTGAGCTAGTTGCGAAATTCGCTTACTTTCGGTTTTGAGCTGTTTTTGTTTGAGTAACTTCCCTTTAATGATCACCACTCTAAAAATAGACTAACACAAAGCGCGTCCCAGCTTTCGAAGAACCAGAATAATTCTATACTGACAGCCCGAACGGGCTGAACACACGGACATTTAAGTTCAAAACATGTTATGTGACATGTTCTAAAAAACTGAAGCTCAGAACTTTAACAAATCTATCGAAAAATCTAAATTCTTAGCTCGATGTACTATTTCCGTCTGTCTCCAATGTGAATCAGCGCAATTGAAATTGACGTCACACTGCGCATGCGCACTTAAAATTTCACAGGTTAATACTTCAGCCTTCAGGATGCAGGTGCTTAATGACCCAGTTAGACACTCACTAACAACGATTTCATATTTCATATTATAGAAAAAAACGTAAATAAAACACAAACAAAAGGGGTCTTTCTCATTATTTAAAACCGTGTTGTATCTATGCACCTATCAGTATTTACCCCCAGGGGGAGAGCGGCGGGCATATACGGGACTTTAGGCTGAAAGCAATACACGCCGAACGATTCCGGGTCCCGGGAGATAGACTTTGTTCGGAATTTAGATCGCGGTAATATTTGCCCCCGGGCCATTTGATACACCAATTAAGCACCCCCATTGGGATTGCCCGCCGCTCCGATAGGTGAATTATGACAAAATTGTCAACTGTCACCCCCTATATTTTTTTACATGAATTCTGGATACCTAATAGGACTACAGGAACACTAGAATTTAGAAAAAAAAAACTCACCTGCGGCACAACTGGATTATTGTGATGAGAAATACTGTGCTCTAATTCCATCATTTTAAAGGTTTATCCGATAATGCATTGAAAAAATACACGTGTGTCACCACAGTCAACAAAGTTGTTATTTTCACTGACTTAAACCAGTACACTAACTATATAGCACTAAGTTTAAATGTTCAATTTATCCTGTTAAACTGATACGTCCAATGACACTAATAATTCCAGACATGTTTTCAGGTTAAAGTCCACAATATTGATAGCACTTGTTGCTCTCATGCACAAATATAACAGTCGACAAACCACCATAAAAACACAGCTCTTTACAGAATATTGGTATATTGGAGTTTAACTACCGACTACATGTGTCGACTGTCATTCAAGTGAGTTGGTAAACCTACCTTGGCAGGTCACCCAATACATATCTCTCATTGGTTTAAGTTTGGTCACGTGAAAAACGTATGAGCCCAAAAGTGTGAGCATGTAGCAAACTATCTTTAAATGTTTGTCCGAATGATAACGTTATTGCGAAACATGTTTAAGTACAAATCCTTGAAGTTGTGACAGATACAGATACCTGTAAGATCACGACCGCCACTTGAAATAGCCAAAATAAGTGTATCAGTGTGTATTATGTTATTTTGGCAGGTTTTATGTTCTACATATTAAAACAAAAAATACCGTTAAAACGATATATGAGTTCGGCGTTCGGGAAAACTATGCGGATCTGAAGAACGTACCGGTACAACGAATTTCGTATGCTGATATCAAAAAAGAAAAATGTTGTGTGCGTTTTTCATTAGCCGTTATTTCTTCTTTCCGTTAGATGAATTTCAGTTACAGTACTTTAAACATTATATCTAATTACACAATGAATAATGTAATGAAACGAAAGTGACCATTAATTTATAAAATACTGTTAGTTAATGCGACTGTCTAAAGATGTCACGCATTTTGTTGTTCTACATTGCACACTATTTTATTTACGAGGAATTTGGCAGCATGGTATTTCTACAAATTTGTCCATCTAATCTATACAATACTATAGTACTTTACCTAGACGGCGCAAAGTGCTGCGCTCTAACACTGTTATATTTGTGTACGTGTTTCCTTGTGTACTCATATACTGTTCCTCTTGAAGAATTCTAATCAAGGTGGTCTGCGGATCGAGTTGTGCTTCTTCCATGTGTTGCCGTGCATTTCCCGCAACTAAGATTCGTCAGTTACCATCTCAATTTAACCTACACGTAAACGCAAATTGCTCTCGTATATTATGCACCTACATTTGTCCCTTGGGAATAATAAACTTTGAAGCTATCGCTACCACTTTTACCAGTCAGTGTAAAATTTTGACCGCGCCTTCAACCGTAATCCATGCTCTGCTTATCCCATTTTCGAACGTTTTTTATGCCACCATTTGCGAATTTCAAACGCAACTGAACTGTTCTGTTCGAAATCGAAAAGCGTGTATTTCTCTCGGCGGCACCCCATGCAGTTTGAAAAACAAAACCTAAACGAGGTGGAATATTTCTTAGCCGCGGTGTTTACGCTTACAGGGATGTGATATCACCCCACACTCCATAGAACGAAATTGTCCTACCCCGGGAAACGAACCCCCAAAACGCAACATTTCCACCAAATCGTAGCACTACGTATCATAAAATCTGCGTTTTTAAAGGAGGGAATCAGCAGATAAAAATTATACACTGATAACAAAATGCTTTATTGTATCTTTATTTTTTGGCTGGGATGGCATTTTCTATCATCACGCAATTCCAATATTGGAAATAAACATGATCTTTTTTTATCCCAAAAGAGATATTTAAATTATGATGTCACATTAATTGGACCTAATATGTAAATGGCACATGAACAAATGAAAACAAACAGTTTGTTTTCAATCAATGTAATGGCGGCAACTGTTCATCATCATATGTGAAAACTTACTGAAAAGCAAGATATCGCGCGCATTTTTTAAGTTTTCAATTGAAGGGAGAAAACTCTATAAAAATATGCCAGAACGTCTTGTGGATACTCTCCCTTAATTTTATACACGCCACACAGTTCTGTCATAATATAAAAACTTATATATTTTGTTTATTTTGCAACAATGCTTTACAAAACTACATATGTTAAAACATATAAAATACAGATTATAAATGTACCAAAAACAACGACTACAAAAATACATGAAATACATATGTTAAAACATTAAAATACTGATTACAAATGTACCAAAAACAACGACCATCAAGTTGAATAAGATTTACAAATTATTTTTATCATTGAACATAGCAACAATAGTGACCAATATGCTAACATTATCAACATAAAAAGAACCATTTATGAAAATTTTTTGGAACATGTAAAATGTTTTCGATAATTTTGATACTTCTGTTTTTTAATTGAAAGATACATATTATTTGTGATTATATACAACAATAAACAGTAATTCAAATAAGCCCTATTTAAACACCATTTCAATTTTAACACAATATATAGGTTTCTTGTACATGAATTCTTGCATTTGAAGATGCTACATAAAATAAAAAACATGCCTAACAACTATTGTCAGAGCATGAACTGTAACTCAATGTCTATAGTATCCATGTAAATCAGTTAAGAGAATGACAAATGTTCTTCAATCTTGAAACATTTTGTCCCAGTTGCAAACTTATACATTAGTGACAAAATTGTACAAAATGTAATTACACAATTAAGATTACATGAGAGAGACACAATATGACTTGCTTTCTTAAAACAGAAATAAATTAGCTATGTCGTGGGAAAACGGGCTTAATGCACGTGCGTAAAGTGTCCTCCCGGATCAACCTGTGCAGTCCACACAGGCGATCTGGGATGACACTTCACTTTTATGGTGTTTTCGGTTTCAAGGAAGTCTCTTTTAAGCATAACTCCACTGTTGGCGGAAAGTGCTGTCCACGACAACACTTTACCCACATGCATTAAGCCCGGGTTTCCCATGGCACGCCTCAAATTATAAAAAATAGAGATTCAATTTAAAACCAGTTACAAGCAATATCAATCAAGCTTGTGAATAAAGTGTAAAAGAAGCACCTCTATGACTGAATTAACATACGAGTAGGAAAATAAAAGGATGAACTTGCAATATTTTGCGATTGTGACACAGTTTTATTCCTTATTTTTAGATCGTCAATAAGCATACATGTACATGTATTAACTTATATTCAAATTTAACGGCTAAAGGTAAATTCCGCCGCTGCCCCTCTAGTTTGGGCTACACAGGAATGTTGATTATCTTTTGAAATTCCACATATTTTGCTTTTACACATATCTAATGTTAATAAAACTCAATTTTAAGAAAACAGAGTATAAAAAGCCTGAAATCTTCACATTAGTAACTATTGTCCAAGAATAATTCCAGTTTTTGCCCTACTCCTTTTGAGCAGCACAATGAACCTATTCTAATCCTAGAACTTTCCCTATGAAAGTAAAAACTACTTAAAGGGACCGTTTCACAGATAGGCAAATTGACAATTTTCTAAAACTTTGTCATAGATTCCAAAAAGAAATTATACGTTATATACAATCGAAATAACACTCATGACTAAGAAATATATTGGAAATATCATTTCATTTATGTATAATCATTATTCAAAATGGAAAAAATTATAAAGCGTTTGTAACGCTTTTCATCGGTATTTTGGAATACACATCCATATCTAGATCTACAAGTGCGAATTGCCGCCTGGTTAGCGCATGAAAGTTTTTATCTCAAAGGTCTCGGGTTCGAGTCCCAGCAGACAAATTTTTAAATTTACCTTCTTTTTTTTTTTAAATTATTCCAGATGCTGTAGTTTTTGCAGTCACATTGTATGACATTTTTTTCAAAAATACGAAAAATATGTGAACAAGTGCCTTTAAAGTAACAATCAAATGGATTTTTCGCCAATTTCAACCAAAACGAATTTTCAATAACTAATAAATACCTGAGTAACAAGACTGCACCATCAAGAATAACAACATATTTTAACTATACAATCAACTAAATCAACATAATACATGCTATTGTTGTAATGCTGACAAACCAGTTTAATAAAACTCACACACATGCAAAATAGGAATTGTTAAACAATGAACTGTATACATTGTATACATGAACTTTTGTGCAATACCCATACCAATTAAAATAAAGATGATGTGCACATGGGGTATACAATACAATTTTCAGTTTATACAAGAAATGCACTGTGAGCCACAGAAGTAAATACCATAATGCTGGTATTACCTGATTTTGATATGCATGTTGCAAAACTATTGAAAAATAATAATGATATGAAAGTATTAACTTTTATTTGAACAAACACAATTTCATGTGATTTTTTAAAACCTTGTAGAAAACAAAATAACGCAAAAAACAAAAAGCAACAAAAGATGCCCAAATTAAACAATTTGGATTTAGAAGAAATTAATTTGAACACAAAAATTAACATTTAAGGAATGTCAATGTATATGTTTATCAAATTTTTTTTCCTTTGATTTACCATTTAAATTGAGTAACAAACTATTGTGAATTACAAATGATTTTTGAACTGATGCGAATTGCTGTTTTAATTCTTTAAATAGTTTATCAGTCAAATGCATAATTCACACCCAAATGCTAAATGCTATACACACATTTGTGCAGCGCTACACACACATTTGTGCAGCTATCAGTTAAGATATACCAATGGTAAAATTCGTGTTTAAAAATAATATTTTTCATCAGTAAGTGACATAAAAAGCTATAGACACGTTATTGTATCAGTCAGTAAAAATTTATTTAAAATATCAAACATTGAATGTAAAACGTCCAGTGTACAACCTTATTTCCTAAATCACAACTGGCAATGCAGGACATTAAAACAGTTACATCAGATTGAAGGCTACATGACACTATGTTTTCTAGGCCACACTATCGCTTCATAATTCTGATGCCCACGGCAATCAGGAGTACGGCAATAACTGCCAACACTGTGGACACAGTACACAATGCGTAACTCCAACCCAGCGTATAGCTGTATCGTATACCCAACGCAGATTTGTTTACTTCATTTTCTTTGCTTTTCACTTCTGCTGCATACACAATGATCGCTATCAGACTGAACAGACCTACAAAATATAAATAATTATATGCTTCATTATTCAGACTATTTCAGCAAATGTGTATTGAAATATTTAATGTACAAATGATTTAGCTACATGATTTAACCATATAACACCATGAAATGCATTGGGATTATTGGACTTGAATACTAACTACATAAGGCGTGGGAAAACTGGGCTTAATGCATGTGCGTAAAGTGTGGTCCCGGATCAGCCTGTGCAGTTCGCACAGGCTAATCCAAGACAGCACGTTCCCATAATGTGGATTTATGTTTAGGAGAGACTTTCTTGAAACAGAAAATACCATAAATGCGGAAAGTGCTGTCCTGACTTAGCCTGTGCGGACTGCACAGGCTAATCCAGGATGACACTTCACGCACATGCATTAAGCCAGGATTTCCCATGACACGCCTCATATAAATAATATTGATGACTAAATGTGAAACTACAAGGAACACTACTTCTAACCTGATACTTACAAAATGTGTGATAAAATGGTTAATTTGCAAGAAAATGAGATCAAACTTAAAAAGAAATTAATTCAATCACATAAGCACCTGCCTTTAAAATTGTATTGCGTTCAATACACAATTTTTGATGAAACTCAACAAATTAAAACATCAGTGGAAAATCAAAATTTACAAAATGCTGTTAACAAAATCTCCTACCACAGAGAAATCCAGTTCCGAGAGACGAGATCATCAATATCAGCTGGCGAGTCTCGATCTTCAACACAAACCACAGCCCCGTTACCAGGATACACACAATACCCAGCAAGAGGGCCAGGATTGTCAGCGCACGTGTGGCTAGAACAAACCCTGGAAAGGACAATTCTAAATGTTGTGTTAAAACAAATTACCACAGAATTTTCACGTAGTAGGCAAAATGACACAAACTATTTGTTGTTGATGAAAAGTTAGTATTGATGTGTTCAAAACAGTGTTCATCCTCTCACTACAGTAATATTTATTTATTTTTATGATATGTTCAAAAGACAAAACTGTGAAATATAACATTTCTTGAAGGTTGCACTAATAAAGTAGAATTTTTTTTTTTTTTTTGAGTGATCATTTCAATTTGATCCTTACAAATTGCAGTTTGCCCCTGGACAATTATTCAAAGTGTTGGTTACTAGACACCCTTGTCATGTATCACGGTTTCAGTCCGATTTGTAAATAATATATTTTGGGTGACCCCTGCTCATTTGAATGTGACACTTGAAAATTGCTGCTAGACCCTTTTGGCCAAAGGGCTGGTCACCAACCTTTTGGCTAAAAGAGTCAAGCTGCAGACCCTTGTACTTTACAGTCTACTGGACACCCTGTCACATGTCACAGTACCTTGAACATCTTCATGAGCCTGACAGTCTATGAGCAATAACAAGACATTGCACTTCACCCACAGACCGTGATGACCGCCATCATTATCATTGCTTTGTGAATTGGTAAACTTGATGGTCATCCAGTAAGGGGACGCTATTCCCACAATGTGTAGAAGTCCTGAAAGGAAATCACAGGCTTGTGAAGGTATGTATGGATATAGCGAACATATACACACAACAATGTTGCAATTATGATTTTCTTTAAAAGCAAATTCTGATAATAAATGGAAACAATGGTTAAATTTATATAATACAAGCTGCTTTTTTATATTTAGTTAAATTATTGACTATGGCTAACAAATATCAGCAGCAGGATGTGACTTAACAATGGATCTTTAAAAAGGCAGATTATCATCACAGATTCCCTGATATGTTTGATTTTTTGTTGGAACCAATGTGATTGATCACAATATTGTAGCATTTACATTCAAATTTATTCACCTGCAGACAAATTGTGTAGTTTGTTTTGGTTTTAAACTGTACTGATAAAAAATGTTGGTTTCTCTGATTATTGCTATATGATTATCACAGTTATTTCAATTATGATACAAACTTCCATATATCTATTAAAGGGACTGAATTCCAGATAGTCGAATCGTAAAAACAAAAGAAAATTGTCAAAAATACATGATTTTCTTACATAATCGTAAAGAACCCATTTAAAAATTAGACATGTATGTTTTTATTTACCTGAAAAACCAGGATTCTATATAGTTTTCATCCTTTTCATCATCCTAAAATCTACTGCATCTGCAGATGCTATAATCCACTGAGTAATTTAGCGCCGTTTATATTTAGGATAATCATGTGACAGCACAGTTTTGTTGAGTTGGGCATGCGCATACTTGAATCAAGTGCTGCTATTTGGGAAAGCCGCTGTATTTTTAAATTGGGAATACCAGGTTCAAGGAATGTGCGAGCTTATTCAAATTCTATTTTTCAATGAAATATACACCCATGGCACTTCTAACTAGACCTTCACTTAATCAGCTATAACTTTTGTATTTTTAGCTGAATTTCTGAAATTTTTCAAGAACACAAAGTAATATATTAGACTTCGAAGTATTTAATTTTCTTTATTGAGAAATTTCATTTTCATATTAAACTTAACAAAAATAAAACATAATATCCAAACAAAAATTCGCAAAAAATGCGATAACGAAAGTCCACTTCACTGTTAGAAATTAATAGCATATAATTTAGTTATTTTTCTTTTATTTTGATTTAAATTCATTAATAATAATTATTTAATAAATTTCAATCTAATTAAAGAGAAAATTTATTTTACAATAATTACTCCATACCTTAGTACGTGAAGTGCGGCCTCTTGCAGGGTTGTCATTATTAACCGATTGCCTATCAAATTCATCGTTTAAAATCATAAATCAGGTTTTTTTTTCAGGAACTTAAAAATTGCAAAAGGTAATATCACAAATGGGCCCCATATACCCATGGCCAAATCGCTTAGATTTAGATAAAAATCACTCGTTTCCATTGATAATGACAACGCTGCTCTTGCATACCAATGACACGCACTCGTCCTGTATACTGCACAGTAACCCTTCCTAGGTTTTGCCACTAATATTTTAAACTCCTCCATTATTATTGTTTACGGATAAATTTACATTCATCAAATATCACAAATAAGAAGTTTACCACGTGCTTCTTAGTGTAAAATAGGTTAAACGTTAATCACGTGATATCCAAGTACAATGACTGGATAAAATTGCAAATTAATTTGCACATGATTGACATTTTTGAAACATCTATTCTTCATTTTTGAATGGTGTTATGCATTAAATAATTGATGTTAAATGTTTTTTTGGTTGAAATGTCGTTTAACAAGTTGATTATAAACTGCATTGAATTTTTAAATTCACCACGATTTTCTCGTGCGATTAGTAGTTTTGACACACACGAGCACGACGAAATATAAATGGTCATTAAACTGTTCAATTTTTATCATACTTGAATTGGAAATTGTGTATAATGGGGCTGTGCAAAATTTGAAACCGATGCGATTTGTCATTTCTGAGAAAACCCAATCAAAAAAGGTCTAGTTGGAAGTGCCCATCGGTGTACACTTTATGACAGTATTTGTTTGTGTTCTATACAAAAAGTGATAGGTTTACGCATGTTTTTACAGTTAAGGCATAATTACAAGAAACACACAATTTTATGCACATCTGGAGTTCAGTATAATTTTGAACTTAGACACTGACTTTTTATTTAATGTGCAACACAATCATTATAAATATATTTAACCTTTATTTACATTGCAAAGCACACAAAAAACACTTCACATTCTGTAACATCTCATTGAGACTGGTTTTGCCTTAAGCCTAAAAAAAATATGTTTGTTACAGGTTACATGCCCAAAACAATTAGGGTAGGTAGGTCTGGATTGTTTATTTTTTTTTGGTAAATGATCAACTTGAAGATTCTAAAACTGAAAACATATTTAAAACATATCAGTAATATCCTTAAACATTGTTTATAAGACACTATCACAACAAAACACTTATTTATCCAAAAACTCATTCAATTATTGAAAAAGGTAAATAAAACAGAAATCAATCTGACAAACACAATAAAATGTTCTAGGGTCAGGGCATTTTTTTAGGGCAGGTCGGGTAACCTGAAACAAACATTTTTTTCTTTACGCCTTATTGCTAATCAGTCCCAACTTAATTTTGGCTAGAAAACAATGTGTTAACTGTAGCATGTACTGGTCTAGACATATTAGTATAAACTGTTACCTCCAAGTGTAAGAAGCAGTAGTCCCACAAGGACTAAAACCGGAATTCCTTTAACCATCATTTTGAGGACTTCAACCAATGTGTCTTTCTGCAAAAAATAAAACAAACTCAAAGATGCACTCAGAAACATATTTTCATCATGAAATGGATTTCAAGAACTAACTCTTTTTTCCAGGGGATGGTAAACATCATAATATCGTTTTTTCTTTCTAAAATGGTCTTTTGGAGATTAGACGTTACTGTGAATTTATTCCTGTATAAAAAGTAACATTAAATTTTATAGAAACTATTAGTTACAGTGTTTATATTAAAAGGCACATAATATGTACAGAATCAAACAAAATTGGTTTCAAAATGCGTAATATTATCCTGATAGAATAACTTACACAATAGGTCAAAATGTTTCTTTCACAAAATAAGGTACTACAGTGCCAGTTTTCACAATTCAAAGGGCCCCAGCCCAAAGGTCTGAAAACTAACACTGTATCATTCATGTAACTACAATTAATACAACATTTAATTTTGAAGCATTTTTACATATGTATTTGTATTAACTATTGAATGATATATGAGTCACGCGTTTAAACTAAAATGCGTACACATTAATTCAAAAGAAAACAAAAAAGTTAGAATTTCCTATCAGTATCACCGTTAGCTCAGACTTAATCATCTGTATCACCGTTAGCTCAGACTTAATCAAGTTAATTGACTACCGTAAATTAAGGTAATACAATCGACTTACGTGTACCAGCTGATCACGAAAAACTATGCAAAACTTCTTTAAATGACAACAACGAAGGAATTAGATAAAAAAAAAAATAAGTAAGTTATTGATGTCTCGAGGAATGAATGGAATGAAGATTTTTAAATTTACAAATTACAGGTGTGCCGGTGACTAATTGTTTTATATACGGTCGCTTCGATTGTAAAGGTAAGCATCGATTTAACCGATTATGCAAAACCGGTTCAGTTCAATGAATTGACGGTGTAAACAGATTGATATTTGAAATTAAGTCAAAATTTAATTTTGAAAGTTAATATCAAACCAAAAACTACACACATATTGTTGGTTATTGTTGTGCTGAGACATACAGGGACGTAGCTTGGGTTCAAAAAATGTATAGGCACAATAGGCGGAATCTACAAAATGACGCTGTAAGCGATGTGTGTGTGTGTGTTTCGAAGTTTATGAGGTCCTTCCGCGCCTGAGGCTGCATTATGTGAGGACCCGGAGTGTGTCCCAGCACTCCTACCTAATTAACTTACTAGAGACTCAAGAAAGTTGGGACGAATTTTGAATAATAGCTGCAATTTCCAGCTTTTTATTTTTAACTGAGATCTTTAATTTCGGTGTGGTCTTGTGCTGTGGGGGGAAACCGGAGTACCCGGAGGAAACCCCACCTGTCCGGTATGGTGACCACTAACCAAACTCACTTGCGCCGGGAGTGGGAAGCGAACCCGGGACGCCTAGGTGAGAAGCGAGTGTACCAACTGCGCTGTAAGCGATAATTTTGGCCAGGAGAGATTATACTCATATGTGGCTACAAACAACTTACTTCAGCTAAACTCCGATTCTATAAAATAATTGTAAAATAAGCGTGTGGTTAATGAAATTTGTTTCATATTGACGTAATCGACTCGTTAAACAATTAAGTTTAAACACAGCCAAGAAAGACCCCATCACCCCCACAACCTCTTGTTTTTATTGCATGTTTGGCATATTTAAATGTGTCATCTCTGGAAAAAAATGTATAGGCACGTGCCTACATGAAGCTACGCCCCTGACATAATTGACCCCAGGCTAATAGATGTATACATACAGAGCTCAACGAGCACGCAAACTACCTCATTGGTTGTTAAAAGTAAACGGAAATCCCCGATGTGTATTGGATTTATTTCTTCCTTGTATTGGGCGATCAATGTTGTGTCTGTTTTAACATGTGTTACCGAGAGACCACTGTGAATATTTGGAAACAAAATTAAATGTCCCAGGTATGTCTCTTTGTATATTTGCTTGAATATATATTCCAATATGTTGCATTTGCCTGAACTGGGTCAAGATGACAGATGACACCAGAGTGGTATGTGTTTGGTCCATCTCAGACGTGTTGTTTGTGACAACAACACTTTTTTTTATTGAACATACTAAATCAGACTGATTGTTATATTGATCAAGACTATTTGAGTTAAGATAAAAAAAAATGTATGTGAATATTAGTACGCAAATATAATTAGATCTATTTGTGTAAACGTAGATCGAAGGAATTGTGTGGGAGATGTTATAAAGTCGTGTTTTTTTTTTTTAATTACAAGTATACAGTAAACGACAGCGACAGCATTCTTAAAGAGATTAGTCAACAAAATGGTGTGTCGCTGTCAGTGTTCTGTCTGAATACTAGTTAAGATAAGTATTGGTTAAGGAGTTCCGGATCACTAACTACATTCTCGGTGTCACTATTTAGACATGAACGTATTTTCAAATTTCTTAATTATAGTTTAGAGGTCAGATACTTAAGGCACTGGATGCATTCACAATTTAATTTCTCATTTGTTACACAACCCAGAAAAATAGCACTATACATGCCTCACCAAGAGCGGTAGTTTTGGATCAATTCAAGGTATTATGGATCACGTGACAAAACACTCGATCGTCAAGGTCGGGGGTTGTTTCAAGCAAGTTTTTGACTGTCAAACTACAGCAGAACTGCATTATGAACATAAATACTATTATTTACTTGTTATTGTATATTTACTTGTGTGAAAATGACCCATTATGACCACACAGTGAGTTGAAACACCAAAATGATTAAAAAAAACTTTAATGTCAATACCTTGACATATCAAAGAAAACAAAATGTTATCGCATAAAAATAACAAGTGTAAAAACAAGTAAAATATGAATGTTACAGCAGTATGTTGTAACTAATACTGATCAGCTGCAATGTATATACATTATGTAACAGTCAATGTGTTGAGTGGCACATCAAAAAAGTTATGCATAGACAAAGTTTGAAGAAAAAGAAGCACATTAAATTATGACTAGTCAATGCCTTTGACATAAGACAGAAACTGAAACAAATAAAGCATAATATCTCTTACATTTTTATATATTTTATATGTAAACAAATTCGTTCAACATTCAACACAATTCAACACTTTTTGTTGTCACACTTTAAACAGATGGTATATATTCAAGAGACATTAACCCGCCAGCTTGCATACCATTAAGTATTTCTTTCAGAGAACCAAATGTTTTTTCTGGATTTCCATTTGGGTAAATTATATAATGACACCCTAGCAGCACCCCACCACCAACTTCATGTTGTTCTGGCCAAGGATGTGAACTTGGAAATGGTTCACCATATGGTTCAGCTTTTACTGAACCACCTTCATCCAAGACAGATCTGAAACATGGTGCTAATTCCCTCGGTACATGACCTACAGGCAAACCTGCGACATCAACCAACTTAAGTTGTCGTTCGTTATCAGTTACCATATCATGGAATGAAGCATCGATTAATTCAAGCTCGGGTATCCATACAAGACATGCAGATTGGTCCTGGATGTTTGTGTATTCCCTGTCAACGTTTAACATTATTGGTGGGTCAGTCACAGGTGGTCTTATTTTGTAGTGATGGTACCCTTTTATGACACTGTTTTGCAGGTAGATGGTGGAATGTGCAAGTATGGACAGGTCTCTGCTTTCCTCTTCAGATGCCTGAAAATAGAAAACAACATAAATTATAACTTATAGTTTCACTAATAATCCAGGTCAAAAACAAAATAAAACTATTTATTATGCCCCTTTATG
Organism: Congeria kusceri; assembly: GCA_027627225.1. NCBI lineage: Eukaryota > Metazoa > Mollusca > Bivalvia > Myida > Dreissenidae > Congeria > Congeria kusceri. The sequence goes on from CM051030.1 coordinate 52,212,816, forward strand.
AGTTAAGTTATTGTTTCTAATATTTCTTTTATATAAATGTAATTGTTAATAATTAAGGTGTATAGTTAAAGTCCATATGCATATAATTATTACCATTGCACCCCTTCAAACCTATCTAGGTGCTGTTATTGTAACAGATGTTCAGTGTAAATAAGCATATTGTCACTGTTTTTTTTACATAGGCCTATGACTCACATTCTGGGCATATAAACTGTGCATCTTTAGCCAAACTTGAATCAGGGGCATCTACACAGCAGTCCTTGTGGATCCATCCATCACAACTATCACACTGAATCCAAAGACTTCCTGTTGTCAAAAATTGGTCTTCTTTCCATGTCATGTGACACCCCATGCAGGAAACATTTTCACTACCATCTCCCTCCATATCATTGATGGTTTCTGTTTCAGATTTTGAGTTTTGTCCCTGTTTTTTTGGTTTTGATTTTCGTACCTGTTCTTTTGATTTTGATTTTGGACCAGGTTTTTTCTTTGTTCCCTGTTTGGACTGTTTTAAGTATTTGGATTTTGCTGATTTTTCCTTGTAAGCAAATTGTCTAACTTTTACAAGTTCCCTTAAAGCCATTTTTCGAATGGATTCTGGTGACGTCAAGTTATCTGGTAGTTCTAGAGCTCGGCGCTTACGCTGCTCCACTTTTTTGGTCAGGTCCGGCTTTGGAAACACCAACTTGGCTTTTAGTACATTGGAAATTGATGTGCCTTCAGACAGGCTGCTGGAGGTGCATGTTATTGTTGCACTGGTTGTAGAGACATCTGTTTCTAAATTTGAACACGCCACAACAGCAAGCAACTGTAGGCTACTATAAGTTGTATCAGCGCTAACAGCAGTGTTAGGAGTACATGGAGTACTGAGGCTTGTTGTCTCTGTGCTAGTTGTAGCAGTAGATGTGATCGTTGAGACACATGGTGCCCTGTTTGATTTCATATACAGCTTCTTATAAACTGCAAAAACAGGAGACTGTCCTTCTACATCGTAATTTTCCTCTATTCGTCTTTGGTATTTTGCCCGCACGGGTGTGGCCAGGGCATGTTCAAGTGCTTCTAGAGCTCCAGTACAGTCTTTCGTGGATGAAGATTCATGGGTCTGAGCCACTTCCTTTACTGTTTCCTGGGGTTGGGACTCATCTGTGAAGGTTAGTGCTGGCTTCAGCATATGGGATGTTATGACTGTGCTGTCAACTGGGTATATGCCAGAACTTCTGAAACTGTTAATGACGGTCAACGGTTTGTAGAAAAGCAGGAAGGCCTCCTTTAATAGTTCTGGAAACTTCTCTTTTCCTGGGGGTGCACCTGGAGCTTGTCTGGTATGTCGTCGCAGCACATCATGCCACCGTTTTTTCAGGGGTCCAAACACTCCAACATCAAGAGGCTGCATGAGGTGGGTTGCATTCGGAACCAACCTGTACAGCTCGATGCCTTTTGACATGGCAAACTCAAATGCGGACATATTCACGTGGCTACTCACACTGTCTATGAGGAGGATTACTGGTCGTTCAACCCCACAGTGTTTGTCGAAATGCTGTAAAAAGGACTTAAATGACACTGAGTCCATCCATCCTTTGGCAGTGTATGTAATGCCACTGTTTTCTATCGCTCCAGTCAGAGGGTTGTAACCACGAGGAGGGGGGTGTGGATAGATGAAGTAAGGTGGCAATATTCTTCCATCTGCAGACCCGCAAAACATGACAGTGAGCCGCTGTTTGCTATGTCCTCCAGAAACATGAGGCACTTTTGCAGAGTCCTTCTTAAGTGGACCTATAACTTTCCCAGCTTTACTCCCAAGGGCAAATCCAGATTCATCTGCATTGTAAATGCAAGTTGGACGATCAATTAGTCCTAATCGGAAAAAAAAGTCACGGTAGCGTTTGTACCAATTGTCTACAGATTCTTTTGTGAGTTTTGCTCGGTTTGATTCAATGGGTGTTTCCTTGCGCACTTGTATGATGTGGCTGTTTCTTATCATGAACGATTTGTACCAATCGTAACTTGGTCTGTTATTGCTAAAAGGAGTTTTCCGTTTTTCTTCAACTACTACCTCTTGAATGAAATTCAGAAAATCACCAGTAGTAAGCCCCATACCACGTTCTGCCATCTCCTTCAACCAGTTAGCCATGGCCTCTTCTTCTTTAGTACTGAACACAGTCTCTGGCCCATTCCTACTGTCTATTTCTACTTCCCCAGATAACCTTCGTTGAAGGTACCCATACGAAATTCCATAAGTCTCCGCTGATTTTCTAATGGATACCTTTTTGTGTTCCACTGCATACAAGGCTCTTCGTACTCTTTCCTGTTTTCCAGGTGAGTTTCTGTACTTGGCCTTGAGCTTTTTCGCAAGGCTTTGGGCAGGGCTGTGCTGGGTTTTTGCTGTTTTCTTTGGCCCCATGTCTGAAATGTAACGGGGTAATAAAAATTAAACTGTGTATGCAAATCATGAAATCACTAAGCAGGACTTACTCTGCCATTCGATGAAAAGCGTTACAAACGCTTTATTATTTTTCCAATTTCGATTGATGATTATCAATAAATGAACATATATTTTTAACATTTTTCTTTATCAGGAGTGTTATTTTGCTTGTTTGAATATAATGCATACATTCTTTTTTGAATACATTACAATTTTTTTGAAAATTGTCATTTTCCCAAAATGTTAACAAGTCCCTTTAATCTTCATAAAAGAACAAAAAAATAAAGGATTTTTAAACATGGAAAGGTAAATTTGGCTAAGGAAAATCCTGAGCCAGGGTAAGCCCTGATAAGGTATAAACATATTAAATATTATAGAAAACTCGTATAATACATGTTAAAATGAAAAACAAATAAATAAAAATGATAATTATTTAAAAAAAAAACACTAAAAGTAACTGTTAGATCACTCTTTACACTAAAATTTTTCATTTTCCAACATTTACAATCAATGCATGTGCACAGAATAGTCGATAACAATTTTTATACTGTTTTGAGATGACCCCCTATAAACACCTCTATCACGCACAGAGGTGATCCGAAATTACTCAATCGACATGGATTGGAATTAACATCATTTTATCTGCAATTATTGCTCAATTGCACCCAACAAAGATATTTTCGAAAAATATACACATCATGCAATCGAAAACTACCAAAAAACATGCCTTTACCTTGTGTATTTATTTGCAAATCGCCAAATTATCGCGCGTCTGGTTTCCCGGAATATCGCGAACACCGAAAATAAATTGCACTGTGAAAATTGCATACTGTTAAATCGAGGCAATGCGGCAACTCGCGGCTTTGAAATTTCTTTACAATGTTAATACATGATTTATATTTCATATGACAAAAAAGAAATTTTAATTTAAGTACTCGAATATAAGTTTATGTGAAATTGATTTTTTATGTGATCCGGAACTACTTAGGATCCGGAACCCCTTAAATGATTGTATTTAGTAATCTATGGGAATGTAAACGGTCACCTTTTTTACAAAATAATCGGTTAAATAAAAACAAAAAGCCTTAACTTCACTGAGCTAGACGTATCCTAAAACAACAGAACTTGTTGTATGATATGTTATAGCCATGTTGGACTGAAATTTACTGTTCCAGCTCTGTAAGGTCGATAGCATGAGACTTATTGAGACTATCTACTGTACTAGCTATGTTGAATCGATAGCATGAGACTAACTGAGACTATCTACTGTACTAGCTATGTTGGATCGGTAGTATGAGACTTATTGAGACTATCTACTGCACTAGCTATGTTGGATTGGTAGTATGAGACTTATTGAGACTATCTACTGTACTAGCTATGTTGGAACGATATTATGAGACTTACTGAGACTATGTACTGTACTAGCTCTTTTGGATCGATAGAACGAGACTTACAGAGACTATCAACTGTACTAGCTATGTTGAATCGGTAGTATGAGACTTCTTGAGACTATCTACTGTACTAGCTCTGTTGGATCGATAGAATTAGACGTATTGAGACTATCTACTGTACTAGCTATGTTGAATCGGTAGTATGAGACTTATTGAGACTATCTACTGTACTAGCTATGTTGGATCGATAGAATGAGACTTACTCAGACTGTCTGCTGTACTAGCTATGTTGAATCGGTAGTATGATACTTATTGAGACTATCTACTGTACTAGCTATGTTGAATCGGTAGTATGAGACTTATTGAGACTATCTACTGTACTAGCTATGTTGGATCGATAGAATGAGACTTACTCAGACTGTCTGCTGTACTAGCTATGTTGAATCGGTAGTATGATACTTATTGAGACTATCTACTGTACTAGCTCTGTTGGATCTGTAGTATGAGACTTATTGAGACTATCTGCTGTACTAGCTATGTTGAATCGGTAGTATGAGACTTACTGAGACTATCTACTGTACTAGCTATGCTGGATCGATAGAATGAGACTTATTGAGACTATCTACTGTACTAGCTATGTTGGATCGATATCGTTAAACTTACAGAGACTATCTACTGTTTTAGCTATGTTGGATCTGTAGTATGAGACTTATTGAGACTATCTACTGTACTAGCTATGTTGAATCGGTAGTATGAGACTTACTGAGACTATCTACTGTACTAGCTATGCTGGATCGATAGAATGAGACTTACTGAGACTATCTACTGTACTAGCTATGTTGGATCGATATCGTTAAACTTACAGAGACTATCTACTGTTTTAGCTATGTTGGATCGATATCATGAGATTTACTGAGACTATCTGCTGTACTAGCTATGTTGGAACGATATCATGAGACTTATTGAGACTATCTACTGTACTAGCTATGCTGGATCGATGGAATGAGACTTACAGAGACCATCTACTGTACTAGCTATGTTGGATCGATATCGTGAAACTTACTGAGAATATCTACTGTTTTAGCTATGTTGGATCGATATAATGAGGCTTACTGAGACTATCTACTGTACTAGCTATGTTAGATCGATAGCATTAGACTTACTGAGACTATCTACTGTTTTAGCTCTGTTGGATTGATAGCATGAGACTTACTGAGACTATCTACTGTATTAGCTATGTTGGATCGATATCATGAGACTTACTGAGACTATCTACTGTACTAGCTAGGCTGGATCGATATCATGAGACTTACTGAGACTATCTACTGTACTAGCTATGCTGGAACGATATTATGAGACTTACTGAGACTATATACTGTACTAGCTATGTTGGAACGATATTATGAGACTTACTGAGCCTATCTATTGTACTAGCTATGCTTGATCGAGACTTACTGAGACTATCTACTGTACTAGCTATGTTGGAACGATATTATGAGACTTACTGAGACTATCTACTGTACTAGCTATGTTGGAGCGATATCGTGAGACTTACTGAGACTATCTACTGTACTAGCTATGCTGGATCGATAGTATGAGACTTACAGAGACTATCTACTATACTAGCTATGTTGGAGCGATATCGTGAAACTTACTGAGAATATCTACTGTTTTAGCTATGTTGGATCGATATTATGAGACTTACTGAGACTATCTACTGTTTTAGCTCTGTTGGATCGGTGGCATGAGACTTACTGAGTCTATCTGCTGTACTAGCTATGTTGGATAGATATCATGAGACTTACTGCGACTATCTACTGTACTAGCTATGTTGGACCGATATCATGAGACTTACTGAGACTATCTACTGTACTAGCTATGTTGGATCGATATAATGAGATTTACTGAGACTATCTGCTGTACTAGCTATGTTGGAACGATATCATGATACTTATTGAGACTATCTACTATACTAGCTATGTTGGATCGATATCATGAGACTTATTGAGACTATCTACTGTACTAGCTATGCTGGATCGATATCATGGGACTTACTGAGACTATCTACTGTACTAGCTATGTTGGAACGATATTATGAGACTTACTGAGACTATCTACTGTACTAGCTATGTTGGAACGATATTACGAGACTTACTGAGCCTATCCACTGTACTAGCTATTCTGGATCGAGACTTACTGAGACTATCTACTGTACTAGGTATGTTGGATCGATATCATGGGACTTACTGAGACTATCTACTGTACTAGCTATGTTGGAACGATATTACGAGACTTACTGAGCCTATCCACTGTACTAGCTATTCTGGATCGAGACTTACTGAGACTATCTACTGTACTAGGTATGTTGGATCGATATCATGGGACTTACTGAGACTATCTACTGTACTAGCTATGCTCGATCGATAGAATGAGACTTACAGAGACTATCTACTGTACTGGCTATGTTGGATCGATATCGTGAAACTTACTGATAATATCTACTGTTTTAGCTATGTTGGATCGATATTATGAGACTTATTGAGACTATCTACTGTTTTAGCTCTGTTGGATCGGTGGCATGAGACTTACTGAGTCTATCTGCTGTACTAGCTATGTTGGATAGATATCGTGAGACTTACTGAGACTATCTACTGTACTAGCTATGTTGGATCGGTAGCATGAGACTTACTGAGACTATCTACTGTACTAGCTATGTTGGATCGATATCGTGAGACTTACTGAGACTATCTACTGTACTAGCTATGTTGGATCGATATCATGAGACTTACTGAGACTGTCTACTGTACTAGCTATCTTGGATCGATATCGTTAAACTTACTGAGATTTTCTACTGTTTTAGCTATGTTGGATCGATATCATGAGATTTACTAAGACTCTCTGCTGTACTAGCTATGTTGGAACGATATCATGATACTTATTGAGACTATCTACTGTACTAGCTATGTTGGATCGATATCATGAGACTTATTGAGACTATCTACTGTACTAGCTATGTTGGATCGATATCATGGGACTTACTGAGACTATCTACTGTTTTAGCGCTGTTGTATCGGTAGCATGAGACTTACTGAGACTATCTACTGTACTAGCTATGTTGGATCAATATCATGAGACTTACTGAGACTATCTACTGTACTAGCTATGTTGGATCGATATCATGAGACTTACTGAGACTATCTACTGTTCTAGAGCACTGTTGGATCGATATCACGAGACTTACTGAGACTACATACTGTTCTAGCGCTGTTGGATCGATAGCATGATACTTACTTAGACTATCTCTCGTTCTAGCTATGTTGGATCGATAGCATGGAACTTACTAAGACTATCTACTGTTCTAGCATTGTTGGATCGATAGCATGGGACTTACTGAGAATGTTTACTGTTCTAGCTATGTGTGATCGATAGGTTATCTAGTGTTATAGCTCTGATGGATTGATAGCATGGGGCTTACTGAGACTATCTACTGTTCTAGCGCTGTTGAATCGACAGCAGGAGACTTACTGAGACTATCTACTGTTCTAGCGCTGTTGGATCGATAGCATAGGAATTACTGAGACTATCTTCTGTTCTAGCGCTGTTGGATCGATATCATGAGACTTAAGAGACTATCTACTGTTCTAACTCTGTTAGATCGATAGCATGAGACTTACTTAGACTGTCTACTGTTCTAGCTCTATTGGATAGGTAGCACGATACTTACTTAGACTGTCTACTGTTCTAACTCTGTTTGATCGATAGCATGAGACTTAGAGACTATCTGCTGTTCTAGCTCTGTTCGATAGGTAGCATGATACTTACTAAGACTATCTACTGTTCCAGTTCTGTTGGATCAATAGCATGAGACTTACTGAGACCATGTAGTTTACTGTTCTAGATATGTTGTGTCGGTATCATGAGATTTACTGAGACTGTCTCAGAGATTAAATATAACATCACTTAAATTGTAACTATGATTTTCGTGTGTTGGAAGAGGGTAATGTTATTTTACTTCAAATAATGCTGTTTCCAGGTAATCTCAGGTACTGTAAAGAGTTTATTTGAAATAAACACTTGGCACTATCAGATTCTATTTAATGTATGTACTTTAATTTTACATATAGAAATACCGCGCTATAAATATACCGCAATTATACTTTCTGCGCCAGAATACCGGGTGTATAATTATAATAAACGTTTGAATAAGCTCCATTCAGTCGTTTTACATAATATCGACACTCTAAATTGTGTCGATCTATACATTTCTTTCGACTGCATTGCACACAGTGGAGGTGAAAAAGGAAGTGCAATTAATATGCGCAGCTAATAGCCCATGATGATTTGCAACGCTATAGGTGTAAATAGATCTACCCGGGAGAGTCAAGACTCAACAACTACCAATAGATGTCATTGAAATTAGTTGTTGTATCATGTTATTCTATTTAATTATACACGTGATGGTTGTATTATGCTATCACAAGGCCATGTGAGGCCAGAGGTCCAGATAAGATGCGTATCTGCGTAAAATACGCATGGAAATTTAAAAATACAAATGAATTTAAAATTCAATGAGTAAAACAAATCATGTTAGAATTCACCATACGTATCGTGTGCCGTTATCAGGCGTACCACGATTTTCTACTTCGTATTAAATCATTCATTATTTTCATTGTCATACCTAAATCATTAATATTTCCAATTTGAACACACAATACAATCCTTTAAAAGCACAGTCATTGATAACAATACATGTCCCAACTGAGAAGAATGAAAGCGCGACGTCATCAATTAACCTGGCTTCTAAATTTCCGAGCCGTTAGCAACAGCCATAACAACGGTGTTGGTCTGACATCAAAGTTCTTTGATGCGACTGCAGAGATGGGGCCATTGTCAAACGGCTTGAAGTAATAAGTGTGTAACACGCTTAGCACATGCTTCGAACATGTTTGTTGAAAAAGCATCAATCTTCTGTACCTGAACAATGCATGTAAGCACTGTCGATAGAGCATTAATGAATTAGCATTCTTGGGAAAATGTCAAGGGTGTCAAAAAATAGACAGAGTTCTTGCATTGGATAAATTGGAGATTTAAATGGGACTGGTGACTTGTTGAATATTAAAAAGGATTTTAACATTTGGATTAATATGTGTTTCGCACACAAGGTAATTATGTATACGTATCTGAAATTGACCTTGATTACGTTTTTATGAAATGAAATTTAATGCAATATTCCTAAACAACACAACAAAAAACATGGACAAAATTTGGTAAGATAACATAAACAGCTCAAACTACAGGCACTCACACGAATGTGCTGCTCTGAAAAACAACAGCTTATGCAGAGAGACATTGGCAGTATAATCAACATCTACTAGATTAGTACAAGGGACATTGTCTTGTCTAATGATTGTAAATAATGAAAGGACCCTCAGCCTTCCCCTAAAAACCAAAACAAGCTGAGCACTGGAGCTTGTGGGAACTACTAATGTGCAGAAGTCTTTGAGCGTAATTGTCAAAATGTGAGTCTATCCCCCCCCCCCCACCCCACCCCCTCTGTCCAAAAACAAAAACAGAAAAACTGATAAATGCTTAGTGTACTGCAATATAGAACCATTTAATTATTATGATGCTTTGAGGGTGATACAAAATACTCATGAAAATTCGTGGTATTTGTATTTTACTGATCAATTCAAAATGTCATGAGTGAAATACCCCTTGACTGAAAAAATTATCTGGAGCTCTAATGTGAGGGACTGTTCGATAAACTCGTAGGTTAACTTCCTCGTTTTTTTCATTATGTCTCCCCGATATTGATTTTGTGCTGGAAAGTTGTAAGTCTGGATGGATGGATCTCTGGGCTCCTGAAAAAAATGTCTGCGCTTGTTCTCCGTAACCTCTGGTCGGATTTTGACGAAACTTCACAGGATTGATCAGGACCAAGTCTATTTGTGCGTATCGTCGGCATGTCGCCGTCGGCGGATTTTTGGCAGATTTATGGTCCTTTGAAGTTTTCACATAACTGGGCCGAGTTGCTCAAAACTTTAACGGCCAGTTAAGCTAACGGCCTGTTAACTTTAGATTTAAATAAAACTAATATTACAAGCAACTCGCACGTGAAGCATTTGACAATTATTTCAGCACATCAATTTATTTAAAATAAATGCAAATTTCAAAATTTTAACATTTAATTTACATCAAAAACTTCATCCAAAAGTTAACGGCTGTTAGCTGAATTGTCCGTTCAAGTTTTGAGCAACTGGGCCCTGACCTTGTTTGCGCTTGTTCTCCGTAACCCCTGGTCGGATTTTGACGAAACTTCACAGGACTGATCAGTACCTAGTCTAGTTGTGCATTTTGTCGACATGTCGTCTTCGGCGAATTTTTGGCGGAGTTACGGCCCTTTGAAGTTTTTCACATAAACAGACCATGTCTGAGGGTGTTCTCCGTAACCCTTGATCGGATTTTGACGAAACTTCACAGGATTGATGTACTTAGTATAATTGTGCATATCGTCGGCATGTCGTCGGCGGCGGTTTTTGGCGGAGTTACGGCCCTTTGGAGTTTTTTACATAACATACATTGTCTGCGCTTGTTCTCCGTAACCCCTTGTCGGATTTTGACGAAACTTCACAGCATTGGTCAGCGCTAAGTCTAGTTGTGCATTACGTCGGCATGTCGTCATCGTCAGATTTCTGGCGCAGTTATGGCCCATTAAAGTTTTTCACATACTAGACCTTTTCTGCGCTTGTTCTCCGTAACACCTGGTCGGATTTTGACGAAACTTTAGAGGATTGATCAATACTAAGTCTAGTTATGCATATCTTCGGCATGTCGTCGTCGGCAGATTTTTGGCGGAGTTATAAACCTTTGAAGTTTTTCACATAACAAACCTTGTCTGTGCTCTTTTCCGTAACCACTGGCATATCTACGGTATGTCACGATTGTTGGATTTTGGGGCGGAGTTATGGCGGTGCGTTGGGGGAGACATATGCTTTTTTTTTTTCAAAAACAAACTTTAGTTTTAAATATAGATGAGGCATTTTGGTTATCACAACCTACGTTAGCTCATTTACTATTTGTATATAACGATATTTACAAACATAATTTTACATTGTATTTACTACTTAGAAATTACCATATGTGTCCCCTATGTATTGCGCTTTCAACCTATCATCCGCTAAAATGTAAAAAAAAAAACAACAACAATGTTTTTGAAACACTTTTGAAAGCCATACACGTATTCAGCTTCCCAAATTGACCTTGAACTTGTCCGAAATGCAAAAAAAAACACATCTAGATAATAACTGTTCAGTGTAAATAATAGTTCTTATCTGAATGCAGTCATATGGACAGAAAATCCATTAATTTTGAGAGCCAACTATTCTGATATTGATTATTGATACTGTTTTCGGAAAATGCGCTTTTTATCATCTTTTTTGTACTTGCCCCTTCATGCAGACGGGTGATAATTTTAACTTACCCAATTAGATTTGAGTTGAAGCGGACGTTGTGCAAGTGGGTTATTTCGAAGACCGTCGTATAAAGTCAACAAAGTGCTAAGAGTCAAACAATGGCCCAACGCCGCATATGCGCGTCGAATAATGTCAGCAGACGCGTTTATGCGGTGATTTTAATTTATTATACGTTTGAAAAAACAAAAACATGTATATAACAACGATGGTAACACCACGACTACCACTATCATCATCATAATCATCACATCATCATCATCATCATCACATCAATAATCATCATCACATCATCGTTATCATCATCGATATCATCACATCAATGATCATCATCATCGTTATCATCATTGGCCACGTAAAAGGACGCCCATCTGACACTTGTTATAATTTAATTTTAAAACAAATCACGAATCTTTTAAATCGTTAACAAACTTACATATTCAGCATGCCTTAAAGATAATTTATACAATTTTATGATGCACAATAATTATACATGTATTCGTATTTCGTGACCGACGTATGCAATAAATAGTGCGTATAGAAATGAAATTAATCACCCCGTCACTATTTTCTTCCAATCTCATAAAAATCAAATCCTAACAGTGTTAGGATCTGATGACATCGTATAGCAGGTCACGTCCAAATGACCTTCCAAACAATAAAACATCAGCCCAGCTGCGCCCAATGAAATTGCCTTTTGCACAGCAATGTTTGGCCACGGTTTTTGAAAAGTGATGCATTTCCAGCTGATCCTCGGGATTAAATCATTTACAGTTAATGTTCACGGGGATAACAATGGATATAGTGGTACCTTAGGCGAGTATCCAAAGTTCACGTTAATTTCGTGCATAGTATTTGTGGTTTATATATGAAGTTATACCGCAAGATTTTGGAGGCAACAGTTTGATTGGCTCCTAAAAAGGTCATCTAATGCGAAGTCATCAGATCCAGTCAGCGGATAATATAGTAGCGTCAGACTGGAGATGATTTTAATGAGATTGTATATTCTTCCGACAACTTCCTATTTACAGTATTTTGTAATTGTCAGCTGAATTTTTGTATAAAAAACGTTTTTGAAGTTGTAAGAAGTGTTGATCGACCTAGATCGTTGATTGCCGTCGGAAGTATTATGCACCGGAGTGGGTTCGTAAATACCATACGAGTTGAAATCGAGTCAATGCTATGTTGTATAGGCGGAAACTTAGGGGAAGACACGAGTTAAATCAGGAAGACTTTCAAACCTGTCCGACACGAAAATCAATATTTTTAAGTTCATGTGTAAGCTAACTGCAAAAAGCACAAATCAATTCGGTGTTTTATGACGGGTGGAATTTAATACCAGGAAGTTCAAGTACGTGTGATCATTGACTCATGGGGTTTAGGATTTATTCTCATGTGATTTTCACTGTTCAGTGTCTATATACGTTGGCACATGCTCGAAGTCTTTAAATGTGCATCTTAAACGGTCGTATATTTATTCCAGGAGAAAACGTTGCGGTGGACTTCCGGTTTTTCGATTCTAAATTGAGACCTCGATATAGGCGACGCATGACGTGATAGACAGTGAAGAAGAACAATGGCAAGTGCTGAGACCGGAGAAAGCGCAGCCGAACCAGACGTCACGAAAACGGCCAGGGCAGTTGAAATAGGCGCCGTTGGAACCAACGAGCCCAACCAGCGGAATAGTAATGGCGGTGGGAGCAGCGGCGCGCCGAAACCAGACAAAGAGCAGATTAACACAGAGCTAGGAAAGCTAGAAACAAATATAAAATCGGTTGAAGACATACCAGCGATTTTACGCAATGCACCTCTCACGTGCTTAAAGGATGAAACCAAACAAAGTATGATGTTTTTTCTGGACCCCGAAAGCGATGTTACGACGGATGACGGTAAATGCAAGGATTACCGAGGTGTCGCCGAGTGGGCGAATCTGGACACGGCGTTCTGCAAGTACATCTCAGACATCGGGCTCAAGAACAAGATCAACGATGTCCTCAGCATGTGGATCAAGGGGTCCGATGAGCGGCGGATACCCGACCCCACCATCGGCAATCTGAGGCAGTGTCTAATAGACATTGAGCGGCCGGACGCCCTGAGCACATTGGCCCCCAAAATAGGTAACACTCTTGAGTAGATCTAGGCCTATTCGCCCCTAAAATAGGTAACAATCTTTAGTAGGCCTATTCGCTGGCAACGGGCGCATTGTGAGCGTTTGTATTCTCAGACGTACTCCTTAGACTGATGACCATAAATTAACTTAATGTCAAACGTTTAACCAATGAAAACAGTTGTTACATATATGAGCTACGATTGCTGTTACATAGTAAGACTAAGATTAGTTTTTAGACTGCGGCGATAACCGGAGTCTTTAGTACCGCAAATCGAAAGCAAGTTTTGCTTTTGACATGGCAAATTGCACGGTTACCTCCCCTGCTTCTCTGCTTGCTGATCGCACGCCAATGAACTGCGAAACGATTCCTTGCTATCAGTGGATTTGTCCACGAAATACTATCAATAAATTAATTTAGAGATTGCTATGGACAGGGGACAAGAAATGATCCGATTTAATCCACTGCGAACAATCAATATATCGAGCCTTTTATTTCAAATTTACAAGTACATAACCTTTAATGCCAATTCGGTATGTTACCTTGTATGTGTTACGAACTTGTAACGTTTCGTGACTTTTAACTTCATTTATGATCCGCAGTCTTTCAGCGTTCAACGCTTTAAGTATGTGTGTAGTCACGGGGCCAGGTGATTCGTGTGCAGTGTGTGTTGAAATGATATATTCTGACAGGTTTTGTTTGTTGACCATATTTGTTATGGAAGTTCTCCAATACACTCGACTGCTAAAGTTTAAAATGTTGACCATTCATTCTTAGCCAAAACATACTTTGCGTGAGACAACAATTTTAATGACTCAGTAATAATTAGTACATTTATTTCAGACGTACCGTTACTCCCACGATGTATTTGAATTTGACTAATATCACGGTGACTTAACCGAGGAATGCGCACTTGGTGTTTTTTTCGTTTTCATTTTACGCTTGACTTGGCGGTTACACAGGTAGCTTCTTTGTTTAACTTACTTGCATGTTGCAATCTCTTCCGGCTTTTAAGTGGTTATAACGGGAGAATTTTATTGAGATATTTATGTACTACTGACGACATAAATAAACCTGTACACTTTTGTGACGAAGAACAATGCCCATCAAACTAAATATTGATTAACCAAATTTAGTTTACAGTATTGTGCTTTCAAATGCCCATTGGCTTCCATGTGCGGTATTTCAATGATTATAAAGGGATTCACCAGTGAATCCATAATGCTACAATTGGAGTAATAGTCTATAGCCAAAAGCTAATCTGTCTAGGTCCACCAGTAGCAAATATACCCTATTCTGTCTTAGTCAAAGTGGAGCCAATAAAACCATTCTGTCTCAGTCCACTTGTAGCCAATAGACTCTATCTGTCTTAGTCCACCTGTAGCCAATAGACCCTATCTGTCTTAGTCCACCTGTAGACAATCGACAAATTCTGTCATAGTCCATTTGTAGCCAATAGACCCAATCCGGCTATGTTCACTTGTAGCCAGTAGAACCATTCTGTCTTAGTCTAAGGGAAGTCAATCAACCCATTCTGTCTTACGCAGAGTGAAACCATCCTGTCATAGTAAAATTGTAAGTCAGTAAAACGCATTCTGACTTAGTCCAATTGTAACCAATGGACCCATTCTGTCTTGTCCAATTGTAGCCAATAAATCTATTCTATCTTAGCCCAGTTGTAGCCAATGAACACATTCTGTCTTCTCCAATTGTAGCTAATGGACCCATTATGTCTTGTCCAATTGTAGCCACTGGACCCATTCTGTCTTAGCCCAGTTGTAGCCAATGAACACATTCTGTCTTCTCCAATTGTAGCTAATGGACCCATTATGTCTTGTCCAATTGTAGCCACTGGACCCATTCTGTCTTAGCCCAGTTGTAGCGAATGAACCCATTCTGTTTTTATCCGAGTTGTAGACAATGAACCCATTATGTCTTAGCCCAGTTGTAGCCAATGAACCCATTCTGTCTAAGCCCAATTGTAGCCAATGGACCCATTCTGTCTTAGCCCAATTGTAGCCAATGAACCCATTCTGTCTTAGCCCAGTTGTAGCCAATAAACCCATTCTATCTTAGCCCAGTTGTAGCCAATGAACCCATTCTGTCTTAGCCCAGTTGTAGCCCATGGACCTATTCTGTCTTAGCCCAGTTGTAGCGAATGAACCCATTCTGTCTTAGCCCAGTTGTAGCCAGTAGGCCAATTCTCTCTGTGTTAGCCCAATTGTAGCCAATGAACCCATTTTGTCTTAACCTAGTCGTAGCCAATGGACTCATCCTATCGTAGCCCAGTTGTAGCCAATGAACCCATTCTGTCTTAGCCCAGTTGTAGGCAATGAACACATTCTGTCTTAGCCCAGTTGTAGCAAATGAACCCATTCTCTCTTAGCCCAGTTGTAGCCAATAAACCCATTATGTCTTCGCCCAGTTGTAGCCAATGGACCCATTCTGACTTGTCAAATTGTAGCCAATGGACACATTCTGTCTTCGCCCAGTTCTAGCCAATGAACCTATTCTGTCTTCTCCAACTGTAGCCCATGAACCCATTCTGTCTTAGCCCATTTGTAGCCAATGAACCCATTTTGTCTTCTCCAATTGTAGCCAATGAACCCATTCTGTCTTTACCAATTGTAGCCAGTTAGCACAGTTGTAACCAATGGACCAATTATATTTTAGATCACAGTTGGTCAATAAATGTTTTTGTCTTATTCGAATAGAGCTGTAGATACAATTTTAGAGTATTTGCCCACTTATGTGCCATCTACAATAATAATATTCAGCATATTTATACTAGGGATGTCAACGATTATTCGTATATTCAAATACTTGATCGAATATTCGATACTTATTTGTAGTGCTTAAACTACGATGTGTGCAATAAACTTCAACATCCTTTATAGTAGCTGTTATTTAAGATGAATAAATTGAACATTTTCATACAAATGTAACTTTGAAAGATGTAACACGAGCATATTTGGGATGTATTAATATGTATTAATCTTATCTATTATTCCCCCCCGTGCCCCCCCCCCCCCCAGCTCGTGACGCGATAGCCTGGCAGAAGACGTGTCTAGAGGCCCGGACGGAGCAATCTCAGATGCAGGACACTTCCTGGCAGCTCACTCGGCACGATGGTATGTAACCGTAGCTTGACCGAATGACGTGTCCACAATCATAGCTGTATTGGTTAGATATTAGTAAATCATTGTGCATCCCTCCGTGGTCCATTCGAAAGTAGCGCCTGTTACTAAAGAGTTCTAACTTGAATGGTGAACTTTTGGGATTTGTTTACCGTGGTATGGGGGTTTTGTCGAAAATGACTTCCGAAACAGTGTTTTTCACCGGTGCCTGCATTCAGGCGAGATGCATCTTAACAGTAACATTACATATCTTTTATTGCAACTTTTGAAACAGGAACAATTTATCTTTAAACTGATACGGTGCTTGCACAATCTGAAATAAAGGAAAGGCTAGAAAAATGCTTGGAAAGTTCGCCGTTATATAATGGAACCCTATAGGAATTGGAATTACTGGTATATAACATATTTCTATAATTTGTTGAGTATAAATTACTCATGTTTTATGTCGCTAAGAGACATGCTTGCAAGTTTCAGTTTCGCATTTTGTAAGTACGAGATTTATACGAGGTTTTAATGCGTGAGTTTACACTTAGAAATTAAACATTGCACAGTCACATGCATTACAAAGCATTGCCCGCTAGATGAAAATGAGTCACTTTTATATGACTAGTGATTTTTTTTTTGTGCATGTGTTGACAATTCTTCTTATAGCGCTATTCTTACTATATACGTATGGTTTGTAAAATCAATGTAATTGCCTTTATTCAAATTTCAATATCGATTTTAAGTTATAAATTTTGTCAAGTATAAGCTAAGATTAATATAGGAGATAACCAAAGAAAATTATTAGCTAATTTCGGAGGCGATTATTCGCAATATTATTTTGTTGTTGTTATTTTTGCATATAGTATAAGTACGTAATATATAATGTACATAATATATTCTTGACAATGTTGAGTTTGTGACTTTTGATGACATTCTATAAAATGAAGGTTTACGGATTGGCATTCTTTAAAAATGCTATTCAGAAAATAGTGGGTGGGTTGTTAATAAACGCGGATCGTGCATGAATTGAATCACAATATCAAAATATCTGCATACCAGTAATAATTATAATCACTTCAAATAAACGTTACAAGTCAGTGGTATGTAACCCTGTGTGGACCTGTCTTCAGCCGACCGAGTGTTCTATCTCATCTAGCCTATAAAATAACACGCGCATGCACGTGCTTGTAGTGGCGATGAACAAGAAGACATTTTACACGTGCTGCCTCGTGTTTGCGGACGAAGACGAGGGAATGGCGCGTGTCATTATGCGCCTGTTCACGAAATGCTATCCAGACTCGATATTTTTCCTGCCCCAGTTTGATTTGAAGAGTGGGAAGTACGAGCTGCAAGCCACGGCACAGGTCATCCAGGAGAGGTAAAGCCAGATATCATTATATTATATTCCTTATCTTTATTAACAGTATGTTTTCTTGTCAATTTTCGCATTGTAACATCCGCTCACATACTTAGATCCCGTAGTCTGAACACCTGGAGACATAACCAATGAAAGTCATAATGACAGAAAATAATGCTTGAAAAAGCGACTTTATACCAGTCGCGCTGCGCAATACATTGTTTACTGATTAGTTGACTAAAAGGGTAACAGGGGATTAAATCGGTCTTCCTAATGTCCTTAGGCATAGCGTATTTTACGCGTTGATTTTAATCAGACTGAAGACGATGCAGTTAATTTTGAGTCGACCATACAATTTGTATTTGTACGCACGTTCACTTCTCCACAACCGTACGCAGTCACTCTTGTACGGCGCACAGTAACATGTATACAGACAATAGTATGCACATTTCTATCTTACGCATAACCAAATATATTTTTAATTTACTTGTAGTGTTAGTGACAATTTTATGATGACAAAAAATATGCTGTTGCCACATTTAGGCCTACATATACTTGTTTACAAATACAAATAGTTTTAATGTTTTGTTGAACGTCATCGTGCTTACTTTACTATTGTTGTTGCTGTTACTTGGCTGTAATTGGTGACATACTGGCCTGTTGTTGTTCTTACTAGCCTGTTGTTGTTGTAGGTGCCACGGCAAGGTGATGTTCATTGTGTCCGAGTACTTCGCCTCCTCGCCCGTCTGTCTGTTCACGGTCCGGTTTTGCAAGGAGTTGGACATGGGTAAGGACAGGGACGCGTTTTCACCAACCCATTCTTAGACTTGATAGGGGCCCGTTTTCACCGACCCATTCTTATATTTGACAGGGGCCTGTGTTCACCAACCCATTCTTAGACTTGACAGGGGCCGGTTTTCACCAACCCATTCTTATATTTGACAGGGGCCCGTTTTCACCAACCCATTCTTAGACTTGACACGGGCCCGTTTTCACAACCCAATTCATAGAATTGACTGGGTCCCGTTTTCACCGACCCATTGCTAGACTTGACAGGGGCCCGTTTTAACCGACCCATTCTTATATTTGACAGGGGCCCGTGTTCACCGAGACTTGACAGGGGCCCGTTTTCACCACCCAATTCATAGAGTTTACAGGGGCCCGTTTTCAGCGACCCATTCTTAGACTTGACAGGGTCGCGTTTTCACCACCCAATTCATGGAGTTGACACGGGCCCGTTTTCACCACCCAATTCATAGAGTTGACAGGGGCCCGTTTTCAGCGACCAATTCTTAGACTTGACAGGGGCGCGCTTTCACCACCCAATTCATGGAGTTGACACGGGCCCGTGTTCACCACCCAATTCATAGAGTTGACACGGGCCCGTTTTCACCACCCAATTCGTATAGTTGACACCGGCCGGCTTTCACCACCCAATTCATAGAGTTGACACGGGCCCGTTTTCACCACCCAATTCATGGAGTTGACACGGGCCCGTTTTCACCACCCAGTTCATAAAGTTGACAGGGGCCCGTTTTCACCACCCAATTCATAGAGTTGACAGGGGCCCGTTTTCACCACCCAATGCATAGAGTTGACAGGGGCCCGTTTTCACCACCCAATTCATGGGAGTTTACAGGGGCCCGTTTTTACCGACCCATTCTTAGACTTGACACGGGCCAGTTTTCACAACCCAATTCATAGAATTGACAGGGGCCCGTTTTCACCGACCCATTCTTAGACTTGAAACGGGCCCGTTTTCGCAACCCAGTTCATAGAATTGACAGGGGCCCGTTTTCACCAACCCATTCTAAGACTTAAGAATAAAGAACGGACTTGTGCGTTCGATCGCGTATATGCTTGTTACCAATACGGATAATGTTATTAAGAAATCGTTATAAATACAGAATGCTGTAAAATGTCAATAGAGTTGATGTTTCATTATAAACATCTTAGAACATAACAGTTTTATTTATTCTTACGCCTTAAGTATAATAATAGATTGTTAAATACGGGCCAGGTTGTCGACGTCTTGTAGCAGTTTCAGGCAAAAATTATAGGTTTTGTTTCCAAGCTGCTCTCTTTAAAGGGACTCTGTCATCGAAAAAGGCCTCAAGGGGGCAATTTCTTAAAACATTATGAAATTCAGTCATTTGTACTGACATATAATAATGGTTAAAACTGGGTATATATAATAAAAAAAGAGTGCACGCATTCTGAGATAAAAATCAATTTATAGTATGGGTCTTGTTTGTTTGGCCCTTTTCATGTTTATATTTTGATGCCATAATTGTGAGTATTTTCTATAACAATGGTTTACACTCTACTTTTACCAAGCATTATAGCGCAGTTGGTTAAAGCGCTGTCTTTTGTCATATCTAAATCGTGAGTTCGTGGGGTTTTTAATTTTCAGACTTTTTTGCTAATTTGTTTTTATCAAATATCTTATTGTGTAACAATATAATGGTATATTTATTTCATGCACATGTCTTTATTATGCGCATTTCTATCATATAATATCATTTATAGTGTAATAGGAATCTAATTTTTCGATGGCATAGTCCCTTTATATGGATTTGTTCACAGATTTTAGTATTTTTGAAAAATAATAATTAATGGCAAACATGCAAAGTTGAACTTGACGTAAATGCGTAATTTGATTATAACAAGCTGTTTAGAATAAATATAAACACTCAAAAGCTCAATTACTATTTTCCAGCTACATGTATGCATGGTTCAGATGTATTATACAAAATTATTTCCTTGTCATTCGATATTTGAAGTGGTGTTCATTATGTGTACACACGTATTATTTTTTCTTCTTGATAGACTCCAACGAGGGGAATCTCCTCCCAGTCATCCTGACGAGTAACGAGCAAGACATCCCGCACGTTCTCAGGGGCATACACGGTCTAAAATGGTACAGCAGAACAATGCGGCGGAGTTTTCTAGAACAATTAGTGGAAGTTGTCCTCTCGCACTGTATAGCTTCCGAAGAGTATCACGAGATTAAAGCGCGACTAGAGACGCTGCTAGACGAGCACGGGAGAGAGTACCTCTGTGACCCACCCTACGCTCAAGGCACCCCGCCCGCGCAGCCTCGGTATGTGTTCTACCCGGAACCCGACCCCCCGCTACTCCGCGACGCGCTGCAGCCCCCGAACAATGTCGACATCGAGGACGATCCTTTGATTGGCGATATCGGCGTTCCTGCGAACAGAACTGCCGGTGGACGCAATGGAAGATCTCGCGGCTTACTGAGTTCCGTTAGAAGATTGTTTAAAAGAAATCGCTGAACTGATACTGGTTGTGATTCTAAACAATCCTCGTCACCACAGTGTTTGTTATAAACGAACGACTTTGTTATATGCAGTGGCCATATCGTGGTAATGAGAAACTGTTCACCAAGTAATTTGCTTTCTAATTGTTTGTATTCACAAGTGTTTGGGTTTGTATCCACCTACATGTATATATAAACTCACATTATAAACATTATGATTGAACGCAGGTAAAACTTCGGTGGGTACATGTTAACCAAAAGACGGGACATAAATAAAATAACGAGAAACCCTGTTTAAGGTCGTTTAAACACTTAACATTTTGCTCTAGATCTTTTAACGAAAACGCAACGATAATGTGAAAGCAAACTATTTATTTCTTTTACCATGATATCATTATATTGATCATGAACATGCGTGTATGTCGGTCAAGTTATTAATTATCTCAAATGACTCAGGCTTGCACGTCAATGTGACGTCGTCTGTGCGTGAATTTACGTCACACAGCAGACGACTACTTTACTCACTTGGACGTTTTGGTAGTTGTAAACCTCGAGTGTTTGGAGCTCAATAAGTCAATATAAGGCATTTTCTTCGTTTGTTGTATTTCAGACTTTATATCAATGCATGTGTGTTCATTTCTTTTATATCACGAAGGTTCTTCCAACACTGTATTTAGCGAGTGCGTACATATTGCCCGTGAGTCTCTGATTCAAGTCCTCTTATAATACTCACTAGAAGCTGCAAATATTTTGAATATTGTATGAGACTTATACTTCGTTAGGTGTGAAACATTTGTGTATTATATGTTGTTTTTTTAATGCAGATATACTCTCTATGCACTAGTACGTAGTACATTTTACAGGAAATTAACCGCTTTCTGTTTAAACACTCGTTATGTACAGTCAAAACGCGATACTACGAAAAAGCACGCGGGACACTGATTTGTTCGTAGTATCGCGTTTTTCGTAGTATCGCATCTTTCGGAAATTACAGTAGTAACGTGATTATTCTTACATTTGGTGTTAATTTGCCTCATATTGTAGCGTTGACGACCAAGAACACTTTAAAGTATTGACATTTGACAATACATTTGTTTACGTATTCCATTATAAATAAAAAAGAATAAAATCTACGCACAGTAATAAAATTCGCAATGACATAATCAAAGGCAAATACGAAAGTCATTTAGTCAAACGCAAATCTCACACGGTATCATTTAAAGTGTCTGAAAATGGTAACTAAGCGTGTTAACAACAATCTTTGTCCATGGTGCAAACAAACTGCCTAGGTGTCTGACTGGGCAGAGGTGTGAAATCTTGGTCGAGAAGGTGTGAAAAGTATCCGTGACAATATGATTCGTAGTATCGCGTTGACATTTCAATACAAACACTTTGAAGGGATCGGATAATTTATTCGTAGTAACGCATCTTTCTTTGTATCGCGAAATCGTAATATCGCATCTTTTTCTAGTTAAAAATAGAAGGAAAACGGACGGGACCGGCAGCCGTATTCGTATTATCCCGTCATTTCGTAGTATCGCGATTCGCAGTTTTATTTTCACTCAGAACACATCCCCTATGTGTTTTTATCCATAAATACAGGTACTATTTTAACCAGGTTTCCAAACCAAACTTATTTTTATACGATTTTAATGGATTTTGTATGAATGTGTAGATCAACATATGTATGAAATGTAGTCGTGTAAACCTTCAATGTATTTGGAAGACTCGTGTATGTTAATGGAAACTGGACTTTCCAGAGAAATACCGGTACGTTATGTTGTTTTTTATTTGAAATATATGTGTTGTATTTGCATTGAAATCCATGCCTGCGTTTATGTTTCTGTTTAATTTGCAGTATAAATCTAGTATCTACTTTGTATTGTTATCACACACTTACTTGTATATAGATTACCGATAATAATTCCCTGGAGGATATGAGTCGTGTCGTGGAAAAACCGGGCTTACTGTATTTGCGTAACTGTGTCCCGGATTAGCCTATGCAGTCCGCACAGGCCAAGTCCAGGACGAAACCTTCCGCTTTTATGGTAATTTCTGTTTCAATGAAGTTTCTTCTAAAGATAAATCCACCGTAGGCGGAAAGTGTCGTGTTGGATTAGCCTGTGCAGACTGCACAGGCTAATCCGGGACGACACTTTAACCACATGCAGTAAGGACGTGTTTCCCACTACACACCTCATATAATGCTTTAGTTTGTGATTTCGTAGACCGTCGTCCGTTAACACTTCGTCTTGTTAGAGACTACTTGTTGTCTTGTATGATCATATTTAACAATCATTTCTCACTTGTTAGTGTCTTGAAATGCCTCATTGGAATACAAACTCCCTTCCATAAGCACAACCTATTGAAAAATAAACACAAATTTATCTCCGTTGTAATGTAAACACACCATTTTATTTCAAACCTGGGGTCACATTCCAGAAACATCTTAAGTTTATCTTAATGTATTTTTACTTAAGTTCCAGTTTTTGTAAGGTAATATTTTGAAAACTACATACAAATTAGTGAATCCAATTATAGTTGTTAAAGTAAATACATGTAGTAGTTAATAATAAGATGGTAATTGGTAAACGCTTTTAAGAATTCCATGTTTAAATGTAATACAATGTTAAAGAAATATGACGATTTTAAGGTTAAGGTTAGGATTTCACTTGAGATGTTTCTAGAATACGAACCCAGGTCGTTATATAGTGTGTTGCGATAAGTTAAATTACTGACGAACTATGTTCAGGTGATTAGAAAATGGCTATTTATAAATGCATATTGCAGTTTATTATACTCGTATCTTTAACTTGTTTTCTCATCCATGTTTAGAATACATGTATTGTACGTTAAAATATTTTTCTTTAGAATGTTAACGGTACGCTCTATTTTATATTATACGTTACGCTCGTATGTATTGAAATAAAACGTCAATGAAATATGTTTGTCATGTATTATTTATTACTGTCCCTAATGGCACATATTACATGTACAAATAGTCTTTATACAACTAACGAGCGATCAAAGTCTGCATGAATATCTTTTAGGGCCTAATAATTGTAAATGGAAATAATTGCATCACATCTAAGAGAATTTTTTTTTTGTACATACCGGTACACCGATGATGAATCAAGGATCTCGTAGGCTGAATTCTGCAATCTCGGACAGAGACAACTTGACAACAAGTTATTTAATTGTCCAATCTTTTTTTACAATTACTGTTTATGATACGTTTTAATTCGTTTTGTAATACAAGCGGATTTACATACTTGACACGGAACAGGTTCTCTGTTATAATCGGAGGTATTTCCGAGCCCGCACATTGCAAGAGAAGAATGGTAGCTTTATATGCGGTGACTAGTCAGTGTTTCTACATTGCAGAGGTTTTAGGTACACATCCAATATGCTACCTGATGTGACACATATGTTAGATTGCTCATTTACAGCAATGTATGAGTTTGAATTGAAATACGGAAAATTAAAGAAAGTGATATTACGGCAATTTATGAGTTTGATTCAAAATACGGAAAATTACGAAAGTAATATGGTCTTGTCTCTCACAAGTGTATCACGTACGAGTACTTAAGTAAATATTATATTGTTTGTTGGTCCACTTTGTTTGCCTTTACCTACTGATGGTTACAACTGAGTGGGGCAGTAGACTTAGTTTGGCCATCGTATGTGTGCACATACCGTTGGTAAACACATTTGATGAACATTGTAGATATATACCCATCAGATATATTCATCTGCAGGAATACATGTACCTCTAATGTTAACTAGGTGAATGGTTCTCACTATAATATGTACCGGGTAGACTTCATGGCATTTTGCTTCCCACTGCCACTGTGCATGTACGGATAATAAAGCGGAAAATAAAGAACGTGTGTATAATTTATAAGAAACAATATTTGCATTTATATGTTGCACCAATACAGTCCTCTACGGGAAAATGACGCGCTATACACGGCGTGCCTGATGTTAGCGGACGAGGACCACCGCATGTATCCCCTGTATATGAATAAAATTATATGTATATGAACACGTGGTAGTTAAACATACATTTTATGCATTCCTGAATGGGAAAAAGACTACACGGCGTGCGTGTCAGATGTTCGCCGACGAGCATTACCATGACCTTTATTAAAATGACCTTTTAAGATCTACAAGTCACAAGCATTACAAGTATTTTCTCGAATTATATTCCTGTCCAGTCCTAAACGGGAAAGAGACGTTTTACACGGCGTGCCTGATGTTCGCGGACGAGGACTACCGCATGGCGCAGATCATCCTGAATCTCTACAAGAAGGTCAAGAAGGACTCGCTCTTCTTCGTGCCGCAGTTCGACCTGAAGTTCGGCAAGTACGAGAAGGACACTACAGCCAGGATCATCAGTGAGAGGTTTGAGATGACCATATTTTAACAACTACTTCAGTTTGAAATGTGTACTCAGTTCACCCAAGCCGAAAACTGCCAAATTCAGCCTGAATGCTTGCATTATACGAGCACTTGTACAAAGCATTAGATAGAACATTGATGTCGTATTGTAGTGAAAACCTTTTTACGTAACTCATTATTTCTTTAAGTAATAATGTGGAGCAATGTTTCATTTGTTCATGCTTTTGTTTTGTAATAAAAACTAGTTGTTCTAATATTGAATCACGCCGAATACGATATAATAGTTGAAATAAACTTAGACACTGGTTTTAGAGTGTTAATTAACTAATAAAGTTGGAACCGATTTTTTGTGTGGACATTTTACGCTCATGCATTAAGCCCGGATTCCCTACGACACGCCTCATATCTCATTTCGCTGTTCCAGGTGCGGCCACAAGGTGATCTTCCTGCTGTCCCAGTACTTCCTGGCATCCAAGCTGTGCGAGTTCACCACCAACTACGCCGCGCAGAATGGTAAGGACACCCATGCAATGTATTGAGACCAACATTTATTCGGTTGCACGTTGTTTTTTCATAAAAAGACATTTACACTTTGCTAAGCTTAAAGGAGTGTGCCGTTAAATCATGATAGTCGATGCTGCCTGCACCGTTTTCTATAATTGTTTTATTTCCGGTCAATTTCTTAGACCTCCAACTGCAAGTATAAGCCTCAGATGCGCTGTTAGGAAAGGTTCGGCGAATATCCAAAATATATAGTATTCAACATAATGTGCAACATATAGAATGCTTTTATTGCAGGGACCAACAATGGGAACATAATTCCATTCCACTTAACACGTGACGTTGATCACGTGCCAAACGTGTTGAGAGGGATCGTTGGTATCCGGTGGTTCCGAGACATCACGAGGACGCATTCGTGGGAGATGCTGACAGAGGGACTCTTCAACACCGGGAAGGAGGACGAGAAATCGAAATCAAACCTTGAAGATCTGAAAAGGGAGGTAAAGAAAGTGGTGGATGAGAAGCGCGATTACTACCTTGCTGATCCCCCGTACGACTCGGACACGCCTGCTGCGGGGGAGCCCATACAGTTCGATGAACCGGAAGGAATTAGTGGACATTCGAGCATGCTGTCTGACAGTCTGATGGCGTGCCCTTCCGACAAAAAGACTAAGGTGAAGTTCAAGATGCTTCAGGCTGTCAAAAAGATTATTGTAGAAAAAGTACTGGGACTGAATGCCCATAAAGGGGAAAAGACGTCCTCAAAATATAGTGATAAACACGGGTGCTATTCTACGACTAGAGATAACAAAACATCTGAACATAAATGCCAACTTGGCTCAAGCGGTCAAGACTCATGTGCATCTACAAAGGCCAGTAACAGCCGAGTGAATATCACATCAACAATTAGCACTACGTCATCGGCATGTGAAAAGAGTGAACAGTCCAACAGTGATGAAATGGTTGAGCTTGTGGCACGAGGCGCCGCCTGTGGAGCGAACGAAGAGGAACAGACCGAGACTGATAGACTGCTAGAAACGCAAGATGAAAGTCTGAATGACAAAGACAGGAATGACTCTGAAGAAGACAATAGTCTTGCAACGGCTTTCCATTCTGCAAACTCGACAGTTGCTGTCGAGACTAATGAGGAAACTGTAGATGTTGTTGACAAGGTGGCTGAAACGGAGAATGTCGCTGAAAACATTTCGATCACAACTAATGAAGGCAGCAGTACACACGGCAACAAAGCAAAACAACACTCTTACGTAGTCTAGAGCGGAAAACACGCATTTAAGATATACCAGTGTAATGAAGTTATTAGGCAGCGAAATGTTAATGTAAATGCAAATGTATTGTTTATCTCGATGTCGATAGAAATTTGTTCTGCAATGTATATGTACATGTACTTTAATATTACATGTTAAATGTTTGAAACGTTGTTATTTTGTTTGAGACGTTGTTTACTATAACTAGTTTACTATATTAAACAGGTTTATGAAGTGGCTAGGGATGGCATATTATAACGTCAAATTAATCTGACACCATCATCACCAGGGACAGTAACAACAGAAGCCAGGAATGTTCTTGTATAGCCTGCATGTATTTCAGAATGTCTAAGTAACAACAGAAGCCAGGAATGTTCTTGTATAGCCTGCATGTATTTCAGAATGTCTAAGTAACAACAGAAGCCAGGAATGTTCTTGTATAGCCTGCATGTATTTCAGAATGTCTAAGTTACAATCACTACTTTGACATTGGATGGAACTAGGATCACGATGGCTGTAAATATACATTCCTTTAGCCAAATCTATCATACTTTTAAGAAATCATGCTTACTCTCTGTAATAATTAAAGTTTTAACCAGAAAATCACGTTGGCCAATTGTTTATCTTAGGCCAAAATTTCAAATTATTAGCCATTGGCAAAGTTGTTGAAAGCCAATGTGAGCCCTCTGTGACGATGGACGAACAAAAGGTGAACTGAACTGATACTCACCTGGGCTCGTATCCACCAACCAATTCTTAGACTTAAGTCATAAGAATAAAAAATATTCTTAACATTGTATACTGTTTTAGCTATGTTGGATCGATAGCATGATACTAACTGAGGTTATCTAGTGTTATAGTTCTTATGGATCGATAGCATGGGGCTTACTGAGACTATCTACTGTTCTAGTGCTGTTGGATCGACAGCAGGAGACTTACTGAGACTATCTTCTGTTCTAGCGCTGTTGGATCGATAGCATAGGAATTACTGAGACTATCTACTGTTCTAGCATTGTTGGATCGATAGCATGGGACTTACTGAGACTGTATACTGTTCTAGCTATGTTTGATCGATAGCATGATACTAACTGAGGTTATTTAGTGTTATAGCTCAGATGGATTGATAGCATGGGGCTTACTGAGACTATCTTCTGTTCTAGCGCTGTTGGATCGATAGCATAGGAATTACTGAGACTATCTTCTGTTCTAGCGCTGCTGGATCGATAGCATAGGAATTACTGAGACTATCTTCTGTTCTTGCGGTGTTGGATCGATATCATGAGACTTAGAGACTATCTACTGTTCTAACTCTGTTGGATCGATAGCATGAGACTTCTGAGACTATCTACTGTTCTAGCTCTGTTGGATCGGTAGCACGATACTTACTAAGACTAGCTACTGTTCCAGTTCTGTTGGATCAATAGCATGAGACTTACTGAGACCATATAGTTTACTGTTCTAGATCCGTTGTGTCGGTATCATGAGATTTACTGAGGCTGTCTCAGAGATTAAATATAACATCACTTAAATCGTAATTTTGTAAAATTTAACTATGCATTTCGTGTGTTGGAAGAGGATAATGTTATTTTACTTCAAATAATGCGGTTTCCAGGTAATCTCAGGTACTGTGAAGAGTTTATTTGAAATAAACACTTGGCACTATCAGATTCTATTTAATTTATGTACTTTAATTTTACATATAGAAATTCCGCGCTATAAATATACCGCAATTATACTTTCTGCGCCAGAATACCGGGTGTATATTTATAATAAACGTTAGAATAATCTCCATTCAGTCGTTTTACATAATATCGACATTCTAAATTGTGTCGAAATGTACATTTCTTTCGACTGTATTGCACACAGTGGAGGTGAACAAGGAAGTGCGATGAATATGAGCAGCTAATAGCCCATGATGATTTGCAACGCGATAGGTGTAAATAGATATACCCTTGTTGAGTCAAGAAGACTCAACAACTACCAATAGATAATTGAAATTAGTTGTTGTGTCATGTTATTCTATTTAATTATACACTTGATGGTTTTATTATGCTATCACAAGGCCATGTGAGGGACTGTTCAATAAACTCGTTGGGTAACTTTCTCGTTTCTTTCATTATGTCTCCCCCATATTGATTTTGTGCTGGAAAATTGTAAGTATGGATGGATGGATGGATGGATGTATGGGCTCCTGAAAAAAATGTCTGCGCTTGTTCTCCGTAACCCCTGGTCAGATTTTGACGAAACTTCACAGGATTGATCAGTACCAAGTCTATTTGTGCTTTTCGTCGGCATGTCGTCGTCGGCAGATTTTTGGCGAAGTTATAAACCTTTGAAGTTTTTCACATAACAAACCTTGTCTGTGCTCTTTTCCGTAACCACTGGCATATCTACGGAATGTCATGATTGTTGGATTTTGGGGCGGAGTTATGGCGGTGCGTTGGGGGAGACATATGCTTGTTTTTTCAAAAACACACTCTAGTTTAAAATATAGATGAGGCATTTTGGTCATCACAACCTATGTTAGCTCATTTATATAACGATATTTACAAACTTAGAAATAACCATATGTGTCCCCTATGTATTGCGCGTTCAACCTATCACCCCGCTAAAATGTAAAAAAAACACAATGTTTTTGAAACACTTTTGAAGCCATACACGTATTCAGCTTCCCGAATCGACCTTGAACTTGTCCGAAATGCCAAAAAACACATCTAGTTACTAACAGTTCAGTGTAAATAATAGTTATTATCTGATTGTAGTCATATGGACAGAAAATCCTTTAATTTTGAGAGCCAACTATTCTGATATTGATTATTGATACTGTTTTCGGAAAATGCGCTTTTTATTGCCTAATATCATCTTTTTGTACTTGCCCCTTCATGCAGACGGGTGATAATTTTAACTTAGCCAATTAGATTTGAGTTGAAGCGGACGTTGTGCAAGTGGGTTATTTCGAAGACTGTCGTATAAAGTCAACAAAGTGCTGGAAGTCATACAATGGTAGAGCTCAGTAACGCCGCAGATGCGGGTCGAATAATGTCAGCAGACGCGTTTATGCGGTGATTTAAATTTATTATACGGTTAAAAAAACAAAAACATGTATATAACAACGATGGTAACACCATGACTACCACTATCATCATCATCATCATCACATCATCATCATCATCTGATATCATCATCATCATCATCGTTATCATCATTGGCCACGTTTATGCGGCGACAGAGCTCTCGTGTATTCATTTGGTTTGCCATTACTTGTTTGTTATAATTTAATTTTAAAACAAATCAAGAATCTTTTAAATCGTTAACGAACTTAAATATTCAGTATGCCATAAATATAATTTATAAAATTATGATGCACAATAACTATGCATGTATTGGCATTTCGTGACCGACGTATACAATAAATATTGCGTATAGAAATCAAATTAATCACCCCGTAACTATTTTCTTCCAATCTCATAAAAATCAAGTCCTAACAGTGTTAGGATCTGATGACATCGTATAACAGGTCACGTTCAAATGACCTTCCAAACAATAAAACATCAGCCCAGCTGCGCCCAATGAAATTGCCTTTTGCACAGCAATGTTAGGCCACGGTTTTTGAAAAGTGATGCATTTCCAGCTGATCCTCGGGATTAAATAATTTACAGTTTATGTTCACGGGGATAACAATGGATATAGTGGTACCTTAGGCGAGTAAACATCCAAAGTTCACGTTAATTTCGTGCATAGTATTTGTGGTTTATATATGGAGTTATACCGCAAGATTTTGAAGGCGACAGTTTGATTGGCTCCTAAAAAGGTCATCTGAACGTGACCCCTAATGCGAAATAATCAGATTCAGTCAGCGGATAATATAGTAACGTCAGACTGGAGATGATTTTTAATGAGATTGTTTATTCTTCCGACAACTTCCTATTTACAGTATTTTGTAATTGTCCGCTGAATTTTTGTATAAAAAAACGTTTTTGAAGTTTTAAGAAGTGTTGATCGACTCAGATCGTTGATTGCCGTCGGAAGTATTATACGATCCCAGTGTCATTATCCTAACTGTAAACAGCCCCACATCTGCGGTTTCTGTCGCGGGTCCCATCCAGCGTATGAATGTCGCAAGTCTACCAAAACCCAGGTCACCGACTCAGGAAACAAATCTGTCGCACTCGCAAGAAATACTGGTCGGTCTCTCTGGGCGGCGTCGTTCCTCCTGGTGGCGGTTTTTTGTCCGCCCAGACATGTCATTGCCTTGACGTAATACGTTATGATATACATATTATATGTGACAGTTTATGGTTTTGTATATTCATGTATATATTATGCTTTTAAAGCATTTTAAATAAATGCCCATTTTCAATCTACATGTTTTCAGTGTGTTTATTTCATGACATGCGAGTTCGACCTCGTGTTATGAACTTATTATTAATAGGTGCTAAGACAATACATAAATAATTTTTTATGGCCACATAAAAATATTTATGTCATTGTATTGCGATTTTATATAGGTCGGAATTATCATCATGTAATGGTATTATAAAGTACAGCATTTAGGAATAGAATAAATTTCTTTGTTCACATTATCAGCTAATCAAAGCCGTCCGTTCACACCACGTGACGCTTATCAGCCAATCGTAGCACTCACCAGCGTGCTCAAGCGCTCACCGTAGGGCGCATCAGTCATTCCTTTGTTTGTTGTTGGCGTGGGCAGTATGCACCGGAGTAGGTTCGTAAATACCATACGAGTCGAAAACGAGTCAATGCTATATTGTATAAGCGGAAACTTAGGGGAAGACACGAGTTAAACCAGGACGACTTTCAAACCTGTCCTACACGAAATTCAATACTTTTAAGTTTCATGTGTAAGCTAACTGCAAAAAGCACACATCGATTCAGTATTTTATGTCGGGTGGAATTTAATACCAGGAAGTTCAAGTACGTGTGATCATTTACTCATCGGGTTTAGGATTTATTCTCATGTGATTTTCACTGTTCTATGTATACGTTGGCACATGCTCGAAGTCGTTAAATATGCATCTTAAACGGTCGTATATTTATTCCAGGTGAAAACGTTGCGGTGGACTTCCGGTTTTTCGATTCTAAATTGAGACCTCGATATAGGCGACGCATGACGTGATAGACAGTGAAGAAGAACATTGGCAAGTGCTGAGACCGGAGATAGCGCCGCCGAACCAGACGTCACGAAAACGGCCACGGCAGTTGAAGTAGGCGCCGTTGGAACCAACGAGCCCAACCAGCGGAATATTTATGGCGGTGGGAGCAGCGGCGGGCCGAAACCAGACAAAGAGCAGATAAACATAGAGCTAGGAAAGCTAGAAACAAATATAAAATCGGTTGAAGACATACCAGAGATTTTACGCAATGCACCTCTCACATGCTTAAAAGAGGAAACCAAACAAAGTATGATGTTTTTTCTGGACCCCGAAAGCGATGTTACGACGGATGACGGTAAATGCAAGGATTACCGAGGTGTCGCCGAGTGGGCGAATCTGGACACGGCGTTCTGCAAGTACATCTCAGACATCGGGCTCAAGAACAAGATCAACGATGTCCTCAGCATGTGGATCAAGGGGTCCGATGAGCGGCGGATACCCGACCCCACCATCGGCAATCTGAGGCAGTGTCTAATAGACATTGAGCGGCCGGACGCCCTGAGCACATTGGCCCCCAAAATAGGTAACACTCTTGAGTAGATCTAGGCCTATTCGCCCCTAAAATAGGTAACAATCTTTAGTAGGCCTATTCGCTGGCAACGGGCGCATTGTGAGCGTTTGTATTCTCAGACGTACTCCTTAGACTGATGACCATAAATTAACTTAATGTCAAACGTTTAACCAATGAAAACAGTTGTTACATATATGAGCTACGATTGCTGTTACATAGTAAGACTAAGATTAGTTTTTAGACTGCGGCGATAACCGGAGTCTTTAGTACCGCAAATCGAAAGCAAGTTTTGCTTTTGACATGGCAAATTGCACGGTTACCTCCCCTGCTTCTCTGCTTGCTGATCGCACGCCAATGAACTGCGAAACGATTCCTTGCTATCAGTGGATTTGTCCACGAAATACTATCAATAAATTAATTTAGAGATTGCTATGGACAGGGGACAAGAAATGATCCGATTTAATCCACTGCGAACAATCAATATATCGAGCCTTTTATTTCAAATTTACAAGTACATAACCTTTAATGCCAATTCGGTATGTTACCTTGTATGTGTTACGAACTTGTAACGTTTCGTGACTTTTAACTTCATTTATGATCCGCAGTCTTTCAGCGTTCAACGCTTTAAGTATGTGTGTAGTCACGGGGCCAGGTGATTCGTGTGCAGTGTGTGTTGAAATGATATATTCTGACAGGTTTTGTTTGTTGACCATATTTGTTATGGAAGTTCTCCAATACACTCGACTGCTAAAGTTTAAAATGTTGACCATTCATTCTTAGCCAAAACATACTTTGCGTGAGACAACAATTTTAATGACTCAGTAATAATTAGTACATTTATTTCAGACGTACCGTTACTCCCACGATGTATTTGAATTTGACTAATATCACGGTGACTTAACCGAGGAATGCGCACTTGGTGTTTTTTTCGTTTTCATTTTACGCTTGACTTGGCGGTTACACAGGTAGCTTCTTTGTTTAACTTACTTGCATGTTGCAATCTCTTCCGGCTTTTAAGTGGTTATAACGGGAGAATTTTATTGAGATATTTATGTACTACTGACGACATAAATAAACCTGTACACTTTTGTGACGAAGAACAATGCCCATCAAACTAAATATTGATTAACCAAATTTAGTTTACAGTATTGTGCTTTCAAATGCCCATTGGCTTCCATGTGCGGTATTTCAATGATTATAAAGGGATTCACCAGTGAATCCATAATGCTACAATTGGAGTAATAGTCTATAGCCAAAAGCTAATCTGTCTAGGTCCACCAGTAGCAAATATACCCTATTCTGTCTTAGTCAAAGTGGAGCCAATAAAACCATTCTGTCTCAGTCCACTTGTAGCCAATAGACTCTATCTGTCTTAGTCCACCTGTAGCCAATAGACCCTATCTGTCTTAGTCCACCTGTAGACAATCGACAAATTCTGTCATAGTCCATTTGTAGCCAATAGACCCAATCCGGCTATGTTCACTTGTAGCCAGTAGAACCATTCTGTCTTAGTCTAAGGGAAGTCAATCAACCCATTCTGTCTTACGCAGAGTGAAACCATCCTGTCATAGTAAACTTGTAAGTCAGTAAAACGCATTCTGACTTAGTCCAATTGTAACCAATGGACCCATTCTGTCTTGTCCAATTGTAGCCAATAAATCTATTCTATCTTAGCCCAGTTGTAGCCAATGAACACATTCTGTCTTCTCCAATTGTAGCTAATGGACCCATTATGTCTTGTCCAATTGTAGCCACTGGACCCATTCTGTCTTAGCCCAGTTGTAGCCAATGAACACATTCTGTCTTCTCCAATTGTAGCTAATGGACCCATTATGTCTTGTCCAATTGTAGCCACTGGACCCATTCTGTCTTAGCCCAGTTGTAGCGAATGAACCCATTCTGTTTTTATCCGAGTTGTAGACAATGAACCCATTATGTCTTAGCCCAGTTGTAGCCAATGAACCCATTCTGTCTAAGCCCAATTGTAGCCAATGGACCCATTCTGTCTTAGCCCAATTGTAGCCAATGAACCCATTCTGTCTTAGCCCAGTTGTAGCCAATAAACCCATTCTATCTTAGCCCAGTTGTAGCCAATGAACCCATTCTGTCTTAGCCCAGTTGTAGCCCATGGACCTATTCTGTCTTAGCCCAGTTGTAGCGAATGAACCCATTCTGTCTTAGCCCAGTTGTAGCCAGTAGGCCAATTCTCTCTGTGTTAGCCCAATTGTAGCCAATGAACCCATTTTGTCTTAACCTAGTCGTAGCCAATGGACTCATCCTATCGTAGCCCAGTTGTAGCCAATGAACCCATTCTGTCTTAGCCCAGTTGTAGGCAATGAACACATTCTGTCTTAGCCCAGTTGTAGCAAATGAACCCATTCTCTCTTAGCCCAGTTGTAGCCAATAAACCCATTATGTCTTCGCCCAGTTGTAGCCAATGGACCCATTCTGACTTGTCAAATTGTAGCCAATGGACACATTCTGTCTTCGCCCAGTTCTAGCCAATGAACCTATTCTGTCTTCTCCAACTGTAGCCCATGAACCCATTCTGTCTTAGCCCATTTGTAGCCAATGAACCCATTTTGTCTTCTCCAATTGTAGCCAATGAACCCATTCTGTCTTTACCAATTGTAGCCAGTTAGCACAGTTGTAACCAATGGACCAATTATATTTTAGATCACAGTTGGTCAATAAATGTTTTTGTCTTATTCGAATAGAGCTGTAGATACAATTTTAGAGTATTTGCCCACTTATGTGCCATCTACAATAATAATATTCAGCATATTTATACTAGGGATGTCAACGATTATTCGTATATTCAAATACTTGATCGAATATTCGATACTTATTTGTAGTGCTTAAACTACGATGTGTGCAATAAACTTCAACATCCTTTATAGTAGCTGTTATTTAAGATGAATAAATTGAACATTTTCATACAAATGTAACTTTGAAAGATGTAACACGAGCATATTTGGGATGTATTAATATGTATTAATCTTATCTATTATTCCCCCCCGTGCCCCCCCCCCCCAGCTCGTGACGCGATAGCCTGGCAGAAGACGTGTCTAGAGGCCCGGACGGAGCAATCTCAGATGCAGGACACTTCCTGGCAGCTCACTCGGCACGATGGTATGTAACCGTAGCTTGACCGAATGACGTGTCCACAATCATAGCTGTATTGGTTAGATATTAGTAAATCATTGTGCATCCCTCCGTGGTCCATTCGAAAGTAGCGCCTGTTACTAAAGAGTTCTAACTTGAATGGTGAACTTTTGGGATTTGTTTACCGTGGTATGGGGGTTTTGTCGAAAATGACTTCCGAAACAGTGTTTTTCACCGGTGCCTGCATTCAGGCGAGATGCATCTTAACAGTAACATTACATATCTTTTATTGCAACTTTTGAAACAGGAACAATTTATCTTTAAACTGATACGGTGCTTGCACAATCTGAAATAAAGGAAAGGCTAGAAAAATGCTTGGAAAGTTCGCCGTTATATAATGGAACCCTATAGGAATTGGAATTACTGGTATATAACATATTTCTATAATTTGTTGAGTATAAATTACTCATGTTTTATGTCGCTAAGAGACATGCTTGCAAGTTTCAGTTTCGCATTTTGTAAGTACGAGATTTATACGAGGTTTTAATGCGTGAGTTTACACTTAGAAATTAAACATTGCACAGTCACATGCATTACAAAGCATTGCCCGCTAGATGAAAATGAGTCACTTTTATATGACTAGTGATTTTTTTTTTGTGCATGTGTTGACAATTCTTCTTATAGCGCTATTCTTACTATATACGTATGGTTTGTAAAATCAATGTAATTGCCTTTATTCAAATTTCAATATCGATTTTAAGTTATAAATTTTGTCAAGTATAAGCTAAGATTAATATAGGAGATAACCAAAGAAAATTATTAGCTAATTTCGGAGGCGATTATTCGCAATATTATTTTGTTGTTGTTATTTTTGCATATAGTATAAGTACGTAATATATAATGTACATAATATATTCTTGACAATGTTGAGTTTGTGACTTTTGATGACATTCTATAAAATGAAGGTTTACGGATTGGCATTCTTTAAAAATGCTATTCAGAAAATAGTGGGTGGGTTGTTAATAAACGCGGATCGTGCATGAATTGAATCACAATATCAAAATATCTGCATACCAGTAATAATTATAATCACTTCAAATAAACGTTACAAGTCAGTGGTATGTAACCCTGTGTGGACCTGTCTTCAGCCGACCGAGTGTTCTATCTCATCTAGCCTATAAAATAACACGCGCATGCACGTGCTTGTAGTGGCGATGAACAAGAAGACATTTTACACGTGCTGCCTCGTGTTTGCGGACGAAGACGAGGGAATGGCGCGTGTCATTATGCGCCTGTTCACGAAATGCTATCCAGACTCGATATTTTTCCTGCCCCAGTTTGATTTGAAGAGTGGGAAGTACGAGCTGCAAGCCACGGCACAGGTCATCCAGGAGAGGTAAAGCCAGATATCATTATATTATATTCCTTATCTTTATTAACAGTATGTTTTCTTGTCAATTTTCGCATTGTAACATCCGCTCACATACTTAGATCCCGTAGTCTGAACACCTGGAGACATAACCAATGAAAGTCATAATGACAGAAAATAATGCTTGAAAAAGCGACTTTATACCAGTCGCGCTGCGCAATACATTGTTTACTGATTAGTTGACTAAAAGGGTAACAGGGGATTAAATCGGTCTTCCTAATGTCCTTAGGCATAGCGTATTTTACGCGTTGATTTTAATCAGACTGAAGACGATGCAGTTAATTTTGAGTCGACCATACAATTTGTATTTGTACGCACGTTCACTTCTCCACAACCGTACGCAGTCACTCTTGTACGGCGCACAGTAACATGTATACAGACAATAGTATGCACATTTCTATCTTACGCATAACCAAATATATTTTTAATTTACTTGTAGTGTTAGTGACAATTTTATGATGACAAAAAATATGCTGTTGCCACATTTAGGCCTACATATACTTGTTTACAAATACAAATAGTTTTAATGTTTTGTTGAACGTCATCGTGCTTACTTTACTATTGTTGTTGCTGTTACTTGGCTGTAATTGGTGACATACTGGCCTGTTGTTGTTCTTACTAGCCTGTTGTTGTTGTAGGTGCCACGGCAAGGTGATGT
This sequence comes from Congeria kusceri, assembly GCA_027627225.1. Taxonomy (NCBI): domain Eukaryota; kingdom Metazoa; phylum Mollusca; class Bivalvia; order Myida; family Dreissenidae; genus Congeria; species Congeria kusceri. The sequence continues at coordinate 52,251,009 of CM051030.1, forward strand.
TCATTGTGTCCGAGTACTTCGCCTCCTCGCCCGTCTGTCTGTTCACGGTCCGGTTTTGCAAGGAGTTGGACATGGGTAAGGACAGGGACGCGTTTTCACCAACCCATTCTTAGACTTGATAGGGGCCCGTTTTCACCGACCCATTCTTATATTTGACAGGGGCCTGTGTTCACCAACCCATTCTTAGACTTGACAGGGGCCGGTTTTCACCAACCCATTCTTATATTTGACAGGGGCCCGTTTTCACCAACCCATTCTTAGACTTGACACGGGCCCGTTTTCACAACCCAATTCATAGAATTGACTGGGTCCCGTTTTCACCGACCCATTGCTAGACTTGACAGGGGCCCGTTTTAACCGACCCATTCTTATATTTGACAGGGGCCCGTGTTCACCGAGACTTGACAGGGGCCCGTTTTCACCACCCAATTCATAGAGTTTACAGGGGCCCGTTTTCAGCGACCCATTCTTAGACTTGACAGGGTCGCGTTTTCACCACCCAATTCATGGAGTTGACACGGGCCCGTTTTCACCACCCAATTCATAGAGTTGACAGGGGCCCGTTTTCAGCGACCAATTCTTAGACTTGACAGGGGCGCGCTTTCACCACCCAATTCATGGAGTTGACACGGGCCCGTGTTCACCACCCAATTCATAGAGTTGACACGGGCCCGTTTTCACCACCCAATTCGTATAGTTGACACCGGCCGGCTTTCACCACCCAATTCATAGAGTTGACACGGGCCCGTTTTCACCACCCAATTCATGGAGTTGACACGGGCCCGTTTTCACCACCCAGTTCATAAAGTTGACAGGGGCCCGTTTTCACCACCCAATTCATAGAGTTGACAGGGGCCCGTTTTCACCACCCAATGCATAGAGTTGACAGGGGCCCGTTTTCACCACCCAATTCATGGGAGTTTACAGGGGCCCGTTTTTACCGACCCATTCTTAGACTTGACACGGGCCAGTTTTCACAACCCAATTCATAGAATTGACAGGGGCCCGTTTTCACCGACCCATTCTTAGACTTGAAACGGGCCCGTTTTCGCAACCCAGTTCATAGAATTGACAGGGGCCCGTTTTCACCAACCCATTCTAAGACTTAAGAATAAAGAACGGACTTGTGCGTTCGATCGCGTATATGCTTGTTACCAATACGGATAATGTTATTAAGAAATCGTTATAAATACAGAATGCTGTAAAATGTCAATAGAGTTGATGTTTCATTATAAACATCTTAGAACATAACAGTTTTATTTATTCTTACGCCTTAAGTATAATAATAGATTGTTAAATACGGGCCAGGTTGTCGACGTCTTGTAGCAGTTTCAGGCAAAAATTATAGGTTTTGTTTCCAAGCTGCTCTCTTTAAAGGGACTCTGTCATCGAAAAAGGCCTCAAGGGGGCAATTTCTTAAAACATTATGAAATTCAGTCATTTGTACTGACATATAATAATGGTTAAAACTGGGTATATATAATAAAAAAAGAGTGCACGCATTCTGAGATAAAAATCAATTTATAGTATGGGTCTTGTTTGTTTGGCCCTTTTCATGTTTATATTTTGATGCCATAATTGTGAGTATTTTCTATAACAATGGTTTACACTCTACTTTTACCAAGCATTATAGCGCAGTTGGTTAAAGCGCTGTCTTTTGTCATATCTAAATCGTGAGTTCGTGGGGTTTTTAATTTTCAGACTTTTTTGCTAATTTGTTTTTATCAAATATCTTATTGTGTAACAATATAATGGTATATTTATTTCATGCACATGTCTTTATTATGCGCATTTCTATCATATAATATCATTTATAGTGTAATAGGAATCTAATTTTTCGATGGCATAGTCCCTTTATATGGATTTGTTCACAGATTTTAGTATTTTTGAAAAATAATAATTAATGGCAAACATGCAAAGTTGAACTTGACGTAAATGCGTAATTTGATTATAACAAGCTGTTTAGAATAAATATAAACACTCAAAAGCTCAATTACTATTTTCCAGCTACATGTATGCATGGTTCAGATGTATTATACAAAATTATTTCCTTGTCATTCGATATTTGAAGTGGTGTTCATTATGTGTACACACGTATTATTTTTTCTTCTTGATAGACTCCAACGAGGGGAATCTCCTCCCAGTCATCCTGACGAGTAACGAGCAAGACATCCCGCACGTTCTCAGGGGCATACACGGTCTAAAATGGTACAGCAGAACAATGCGGCGGAGTTTTCTAGAACAATTAGTGGAAGTTGTCCTCTCGCACTGTATAGCTTCCGAAGAGTATCACGAGATTAAAGCGCGACTAGAGACGCTGCTAGACGAGCACGGGAGAGAGTACCTCTGTGACCCACCCTACGCTCAAGGCACCCCGCCCGCGCAGCCTCGGTATGTGTTCTACCCGGAACCCGACCCCCCGCTACTCCGCGACGCGCTGCAGCCCCCGAACAATGTCGACATCGAGGACGATCCTTTGATTGGCGATATCGGCGTTCCTGCGAACAGAACTGCCGGTGGACGCAATGGAAGATCTCGCGGCTTACTGAGTTCCGTTAGAAGATTGTTTAAAAGAAATCGCTGAACTGATACTGGTTGTGATTCTAAACAATCCTCGTCACCACAGTGTTTGTTATAAACGAACGACTTTGTTATATGCAGTGGCCATATCGTGGTAATGAGAAACTGTTCACCAAGTAATTTGCTTTCTAATTGTTTGTATTCACAAGTGTTTGGGTTTGTATCCACCTACATGTATATATAAACTCACATTATAAACATTATGATTGAACGCAGGTAAAACTTCGGTGGGTACATGTTAACCAAAAGACGGGACATAAATAAAATAACGAGAAACCCTGTTTAAGGTCGTTTAAACACTTAACATTTTGCTCTAGATCTTTTAACGAAAACGCAACGATAATGTGAAAGCAAACTATTTATTTCTTTTACCATGATATCATTATATTGATCATGAACATGCGTGTATGTCGGTCAAGTTATTAATTATCTCAAATGACTCAGGCTTGCACGTCAATGTGACGTCGTCTGTGCGTGAATTTACGTCACACAGCAGACGACTACTTTACTCACTTGGACGTTTTGGTAGTTGTAAACCTCGAGTGTTTGGAGCTCAATAAGTCAATATAAGGCATTTTCTTCGTTTGTTGTATTTCAGACTTTATATCAATGCATGTGTGTTCATTTCTTTTATATCACGAAGGTTCTTCCAACACTGTATTTAGCGAGTGCGTACATATTGCCCGTGAGTCTCTGATTCAAGTCCTCTTATAATACTCACTAGAAGCTGCAAATATTTTGAATATTGTATGAGACTTATACTTCGTTAGGTGTGAAACATTTGTGTATTATATGTTGTTTTTTTAATGCAGATATACTCTCTATGCACTAGTACGTAGTACATTTTACAGGAAATTAACCGCTTTCTGTTTAAACACTCGTTATGTACAGTCAAAACGCGATACTACGAAAAAGCACGCGGGACACTGATTTGTTCGTAGTATCGCGTTTTTCGTAGTATCGCATCTTTCGGAAATTACAGTAGTAACGTGATTATTCTTACATTTGGTGTTAATTTGCCTCATATTGTAGCGTTGACGACCAAGAACACTTTAAAGTATTGACATTTGACAATACATTTGTTTACGTATTCCATTATAAATAAAAAAGAATAAAATCTACGCACAGTAATAAAATTCGCAATGACATAATCAAAGGCAAATACGAAAGTCATTTAGTCAAACGCAAATCTCACACGGTATCATTTAAAGTGTCTGAAAATGGTAACTAAGCGTGTTAACAACAATCTTTGTCCATGGTGCAAACAAACTGCCTAGGTGTCTGACTGGGCAGAGGTGTGAAATCTTGGTCGAGAAGGTGTGAAAAGTATCCGTGACAATATGATTCGTAGTATCGCGTTGACATTTCAATACAAACACTTTGAAGGGATCGGATAATTTATTCGTAGTAACGCATCTTTCTTTGTATCGCGAAATCGTAATATCGCATCTTTTTCTAGTTAAAAATAGAAGGAAAACGGACGGGACCGGCAGCCGTATTCGTATTATCCCGTCATTTCGTAGTATCGCGATTCGCAGTTTTATTTTCACTCAGAACACATCCCCTATGTGTTTTTATCCATAAATACAGGTACTATTTTAACCAGGTTTCCAAACCAAACTTATTTTTATACGATTTTAATGGATTTTGTATGAATGTGTAGATCAACATATGTATGAAATGTAGTCGTGTAAACCTTCAATGTATTTGGAAGACTCGTGTATGTTAATGGAAACTGGACTTTCCAGAGAAATACCGGTACGTTATGTTGTTTTTTATTTGAAATATATGTGTTGTATTTGCATTGAAATCCATGCCTGCGTTTATGTTTCTGTTTAATTTGCAGTATAAATCTAGTATCTACTTTGTATTGTTATCACACACTTACTTGTATATAGATTACCGATAATAATTCCCTGGAGGATATGAGTCGTGTCGTGGAAAAACCGGGCTTACTGTATTTGCGTAACTGTGTCCCGGATTAGCCTATGCAGTCCGCACAGGCCAAGTCCAGGACGAAACCTTCCGCTTTTATGGTAATTTCTGTTTCAATGAAGTTTCTTCTAAAGATAAATCCACCGTAGGCGGAAAGTGTCGTGTTGGATTAGCCTGTGCAGACTGCACAGGCTAATCCGGGACGACACTTTAACCACATGCAGTAAGGACGTGTTTCCCACTACACACCTCATATAATGCTTTAGTTTGTGATTTCGTAGACCGTCGTCCGTTAACACTTCGTCTTGTTAGAGACTACTTGTTGTCTTGTATGATCATATTTAACAATCATTTCTCACTTGTTAGTGTCTTGAAATGCCTCATTGGAATACAAACTCCCTTCCATAAGCACAACCTATTGAAAAATAAACACAAATTTATCTCCGTTGTAATGTAAACACACCATTTTATTTCAAACCTGGGGTCACATTCCAGAAACATCTTAAGTTTATCTTAATGTATTTTTACTTAAGTTCCAGTTTTTGTAAGGTAATATTTTGAAAACTACATACAAATTAGTGAATCCAATTATAGTTGTTAAAGTAAATACATGTAGTAGTTAATAATAAGATGGTAATTGGTAAACGCTTTTAAGAATTCCATGTTTAAATGTAATACAATGTTAAAGAAATATGACGATTTTAAGGTTAAGGTTAGGATTTCACTTGAGATGTTTCTAGAATACGAACCCAGGTCGTTATATAGTGTGTTGCGATAAGTTAAATTACTGACGAACTATGTTCAGGTGATTAGAAAATGGCTATTTATAAATGCATATTGCAGTTTATTATACTCGTATCTTTAACTTGTTTTCTCATCCATGTTTAGAATACATGTATTGTACGTTAAAATATTTTTCTTTAGAATGTTAACGGTACGCTCTATTTTATATTATACGTTACGCTCGTATGTATTGAAATAAAACGTCAATGAAATATGTTTGTCATGTATTATTTATTACTGTCCCTAATGGCACATATTACATGTACAAATAGTCTTTATACAACTAACGAGCGATCAAAGTCTGCATGAATATCTTTTAGGGCCTAATAATTGTAAATGGAAATAATTGCATCACATCTAAGAGAATTTTTTTTTTGTACATACCGGTACACCGATGATGAATCAAGGATCTCGTAGGCTGAATTCTGCAATCTCGGACAGAGACAACTTGACAACAAGTTATTTAATTGTCCAATCTTTTTTTACAATTACTGTTTATGATACGTTTTAATTCGTTTTGTAATACAAGCGGATTTACATACTTGACACGGAACAGGTTCTCTGTTATAATCGGAGGTATTTCCGAGCCCGCACATTGCAAGAGAAGAATGGTAGCTTTATATGCGGTGACTAGTCAGTGTTTCTACATTGCAGAGGTTTTAGGTACACATCCAATATGCTACCTGATGTGACACATATGTTAGATTGCTCATTTACAGCAATGTATGAGTTTGAATTGAAATACGGAAAATTAAAGAAAGTGATATTACGGCAATTTATGAGTTTGATTCAAAATACGGAAAATTACGAAAGTAATATGGTCTTGTCTCTCACAAGTGTATCACGTACGAGTACTTAAGTAAATATTATATTGTTTGTTGGTCCACTTTGTTTGCCTTTACCTACTGATGGTTACAACTGAGTGGGGCAGTAGACTTAGTTTGGCCATCGTATGTGTGCACATACCGTTGGTAAACACATTTGATGAACATTGTAGATATATACCCATCAGATATATTCATCTGCAGGAATACATGTACCTCTAATGTTAACTAGGTGAATGGTTCTCACTATAATATGTACCGGGTAGACTTCATGGCATTTTGCTTCCCACTGCCACTGTGCATGTACGGATAATAAAGCGGAAAATAAAGAACGTGTGTATAATTTATAAGAAACAATATTTGCATTTATATGTTGCACCAATACAGTCCTCTACGGGAAAATGACGCGCTATACACGGCGTGCCTGATGTTAGCGGACGAGGACCACCGCATGTATCCCCTGTATATGAATAAAATTATATGTATATGAACACGTGGTAGTTAAACATACATTTTATGCATTCCTGAATGGGAAAAAGACTACACGGCGTGCGTGTCAGATGTTCGCCGACGAGCATTACCATGACCTTTATTAAAATGACCTTTTAAGATCTACAAGTCACAAGCATTACAAGTATTTTCTCGAATTATATTCCTGTCCAGTCCTAAACGGGAAAGAGACGTTTTACACGGCGTGCCTGATGTTCGCGGACGAGGACTACCGCATGGCGCAGATCATCCTGAATCTCTACAAGAAGGTCAAGAAGGACTCGCTCTTCTTCGTGCCGCAGTTCGACCTGAAGTTCGGCAAGTACGAGAAGGACACTACAGCCAGGATCATCAGTGAGAGGTTTGAGATGACCATATTTTAACAACTACTTCAGTTTGAAATGTGTACTCAGTTCACCCAAGCCGAAAACTGCCAAATTCAGCCTGAATGCTTGCATTATACGAGCACTTGTACAAAGCATTAGATAGAACATTGATGTCGTATTGTAGTGAAAACCTTTTTACGTAACTCATTATTTCTTTAAGTAATAATGTGGAGCAATGTTTCATTTGTTCATGCTTTTGTTTTGTAATAAAAACTAGTTGTTCTAATATTGAATCACGCCGAATACGATATAATAGTTGAAATAAACTTAGACACTGGTTTTAGAGTGTTAATTAACTAATAAAGTTGGAACCGATTTTTTGTGTGGACATTTTACGCTCATGCATTAAGCCCGGATTCCCTACGACACGCCTCATATCTCATTTCGCTGTTCCAGGTGCGGCCACAAGGTGATCTTCCTGCTGTCCCAGTACTTCCTGGCATCCAAGCTGTGCGAGTTCACCACCAACTACGCCGCGCAGAATGGTAAGGACACCCATGCAATGTATTGAGACCAACATTTATTCGGTTGCACGTTGTTTTTTCATAAAAAGACATTTACACTTTGCTAAGCTTAAAGGAGTGTGCCGTTAAATCATGATAGTCGATGCTGCCTGCACCGTTTTCTATAATTGTTTTATTTCCGGTCAATTTCTTAGACCTCCAACTGCAAGTATAAGCCTCAGATGCGCTGTTAGGAAAGGTTCGGCGAATATCCAAAATATATAGTATTCAACATAATGTGCAACATATAGAATGCTTTTATTGCAGGGACCAACAATGGGAACATAATTCCATTCCACTTAACACGTGACGTTGATCACGTGCCAAACGTGTTGAGAGGGATCGTTGGTATCCGGTGGTTCCGAGACATCACGAGGACGCATTCGTGGGAGATGCTGACAGAGGGACTCTTCAACACCGGGAAGGAGGACGAGAAATCGAAATCAAACCTTGAAGATCTGAAAAGGGAGGTAAAGAAAGTGGTGGATGAGAAGCGCGATTACTACCTTGCTGATCCCCCGTACGACTCGGACACGCCTGCTGCGGGGGAGCCCATACAGTTCGATGAACCGGAAGGAATTAGTGGACATTCGAGCATGCTGTCTGACAGTCTGATGGCGTGCCCTTCCGACAAAAAGACTAAGGTGAAGTTCAAGATGCTTCAGGCTGTCAAAAAGATTATTGTAGAAAAAGTACTGGGACTGAATGCCCATAAAGGGGAAAAGACGTCCTCAAAATATAGTGATAAACACGGGTGCTATTCTACGACTAGAGATAACAAAACATCTGAACATAAATGCCAACTTGGCTCAAGCGGTCAAGACTCATGTGCATCTACAAAGGCCAGTAACAGCCGAGTGAATATCACATCAACAATTAGCACTACGTCATCGGCATGTGAAAAGAGTGAACAGTCCAACAGTGATGAAATGGTTGAGCTTGTGGCACGAGGCGCCGCCTGTGGAGCGAACGAAGAGGAACAGACCGAGACTGATAGACTGCTAGAAACGCAAGATGAAAGTCTGAATGACAAAGACAGGAATGACTCTGAAGAAGACAATAGTCTTGCAACGGCTTTCCATTCTGCAAACTCGACAGTTGCTGTCGAGACTAATGAGGAAACTGTAGATGTTGTTGACAAGGTGGCTGAAACGGAGAATGTCGCTGAAAACATTTCGATCACAACTAATGAAGGCAGCAGTACACACGGCAACAAAGCAAAACAACACTCTTACGTAGTCTAGAGCGGAAAACACGCATTTAAGATATACCAGTGTAATGAAGTTATTAGGCAGCGAAATGTTAATGTAAATGCAAATGTATTGTTTATCTCGATGTCGATAGAAATTTGTTCTGCAATGTATATGTACATGTACTTTAATATTACATGTTAAATGTTTGAAACGTTGTTATTTTGTTTGAGACGTTGTTTACTATAACTAGTTTACTATATTAAACAGGTTTATGAAGTGGCTAGGGATGGCATATTATAACGTCAAATTAATCTGACACCATCATCACCAGGGACAGTAACAACAGAAGCCAGGAATGTTCTTGTATAGCCTGCATGTATTTCAGAATGTCTAAGTAACAACAGAAGCCAGGAATGTTCTTGTATAGCCTGCATGTATTTCAGAATGTCTAAGTAACAACAGAAGCCAGGAATGTTCTTGTATAGCCTGCATGTATTTCAGAATGTCTAAGTTACAATCACTACTTTGACATTGGATGGAACTAGGATCACGATGGCTGTAAATATACATTCCTTTAGCCAAATCTATCATACTTTTAAGAAATCATGCTTACTCTCTGTAATAATTAAAGTTTTAACCAGAAAATCACGTTGGCCAATTGTTTATCTTAGGCCAAAATTTCAAATTATTAGCCATTGGCAAAGTTGTTGAAAGCCAATGTGAGCCCTCTGTGACGATGGACGAACAAAAGGTGAACTGAACTGATACTCACCTGGGCTCGTATCCACCAACCAATTCTTAGACTTAAGTCATAAGAATAAAAAATATTCTTAACATTGTATACTGTTTTAGCTATGTTGGATCGATAGCATGATACTAACTGAGGTTATCTAGTGTTATAGTTCTTATGGATCGATAGCATGGGGCTTACTGAGACTATCTACTGTTCTAGTGCTGTTGGATCGACAGCAGGAGACTTACTGAGACTATCTTCTGTTCTAGCGCTGTTGGATCGATAGCATAGGAATTACTGAGACTATCTACTGTTCTAGCATTGTTGGATCGATAGCATGGGACTTACTGAGACTGTATACTGTTCTAGCTATGTTTGATCGATAGCATGATACTAACTGAGGTTATTTAGTGTTATAGCTCAGATGGATTGATAGCATGGGGCTTACTGAGACTATCTTCTGTTCTAGCGCTGTTGGATCGATAGCATAGGAATTACTGAGACTATCTTCTGTTCTAGCGCTGCTGGATCGATAGCATAGGAATTACTGAGACTATCTTCTGTTCTTGCGGTGTTGGATCGATATCATGAGACTTAGAGACTATCTACTGTTCTAACTCTGTTGGATCGATAGCATGAGACTTCTGAGACTATCTACTGTTCTAGCTCTGTTGGATCGGTAGCACGATACTTACTAAGACTAGCTACTGTTCCAGTTCTGTTGGATCAATAGCATGAGACTTACTGAGACCATATAGTTTACTGTTCTAGATCCGTTGTGTCGGTATCATGAGATTTACTGAGGCTGTCTCAGAGATTAAATATAACATCACTTAAATCGTAATTTTGTAAAATTTAACTATGCATTTCGTGTGTTGGAAGAGGATAATGTTATTTTACTTCAAATAATGCGGTTTCCAGGTAATCTCAGGTACTGTGAAGAGTTTATTTGAAATAAACACTTGGCACTATCAGATTCTATTTAATTTATGTACTTTAATTTTACATATAGAAATTCCGCGCTATAAATATACCGCAATTATACTTTCTGCGCCAGAATACCGGGTGTATATTTATAATAAACGTTAGAATAATCTCCATTCAGTCGTTTTACATAATATCGACATTCTAAATTGTGTCGAAATGTACATTTCTTTCGACTGTATTGCACACAGTGGAGGTGAACAAGGAAGTGCGATGAATATGAGCAGCTAATAGCCCATGATGATTTGCAACGCGATAGGTGTAAATAGATATACCCTTGTTGAGTCAAGAAGACTCAACAACTACCAATAGATAATTGAAATTAGTTGTTGTGTCATGTTATTCTATTTAATTATACACTTGATGGTTTTATTATGCTATCACAAGGCCATGTGAGGGACTGTTCAATAAACTCGTTGGGTAACTTTCTCGTTTCTTTCATTATGTCTCCCCCATATTGATTTTGTGCTGGAAAATTGTAAGTATGGATGGATGGATGGATGGATGTATGGGCTCCTGAAAAAAATGTCTGCGCTTGTTCTCCGTAACCCCTGGTCAGATTTTGACGAAACTTCACAGGATTGATCAGTACCAAGTCTATTTGTGCTTTTCGTCGGCATGTCGTCGTCGGCAGATTTTTGGCGAAGTTATAAACCTTTGAAGTTTTTCACATAACAAACCTTGTCTGTGCTCTTTTCCGTAACCACTGGCATATCTACGGAATGTCATGATTGTTGGATTTTGGGGCGGAGTTATGGCGGTGCGTTGGGGGAGACATATGCTTGTTTTTTCAAAAACACACTCTAGTTTAAAATATAGATGAGGCATTTTGGTCATCACAACCTATGTTAGCTCATTTATATAACGATATTTACAAACTTAGAAATAACCATATGTGTCCCCTATGTATTGCGCGTTCAACCTATCACCCCGCTAAAATGTAAAAAAAACACAATGTTTTTGAAACACTTTTGAAGCCATACACGTATTCAGCTTCCCGAATCGACCTTGAACTTGTCCGAAATGCCAAAAAACACATCTAGTTACTAACAGTTCAGTGTAAATAATAGTTATTATCTGATTGTAGTCATATGGACAGAAAATCCTTTAATTTTGAGAGCCAACTATTCTGATATTGATTATTGATACTGTTTTCGGAAAATGCGCTTTTTATTGCCTAATATCATCTTTTTGTACTTGCCCCTTCATGCAGACGGGTGATAATTTTAACTTAGCCAATTAGATTTGAGTTGAAGCGGACGTTGTGCAAGTGGGTTATTTCGAAGACTGTCGTATAAAGTCAACAAAGTGCTGGAAGTCATACAATGGTAGAGCTCAGTAACGCCGCAGATGCGGGTCGAATAATGTCAGCAGACGCGTTTATGCGGTGATTTAAATTTATTATACGGTTAAAAAAACAAAAACATGTATATAACAACGATGGTAACACCATGACTACCACTATCATCATCATCATCATCACATCATCATCATCATCTGATATCATCATCATCATCATCGTTATCATCATTGGCCACGTTTATGCGGCGACAGAGCTCTCGTGTATTCATTTGGTTTGCCATTACTTGTTTGTTATAATTTAATTTTAAAACAAATCAAGAATCTTTTAAATCGTTAACGAACTTAAATATTCAGTATGCCATAAATATAATTTATAAAATTATGATGCACAATAACTATGCATGTATTGGCATTTCGTGACCGACGTATACAATAAATATTGCGTATAGAAATCAAATTAATCACCCCGTAACTATTTTCTTCCAATCTCATAAAAATCAAGTCCTAACAGTGTTAGGATCTGATGACATCGTATAACAGGTCACGTTCAAATGACCTTCCAAACAATAAAACATCAGCCCAGCTGCGCCCAATGAAATTGCCTTTTGCACAGCAATGTTAGGCCACGGTTTTTGAAAAGTGATGCATTTCCAGCTGATCCTCGGGATTAAATAATTTACAGTTTATGTTCACGGGGATAACAATGGATATAGTGGTACCTTAGGCGAGTAAACATCCAAAGTTCACGTTAATTTCGTGCATAGTATTTGTGGTTTATATATGGAGTTATACCGCAAGATTTTGAAGGCGACAGTTTGATTGGCTCCTAAAAAGGTCATCTGAACGTGACCCCTAATGCGAAATAATCAGATTCAGTCAGCGGATAATATAGTAACGTCAGACTGGAGATGATTTTTAATGAGATTGTTTATTCTTCCGACAACTTCCTATTTACAGTATTTTGTAATTGTCCGCTGAATTTTTGTATAAAAAAACGTTTTTGAAGTTTTAAGAAGTGTTGATCGACTCAGATCGTTGATTGCCGTCGGAAGTATTATACGATCCCAGTGTCATTATCCTAACTGTAAACAGCCCCACATCTGCGGTTTCTGTCGCGGGTCCCATCCAGCGTATGAATGTCGCAAGTCTACCAAAACCCAGGTCACCGACTCAGGAAACAAATCTGTCGCACTCGCAAGAAATACTGGTCGGTCTCTCTGGGCGGCGTCGTTCCTCCTGGTGGCGGTTTTTTGTCCGCCCAGACATGTCATTGCCTTGACGTAATACGTTATGATATACATATTATATGTGACAGTTTATGGTTTTGTATATTCATGTATATATTATGCTTTTAAAGCATTTTAAATAAATGCCCATTTTCAATCTACATGTTTTCAGTGTGTTTATTTCATGACATGCGAGTTCGACCTCGTGTTATGAACTTATTATTAATAGGTGCTAAGACAATACATAAATAATTTTTTATGGCCACATAAAAATATTTATGTCATTGTATTGCGATTTTATATAGGTCGGAATTATCATCATGTAATGGTATTATAAAGTACAGCATTTAGGAATAGAATAAATTTCTTTGTTCACATTATCAGCTAATCAAAGCCGTCCGTTCACACCACGTGACGCTTATCAGCCAATCGTAGCACTCACCAGCGTGCTCAAGCGCCCACCGTAGGGCGCATCAGTCATTCCTTTGTTTGTTGTTGGCGTGGGCAGTATGCACCGGAGTAGGTTCGTAAATACCATACGAGTCGAAAACGAGTCAATGCTATATTGTATAAGCGGAAACTTAGGGGAAGACACGAGTTAAACCAGGACGACTTTCAAACCTGTCCTACACGAAATTCAATACTTTTAAGTTTCATGTGTAAGCTAACTGCAAAAAGCACACATCGATTCAGTATTTTATGTCGGGTGGAATTTAATACCAGGAAGTTCAAGTACGTGTGATCATTTACTCATCGGGTTTAGGATTTATTCTCATGTGATTTTCACTGTTCTATGTATACGTTGGCACATGCTCGAAGTCGTTAAATATGCATCTTAAACGGTCGTATATTTATTCCAGGTGAAAACGTTGCGGTGGACTTCCGGTTTTTCGATTCTAAATTGAGACCTCGATATAGGCGACGCATGACGTGATAGACAGTGAAGAAGAACATTGGCAAGTGCTGAGACCGGAGATAGCGCCGCCGAACCAGACGTCACGAAAACGGCCACGGCAGTTGAAGTAGGCGCCGTTGGAACCAACGAGCCCAACCAGCGGAATATTTATGGCGGTGGGAGCAGCGGCGGGCCGAAACCAGACAAAGAGCAGATAAACATAGAGCTAGGAAAGCTAGAAACAAATATAAAATCGGTTGAAGACATACCAGAGATTTTACGCAATGCACCTCTCACATGCTTAAAAGAGGAAACCAAACAAAGTATGATGTTTTTTCTGGACCCCGAAAGCGATGTTACGACGGATGACGGTAAATGCAAGGATTACCGAGGTGTCGCCGAGTGGGCGAATCTGGACACGGCGTTCTGCAAGTACATCTCAGACATCGGGCTCAAGAACAAGATCAACGATGTCCTCAGCATGTGGATCAAGGGGTCCGATGAGCGGCGGATACCCGACCCCACCATCGGCAATCTGAGGCAGTGTCTAATAGACATTGAGCGGCCGGACGCCCTGAGCACATTGGCCCCCAAAATAGGTAACACTCTTGAGTAGATCTAGGCCTATTCGCCCCTAAAATAGGTAACAATCTTTAGTAGGCCTATTCGCTGGCAACGGGCGCATTGTGAGCGTTTGTATTCTCAGACGTACTCCTTAGACTGATGACCATAAATTAACTTAATGTCAAACGTTTAACCAATGAAAACAGTTGTTACATATATGAGCTACGATTGCTGTTACATAGTAAGACTAAGATTAGTTTTTAGACTGCGGCGATAACCGGAGTCTTTAGTACCGCAAATCGAAAGCAAGTTTTGCTTTTGACATGGCAAATTGCACGGTTACCTCCCCTGCTTCTCTGCTTGCTGATCGCACGCCAATGAACTGCGAAACGATTCCTTGCTATCAGTGGATTTGTCCACGAAATACTATCAATAAATTAATTTAGAGATTGCTATGGACAGGGGACAAGAAATGATCCGATTTAATCCACTGCGAACAATCAATATATCGAGCCTTTTATTTCAAATTTACAAGTACATAACCTTTAATGCCAATTCGGTATGTTACCTTGTATGTGTTACGAACTTGTAACGTTTCGTGACTTTTAACTTCATTTATGATCCGCAGTCTTTCAGCGTTCAACGCTTTAAGTATGTGTGTAGTCACGGGGCCAGGTGATTCGTGTGCAGTGTGTGTTGAAATGATATATTCTGACAGGTTTTGTTTGTTGACCATATTTGTTATGGAAGTTCTCCAATACACTCGACTGCTAAAGTTTAAAATGTTGACCATTCATTCTTAGCCAAAACATACTTTGCGTGAGACAACAATTTTAATGACTCAGTAATAATTAGTACATTTATTTCAGACGTACCGTTACTCCCACGATGTATTTGAATTTGACTAATATCACGGTGACTTAACCGAGGAATGCGCACTTGGTGTTTTTTTCGTTTTCATTTTACGCTTGACTTGGCGGTTACACAGGTAGCTTCTTTGTTTAACTTACTTGCATGTTGCAATCTCTTCCGGCTTTTAAGTGGTTATAACGGGAGAATTTTATTGAGATATTTATGTACTACTGACGACATAAATAAACCTGTACACTTTTGTGACGAAGAACAATGCCCATCAAACTAAATATTGATTAACCAAATTTAGTTTACAGTATTGTGCTTTCAAATGCCCATTGGCTTCCATGTGCGGTATTTCAATGATTATAAAGGGATTCACCAGTGAATCCATAATGCTACAATTGGAGTAATAGTCTATAGCCAAAAGCTAATCTGTCTAGGTCCACCAGTAGCAAATATACCCTATTCTGTCTTAGTCAAAGTGGAGCCAATAAAACCATTCTGTCTCAGTCCACTTGTAGCCAATAGACTCTATCTGTCTTAGTCCACCTGTAGCCAATAGACCCTATCTGTCTTAGTCCACCTGTAGACAATCGACAAATTCTGTCATAGTCCATTTGTAGCCAATAGACCCAATCCGGCTATGTTCACTTGTAGCCAGTAGAACCATTCTGTCTTAGTCTAAGGGAAGTCAATCAACCCATTCTGTCTTACGCAGAGTGAAACCATCCTGTCATAGTAAACTTGTAAGTCAGTAAAACGCATTCTGACTTAGTCCAATTGTAACCAATGGACCCATTCTGTCTTGTCCAATTGTAGCCAATAAATCTATTCTATCTTAGCCCAGTTGTAGCCAATGAACACATTCTGTCTTCTCCAATTGTAGCTAATGGACCCATTATGTCTTGTCCAATTGTAGCCACTGGACCCATTCTGTCTTAGCCCAGTTGTAGCCAATGAACACATTCTGTCTTCTCCAATTGTAGCTAATGGACCCATTATGTCTTGTCCAATTGTAGCCACTGGACCCATTCTGTCTTAGCCCAGTTGTAGCGAATGAACCCATTCTGTTTTTATCCGAGTTGTAGACAATGAACCCATTATGTCTTAGCCCAGTTGTAGCCAATGAACCCATTCTGTCTAAGCCCAATTGTAGCCAATGGACCCATTCTGTCTTAGCCCAATTGTAGCCAATGAACCCATTCTGTCTTAGCCCAGTTGTAGCCAATAAACCCATTCTATCTTAGCCCAGTTGTAGCCAATGAACCCATTCTGTCTTAGCCCAGTTGTAGCCCATGGACCTATTCTGTCTTAGCCCAGTTGTAGCGAATGAACCCATTCTGTCTTAGCCCAGTTGTAGCCAGTAGGCCAATTCTCTCTGTGTTAGCCCAATTGTAGCCAATGAACCCATTTTGTCTTAACCTAGTCGTAGCCAATGGACTCATCCTATCGTAGCCCAGTTGTAGCCAATGAACCCATTCTGTCTTAGCCCAGTTGTAGGCAATGAACACATTCTGTCTTAGCCCAGTTGTAGCAAATGAACCCATTCTCTCTTAGCCCAGTTGTAGCCAATAAACCCATTATGTCTTCGCCCAGTTGTAGCCAATGGACCCATTCTGACTTGTCAAATTGTAGCCAATGGACACATTCTGTCTTCGCCCAGTTCTAGCCAATGAACCTATTCTGTCTTCTCCAACTGTAGCCCATGAACCCATTCTGTCTTAGCCCATTTGTAGCCAATGAACCCATTTTGTCTTCTCCAATTGTAGCCAATGAACCCATTCTGTCTTTACCAATTGTAGCCAGTTAGCACAGTTGTAACCAATGGACCAATTATATTTTAGATCACAGTTGGTCAATAAATGTTTTTGTCTTATTCGAATAGAGCTGTAGATACAATTTTAGAGTATTTGCCCACTTATGTGCCATCTACAATAATAATATTCAGCATATTTATACTAGGGATGTCAACGATTATTCGTATATTCAAATACTTGATCGAATATTCGATACTTATTTGTAGTGCTTAAACTACGATGTGTGCAATAAACTTCAACATCCTTTATAGTAGCTGTTATTTAAGATGAATAAATTGAACATTTTCATACAAATGTAACTTTGAAAGATGTAACACGAGCATATTTGGGATGTATTAATATGTATTAATCTTATCTATTATTCCCCCCCGTGCCCCCCCCCCCCCAGCTCGTGACGCGATAGCCTGGCAGAAGACGTGTCTAGAGGCCCGGACGGAGCAATCTCAGATGCAGGACACTTCCTGGCAGCTCACTCGGCACGATGGTATGTAACCGTAGCTTGACCGAATGACGTGTCCACAATCATAGCTGTATTGGTTAGATATTAGTAAATCATTGTGCATCCCTCCGTGGTCCATTCGAAAGTAGCGCCTGTTACTAAAGAGTTCTAACTTGAATGGTGAACTTTTGGGATTTGTTTACCGTGGTATGGGGGTTTTGTCGAAAATGACTTCCGAAACAGTGTTTTTCACCGGTGCCTGCATTCAGGCGAGATGCATCTTAACAGTAACATTACATATCTTTTATTGCAACTTTTGAAACAGGAACAATTTATCTTTAAACTGATACGGTGCTTGCACAATCTGAAATAAAGGAAAGGCTAGAAAAATGCTTGGAAAGTTCGCCGTTATATAATGGAACCCTATAGGAATTGGAATTACTGGTATATAACATATTTCTATAATTTGTTGAGTATAAATTACTCATGTTTTATGTCGCTAAGAGACATGCTTGCAAGTTTCAGTTTCGCATTTTGTAAGTACGAGATTTATACGAGGTTTTAATGCGTGAGTTTACACTTAGAAATTAAACATTGCACAGTCACATGCATTACAAAGCATTGCCCGCTAGATGAAAATGAGTCACTTTTATATGACTAGTGATTTTTTTGTTGTGCATGTGTTGACAATTCTTCTTATAGCGCTATTCTTACTATATACGTATGGTTTGTAAAATCAATGTAATTGCCTTTATTCAAATTTCAATATCGATTTTAAGTTATAAATTTTGTCAAGTATAAGCTAAGATTAATATAGGAGATAACCAAAGAAAATTATTAGCTAATTTCGGAGGCGATTATTCGCAATATTATTTTGTTGTTGTTATTTTTGCATATAGTATAAGTACGTAATATATAATGTACATAATATATTCTTGACAATGTTGAGTTTGTGACTTTTGATGACATTCTATAAAATGAAGGTTTACGGATTGGCATTCTTTAAAAATGCTATTCAGAAAATAGTGGGTGGGTTGTTAATAAACGCGGATCGTGCATGAATTGAATCACAATATCAAAATATCTGCATACCAGTAATAATTATAATCACTTCAAATAAACGTTACAAGTCAGTGGTATGTAACCCTGTGTGGACCTGTCTTCAGCCGACCGAGTGTTCTATCTCATCTAGCCTATAAAATAACACGCGCATGCACGTGCTTGTAGTGGCGATGAACAAGAAGACATTTTACACGTGCTGCCTCGTGTTTGCGGACGAAGACGAGGGAATGGCGCGTGTCATTATGCGCCTGTTCACGAAATGCTATCCAGACTCGATATTTTTCCTGCCCCAGTTTGATTTGAAGAGTGGGAAGTACGAGCTGCAAGCCACGGCACAGGTCATCCAGGAGAGGTAAAGCCAGATATCATTATATTATATTCCTTATCTTTATTAACAGTATGTTTTCTTGTCAATTTTCGCATTGTAACATCCGCTCACATACTTAGATCCCGTAGTCTGAACACCTGGAGACATAACCAATGAAAGTCATAATGACAGAAAATAATGCTTGAAAAAGCGACTTTATACCAGTCGCGCTGCGCAATACATTGTTTACTGATTAGTTGACTAAAAGGGTAACAGGGGATTAAATCGGTCTTCCTAATGTCCTTAGGCATAGCGTATTTTACGCGTTGATTTTAATCAGACTGAAGACGATGCAGTTAATTTTGAGTCGACCATACAATTTGTATTTGTACGCACGTTCACTTCTCCACAACCGTACGCAGTCACTCTTGTACGGCGCACAGTAACATGTATACAGACAATAGTATGCACATTTCTATCTTACGCATAACCAAATATATTTTTAATTTACTTGTAGTGTTAGTGACAATTTTATGATGACAAAAAATATGCTGTTGCCACATTTAGGCCTACATATACTTGTTTACAAATACAAATAGTTTTAATGTTTTGTTGAACGTCATCGTGCTTACTTTACTATTGTTGTTGCTGTTACTTGGCTGTAATTGGTGACATACTGGCCTGTTGTTGTTCTTACTAGCCTGTTGTTGTTGTAGGTGCCACGGCAAGGTGATGTTCATTGTGTCCGAGTACTTCGCCTCCTCGCCCGTCTGTCTGTTCACGGTCCGGTTTTGCAAGGAGTTGGACATGGGTAAGGACAGGGACGCGTTTTCACCAACCCATTCTTAGACTTGATAGGGGCCCGTTTTCACCGACCCATTCTTATATTTGACAGGGGCCTGTGTTCACCAACCCATTCTTAGACTTGACAGGGGCCGGTTTTCACCAACCCATTCTTATATTTGACAGGGGCCCGTTTTCACCAACCCATTCTTAGACTTGACACGGGCCCGTTTTCACAACCCAATTCATAGAATTGACTGGGTCCCGTTTTCACCGACCCATTGTTAGACTTGACAGGGGCCCGTTTTAACCGACCCATTCTTATATTTGACAGGGGCCCGTGTTCACCGAGACTTGACAGGGGCCCGTTTTCACCACCCAATTCATAGAGTTTACAGGGGCCCGTTTTCAGCGACCCATTCTTAGACTTGACAGGGTCGCGTTTTCACCACCCAATTCATGGAGTTGACACGGGCCCGTTTTCACCACCCAATTCATAGAGTTGACAGGGGCCCGTTTTCAGCGACCAATTCTTAGACTTGACAGGGGCGCGCTTTCACCACCCAATTCATGGAGTTGACACGGGCCCGTGTTCACCACCCAATTCATAGAGTTGACACGGGCCCGTTTTCACCACCCAATTCGTATAGTTGACACCGGCCGGCTTTCACCACCCAATTCATAGAGTTGACACGGGCCCGTTTTCACCACCCAATTCATGGAGTTGACACGGGCCCGTTTTCACCACCCAGTTCATAAAGTTGACAGGGGCCCGTTTTCACCACCCAATTCATAGAGTTGACAGGGGCCCGTTTTCACCACCCAATGCATAGAGTTGACAGGGGCCCGTTTTCACCACCCAATTCATGGGAGTTTACAGGGGCCCGTTTTTACCGACCCATTCTTAGACTTGACACGGGCCAGTTTTCACAACCCAATTCATAGAATTGACAGGGGCCCGTTTTCACCGACCCATTCTTAGACTTGAAACGGGCCCGTTTTCGCAACCCAGTTCATAGAATTGACAGGGGCCCGTTTTCACCAACCCATTCTAAGACTTAAGAATAAAGAACGGACTTGTGCGTTCGATCGCGTATATGCTTGTTACCAATACGGATAATGTTATTAAGAAATCGTTATAAATACAGAATGCTGTAAAATGTCAATAGAGTTGATGTTTCATTATAAACATCTTAGAACATAACAGTTTTATTTATTCTTACGCCTTAAGTATAATAATAGATTGTTAAATACGGGCCAGGTTGTCGACGTCTTGTAGCAGTTTCAGGCAAAAATTATAGGTTTTGTTTCCAAGCTGCTCTCTTTAAAGGGACTCTGTCATCGAAAAAGGCCTCAAGGGGGCAATTTCTTAAAACATTATGAAATTCAGTCATTTGTACTGACATATAATAATGGTTAAAACTGGGTATATATAATAAAAAAAGAGTGCACGCATTCTGAGATAAAAATCAATTTATAGTATGGGTCTTGTTTGTTTGGCCCTTTTCATGTTTATATTTTGATGCCATAATTGTGAGTATTTTCTATAACAATGGTTTACACTCTACTTTTACCAAGCATTATAGCGCAGTTGGTTAAAGCGCTGTCTTTTGTCATATCTAAATCGTGAGTTCGTGGGGTTTTTAATTTTCAGACTTTTTTGCTAATTTGTTTTTATCAAATATCTTATTGTGTAACAATATAATGGTATATTTATTTCATGCACATGTCTTTATTATGCGCATTTCTATCATATAATATCATTTATAGTGTAATAGGAATCTAATTTTTCGATGGCATAGTCCCTTTATATGGATTTGTTCACAGATTTTAGTATTTTTGAAAAATAATAATTAATGGCAAACATGCAAAGTTGAACTTGACGTAAATGCGTAATTTGATTATAACAAGCTGTTTAGAATAAATATAAACACTCAAAAGCTCAATTACTATTTTCCAGCTACATGTATGCATGGTTCAGATGTATTATACAAAATTATTTCCTTGTCATTCGATATTTGAAGTGGTGTTCATTATGTGTACACACGTATTATTTTTTCTTCTTGATAGACTCCAACGAGGGGAATCTCCTCCCAGTCATCCTGACGAGTAACGAGCAAGACATCCCGCACGTTCTCAGGGGCATACACGGTCTAAAATGGTACAGCAGAACAATGCGGCGGAGTTTTCTAGAACAATTAGTGGAAGTTGTCCTCTCGCACTGTATAGCTTCCGAAGAGTATCACGAGATTAAAGCGCGACTAGAGACGCTGCTAGACGAGCACGGGAGAGAGTACCTCTGTGACCCACCCTACGCTCAAGGCACCCCGCCCGCGCAGCCTCGGTATGTGTTCTACCCGGAACCCGACCCCCCGCTACTCCGCGACGCGCTGCAGCCCCCGAACAATGTCGACATCGAGGACGATCCTTTGATTGGCGATATCGGCGTTCCTGCGAACAGAACTGCCGGTGGACGCAATGGAAGATCTCGCGGCTTACTGAGTTCCGTTAGAAGATTGTTTAAAAGAAATCGCTGAACTGATACTGGTTGTGATTCTAAACAATCCTCGTCACCACAGTGTTTGTTATAAACGAACGACTTTGTTATATGCAGTGGCCATATCGTGGTAATGAGAAACTGTTCACCAAGTAATTTGCTTTCTAATTGTTTGTATTCACAAGTGTTTGGGTTTGTATCCACCTACATGTATATATAAACTCACATTATAAACATTATGATTGAACGCAGGTAAAACTTCGGTGGGTACATGTTAACCAAAAGACGGGACATAAATAAAATAACGAGAAACCCTGTTTAAGGTCGTTTAAACACTTAACATTTTGCTCTAGATCTTTTAACGAAAACGCAACGATAATGTGAAAGCAAACTATTTATTTCTTTTACCATGATATCATTATATTGATCATGAACATGCGTGTATGTCGGTCAAGTTATTAATTATCTCAAATGACTCAGGCTTGCACGTCAATGTGACGTCGTCTGTGCGTGAATTTACGTCACACAGCAGACGACTACTTTACTCACTTGGACGTTTTGGTAGTTGTAAACCTCGAGTGTTTGGAGCTCAATAAGTCAATATAAGGCATTTTCTTCGTTTGTTGTATTTCAGACTTTATATCAATGCATGTGTGTTCATTTCTTTTATATCACGAAGGTTCTTCCAACACTGTATTTAGCGAGTGCGTACATATTGCCCGTGAGTCTCTGATTCAAGTCCTCTTATAATACTCACTAGAAGCTGCAAATATTTTGAATATTGTATGAGACTTATACTTCGTTAGGTGTGAAACATTTGTGTATTATATGTTGTTTTTTTAATGCAGATATACTCTCTATGCACTAGTACGTAGTACATTTTACAGGAAATTAACCGCTTTCTGTTTAAACACTCGTTATGTACAGTCAAAACGCGATACTACGAAAAAGCACGCGGGACACTGATTTGTTCGTAGTATCGCGTTTTTCGTAGTATCGCATCTTTCGGAAATTACAGTAGTAACGTGATTATTCTTACATTTGGTGTTAATTTGCCTCATATTGTAGCGTTGACGACCAAGAACACTTTAAAGTATTGACATTTGACAATACATTTGTTTACGTATTCCATTATAAATAAAAAAGAATAAAATCTACGCACAGTAATAAAATTCGCAATGACATAATCAAAGGCAAATACGAAAGTCATTTAGTCAAACGCAAATCTCACACGGTATCATTTAAAGTGTCTGAAAATGGTAACTAAGCGTGTTAACAACAATCTTTGTCCATGGTGCAAACAAACTGCCTAGGTGTCTGACTGGGCAGAGGTGTGAAATCTTGGTCGAGAAGGTGTGAAAAGTATCCGTGACAATATGATTCGTAGTATCGCGTTGACATTTCAATACAAACACTTTGAAGGGATCGGATAATTTATTCGTAGTAACGCATCTTTCTTTGTATCGCGAAATCGTAATATCGCATCTTTTTCTAGTTAAAAATAGAAGGAAAACGGACGGGACCGGCAGCCGTATTCGTATTATCCCGTCATTTCGTAGTATCGCGATTCGCAGTTTTATTTTCACTCAGAACACATCCCCTATGTGTTTTTATCCATAAATACAGGTACTATTTTAACCAGGTTTCCAAACCAAACTTATTTTTATACGATTTTAATGGATTTTGTATGAATGTGTAGATCAACATATGTATGAAATGTAGTCGTGTAAACCTTCAATGTATTTGGAAGACTCGTGTATGTTAATGGAAACTGGACTTTCCAGAGAAATACCGGTACGTTATGTTGTTTTTTATTTGAAATATATGTGTTGTATTTGCATTGAAATCCATGCCTGCGTTTATGTTTCTGTTTAATTTGCAGTATAAATCTAGTATCTACTTTGTATTGTTATCACACACTTACTTGTATATAGATTACCGATAATAATTCCCTGGAGGATATGAGTCGTGTCGTGGAAAAACCGGGCTTACTGTATTTGCGTAACTGTGTCCCGGATTAGCCTATGCAGTCCGCACAGGCCAAGTCCAGGACGAAACCTTCCGCTTTTATGGTAATTTCTGTTTCAATGAAGTTTCTTCTAAAGATAAATCCACCGTAGGCGGAAAGTGTCGTGTTGGATTAGCCTGTGCAGACTGCACAGGCTAATCCGGGACGACACTTTAACCACATGCAGTAAGGACGTGTTTCCCACTACACACCTCATATAATGCTTTAGTTTGTGATTTCGTAGACCGTCGTCCGTTAACACTTCGTCTTGTTAGAGACTACTTGTTGTCTTGTATGATCATATTTAACAATCATTTCTCACTTGTTAGTGTCTTGAAATGCCTCATTGGAATACAAACTCCCTTCCATAAGCACAACCTATTGAAAAATAAACACAAATTTATCTCCGTTGTAATGTAAACACACCATTTTATTTCAAACCTGGGGTCACATTCCAGAAACATCTTAAGTTTATCTTAATGTATTTTTACTTAAGTTCCAGTTTTTGTAAGGTAATATTTTGAAAACTACATACAAATTAGTGAATCCAATTATAGTTGTTAAAGTAAATACATGTAGTAGTTAATAATAAGATGGTAATTGGTAAACGCTTTTAAGAATTCCATGTTTAAATGTAATACAATGTTAAAGAAATATGACGATTTTAAGGTTAAGGTTAGGATTTCACTTGAGATGTTTCTAGAATACGAACCCAGGTCGTTATATAGTGTGTTGCGATAAGTTAAATTACTGACGAACTATGTTCAGGTGATTAGAAAATGGCTATTTATAAATGCATATTGCAGTTTATTATACTCGTATCTTTAACTTGTTTTCTCATCCATGTTTAGAATACATGTATTGTACGTTAAAATATTTTTCTTTAGAATGTTAACGGTACGCTCTATTTTATATTATACGTTACGCTCGTATGTATTGAAATAAAACGTCAATGAAATATGTTTGTCATGTATTATTTATTACTGTCCCTAATGGCACATATTACATGTACAAATAGTCTTTATACAACTAACGAGCGATCAAAGTCTGCATGAATATCTTTTAGGGCCTAATAATTGTAAATGGAAATAATTGCATCACATCTAAGAGAATTTTTTTTTTGTACATACCGGTACACCGATGATGAATCAAGGATCTCGTAGGCTGAATTCTGCAATCTCGGACAGAGACAACTTGACAACAAGTTATTTAATTGTCCAATCTTTTTTTACAATTACTGTTTATGATACGTTTTAATTCGTTTTGTAATACAAGCGGATTTACATACTTGACACGGAACAGGTTCTCTGTTATAATCGGAGGTATTTCCGAGCCCGCACATTGCAAGAGAAGAATGGTAGCTTTATATGCGGTGACTAGTCAGTGTTTCTACATTGCAGAGGTTTTAGGTACACATCCAATATGCTACCTGATGTGACACATATGTTAGATTGCTCATTTACAGCAATGTATGAGTTTGAATTGAAATACGGAAAATTAAAGAAAGTGATATTACGGCAATTTATGAGTTTGATTCAAAATACGGAAAATTACGAAAGTAATATGGTCTTGTCTCTCACAAGTGTATCACGTACGAGTACTTAAGTAAATATTATATTGTTTGTTGGTCCACTTTGTTTGCCTTTACCTACTGATGGTTACAACTGAGTGGGGCAGTAGACTTAGTTTGGCCATCGTATGTGTGCACATACCGTTGGTAAACACATTTGATGAACATTGTAGATATATACCCATCAGATATATTCATCTGCAGGAATACATGTACCTCTAATGTTAACTAGGTGAATGGTTCTCACTATAATATGTACCGGGTAGACTTCATGGCATTTTGCTTCCCACTGCCACTGTGCATGTACGGATAATAAAGCGGAAAATAAAGAACGTGTGTATAATTTATAAGAAACAATATTTGCATTTATATGTTGCACCAATACAGTCCTCTACGGGAAAATGACGCGCTATACACGGCGTGCCTGATGTTAGCGGACGAGGACCACCGCATGTATCCCCTGTATATGAATAAAATTATATGTATATGAACACGTGGTAGTTAAACATACATTTTATGCATTCCTGAATGGGAAAAAGACTACACGGCGTGCGTGTCAGATGTTCGCCGACGAGCATTACCATGACCTTTATTAAAATGACCTTTTAAGATCTACAAGTCACAAGCATTACAAGTATTTTCTCGAATTATATTCCTGTCCAGTCCTAAACGGGAAAGAGACGTTTTACACGGCGTGCCTGATGTTCGCGGACGAGGACTACCGCATGGCGCAGATCATCCTGAATCTCTACAAGAAGGTCAAGAAGGACTCGCTCTTCTTCGTGCCGCAGTTCGACCTGAAGTTCGGCAAGTACGAGAAGGACACTACAGCCAGGATCATCAGTGAGAGGTTTGAGATGACCATATTTTAACAACTACTTCAGTTTGAAATGTGTACTCAGTTCACCCAAGCCGAAAACTGCCAAATTCAGCCTGAATGCTTGCATTATACGAGCACTTGTACAAAGCATTAGATAGAACATTGATGTCGTATTGTAGTGAAAACCTTTTTACGTAACTCATTATTTCTTTAAGTAATAATGTGGAGCAATGTTTCATTTGTTCATGCTTTTGTTTTGTAATAAAAACTAGTTGTTCTAATATTGAATCACGCCGAATACGATATAATAGTTGAAATAAACTTAGACACTGGTTTTAGAGTGTTAATTAACTAATAAAGTTGGAACCGATTTTTTGTGTGGACATTTTACGCTCATGCATTAAGCCCGGATTCCCTACGACACGCCTCATATCTCATTTCGCTGTTCCAGGTGCGGCCACAAGGTGATCTTCCTGCTGTCCCAGTACTTCCTGGCATCCAAGCTGTGCGAGTTCACCACCAACTACGCCGCGCAGAATGGTAAGGACACCCATGCAATGTATTGAGACCAACATTTATTCGGTTGCACGTTGTTTTTTCATAAAAAGACATTTACACTTTGCTAAGCTTAAAGGAGTGTGCCGTTAAATCATGATAGTCGATGCTGCCTGCACCGTTTTCTATAATTGTTTTATTTCCGGTCAATTTCTTAGACCTCCAACTGCAAGTATAAGCCTCAGATGCGCTGTTAGGAAAGGTTCGGCGAATATCCAAAATATATAGTATTCAACATAATGTGCAACATATAGAATGCTTTTATTGCAGGGACCAACAATGGGAACATAATTCCATTCCACTTAACACGTGACGTTGATCACGTGCCAAACGTGTTGAGAGGGATCGTTGGTATCCGGTGGTTCCGAGACATCACGAGGACGCATTCGTGGGAGATGCTGACAGAGGGACTCTTCAACACCGGGAAGGAGGACGAGAAATCGAAATCAAACCTTGAAGATCTGAAAAGGGAGGTAAAGAAAGTGGTGGATGAGAAGCGCGATTACTACCTTGCTGATCCCCCGTACGACTCGGACACGCCTGCTGCGGGGGAGCCCATACAGTTCGATGAACCGGAAGGAATTAGTGGACATTCGAGCATGCTGTCTGACAGTCTGATGGCGTGCCCTTCCGACAAAAAGACTAAGGTGAAGTTCAAGATGCTTCAGGCTGTCAAAAAGATTATTGTAGAAAAAGTACTGGGACTGAATGCCCATAAAGGGGAAAAGACGTCCTCAAAATATAGTGATAAACACGGGTGCTATTCTACGACTAGAGATAACAAAACATCTGAACATAAATGCCAACTTGGCTCAAGCGGTCAAGACTCATGTGCATCTACAAAGGCCAGTAACAGCCGAGTGAATATCACATCAACAATTAGCACTACGTCATCGGCATGTGAAAAGAGTGAACAGTCCAACAGTGATGAAATGGTTGAGCTTGTGGCACGAGGCGCCGCCTGTGGAGCGAACGAAGAGGAACAGACCGAGACTGATAGACTGCTAGAAACGCAAGATGAAAGTCTGAATGACAAAGACAGGAATGACTCTGAAGAAGACAATAGTCTTGCAACGGCTTTCCATTCTGCAAACTCGACAGTTGCTGTCGAGACTAATGAGGAAACTGTAGATGTTGTTGACAAGGTGGCTGAAACGGAGAATGTCGCTGAAAACATTTCGATCACAACTAATGAAGGCAGCAGTACACACGGCAACAAAGCAAAACAACACTCTTACGTAGTCTAGAGCGGAAAACACGCATTTAAGATATACCAGTGTAATGAAGTTATTAGGCAGCGAAATGTTAATGTAAATGCAAATGTATTGTTTATCTCGATGTCGATAGAAATTTGTTCTGCAATGTATATGTACATGTACTTTAATATTACATGTTAAATGTTTGAAACGTTGTTATTTTGTTTGAGACGTTGTTTACTATAACTAGTTTACTATATTAAACAGGTTTATGAAGTGGCTAGGGATGGCATATTATAACGTCAAATTAATCTGACACCATCATCACCAGGGACAGTAACAACAGAAGCCAGGAATGTTCTTGTATAGCCTGCATGTATTTCAGAATGTCTAAGTAACAACAGAAGCCAGGAATGTTCTTGTATAGCCTGCATGTATTTCAGAATGTCTAAGTAACAACAGAAGCCAGGAATGTTCTTGTATAGCCTGCATGTATTTCAGAATGTCTAAGTTACAATCACTACTTTGACATTGGATGGAACTAGGATCACGATGGCTGTAAATATACATTCCTTTAGCCAAATCTATCATACTTTTAAGAAATCATGCTTACTCTCTGTAATAATTAAAGTTTTAACCAGAAAATCACGTTGGCCAATTGTTTATCTTAGGCCAAAATTTCAAATTATTAGCCATTGGCAAAGTTGTTGAAAGCCAATGTGAGCCCTCTGTGACGATGGACGAACAAAAGGTGAACTGAACTGATACTCACCTGGGCTCGTATCCACCAACCAATTCTTAGACTTAAGTCATAAGAATAAAAAATATTCTTAACATTGTATACTGTTTTAGCTATGTTGGATCGATAGCATGATACTAACTGAGGTTATCTAGTGTTATAGTTCTTATGGATCGATAGCATGGGGCTTACTGAGACTATCTACTGTTCTAGTGCTGTTGGATCGACAGCAGGAGACTTACTGAGACTATCTTCTGTTCTAGCGCTGTTGGATCGATAGCATAGGAATTACTGAGACTATCTACTGTTCTAGCATTGTTGGATCGATAGCATGGGACTTACTGAGACTGTATACTGTTCTAGCTATGTTTGATCGATAGCATGATACTAACTGAGGTTATTTAGTGTTATAGCTCAGATGGATTGATAGCATGGGGCTTACTGAGACTATCTTCTGTTCTAGCGCTGTTGGATCGATAGCATAGGAATTACTGAGACTATCTTCTGTTCTAGCGCTGCTGGATCGATAGCATAGGAATTACTGAGACTATCTTCTGTTCTTGCGGTGTTGGATCGATATCATGAGACTTAGAGACTATCTACTGTTCTAACTCTGTTGGATCGATAGCATGAGACTTCTGAGACTATCTACTGTTCTAGCTCTGTTGGATCGGTAGCACGATACTTACTAAGACTAGCTACTGTTCCAGTTCTGTTGGATCAATAGCATGAGACTTACTGAGACCATATAGTTTACTGTTCTAGATCCGTTGTGTCGGTATCATGAGATTTACTGAGGCTGTCTCAGAGATTAAATATAACATCACTTAAATCGTAATTTTGTAAAATTTAACTATGCATTTCGTGTGTTGGAAGAGGATAATGTTATTTTACTTCAAATAATGCGGTTTCCAGGTAATCTCAGGTACTGTGAAGAGTTTATTTGAAATAAACACTTGGCACTATCAGATTCTATTTAATTTATGTACTTTAATTTTACATATAGAAATTCCGCGCTATAAATATACCGCAATTATACTTTCTGCGCCAGAATACCGGGTGTATATTTATAATAAACGTTAGAATAATCTCCATTCAGTCGTTTTACATAATATCGACATTCTAAATTGTGTCGAAATGTACATTTCTTTCGACTGTATTGCACACAGTGGAGGTGAACAAGGAAGTGC
Source organism: Congeria kusceri (assembly GCA_027627225.1). Lineage (NCBI taxonomy): Eukaryota > Metazoa > Mollusca > Bivalvia > Myida > Dreissenidae > Congeria > Congeria kusceri. The sequence goes on from CM051030.1 coordinate 52,281,244, forward strand.
GATGAATATGAGCAGCTAATAGCCCATGATGATTTGCAACGCGATAGGTGTAAATAGATATACCCTTGTTGAGTCAAGAAGACTCAACAACTACCAATAGATAATTGAAATTAGTTGTTGTGTCATGTTATTCTATTTAATTATACACTTGATGGTTTTATTATGCTATCACAAGGCCATGTGAGGGACTGTTCAATAAACTCGTTGGGTAACTTTCTCGTTTCTTTCATTATGTCTCCCCCATATTGATTTTGTGCTGGAAAATTGTAAGTATGGATGGATGGATGGATGGATGTATGGGCTCCTGAAAAAAATGTCTGCGCTTGTTCTCCGTAACCCCTGGTCAGATTTTGACGAAACTTCACAGGATTGATCAGTACCAAGTCTATTTGTGCTTTTCGTCGGCATGTCGTCGTCGGCAGATTTTTGGCGAAGTTATAAACCTTTGAAGTTTTTCACATAACAAACCTTGTCTGTGCTCTTTTCCGTAACCACTGGCATATCTACGGAATGTCATGATTGTTGGATTTTGGGGCGGAGTTATGGCGGTGCGTTGGGGGAGACATATGCTTGTTTTTTCAAAAACACACTCTAGTTTAAAATATAGATGAGGCATTTTGGTCATCACAACCTATGTTAGCTCATTTATATAACGATATTTACAAACTTAGAAATAACCATATGTGTCCCCTATGTATTGCGCGTTCAACCTATCACCCCGCTAAAATGTAAAAAAAACACAATGTTTTTGAAACACTTTTGAAGCCATACACGTATTCAGCTTCCCGAATCGACCTTGAACTTGTCCGAAATGCCAAAAAACACATCTAGTTACTAACAGTTCAGTGTAAATAATAGTTATTATCTGATTGTAGTCATATGGACAGAAAATCCTTTAATTTTGAGAGCCAACTATTCTGATATTGATTATTGATACTGTTTTCGGAAAATGCGCTTTTTATTGCCTAATATCATCTTTTTGTACTTGCCCCTTCATGCAGACGGGTGATAATTTTAACTTAGCCAATTAGATTTGAGTTGAAGCGGACGTTGTGCAAGTGGGTTATTTCGAAGACTGTCGTATAAAGTCAACAAAGTGCTGGAAGTCATACAATGGTAGAGCTCAGTAACGCCGCAGATGCGGGTCGAATAATGTCAGCAGACGCGTTTATGCGGTGATTTAAATTTATTATACGGTTAAAAAAACAAAAACATGTATATAACAACGATGGTAACACCATGACTACCACTATCATCATCATCATCATCACATCATCATCATCATCTGATATCATCATCATCATCATCGTTATCATCATTGGCCACGTTTATGCGGCGACAGAGCTCTCGTGTATTCATTTGGTTTGCCATTACTTGTTTGTTATAATTTAATTTTAAAACAAATCAAGAATCTTTTAAATCGTTAACGAACTTAAATATTCAGTATGCCATAAATATAATTTATAAAATTATGATGCACAATAACTATGCATGTATTGGCATTTCGTGACCGACGTATACAATAAATATTGCGTATAGAAATCAAATTAATCACCCCGTAACTATTTTCTTCCAATCTCATAAAAATCAAGTCCTAACAGTGTTAGGATCTGATGACATCGTATAACAGGTCACGTTCAAATGACCTTCCAAACAATAAAACATCAGCCCAGCTGCGCCCAATGAAATTGCCTTTTGCACAGCAATGTTAGGCCACGGTTTTTGAAAAGTGATGCATTTCCAGCTGATCCTCGGGATTAAATAATTTACAGTTTATGTTCACGGGGATAACAATGGATATAGTGGTACCTTAGGCGAGTAAACATCCAAAGTTCACGTTAATTTCGTGCATAGTATTTGTGGTTTATATATGGAGTTATACCGCAAGATTTTGAAGGCGACAGTTTGATTGGCTCCTAAAAAGGTCATCTGAACGTGACCCCTAATGCGAAATAATCAGATTCAGTCAGCGGATAATATAGTAACGTCAGACTGGAGATGATTTTTAATGAGATTGTTTATTCTTCCGACAACTTCCTATTTACAGTATTTTGTAATTGTCCGCTGAATTTTTGTATAAAAAAACGTTTTTGAAGTTTTAAGAAGTGTTGATCGACTCAGATCGTTGATTGCCGTCGGAAGTATTATACGATCCCAGTGTCATTATCCTAACTGTAAACAGCCCCACATCTGCGGTTTCTGTCGCGGGTCCCATCCAGCGTATGAATGTCGCAAGTCTACCAAAACCCAGGTCACCGACTCAGGAAACAAATCTGTCGCACTCGCAAGAAATACTGGTCGGTCTCTCTGGGCGGCGTCGTTCCTCCTGGTGGCGGTTTTTTGTCCGCCCAGACATGTCATTGCCTTGACGTAATACGTTATGATATACATATTATATGTGACAGTTTATGGTTTTGTATATTCATGTATATATTATGCTTTTAAAGCATTTTAAATAAATGCCCATTTTCAATCTACATGTTTTCAGTGTGTTTATTTCATGACATGCGAGTTCGACCTCGTGTTATGAACTTATTATTAATAGGTGCTAAGACAATACATAAATAATTTTTTATGGCCACATAAAAATATTTATGTCATTGTATTGCGATTTTATATAGGTCGGAATTATCATCATGTAATGGTATTATAAAGTACAGCATTTAGGAATAGAATAAATTTCTTTGTTCACATTATCAGCTAATCAAAGCCGTCCGTTCACACCACGTGACGCTTATCAGCCAATCGTAGCACTCACCAGCGTGCTCAAGCGCCCACCGTAGGGCGCATCAGTCATTCCTTTGTTTGTTGTTGGCGTGGGCAGTATGCACCGGAGTAGGTTCGTAAATACCATACGAGTCGAAAACGAGTCAATGCTATATTGTATAAGCGGAAACTTAGGGGAAGACACGAGTTAAACCAGGACGACTTTCAAACCTGTCCTACACGAAATTCAATACTTTTAAGTTTCATGTGTAAGCTAACTGCAAAAAGCACACATCGATTCAGTATTTTATGTCGGGTGGAATTTAATACCAGGAAGTTCAAGTACGTGTGATCATTTACTCATCGGGTTTAGGATTTATTCTCATGTGATTTTCACTGTTCTATGTATACGTTGGCACATGCTCGAAGTCGTTAAATATGCATCTTAAACGGTCGTATATTTATTCCAGGTGAAAACGTTGCGGTGGACTTCCGGTTTTTCGATTCTAAATTGAGACCTCGATATAGGCGACGCATGACGTGATAGACAGTGAAGAAGAACATTGGCAAGTGCTGAGACCGGAGATAGCGCCGCCGAACCAGACGTCACGAAAACGGCCACGGCAGTTGAAGTAGGCGCCGTTGGAACCAACGAGCCCAACCAGCGGAATATTTATGGCGGTGGGAGCAGCGGCGGGCCGAAACCAGACAAAGAGCAGATAAACATAGAGCTAGGAAAGCTAGAAACAAATATAAAATCGGTTGAAGACATACCAGAGATTTTACGCAATGCACCTCTCACATGCTTAAAAGAGGAAACCAAACAAAGTATGATGTTTTTTCTGGACCCCGAAAGCGATGTTACGACGGATGACGGTAAATGCAAGGATTACCGAGGTGTCGCCGAGTGGGCGAATCTGGACACGGCGTTCTGCAAGTACATCTCAGACATCGGGCTCAAGAACAAGATCAACGATGTCCTCAGCATGTGGATCAAGGGGTCCGATGAGCGGCGGATACCCGACCCCACCATCGGCAATCTGAGGCAGTGTCTAATAGACATTGAGCGGCCGGACGCCCTGAGCACATTGGCCCCTAAAATAGGTAACACTCTTTAGTAGGCCTATTCGCTGGCAACGCGCGCATTGTGAGCGTGTGTATTCTCAGACGTATTCCTTAGACTGATGACCATAAAATTAACTTAATGTCAAACGTTTAACCAATGAAAACAGTTGTTACATATATGAGCTACGATTGCTGTTACATAGTAAGACTAAGATTAGTTTTTAGACTGCGGCGATAACCGGAGTCATTAGTACCGCAAATCGAAAGCAAGTTTTGCTTTTGACATGGCAAATTGCACGGTGACCTCCCCTGCTTCTCTGCTTGCAATATCGTGGAACAGGGGATATCACTGATCGCACGCCAATGAACTGCGAAACGATTCCTTGCTATCAGTGGATTTGTCCACGAAATACTATCAATAAATTAATTTAGAGATTGCTATGGACAGGGGACAAGAAATGATCCGATTTAATCCATTGCGAACAATCAACATATCGAGCCTTTTATTTCAAATTTACAAGTACATAACCTTTAATGCCAATTCGGTATGTTTCCTTGTATGTGTTACGAACTTGTAACGTTTCGTGACTTTTAACTTCATTTATGATCCGCAGTCTTTCAGCGTTCAACGCTTTAAGAATGTGTGTAGTCACGGGGCCGGGTGATTTGCGTGCAATGTGTGTTGAAATGATACATTCTGACAGGTTTTGTTTGTTGACCATTGTTGGTATGGAAGTTCTCCAATAAACTCGACTGCTAAAGTTTAAAATGTTGACCATTCATTCTTAGCCAAAACATACTTTGCGCGAGACAACAATTTTAATGACTCCGTAATAATTAGTACATTTATTTCATACGTACCGTTACTCCCACGATGTATTTGAATTTGACTAATATCACGGTGACAACCGAGGAATGCGCACTAGTTTTTTTTTTCGTTTTCATTTTACGCTTGACTTGGCGGTTACACAGGTAGCTTCTTTGTTTAACTTACTTGCATGTTGCAATCTGTTCCGGCTATTAAGTGGTTATAACGGGAGAATTTTATTGAGATATTTATGTACTACTGACGACATAAATAAACATGTACACTTTTGTGACGTAAAACAATGCCCATCAAACTAAATATTGATTAACCAAATTTAGTTCACAGTATTGTGCTTTCAAATGCCCATTGGCTTCCATGTGCGGTATTTCAATGATTATAAAGGGAGTCACCAGTAAATCCATACTGCTACAATTGGAGTAATAGTCAATAGCCAAAAGCTAATCTGTCTAGGTCCACCAGTTGCAAATATACCCTATTCTGTCTTAGTCAAAAGTGGAGCCAATAAAACCATTCTGTCTCAGTCCACTTGTAGCCAATAGACTCTGTGTTAGTCCACCTGTAGCCAATAGCCCTATCTGTCTTAGTCCACCTGTAGGCAATCGACCCATTCTGTCATAGTCCATTTGTAGCCAATAGACCCAATCCGGCTATGTTCACTTGTAGCCAGTAGAACCATTATGTCTTAGTCTAAGGGAAATCAGTCAACCCATTCTGTCTTAGGCAGAGTGAAACTATATTGTCATAGTAAAATTGTAAGTCAGTAAAACGCATTCTGACTTAGTCCAATTGTAACCAATGGACCCATTCTGTCTTGTCCAATTGTAGCCAATGAATCTATTCTGTCTTAGCCCAGTTGTAGCCAATGAACACATTCTGTCTTCTCCAATTGTAGCCAATGGACCCATTATGTCTTGTCCAATTGTAGCCACTGGACCCATTCTGTCTTAGCCCAGTTGTAGCGAATGAACCCATTCTGTTTTTATCCGAGTTGTAGGCAATGAACCCATTATGTCTTAGCCCAGTTGTAGCCAATGAACCCATTCTGTCTAAGCCCAGTTGTAGCCAATGGACCCATTCTGTCTTAGCCCAATTGTAGCCAATGAACCCATTCTGTCTTAGCCCAGTTGTGGCCAATAAACCCATTCTGTCTTAGCCCAGTTGTAGCCCATGGACCTATTCTGTCTTAGCCCATTTGTAGCGAATGAACCCATTCTGTCTTAGCCCAGTTGTAACCAGTAGGACAATTCTGTCTTAGCCCAATTGTAGCCAATGAACCCATTTTTTTGTCTTAACCTAGTTGTAGCCAATGGACCCATCCTATCTTAGTCCAGTTGTAGCCAATGAACCCATTCTGTCTTAGCCCAGTTGTAGGCAATGAACACATTCTGTCTTAGCCCAGTTGTAGCAAATTAACCCATTCTCTCTTAGCCCAGTTGTAGCCATTAAACCCATTATGTCTTAGCCCAGTTGTAGCCAATGAACTCATTTTGTCTTCTCCAATTGTAGCCAATGAACCCATTCTGTCTTAGCACAGTTGTAGCCAATGGACCAATTATATTTGAGGTCAAAGTCAGTCAATACATGTTTTTGTCTTATTCGAATAGAGCTGTAGATTCAATTTTAGAGTATTTGCCCACTCATGTGCCATCTACAATAATAATATTCAGTATATTTATACTAGGGATGTCAACGAATATTCGAATATTCAAATACTCGATCGAATATTTGATACTTATTTATAGTGCTTGAACTACGATGTGTGCAATAAACTTCAACATCCTTTATAGTCGCTGTTATTTAAGATGAATAAATTGAACATTTTCATACAAATCTGACCTTGAAATATGTAACACGAGCATATTTCGGATGTATTAATCTTATCTATTCTTCCCCCCCCGTATCCACCCCCCCCCCCCCCCACCAGCTCGTGACGCGATAGCCTGGCAGAAGACGTGTCTAGAGGCCCGGTCGGAGCAATCTCAGATGCAGGACACTTCCTGGCAGCTCACTCGGCACGATGGTATGTAACCGTAGCTTGACCGAATGACGTGTCCACAATCATAGCTGTATTGGTTAGATACCAGTAAATCATTGTGCATCCCTCCGTGGTCCATTCGAAAGTAGTGCCTATTTCTAAAGAGTTCATTTTCTCTTCTGGTATAAAAGCCATTTAGCAATCTCATACATGCCTTTTGTGGTTATTTCTTATATCCCACGTGTGTCTGGAACATTTTGGTGTACTTCATTCGAGGCTAACTTGAATGGTGAACTTTTGGGATTTGTTTACCGTGGTATGGGGGTTTTGTCGAAAATGACTTCCGAAACAGTGTTTTTTACCGGTGCCTGCATTAAGGCGAGATGCATTTTCTTAGCAGTAACATGACATATCTTTTATTGCAATTTTTGGAAGAGGAATAATTTATCTTTAAACTGATACGGTGCTTGCACAATCTGAAATAAAGGAAAGGCTAGAAAAATGCTTGGAAAGTTCGCCGTTATATAATGGAACCCTATGGGAATTGGAATTACTGGTATATAACATATTTCTATAATTTGTTGAGTATAAATTATTCATGTTTTATTTTGCTAAGAGGCATGCTTGCAAGTTTCAGTTTCACATTTTGTAAGTACGAGATTTATACGAGGTTTTAATGCGTGAGTTTACACTTAGAAATTAAACATTGCACAGTCACATGCATTACAAAGCATTGCCCGCTAGATGAAAATGAGTCACTTTTATATGACTAGTGATTTTTTTTTTTTTTTACATGTGTTGACAATTCTTCTTATCGCGCTATTCTTACTATATACGTATGGTTTGTAAAATCAATGTAATTGCCTTAATTCAAATTTCAATATCGATTTTAATTAATAAATTTTGTCAAGTACAAGCTAAGATTAATATAGGCGATAACCAAATTATTAGCTAATTTCGGAGGCGATTATTCGCAATATTATTTTGTTGTTGTTATTTTTACATATAGTATAAGTACGTAATATATAATGTACATAATATATTCTTGACAATGTTGAGTTTGTGACTTTTGATGACATTCTATAAAATGAAGGTTTACGGATTGGCATTCTTTAACAATGCTATTCAGAAAATAGTGGGTGGGTTGTTAATAAACGCGGATCGTGCATGAATTAAATCACAATATCAAAATATCTGCATACCTGTTAGAATTATAATCACTTCAAATAAACGTTACAATTCAGTGGTATGTAACCCTGTGTGGACCTGTCTACAGCCGACCGAGTGTTCTATCTCATCTAGCCTATAAAATAACACGCGCATGCACGTGCTTGTAGTGGCGATGAACAAGAAGACATTTTACACGTGCTGCCTCGTGTTTGCGGACGAAGACGAGGGAATGGCGCGTGTCATTATGCGCCTGTTCACGAAATGCTATCCAGACTCGATATTTTTCCTGCCCCAGTTTGATTTGAAGAGTGGGAAGTACGAGCTGCAAGCCACGGCACAGGTCATCCAGGAGAGGTAAAGCCAGATATCATTATATTATACCTTATCTTTATTATGTTTTCTTGTCAATTTTTGCATTGTAAACATCCGCTCACATACTAAGATCCCGTGGTCTGAACACCTGGAGACATACCCAATGAAAGTCAAAATGACAGAAAATAATGCTTGAAAAAGCGACTTTATACCAGTCGCGCTGCGCAATACATTGTTTACTGATTAGTTGACTAAAAGGGTAACAGGGGATTATTTTCAATCGGTCTTCCTAATGTCTTCATGCATAGCGTATTTTACGAGTTGATTTTAATCAGACTGAAGACGATGCAGTTAATTTTGAGTCGACCATACAATTTGTATTTGTACGCACGTTCACTTCTCCACAACCGTACGCAGTCACTTTTGTACGGCGCACAGTAACATGTATACAGACAATAGTATGCACATTTCTATCTTACGCGTAACCAAATATATGTTAAATTTACTCGTAGTGTTAGTGACAATTTTATGATGACCAAAAATATGCTGTTGCCACATTTAGGCCTACAACTACTTGTTTACAAATACAAATAGTTTTAATGTTTTGTTTAACGTCATCGTGTTTACTTTACTATTGTTGTTGCTGTTACTTGGCTGTAATTGGTGACATACTGGCCTGTTGTTGTTGTTACTAGCGTGTTGCTGTTGTAGGTGCCACGGCAAGGTGGTGTTCATTGTGTCCGAGTACTTCGCCTCCTCGCCCGTCTGTCTGTTCACGGTCCGGTTTTGCAAGGAGTTGGACATGGGTAAGGACAGGGACGCGTTTTCACCAACCCATTCTTAGACTTAACAGGGGCCCGTTTTCAACAACCCATTCTTATATTTGACAGGGGCCCGTGTTCACCAACCCATTCTTAGACTTGAAACGGGCCCGTTTTCACAACCCAATTCATAGAATTGACAGGGGCCCGTTTTCACCGACCCATTCTTAGACTTGACATGGGCCCGTTTTAACCGACCCATTCTTATATTTGAGAGGGGCCCGTGTTCACCGAGACTTGACAGGGGCCCGTTTCACCACCCAATTCATAGAGTTGACAGGGGCCCGTTTTCTGCGACCCATTCTTAGACTTGACAGGGTCGCGTTTTCACCACCCAATTCATGGAGTTGACACGGGCCCGTTTTCACCACCCAATTTATAGAGTTGACAGGGGCCCGTTTTCAGCGACCAATTCTTAGACTTGACAGGGGCGCGTTTTCACCACCCAAGTCATGGAGTTGACACGGGCCCGTTTTTACCACCCAATTCATAGAGTTGACACGGGCCCGTTTTCACCACCCAAATCATGGAGTTGACACCGGCCTCTTTTCACCACCCAATTCATAGAGTTGACACGGGCCCGTTTTCACCACCCAGTTCATAGAGTTGACACGGGCCCGTTTTCACCACCCAATTCAAGGAGTTGACACGGGCCCGTTTTCACCACCCAATTCATAGAGTTGACAGGGGCCCGTTTTCACCACCCAATTCATAGAGTTGATAGGGGCCCGTTTTCACCACCCAATTCATAGAGTTGACAGGGACCCGTTTTCACCGACCCATTCTTAGACTTGACAGGGGCCCGTTTTCACAACCCAATTCATAATGTTGACAGGGACCCGTTTTCACCGACCCATTCTTAGACTTGACACGGGTCCGTTTTCACCAACCCATTCTAAGACTTAAGAATAAAGAACGGACTTGTGCGTTCGATCGCGTATATGCTTGTTACCAATACGGATAACGTTATTAAGAAATCGTTCTAAATGCAGAATGCTGTAAAATGTCAATAGAGTTGATGTTTCATTATAAACATCTTAGAACATAACAGTTTTATTTATTCTTACGCCTTAAGTATAATAATAGCTTGTTGAATACGGGCCAGGGTGTCCACGTCTTGTAGCAGTTTTAGGCAGAAATTATAGGTTTTGTTTCCAAGCTGCTCTCTTTAAAGGGACTATGTCATCGAAAAAGGCCTCAAGGGGGCAATTTCTTAAAACATTCTGAAATTCAGTTATTTGTACTGACATATAATAATGGTTAAAGCAGGGTATATATAATAAAAAAAGAGTGCACGCATTCTGAGATAAAAATCAATTTATAGTATGGGTCTTGTTTGTTTGGCCCTTTTCATGTTTATATTTTGATGTCATAATTGTGAGTATTTTCTATAACCATGGTTTACACTCTACTTTTACCAAGCATTATAGCGCAGTTGGTTAAAGCGCTGTCTTTTGTCATTTCTAAATCGTGAGTTCGATCCCTGCTTGGTGTTTTTAATTTTCAGACTTTTTTGCAAATTTGTTTTTATCAAATATCTTATTGTGTAACAATATAATGGTATATTTATTTCATGCACATGTCTTTATTATGCGCATTTCTATCATATAATATCATTTATAGTGTAATAGGAATCTAATTTTTCGATGGCATAGTCCCTTTATATGGATTTGTTCACAGATTTTAGTATTTTTGAAAAATAATAATTAATGGCAAACATGCAAAGTTGAACTTGACGTAAATGCGTAATTTGATTATAACAAGCTGTTTAGAATAACTATAAACACTCAAAAGCTTAATTACTATTTTCCAGCTGCATGTATGCATGGTTCAGATGTATTATACAAAATTATTTCCTTGTCATTCGATATTCGAAGTGGTGTTCATTATGTGTACACACGTATTATTATTTCTTCTTGATAGACTCCAACGAGGGGAATCTCCTCCCAGTCATCCTGACGAGTAACGAGCAAGACATCCCGCACGTTCTCAGGGGCATACACGTTCTAAAATGGTACAGCAGAACAATGCGGCGGCGTTTTCTAGAACAATTAGTAGAAGTTGTCCTCTCGCACTGTATAGCTCCCGAAGAGTATGACGAGATTAAAGCGCGACTAGAGACGCTGCTAGACGAGCACGGGAGGGAGTACCTCTGTGACCCACCCTCCGCTTAAGGCATCCCGCCCGCGCAGCCTCGGTATGTGTTCTACCCGGAACCCGACCCCCGCTACTCCGCGACGCGTTCCAGCCCCCGAACAATGTCGACATCGAGGACGATCCTTTGATTGGCGATATCGGTCCTGCGAACAGAACTGCCGGTGGACGCAATGGAAGATCTCGCGGCTTACTGAGTTCTTTTAGAAGATTGTTTAAAATAAATCGCTGAACTGATACTGGTTGTGATTCTAGACAATCCTCGTCACCACAGAGTATTCACAAGTGTTTGGGTTTGTATCCACCTACATGTATATTATATATGTGTGTGTATATATATATATATATATATATATATTCCATAAGTGATGTAAGCATATACATAGAATATATATCATTTTAAATTAATTTCGCCGTGAAAACCCGACAGCAATATATCTATATTTATTCTACTCGTTTATAATTAAGGCATTTACTGCAATGACTGAATATATATATAAACTCACATTATAAACATTATGATTGAACGCAGGTAAAACTTCGGTGGGTACATGTTAACCAAAAGACGGGACATAAATAAAATAACGAGAAACCCTGTTTAAGGTCGTTTAAACACTTAACATTTTGCTCTAGATCTTTTAACGAAAACGCAACGATAATGTGAAAGCAAACTATTTATTTCTTTTACCATGATATCATTATATTGATCATGAACATGCGTGTATGTCGGTCAAGTTATTAATTATCTCAAATGACTCAGGCTTGCACGTCAATGTGACGTCGTCTGTGCGTGAATTTACGTCACACAGCAGACGACTACTTTACTCACTTGGACGTTTTGGTAGTTGTAAACCTCGAGTGTTTGGAGCTCAATAAGTCAATATAAGGCATTTTCTTCGTTTGTTGTATTTCAGACTTTATATCAATGCATGTGTGTTCATTTCTTTTATATCACGAAGGTTCTTCCAACACTGTATTTAGCGAGTGCGTATATATTGCCCGTGAGTCTCTGATTTCCTGTTATAATACTCACTAGAAGCTGCAAATATTTTGAATATTGTATGAGACTTATACTTCGTTAGGTGTGAAACATTTGTGTATTATATGTTGTTTTTTTTAATGCAGATATACTCTCTATGCACTAGTACGTAGTACATTTTACAGGAAATTAACCGCTTTCTGTTTAAACACTCGTTATGTACAGTCAAAACGCGATACTACGAAAAAGAACGGGGACACTGATTTGTTCGTAGTATCGCGTTTTTCGTAGTATCGCATCTTTCGGAAATTACGGTAGTGACGTGATTATTCTTACATTTGGTGTTAATTTGCGTCATATTGTAGCGTTGACGACCAAGAACAATTTAAAGTATTTACATTTGACAATACGTTTGTTTACGTATTCCATTATAAATAAAAAAGAATAAAATCTACGCACAGTAATAGAATTCGCAATGACATAATCATCGGCAAATACGAAAGTCATTTAGTCAAACGCAAATCTCACACGGTATCATTTAAAGTGTCTGAAAATGGTAACTAACCGTGTTAACAACAATCTTTGTCCTTGGTGCAAACAAACTGGCTAGGTGTCAGACTGGGCAGATGTGTGAAATTTTGGTCGAGAAGGTGTGAAAAGTATCCGTGACAATATGATTCGTAGTATCGCGTTGACATTTCAATACAAACACTTTGAAGGGATTGGATAATTTATTCGTTGTAACGCATCTTTCGTTGTATCACGAAATCTTTTTATAGCTAAAAATAGAAGGAAAACGGACGGGACCGGCAGCCGTATTCGTATTATCCCGTAATTTCGTAGTATCGCGATTCGCAGTTTTACTTTCACTCAGAACACATCCCCTATGTGGTTTTATCCATAAATACAGGTACTATTTTAACCAGGTTTCCAAACCAAACATATTTGTATACGATTTTAATGGATTTTGTATGAATGTGTAGATCAACATATGTATGAAATGTAGTCGTGTAAACCTTCAATGTATTTGGAAGACTCGTGTATGTTAATGGAAACTGGACTTTCCAGAGAAATACCGGTACGTTATGAAATATATGTGTTGTATTTGCATTGAAATCCATGCCTGCGTTTATATTTCTGTTTAATTTGCAGTATAAATCTAGTATCTACTTTGTATTGTTATCACACACTTACTTGTATATAGATTACCGATAATAATTCCCTGGAGGATATGAGTCGTGTCGTGGAAAAACCGGGCTTACTGTATTTGCGTAACTGTGTCCCGGATTAGCCTGTGCAGTCCGCACAGGCCAAGTCCAGGACGACACCTTCCGCTTTTATGGTAATTTCTGTTTCAATGAAGTTTCTTCTAAAGATAAATCCACCGTTGGCGGAAAGTGTCGTGATGGATTAGCCTGTGCGGACTGCACAGGCTAATCCGGGACGACACTTTACCCACATGCAGTAAGCACGTGTTTCCCACGACACGCCTCATGTAATGCTTTAGTTTGTGATTTCGTAGACCGTCGTCCGTTAACACTTCGTCTTGTTAGAGACTACTTGTTGTTTTGTATGATCATATTTAACAATCATTTCTCACTTGTTAGTGTCTTGAAATGCCTCATTGGAATACAAACTCCCTTCCATAAGCACAACCTATTGAAAAATAAACACAAATTTATCTCCGTTGTAATGTAAACACATAATTTTATTTCAAACCTGGGGCCACATTCCAGAAACATCTTAAGTTTATCTTAATGTATTTTTAGTTAAGTTCCAGTTTAGTAAGGTAATATTTTGAAAACTACATACAAATTAGTGATTCCAATTATAGTTATTAAAGTAAATACATGTAGTAGTTAATAATAAGATGGTAATTGGTAAAACGCATATAAAAATTCCATGTTTAAATGTAATACAATGTTAAAGAAATATGACGAGTTTAAGGTTAAGGTTAGGATTTCACTTGAGATGTTTCTGGAATACGAACCCAGGTCGTTATATAGTGTGTTGCTATAAGTTAAATTACTGACGAACTATGTTCAGGTGATTAGAAAATGGCTATTTATAAATGCATATTGCAGTTTATTATACTCGTATCTTTAACTTGTTTTCTTATTACACATCCATGTTTGGAATACATGTATTGTACGTTAAAATATTTTTCTTTAGAATGTTAACGGTACGCTCTATTTTATATTATACGTTACGCTCGTATGTATTGAAATAAAACGTCAATGAAATATGTTTTTCAAGTATTATTTATTACGGTCCATAATGGCACATATTACATGTACAAATAGTCTTTATACAGCTAACGAGCGATCAAAGTCTGCATGAATATCTTTGTAGGGCCTAATAATTGTAAAGGTAAATAATTACATCACATCTAAGAGAATTTTTTTTTGTACATACCGGTACACCGATGATGTATCAAGGATCTCGTAGGCTGAATTCTGCAATCTCGGACAGAGACAACTTGACAACAAGTTATTTAATTGTCCAATCTTTTTTTTACAGTTACTGTTTATGATACGTTTTAATTCGTTTTGTAATACAAGCGGATTTACATACTTGACACGGAACAGGTTCTCTGTTATAATCGGAGGCATTTCCGAGCCCGCACATTGCAAGAGAAGAATGGTAGCTTTATATGCGGTAACTAGTCAGTGTTTCTACATTGCAGAGGTTTTAGGTACACATCCAATATGCTACCTGATGTGACACATATGTTAGATTGCTCATTTACAGCAATTTATGAGTTTGAATTGAAATACGGAAAATTAAAGAAAGTGATATTACAGCAATTTATGAGTTTGACTCAAAATACGGAAAATTACGAAAGTAACATGGTATTGTCTCTCACAAGTGTATCACGTACGAGTACTTAAGTAAATGTTATATTGTTTGTTGGTCCACTTTGTTTGCCTTTACCTACTGATGTTTACAACCGAGTGGGGCGGTAGACTTAGTTTGGTCATCGTATGTGTGCACATACCGTTGGTAAACACATTTGATGAACATTGTAGATATGTA
This sequence comes from Congeria kusceri, assembly GCA_027627225.1. Lineage (NCBI taxonomy): Eukaryota > Metazoa > Mollusca > Bivalvia > Myida > Dreissenidae > Congeria > Congeria kusceri. The sequence continues at coordinate 52,296,291 of CM051030.1, forward strand.
CCCATCAGATATATTCATCTGCAGGAATACATGTACCTCTAATGTTAACTAGGTGAATGGGTCCCACTATAATATGTACCGGGTAGACTTCATGGCATTTTGCTTCCCACTGCCACTGTGCATGTACGGATAATAAAGCGGAGAATAAATAACGTGTGTATAATTTATAAGAAACAATAATTGCATTTATATTTTTTACCAATACAGTCCTCTACGGGAAAATGACGCGCTATACACGGCGTGCCTGATGTTAGCGGACGAGGACCACCGCATGTATCGCCTGTATATGAATAAAATTATATGTATATGAACACATGGTAGTTAAACATACATTTTATGCATTCCTGAATGGGAAAAAGACTACACGGCGTGCGTGTCTGATGTTCGCCGACGAGCATTACCATGACCTTTATTAAAATGACCTTTTAAGATCTACAAGTCACAAGTATTACAAGTATTTTCTCTAATTATATTCCTGTCCAGTCCTAAACGGGAAAGAGACGTTTTACACGGCGTGCCTGATGTTCGCGGACGAGGACTACCGCATGGCGCAGATCATCCTGAACCTCTACAAGAAGGTCAAGAAGGACTCGCTCTTCTTCGTGCCGCAGTTCGACCTGAAGTTCGGCAAGTACGAGAAGGACACTACAGTCAGGATCATCAGTGAGAGGTTTGAGATGATCATATTTCAACAAGTACTTCAGTTTGAAATGTGTACTCAGTTCACCCAAGCCGAAAACTGCCATTTTCAGCCTGAATGCTTGCATTATAGGAGCACTTGTCCAAAACATTAGATAGAAAATTGATTTCGTATTGTAGTGAACACCTTTTTACGTACCGTTACATATCTCATTATTTCTTTAAGTAATAATCTGGAGCAATGTTTCATTTGTTCATGCTTTTGTTTTGTAATAAAAACTAGTTGTTCTAATATTGAATCACGCCGAATAATATATAATAGTTGAATTAAACTAAGACACTGGTTTTAGAGTGTTAATTAACTAATAAAGTTGGAACCAAATTTTGTGTGGACATTTTACGCTCATGCATTAAGCCCGGGTTCCCTACGACACGCCTCATATCTCATTTCGCTGTTCCATATGCGGCCACAAGGTGATCTTCCTGCTGTCCCAGTACTTCCTGGCATCCAAGCTGTGCGAGTTCACCACCAACTACGCCGCGCAGAATGGTAAGGACGCCCATGCAATGTATTGAGCCCAACATTTATTCGGTTGCACGTTGTTTTTTCATAAAAAGACATTTACACTTTGCTAAACTTAAAGGAGTGTGTCATTAAATCATAATAGTCGATGCTGCCTGCACCGTTTTCTATAATTGTTTTATTTCCGGTCAATTTCTTAGACCTCCAACTGCAAGTATAAGCCTCAGATGCGCTGTTAGGAAAGGTTCGGCGAATATCCAAAATATATAGTATTCAACATTATGTGCAACATATAGAATGCTTTTATTGCAGGGACCAACAATGGGAACATAATTCCATTCCACTTAACACGTGACGTTGATCACGTGCCAAACGTGTTGAGAGGGATCGTTGGTATCCGGTGGTTCCGAGACATCACGAGGACGCATTCGTGGGAGATGCTGACAGAGGGACTCTTCAACACCGGGAAGGAGGACGAGAAATCGATATCAAACCTTGAAGATCTGAAAAGGGAGGTAAAGAAAGTGGTGGATGAGAAGCGCGATTACTACCTTGCTGATCCCCCGTACGACTCGGACACGCCTGCTGCGGGGGAGCCCATACAGTTCGATGAACCGGAAGGAATTAGTGGAGATTCGAGCATGCTGTCTGACAGTCTGATGGCGTGCCCTTCCGACAAAAAGACTAAGGTGAAGTTCAAGATGCTTCAGGCTGTCAAAACGATTGTAGAAAAAGTACTGGGACTGAATGCCCATAAACGGGAAAAGACGTCCTCAAAATATAGTGATAAACACGGGTGCTCTTCTACGACTAGAGATAACAAAACATCTGAAAATAAATGCCAACTTGGCTCTAGCGGTCAAGACTCGTGTGCATCTACCAAGGCCAATAACAGCCGAGTGAATATCACATCAACATTTAGCACTACGTCATCGGCACGTGAAAAGAGTGAACAGTCCAAGAGTGGTGAAATGGTTGAACTTGTTGCACGAGGCGCCGCCTGTGGTGCGAACGAAGAGGAACAGACCGAGACTGATAGACTGCTAGCAACGCAAGATGAAAGTCTGAATGACAAAGACAGGAATGACTCTGAAGAAGACAATAGTCTTGCAACGGCTTTCCATTCAGCAAACTTGACAGTTGCTGTCGAGACTAATGAGGAAACTGTAGATGTTGTTGACAAGGTGGCTGCAACGGAGAATGTCGCTGAAAACATTTCGATCACAACTAATGAAGGCAGCAGTACACACGGCAACAAAGCAAAACAACACTCTCACGTAGTCTAGAGCGGAAAACACGCATTTAAGATATACCAGTGTAATGAAGTTATTAGGCAGCGAAATGTTAATGTAAATGCAGATGTATCGTTTATCTCGATGTCGATAGAAATTTGTTCTGCAATGTATATGTACATGTACTTTAATATTACATGTTAAATGTTTGAAACGTTATTATTTTGTTTGACACGTTGTTTACTATAACTAGTTTACTATATTAAACAGTTTTATGAAGTGGCATGAGATGGCATATTATAACGTCAAATTAATCTGACACCATCATCACCAGGGACAGTAACAACATAAGCTAGGAATGTTCTTGTATAGCCTGCATGTATTTCAGAATGTCTAAGTTACAATCACTACTTTGACATTGGACGGAACTAGGAATCACGATGACTGTAAATATAAATTCCTTTAGCCAAATCGATGATACTTTTAAGAAATCATGCTTACTCTCTGTAATAATTAAAGTTTTAACCAGAAAATCACGTTGGCCAACTTTGTATCTTAGGCCAAAATTTCAAATTATTAGCCATTGGCAAAGTTGTTGAAAGCCAATGTGAGCCCTCTGTGACGATGGACTAAACGAACAAAAGGTGAACTGAACTGATACTCACCTGGGCTCGTATCCACCAACCCATTCTTAGACTTAAGTCATAAGAATAAAAAATATTCTTAACATTGTATACTGTTTTAGCTATGTTGGATCGATAGCATGATACTAACTGAGGTTATCTAGTGTTATAGCTCTTATGGATCGATAGCATGGGGCTTACTGAGACTATCGACTGTTCTAGCGCTGTTGGATCGATAGCATAGGAATTACTGAGATTATCTACTGTTCTAGCATTGTTGGATCGATAGCATAGGAATTACTGAGACTATCTACTGTTCTAGCATTGTTGGATCGATAGCATGGGACTTACTGAGACTGTATACTGTTCTAGCTATGTTTGATCGATAGCATGATACTAACTGAGGTTATTTAGTGTTATAGCTCTGATGGATTGATAGCATGGGGCTTACTGAGACTATCTTCTGTTCTTGCGCTGTTGGATCGATAGCATAGGAATTACTGAGACTATCTTCTGTTCTAGCGCTGCTGGATCGATAGCATAGGAATTACTGAGACTATCTTCTGTTCTTGCGGTGTTGGATCGATATCATGAGACTTAGAGACTATCTACTGTTCTAACTCTGTTGGATCGATAGCATGAGACTTTCTGAGACTATCTACTGTTCTAGCTCTGTTGGATCGGTAGCACGATACTTACTAAGACTATCTACTGTTCTAACTCTGTTGGATCGATAGCATGAGACTTTATGAGACTATCTACTGTTCTAGCTCTGTTCGATAGGTAGCATGATACTTACTAAGACTATCTACTGTTCCAGTTCTGTTGGATCAATAGCATGAGACTTACTGAGACCATATAGTTTACTGTTCTAGATCCGTTGTGTCGGTATCATGAGATTTACTGAGGCTGTCTCAGAGATTAAATATAACATCACTTAAATCGTAATTTTGTAAAAGTTAACTATGCATTTCGTGTGTTGGAAGAGGACAATGTTATTTTACTTTAAATAATGCTGTTTCCAGGTAATCTCAGGTACTGTGAAGAGTTTATTTGAAATAAACACTTGGCACTATCAGATTCTATTTAATTTATGTACTTTAATTTTACATATAGAAATTCCGCGCTATAAATATACCGCAATTATACTTTCTGCGCCAGAATACCGGGTGTATAATTATAATAAACGTTAGAATAATCTCCATTCAGTCGTTTTACATAATATCGACATTCTAAATTGTGTCGAACTGTACATTTCTTTCGACTGTATTGCACACAGTGGAGATGAACAAGGAAGTGCGATGAATATGAGCAGCTAATAGCCCATGATGATTTGCAACGCGATAGGTGTAAATAGATCTACCCTTGTTGAGTCAAGACTCAACAACTACCAATAGATAATTGAAATTAGTTGTTGTATCATGTTATTCTATTTAATTATACACTTGATGGTTGTATTATGCTATCACAAGGCCATGTGAGGGACTGTTCAATAAACTCGTAGGGTAACTTTCTCGTTTCTTTCATTATGTCTTCCCCATATTGATTTTGTGCTGGAAAATTGTAAGTCTGGATGGATGGATGGATGGATGTATGGGCTCCTGAAAAAAATGTCTGCGCTTGTTCTCCGTAACCCCTGGTCGGATTTGACGAACTTCACAACTTTAATAGCCTTAGGTCAATGCGAAAGTCTTCAATATTAATTTTTGAATACTGATACGTTTTTGTTGTTGCTACAGATAGCCAATATCCATGTGCACATGCCTGCAGTGCCTGCTGTAGGAAAGGTTGAATGTGTCCTGTCGCCTTCAAACAATACTGTTTTATTTAAGATCATCAGTTTACTATATAATTTGTTCCAATAAATATATTTCAAAGAAGAAACATAAATCATATTTAACATGATGGTTTTAGTTTTATGGAAGCGATAAACCGAAAATGGAGTCAGTTATTGATGACGGTGTCGATGCACTGGAGAAAGCAGTTGATAATATGGATAATGCATTCGAACTGGCCATTGCCGGGTATGCGCTGGTACTCGCTAAAAGTAGCAAAGTTGGAACCGTCAGGATTGGTCAGCGCTAAGTCTAGTTGTGCATATCGTCGGCATGTCGTCGTCGGCAGATTTTTGGCGAAGTTATAAACCTTTGAAGTTTTTCACATAACAAACCTTGTCTGTGCTCTTTTCCGTAACCACTGGCATATCTACGGAATGTCATGATTGTTGGATTTTGGGGCGGAGTTATGGCGGTGCGTTGGGGGGAGACATATGCTTGTTTTTTCAAAAACACACTCTAGTTTAAAATATAGATGAGGCATTTTGGTCATCACAACCTACGTTAGCTCATTTATATAACGATATTTACAAACTTAGAAATAACCATATGTGTCCCCTATGTATTGCGCGTTCAACCTATCACCCCGCTAAAATGTAAAAACACACAATGTTTTTTAAACACTTTTGAAGCCATACACGTATTCAGCTTCCCGAATCGACCTTGAACTTGTCCGAAATGCCAAAAAAACACATCTAGTTACTAACAGTTCAGTGTAAATAATAGTTATTATCTGATTGTAGTCATATGGACAGAAAATCCTTTAATTTTGAGAGCCAACTATTCTGATATTGATTATTGATACTGTTTTCGGAAAATGCGCTTTTTATTGCCTAATATCATCTTTTTGTACTTGCCCCTTCATGCAGACGGGTGATAATTTTAACTTAGCCAATTAGATTTGAGTTGAAGCGGACGTTGTGCAAGTGGGTTATTTCGAAGACTGTCGTATAAAGTCAACAAAGTGCTGGAAGTCAAACAATGGTAGAGCTCTGTAACGCCGCAGATGCGGGTCGAATAATGTCAGCAGACGCGTTTATGCGGTGATTTTAATTTATTATACGGTTAAAAAAACAAAAACATGTATATAACAACGATGGTAACACCATGACTACCACTATCATCATCATCAAATCATCATCATCATCTGATATCATCATCATCATCATCGTTATCATCATTGGCCACGTTTATGCGGCGACAGAGCTCTCGTGTATTCATTTGGTTTGCCATCACTTGTTTGTTATAATTTAATTTTAAAACAAATCAAGAATCTTTTAAATCGTTAACGAACTTAAATATTCAGTATGCCATAAATATAATTTATAAAATTATGATGCACAATAACTATGCATGTATTGGCATTTCGTGACCGACGTATACAATAAATATTGCGTATAGAAATCAAATTAATCACCCCGTAACTATTTTCTTCCAATCTCATAAAAATCAAATCCTAACAGTGTTAGGATCTGATGACATCGTATAACAGGTCACGTTCAAATGACCTTCCAAACAATAAAACATCAGCCCAGCTGCGCCCAATGAAATTGCCTTTTGCACAGCAATGTTAGGCCACGGTTTTTGAAAAGTGATGCATTTCCAGCTGATCCTCGGGATTAAATTATTTACAGTTTATGTTCACGGGGATAACAATGGATATAGTGGTACCTTAGGCGAGTAAACATCCAAAGTTCACGTTAATTTCGTGCATAGTATTTGTGGTTTATATATGGAGTTATACCGCAAGATTTTGAAGGCAACAGTTTGATTGGCTCCTAAAAAGGTCATCTGAACGTGACCCCTAATGCGAAATAATCAGATTCAGTCAGCGGATAATATAGTAGCGTCAGACTGGAGATGATTTTTAATGAGATTGTATATTCTTCCGACAACTTCCTATTTACAGTATTTTGTAATTGTCAGCTGAATTTTTGTATAAAAAAACGTTTTTGAAGTTGTAAGAAGTGTTGATCGACTCAGATCGTTGATTGCCGTCGGAAGTATTATACGATCCCAGTGTCATTATCCTAATTGTAAACAGCCCCACAACTGCGGTTTCTGTCGCGGGTCCCATCCAGCGTATGAATGTCGCAAGTCTACCAAAACCCAGGTCACCGACTCAGGAAACAAATCTGTCGCACTCGCAAGAAATACTGGTCGGTCTCTCTGGGCGGCGTCGTTCCTCCTGGTGGCGGTATTTTGCCCGCCCAGACATGTCATTGCCTTGACGTAATACGTTATGATATACATATTATATGTGACAGTTTATGTTTTTGTATATTCATGTATATATTATGTTATTAAGGCATTTTAAATAAATGCCCATTTTCAATCTACATGCTTTCAGTGTGTATATTTCATGACATGCGAGTTCGACCTCGTGTTAGGAACTTATTATTAATAGGTGCTAAGACAATACATAAATAATTTTTTATGGCCACATAAAAATATTTATGTCATTGTATTGCGATTTTATATAGGTCGGAATTATCATCATGTAATGGTATTATAAAGTACAGCATTTAGGAATAGAATAAATTTCTTTGTTCACATTATCAGCTAATCAAAGCCGTCCGTTCACACCACGTGACGCTTATCAGCCAATCGTAGCACGCACCAGCGTGCTCAAGCGCCCACCGTAGGGCGCATCAGTCATTCCTTTGTTTGTTGTTGGCGTGGGCAGTATGCACCGGAGTAGGTTCGTAAATACCATACGAGTCGAAAACGAGTCAATGCTATATTGTATAAGCGGAAACTTAGGGGAAGACACGAGTTAAATCAGGAAGACTTTCAAACCTGTCCTACACGAAATTCAATACTTTTAAGTTTCATGTGTAAGCTAACTGCAAAAAGCACACATCGATTCAGTATTTTATGTCGGGTGGAATTTAATACCAGGAAGTTCAAGTACGTGTGATCATTTACTCATCGGGTTTAGGATTTATTCTCATGTGATTTTCACTGTTCTATGTATACGTTGGCACATGCTCGAAGTCGTTAAATATGCATCTTAAACGGTCGTATATTTATTCCAGGTGAAAACGTTGCGGTGGACTTCCGGTTTTTCGATTCTAAATTGAGACCTCGATATAGGCGACGCATGACGTGATAGACAGTGAAGAAGAACATTGGCAAGTGCTGAGACCGGAGATAGCGCCGCCGAACCAGACGTCACGAAAACGGCCACGGCAGTTGAAGTAGGCGCCGTTGGAACCAACGAGCCCAACCAGCGGAATATTTATGGCGGTGGGAGCAGCGGCGGGCCGAAACCAGACAAAGAGCAGATAAACATAGAGCTAGGAAAGCTAGAAACAAATATAAAATCGGTTGAAGACATACCAGAGATTTTACGCAATGCACCTCTCACATGCTTAAAAGAGGAAACCAAACAAAGTATGATGTTTTTTCTGGACCCCGAAAGCGATGTTACGACGGATGACGGTAAATGCAAGGATTACCGAGGTGTCGCCGAGTGGGCGAATCTGGACACGGCGTTCTGCAAGTACATCTCAGACATCGGGCTCAAGAACAAGATCAACGATGTCCTCAGCATGTGGATCAAGGGGTCCGATGAGCGGCGGATACCCGACCCCACCATCGGCAATCTGAGGCAGTGTCTAATAGACATTGAGCGGCCGGACGCCCTGAGCACATTGGCCCCTAAAATAGGTAACACTCTTTAGTAGGCCTATTCGCTGGCAACGCGCGCATTGTGAGCGTGTGTATTCTCAGACGTATTCCTTAGACTGATGACCATAAAATTAACTTAATGTCAAACGTTTAACCAATGAAAACAGTTGTTACATATATGAGCTACGATTGCTGTTACATAGTAAGACTAAGATTAGTTTTTAGACTGCGGCGATAACCGGAGTCATTAGTAACGCAAATCGAACGCAAGTTTTGCTTTTGACATGGCAAATTGCACGGTGACCTCCCCTGCTTCTCTGCTTGCAATATCGTGGAACAGGGGATATCACTGATCGCACGCCAATGAACTGCGAAACGATTCCTTGCTATCAGTGGATTTGTCCACGAAATACTATCAATAAATTAATTTAGAGATTGCTATGGACAGGGGACAAGAAATGATCCGATTTAATCCATTGCGAACAATCAACATATCGAGCCTGTTATTTCAAATTTACAAGTACATAACCTTTAATGCCAATTCGGTATGTTTCCTTGTATGTGTTTCGTGACTTTTAACGTTTCGTGACTTTTAACTTCATTTATGATCCGCAGTCTTTCAGCGTTCAACGCTTTAAGTATGTGTGTAGTCACGGGGCCAGGTGATTCGTGTGCAGTGTGTGTTGAAATGATATATTCTGACAGGTTTTGTTTGTTGACCATATTTGGTATGGAAGTTCTCCAATACACTCGACTGCTAAAGTTTAAAATGTTGACCATTCATTCTTAGCCAAAACATACTTTGCGTGAGACAACAATTTTAATGACTCAGTAATAATTAGTACATTTATTTCAGACGTACCGTTACTCCCACGATGTATTTGAATTTGACTAATATCACGGTGACTTAACCGAGGAATGCGCACTAGGTTTTTTTTTCGTTTTCATTTTACGCTTGACTTGGCGGTTACACAGGTAGCTTCTTTGTTTAACTTACTTGCATGTTGCAATCTCTTCCGGCTTTTAAGTGGTTATAACGGGATAATTTTATTGAGATATTTATGTACTACTGACGACATAAATAAACATGTACACTTTTGTGACGAAGAACAATGCCCATCAAACTAAATATTGATTAACCAAATTTAGTTTACAGTATTGTGCTTTCAAATGCCCATTGGCTTCCATGTGCGGTATTTCAATGATTATAAAGGGATTCACCAGTGAATCCATAATGCTACAATTGGAGTAATAGTCAATAGCCAAAAGCTAATCTGTCTAGGTCCACCAGTAGCAAATATACCCTATTCTGTCTTAGTCAAAGTGGAGCCAATAAAACCATTCTGTCTCAGTCCACTTGTAGCCAATAGACTCTATCTGTCTTAGTCCACCTGTAGCCAATAGACCCTATCTGTCTTAGTCCACCTGTAGACAATCGACAAATTCTGTCATAGTCCATTTGTAGCCAATAGACCCAATCCGGCTATGTTCACTTGTAGCCAGTAGAACCATTCTGTCTTAGTCTAAGGGAAGTCAATCAACCCATTCTGTCTTACGCAGAGTGAAACCATCCTGTCATAGTAAAATTGTAAGTCAGTAAAACGCATTCTGACTTAGTCCAATTGTAACCAATGGACCCATTCTGTCTTGTCCAATTGTAGCCAATAAATCTATTCTATCTTAGCCCAGTTGTAGCCAATGAACACATTCTGTCTTCTCCAATTGTAGCTAATGGACCCATTATGTCTTGTCCAATTGTAGCCACTGGACCCATTCTGTCTTAGCCCAGTTGTAGCGAATGAACCCATTCTGTTTTTATCCGAGTTGTAGACAATGAACCCATTATGTCTTAGCCCAGTTGTAGCCAATGAACCCATTCTGTCTAAGCCCAGTTGTAGCCAATGGACCCATTCTGTCTTAGCCCAATTGTAGCCAATGAACCCATTCTGTCTTAGCCCAGTTGTAGCCAATAAACCCATTATATCTTAGCCCAGTTGTAGCCAATGAACCCATTCTGTCTTAGCCCAGTTGTAGCCCATGGACCATTCTGTCTTAGCCCAGTTGTAGCGAATGAACCCATTCTGTCTTAGCCCAGTTGTAGCCAGTAGGCCAATTCTCTCTGTCTTAGCCCAATTGTAGCCAATGAACCCATTTTGTCTTAACCTAGTTGTAGCCAATGGACTCATCCTATCTTAGCCCAGTTGTAGCCAATGAACCCATTCTGTCTTAGCCCAGTTGTAGGCAATGAACACATTCTGTCTTAGCACAGTTGTAGCAAATGAACCCATTCTCTCTTAGCCCAGTTGTAGCCAATAAACCCATTATGTCTTAGCCCAGTTGTAGCCAATGGACCCATTCTGACTTGTCAAATTGTAGCCAATGGACACATTCTGTCTTCGCCCAGTTCTAGCCAATGAACCTATTCTGTCTTCTCCAATTGTAGCCCATGAACCCATTCTGTCTTAGCCCATTTGTAGCCAATGAACCCATTTTGTCTTCTCCAATTGTAGCCAATGAACACATTCTGTCTTTACCAATTGTAGCCAGTTAGCACAGTTGTAACCAATGGACCAATTATATTTTAGATCACAGTTGGTCTATAAATGTTTTTGTCTTATTCGAATAGAGCTGTAGATACAATTTTAGAGTATTTGCCCACTTATGTGCCATCTACAATAATAATATTCAGCATATTTATACTAGGGATGTCAACGAATATTCGAATATTCAAATACTTGATCGAATATTCGATACTTATTTGTAGTGCTTAAACTACGATGTGTGCAATAAACTTCAACATCCTTTATAGTAGCTGTTATTTAAGATGAATAAATTGAACATTTTCATACAAATGTAACTTTGAAAGATGTAACACGAGCATATTTGGGATGTATTAATATGTATTAATCTTATCTATTATTCCCCCCCCCCGTGTCCCCCCCCCCCCCCAGCTCGTGACGCGATAGCCTGGCAGAAGACGTGTCTAGAGGCCCGGACGGAGCAATCTCAGATGCAGGACACTTCCTGGCAGCTCACTCGGCACGATGGTATGTAACCGTAGCTTGACCGAATGACGTGTCCACAATCATAGCTGTATTGGTTAGATATTAGTAAATCATTGTGCATCCCTCCGTGGTCCATTCGAAAGTAGCGCCTGTTACTAAAGAGTTCTAACTTGAATGGTGAACTTTTGGGATTTGTTTACCGTGGTATGTGGGTTTTGTCGAAAATGACTTCCGAAACAGTGTTTTTTACCGGTGCCTGCATTAAGGCGAGATGCATCTTAGCAGTAACATTACATATCTTTTATTGCAACTTTTGAAACAGGAACAATTTATCTTTAAACTGATACGGTGCTTGCACAATCTGAAATAAAGGAAAGGCTAGAAAAATGCTTGGAAAGTTCGCCGTTATATAATGGAACCCTATAGGAATTGGAATTACTGGTATGTAACATATTTCTATAATTTGTTGAGTATAAATTACTCATGTTTTATGTTGCTAAGAGACATGCTTGCAAGTTTCAGTTTCGCATTTTGTAAGTACGAGATTTATACGAGGTTTTAATGCGTGAGTTTACACTTAGAAATTAAACAGTGCACAGTCACATGCATTACAAAGCATTGCCCGCTAGATGAAAATGAGTCACTTTTATATGACTAGTGATTGTTTGTTTTTTGCATGTGTTGACAATTCTTCTTATAGCGCTATTCTTACTATATACGTATGGTTTGTAAAATCAATGTAATTGCCTTTATTTAAATTTCAATATCAATTTTAATTTATAAATTTTGTCAAGTATAAGCTAAGATTAATATAGGAGATAACCAAAGAAAATTATTAGCTAATTTCGGAGGCGATTATTCGCAATATTATTTTGTTGTTATTTTTGCATATAGTATAAGTACGTAATATATAATGTACATAATATATTCTTGACAATGTTGAGTTTGTGACTTTTGATGACATTCTATAAAATGAAGGTTTACGGATTGGCATTCTTTAAAAATGCTATTCAGAAAATAGTGGGTGGGTTGTTAATAAACGCGGATCGTGCATGAATTGAATCACAATATCAAAATATCTGCATACCAGTAATAATTATAATCACTTCAAATAAACGTTACAATTCAGTGGTATGTAACCCTGTGTGGACCTGTCTTCAGCCGACCGAGTGTTCTATCTCATCTAGCCTATAAAATAACACGCGCATGCACGTGCTTGTAGTGGCGATGAACAAGAAGACATTTTACACGTGCTGCCTCGTGTTTGCGGACGAAGACGAGGGAATGGCGCGTGTCATTATGCGCCTGTTCACGAAATGCTATCCAGACTCGATATTTTTCCTGCCCCAGTTTGATTTGAAGAGTGGGAAGTACGAGCTGCAAGCCACGGCACAGGTCATCCAGGAGAGGTAAAGCCAGATATCATTATATTATATTCCTTATCTTTATTAACAGTATGTTTTCTTGTCAATTTTCGCATTGTAAACATCCGCTCACATACTTAGATCCCGTAGTCTGAACACCTGGAGACATAACCAATGAAAGTCATAATGACAGAAAATAATGCTTGAAAAAGCGACTTTATACCAGTCGCGCTGCGCAATACATTGTTTACTGATTAGTTGACTAAAAGGGTAACAGGGGATTCAATCGGTCTTCCTAATGTCCTTAGGCATAGCGTATTTTACGCGTTGATTTTAATCAGACTGAAGACGATGCAGTTAATTTTGAGTCGACCATACAATTTGTATTTGTACGCACGTTCACTTCTCCACAACCGTACGCAGTCACTCTTGTACGGCGCACAGTAACATGTATACAGACAATAGTATGCACATTTCTATCTTACGCATAACCAAATATATTTTAAATTTACTTGTAGTGTTAGTGACAATTTTATGATGACAAAAAATATGCTGTTGCCACATTTAGGCCTACATATACTTGTTTACAAATACAAATAGTTTTCATGTTTTGTTGAACGTCATCGTGTTTACTTTACTATTGTTGTTGCTGTTACTTGGCTGTAATTGGTGACATACTGGCCTGTTGTTGTTCTTACTAGCCTGTTGTTGTTGTAGGTGCCACGGCAAGGTGATGTTCATTGTGTCCGAGTACTTCGCCTCCTCGCCCGTCTGTCTGTTCACGGTCCGGTTTTGCAAGGAGTTGGACATGGGTAAGGACAGGGACGCGTTTTCACCAACCCATTCTTAGACTTGATAGGGGCCCGTTTTCACCGACCCATTCTTATATTTGACAGGGGCCTGTGTTCACCAACCCATTCTTAGACTTGACAGGGGCCGGTTTTCACCAACCCATTCTTATATTTGACAGGGGCCCGTTTTCACCAACCCATTCTTAGACTTGACACGGGCCCGTTTTCACAACCCAATTCATAGAATTGACTGGGTCCCGTTTTCACCGACCCATTGTTAGACTTGACAGGGGCCCGTTTTAACCGACCCATTCTTATATTTGACAGGGGCCCGTGTTCACCGAGACTTGACAGGGGCCCGTTTTCACCACCCAATTCATAGAGTTGACAGGGGCCCGTTTTCAGCGACCCATTCTTAGACTTGACAGGGTCGCGTTTTCACCACCCAATTCATGGAGTTGACACGGGCCCGTTTTCACCGCCCAATTCATAGAGTTGACAGGGGCCCGTTTTCAGCGACCAATTCTTAGACTTGACAGGGTCGCGCTTTCACCACCCAATTCATGGAGTTGACACGGACCCGTGTTCACCACCCAATTCATAGAGTTGACACGGGCCCGTTTTCACCACCCAATTCGTATAGTTGACACGGGCCGGCTTTCACCGCCCAATTCATAGAGTTGACAGGGGCCCGTTTTCACCACCCAATTCATGGAGTTGACACGGGCCCGTTTTCACCACCCAGTTCATAAAGTTGACAGGGGCCCGTTTTCACCACCCAGTTCATAGAGTTGACAGGGGCCCGTTTTCACCACCCAATGCATAGAGTTGACAGGGGCCCGTTTTCACCACCCAATTCATGGGAGTTTACAGGGGCCCGTTTTTACCGACCCATTCTTAGACTTGACACGGGCCAGTTTTCACACCCCAATTCATAGAATTGACAGGGGCCCGTTTTCACCGACCCATTCTTAGACTTGACACGTGCCCATTTTCGCAACCCAGTTCATAGAATTGACAGGGGCCCGTTTTCACCGACCCATTCTTAGACTTGACAGGGGACCGTTTTCACCGACCCATTCTTAGACTTGACACGGGCCCGTTTTCGCAACCCAATTCATAGAGTTGACAGGGGCCCGTTTTCACCGACCCATTCTTAAACTTGACACGGGCCCGTTTTCGCAACCCAATTCATAGAATTGACAGGGGCCCGTTTTCACCGACCCATTCTTAGACTTGGCACGGGCCCGTTTTCACAACCCAATTCATAGAGTTGACAGGGGCCCGTTTTTACAACCCAATTCATAGAGTTGACAGGGGCCTGTTTTCACCGACCCATTCTTAGACTTGACAGGGGCCCGTTTTCACCAACCCATTCTAAGACTTAAGAATAAAGAACGGACTTGTGCGTTCGATCGCGTATATGCTTGTTACCAATACGGATAATGTTATTAAGAAATCGTTCTAAATACAGAATGCTGTACAATGTCAATAGAGTTGATGTTTCATTATAAACATCTTAGAACATAACAGTTTTATTTATTCTTACGCCTTAAGTATAATAATAGATTGTTGAATACGGGCCAGGTTGTCGACGTCTTGTAGCAGTTTCAGGCAAAAATTATACGTTTTGTTTCCAAGCTGCTCTCTTTAAAGGGACTCTGTCATCGAAAAAGGCCTCAAGGGGGCAATTTCTTAAAACATTCTGAAATTCAGTCATTTGTACTGACATATAATAATGGTTAAAACTGGGTACATATAATAAAAAAAGAGTGCACGCATTCTGAGATAAAAATCAATTTATAGTATGGGTCTTGTTTGTTTGGCCCTTTTCATGTTTATATTTTGATGCCATAATTGTGAGTATTTTCTATAACAATGGTTTACACTCTACTTTTACCAAGCATTATAGCGCAGTTGGTTAAAGCGCTGTCTTTTGTCATATCTAAATCGTGAGTTCGTGGGGTTTTTAATTTTCAGACTTTTTTGCTAATTTGTTTTTATCAAATATCTTATTGTGTAACAATATAATGGTATATTTATTTCATGCACATGTCTTTATTATGCGCATTTCTATCATATAATATCATTTATAGTGTAATAGGAATCTAATTTTTCGATGGCATAGTCCCTTTATATGGATTTGTTCACAGATTTTAGTATTTTTGAAAAATAATAATTAATGGCAAACATGCAAAGTTGAACTTGACGTAAATGCGTAATTTGATTATAACAAGCTGTTTAGAATAAATATAAACACTCAAAAGCTCAATTACTATTTTCCAGCTACATGTATGCATGGTTCAGATGTATTATACAAAATTATTTCCTTGTCATTCGATATTTGAAGTGGTGTTCATTATGTGTACACACGTATTATTTTTTCTTCTTGATAGACTCCAACGAGGGGAATCTCCTCCCAGTCATCCTGACGAGTAACGAGCAAGACATCCCGCACGTTCTCAGGGGCATACACGGTCTAAAATGGTACAGCAGAACAATGCGGCGGAGTTTTCTAGAACAATTAGTGGAAGTTGTCCTCTCGCACTGTATAGCTTCCGAAGAGTATGACGAGATTAAAGCGCGACTAGAGACGCTGCTAGACGAGCACGGGAGAGAGTACCTCTGTGACCCACCCTACGCTCAAGGCACCCCGCCCGCGCAGCCTCGGTATGTGTTCTACCCGGAACCCGACCCCCCGCTACTCCGCGACGCGCTCCAGCCCCCGAACAATGTCGACATCGAGGACGATCCTTTGATTGGCGATATCGGCGTTCCTGCGAACAGAACTGCCGGTGGACGCAATGGAAGATCTCGCGGCTTACTGAGTTCCGTTAGAAGATTGTTTAAAAGAAATCGCTGAACTGATACTGGTTGTGATTCTACACAATCCTCGTCACCACAGTGTTTGTTATAAACGAACGACTTTGTTATATGCAGTGGCCATATCGTGGTAATGAGAAACTGTTCACCAAGTAATTTGCTTTCTAATTGTTTGTATTCACAAGTGTTTGGGTTTGTATCCACCTACATGTATATATAAACTCACATTATAAACATTATGATTGAACGCAGGTAAAACTTCGGTGGAGTACATGTTAACCAAAAGCGGGACATACCACGGTAAATAAAATAACGAGAAACCCTGTTTAAGGTCGTTTAAACACTTAACATTTTGCTCTAGATCTTTTAACGAAAACGCAACGATAATGTGAAAGCAAACTATTTATTTCTTTTACCATGATATCATGATATTGATCATGAACATGCGTGTATGTCGGTCAAGTTATTAATTATCTCAAATAACTCAGGCCTGCACGTGAATGTGACGTCGTCTGTGCGTGAATTTACGCCACGCATCAAATACTACTTACTCACTTGGACGTTTTGGTAGTTGTAAACCTCGAGTTTTTGGAGCTCAATAAGTCAATATAAGGCATTTTCTTCGTTTGTTGTATTTCAGACTTTATATCAATGCATGTGTGTTCATTTCTTTAAAATCACGCAGGTTCTTTCAACACTGTATTTAGCGAGTGCGTACATATTGCCCGTGAGTCTCTGATTCAAGTCCTCTTATAATACTCACTAGAAGCTGCAAATATTTTGAATATTGTATGAGACTTATACTTCGTTAGGTGTGAAACATTTGTGTATTATATGTTGTTTTTTTAATGCAGATATACTCTCTATGCACTAGAACGTAGTACATTTTACAGGAAATTAACCGCTTTCTGTTTAAACACTCGTTATGTACAGTCAAAACGCGATACTACGAAAAAGCACGCGGGACACTGATTTGTTCGTAGTATCGCGTTTTTCGTAGTATCGCATCTTTCGGAAATTACAGTAGTAACGTGATTATTCTTACATTTGGTGTTAATTTGCCTCATATTGTAGCGTTGACGACCAAGAACACTTTAAAGTATTGACATTTGACAATACATTTGTTTACGTATTCGATTATAAATAAAAAAGAATAAAATCTACGCACAGTAATAAAATTCGCAATGACATAATCAAAGGCAAATACGAAAGTCATTTAGTCAAACGCAAATCTCACACGGTATCATTTAAAGTGTCTGAAAATGGTAACTAAGCGTGTTAACAACAATCTTTGTCCATGGTGCAAACAAACTGCCTAGGTGTCTGACTGGGCAGAGGTGTGAAATCTTGGTCGAGAAGGTGTGAAAAGTATCCGTGGCAATATGATTCGTAGTATCGCGTTGACATTTCAATACAAACACTTTGAAGGGATCGGATAATTTATTCGTAGTAACGCATCTTTCGTTGTATCGCGAAATCGTAATATCGCATCTTTTTCTAGTTAAAAATAGAAGGAAAACGGACGGGACCGGCAGCCGTATTCGTGTTATCCCGTAATTTCGTAGTATCGCGATTCGCAGTTTTATTTTCACTCAGAACACATCCCCTATGTGTTTTTATCCATAAATACAGGTACTATTTTAACCAGGTTTCCAAACCAAACATATTTTTATACGATTTTAATGGATTTTGTATGAATGTGTAGATCAACATATGTATGAAATGTAGTCGTGTAAACCTTCAATGTATTTGGAAGACTCGTGTATGTTAATGGAAACTGGACTTTCCAGAGAAATACCGGTACGTTATGTTGTTTTTTATTTGAAATATATGTGTTGTATTTGCATTGAAATCCATGCCTGCGTTTATGTTTCTGTTTAATTTGCAGTATAAATCTAGTATCTACTTTGTATTGTTATCACACACTTACTTGTATATAGATTACCGATAATAATTCCCTGGAGGATATGAGTCGTGTCGTGGAAAAACCGGGCTTACTGTATTTGCGTAACTGTGTCCCGGATTAGCCTATGCAGTCCGCACAGGCCAAGTCCAGGACGAAACCTTCCGCTTTTATGGTAATTTCTGTTTCAATGAAGTTTCTTCTAAAGATAAATCCACCGTAGGCGGAAAGTGTCGTGTTGGATTAGCCTGTGCAGACTGCACAGGCTAATCCGGGACGACACTTTACCCACATGCAGTAAGCACGTGTTTCCCACTACACACCTCATATAATGCTTTAGTTTGTGATTTCGTAGACCGTCGTCCGTTAACTCTTCGTCTTGTTAGAGACTACTTGTTGTCTTGTATGATCATATTTAACAATCATTTCTCACTTGTTAGTGTCTTGAAATGCCTCATTGGAATACAAACTCCCTTCCATAAGCACAACCTATTGAAAAATAAACACAAATTTATCTCCGTTGTAATGTAAACACACCATTTTGTTTCAAACCTGGGGTCACATTCCAGAAACATCTTAAGTTTATCTTAATGTATTTTTACTTAAGTTCCAGTTTTTGTAAGGTAATATTTTGAAAACTACATACAAATTAGTGATTCCAATTATAGTTGTTAAAGTAAATACATGTAGTAGTTAATGATAAGATGATAATTGGTAAAACGCTTTTAAGAATTCCATGTTTAAATGTAATACAATGTTAAAGAAATATGACGATTTTAAGGTTAAGGTTAGGATTTCACTTGAGATGTTTCTGGAATACGAACCCAGGTCGTTATATAGTGTGTTGCTATAAGTTAAATTACTGACGAACTATGTTCAGGTGATTAGAAAATGGCTATTTATAAATGCATATTGCAGTTTATTATACTCGTATCTTTAACTTGTTTTCTCATCCATGTTTAGAATACATGTATTGTACGTTAAAATATTTTTCTTTAGAATGTTAACGGTACGCTCTATTTTATATTATACGTTACGCTCGTATGTATTGAAATAAAACGTCAATGAAATATGTTTGTCATGTATTATTTATTACTGTCCCTAATGGCACATATTACATGTACAAATAGTCTTTATACAACTAACGAGCGATCAAAGTCTGCATGAATATCTTTTAGGGCCTAATAATTGTAAATGGAAATAATTGCATCACATCTAAGAGAAGTTTTTTTTTGTACATACCGGTACACCGATGATGAATCAAGGATCTCGTAGGCTGAATTCTGCAATCTCGGACAGAGACAACTTGACAACAAGTTATTTAATTGTCCAATCTTTTTTTACAATTACTGTTTATGATACGTTTTAATTCGTTTTGTAATACAAGCGGATTTACATACTTGACACGGAACAGGTTCTCTGTTATAATCGGAGGCATTTCCGAGCCCGCACATTGCAAGAGAAGAATGGTAGCTTTATATGCGGTGACTAGTCAGTGTTTCTACATTGCAGAGGTTTTAGGTACACATCCAATATGCTACCTGATGTGACACATATGTTAGATTGCTCATTTACAGCAATGTATGAGTTTGAATTGAAATACGGAAAATTAAAGAAAGTGATATTACAGCAATTTATGAGTTTGATTCAAAATACGGAAAATTACGAAAGTAATATGGTCTTGTCTCTCACAAGTGTATCACGTACGAGTACTTAAGTAAATGTTATATTGTTTGTTGGTCCACTTTGTTTGCCTTTACCTACTGATGGTTACAACTGAGTGGGGCAGTAGACTTAGTTTGGCCATCGTATGTGTGCACATACCGTTGGTAAACACATTTGATGAACATTGTAGATATATACCCATCAGATATATTCATCTGCAGGAATACATGTACCTCTAATGTTAACTAGGTGAATGGTTCTCACTATAATATAATACAGGGTAGACTTCATGTCATTTTGCATTTTGCTTCCCACTGCCACTGTGCATGTACGGATAATAAAGCGGAAAATAAAGAACGTGTGTATAATTTATAAGAAACAATATTTGCATTTATATGTTGCACCAATACAGTCCTCTACGGGAAAATGATGCGCTATACACGGCGTGCCTGATGTTAGCGGACGAGGACCACCGCATGTATCCCCTGTATATGAATAAAATTATATGTATATGAACACGTGGTAGTTAAACATACATTTTATGCATTCCTGAATGGGAAAAAGACTACACGGCGTGCGTGTCAGATGTTCGCCGACGAGCATTACCATGACCTTTATTAAAATGACCTTTAAAGATCTATAAGTCACAAGCATTACAAGTATTTTCTCTAATTATATTCCTGTCCAGTCCTAAACGGGAAAGAGACGTTTTACACGGCGTGCCTGATGTTCGCGGACGAGGACTACCGCATGGCGCAGATCATCCTGAATCTCTACAAGAAGGTCAAGAAGGACTCGCTCTTCTTCGTGCCGCAGTTCGACCTGAAGTTCGGCAAGTACGAGAAGGACACTACAGCCAGGATCATCAGTGAGAGGTTTGAGATGACCATATTTTAACAACTACTTCAGTTTGAAATGTGTACTCAGTTCACCCAAGCCGAAAACTGCCATTTTCAGCCTGAATGCTTGCATTATACGAGCACTTGTACAAAGCATTAGATAGAACATTGATGTCGTATTGTAGTGAAAACCTTTTTACGTAACTCATTATTTTTTTAAGTAATAATGTGGAGCAATGTTTCATTTGTTCATGCTTTTGTTTTGTAATAAAAACTAGTTGTTCTAATATTGAATCACGCCGAATACGATATAATAGTTGAAATAAACTTAGACATTGGTTTTAGAGTGTTAATTAACTAATAAAGTTGGAACCGATTTTTTGTGTGGACATTTTACGCTCATGCATTAAGCCCGGATTCCCTACGACACGCCTCATATCTCATTTCGCTGTTCCAGGTGCGGCCACAAGGTAATCTTCCTGCTGTCCCAGTACTTCCTGGCATCCAAGCTGTGCGAGTTCACCACCAACTACGCCGCGCAGAATGGTAAGGACACCCATGCAATGTATTGAGACCAACATTTATTCGGTTGCACGTTGTTTTTTCATAAAAAGACATTTACACTTTGCTAAGCTTAAAGGAGTGTGCCGTTAAATCATGATAGTCG
The DNA here is from genome assembly GCA_027627225.1 of Congeria kusceri. Taxonomy (NCBI): domain Eukaryota; kingdom Metazoa; phylum Mollusca; class Bivalvia; order Myida; family Dreissenidae; genus Congeria; species Congeria kusceri. The sequence goes on from CM051030.1 coordinate 52,317,833, forward strand.
ATGCTGCCTGCACCGTTTTCTATAATTGTTTTATTTCCGGTCAATTTCTTAGACCTCCTACTGCAAGTATAAGCCTCAGATGCGCTGTTAGGAAAGGTTCGGCGAATATCCAAAATATATAGTATTCAACATAATGTGCAACATATAGAATGCTTTTATTGCAGGGACCAACAATGGGAACATAATTCCATTCCACTTAACACGTGACGTTGATCACGTGCCAAACGTGTTGAGAGGGATCGTTGGTATCCGGTGGTTCCGAGACATCACGAGGACGCATTCGTGGGAGATGCTGACAGAGGGACTCTTCAACACCGGGAAGGAGGACGAGAAATCGAAATCAAACCTTGAAGATCTGAAAAGGGAGGTAAAGAAAGTGGTGGATGAGAAGCGCGATTACTACCTTGCTGATCCCCCCCGTACGACTCGGACACGCCTGCTGCGGGGGAGCCCATACAGTTCGATGAACCGGAAGGAATTAGTGGACATTCGAGCAGTCTGATGGCGTGCCCTTCCGACAAAAAGACTAAGGTGAAGTTCAAGATGCTTCAGGCTGTCAAAAGGATTATTGTAGAAAAAGTACTGGGACTGAATGCCCATAAAGGGGAAAAGACGTCCTCAAAATATAGTGATAAACACGGGTGCTATTCTACGACTAGAGATAACAAAACATCTGAACATAAATGCCAACTTGGCTCAAGCGGTCAAGACTCATGTGCATCTACAAAGGCCAATAACAGCCGAGTGAATATCACATCAACATTTAGCACTACGTCATCGGCATGTGAAAAGAGTGAACAGTCCAACAGTGATGAAATGGTTGAACTTGTGGCACGAGGCGCCGCCTGTGGAGCGAACGAAGAGGAACAGACCGAGACTGATAGACTGCTAGAAACGCAAGATGAAAGTCTGAATGACAAAGACAGGAATGACTCTGAAGAAGACAATAGTATTGCAACGGCTTTCCATTCTGCAAACTCGACAGTTGCTGTCGAGACTAATGAGGAAACTGTAGATGTTGTTGACAAGGTGGCTGCAACGGAGAATGTCGCTGAAAACATTTCGATCACAACTAATGAAGGCAGCAGTACACACGGCAACAAAGCAAAACAACACTCTTACGTAGTCTAGAGCGGAAAACACGCATTTAAGATATACCAGTGTAATGAAGTTATTAGGCAGCGAAATGTTAACATAAATGCAAATGTATTGTTTATCTCGATGTCGATAGAAATTTGTTCTGCAATGTATATGTACATGTACTTTAATATTACATGTTAAATGTTTGAAACGTTGTTATTTTGTTTGAGACGTTGTTTACTATAACTAGTTTACTATATTAAACAGGTTTATGAAGTGGCTAGAGATGGCATATTATAACGTCAAATTAATCTGACACCATCATCACCAGGGACAGTAACAACAGAAGCCAGGAATGTTCTTGTATAGCCTGCATGTATTTCAGAATGTCTAAGTAACAACAGAAGCCAGGAATGTTCTTGTATAGCCTGCATGTATTTCAGAATGTCTAAGTAACAACAGAAGCCAGGAATGTTCTTGTATAGCCTGCATGTATTTCAGAATGTCTAAGTTACAATCACTACTTTGACATTGGATGGAACTAGGATCACGATGGCTGTAAATATACATTCCTTTAGCCAAATCTATCATACTTTTAAGAAATCATGCTTACTCTCTGTAATAATTAAAGTTTTAACCAGAAAATCACGTTGGCCAATTGTTTATCTTAGGCCAAAATTTCAAATTATTAGCCATTGGCAAAGTTGTTGAAAGCCAATGTGAGCCCTCTGTGACGATGGACGAACAAAAGGTGAACTGAACTGATACTCACCTGGGCTCGTATCCACCAACCAATTCTTAGACTTAAGTCATAAGAATAAAAAATATTCTTAACATTGTATACTGTTTTAGCTATGTTGGATCGATAGCATGATACTAACTGAGGTTATCTAGTGTTATAGCTCTTATGGATCGATAGCATGGGGCTTACTGAGACTATCTACTGTTCTAGTGCTGTTGGATCGACAGCAGGAGACTTCCTGAGACTATCTTCTGTTCTAGCGCTGTTGGATCGATAGCATAGGAATTACTGAGACTATCTACTGTTCTAGCATTGTTGGATCGATAGCATAGGAATTACTGAGACTATCTACTGTTCTAGCATTGTTGGATCGATAGCATGGGACTTACTGAGACTGTATACTGTTCTAGCTATGTTTGATCGATAGCATGATACTAACTGAGGTTATTTAGTGTTATAGCTCAGATGGATTGATAGCATGGGGCTTACTGAGACTATCTTCTGTTCTAGCGCTGTTGGATCGATAGGATAGGAATTACTGAGACTATCTTCTGTTCTAGCGCTGCTGGATCGATAGCATAGGAATTACTGAGACTATCTCCTGTTCTTGCGGTGTTGGATCGATATCATGAGACTTAGAGACTATCTACTGTTCTAACTCTGTTGGATCGATAGCATGAGACTTCTGAGACTATCTACTGTTCTAGCTCTGTTGGATCGGTAGCACGATACTTACTAAGACTATCTACTGTTCCAGTTCTGTTGGATCAATAGCATGAGACTTACTGAGACCATATAGTTTACTGTTCTAGATCCGTTGTGTCGGTATCATGAGATTTACTGAGGCTGTCTCAGAGATTAAATATAACATCACTTAAATCGTAATTTTGTAAAATTTAACTATGCATTTCGTGTGTTGGAAGAGGATAATGTTATTTTACTTCAAATAATGCTGTTTCCAGGTAATCTCAGGTACTGTGAAGAGTTTATTTGAAATAAACACTTGGCACTATCAGATTCTATTTAATTTATGTACTTTAATTTTACATATAGAAATTCCGCGCTATAAATATACCGCATACTTTCTGCGCCAGAATACCGGGTGTATATTTATAATAAACGTTAGAATAATCTCCATTCAGTCGTTTTACATAATATCGACATTCTAAATTGTGTCGAACTGTACATTTCTTTCGACTGTATTGCACACAGTGGAGGTGAACAAGGAAGTGCGATGAATATGAGCAGCTAATAGCCCATGATGATTTGCAACGCGATAGGTGTAAATAGATATACCCTTGTTGAGTCAAGACTCAACAACTACCAATAGATAATTGAAATTAGTTGTTGTATCATGTTATTCTATTTAATTATACACTTGATGGTTGTATTATGCTATCACAAGGCCATGTGAGGGACTGTTCAATAAACTCGTTGGGTAACTTTCTCGTTTCTTTCATTATGTCTCCCCCATATTGATTTTGTGCTGGAAAATTGTAAGTATGGATGGATGAATGGATGGATGTATGGGCTCCTGAAAAAAATGTCTGCGCTTGTTCTCCGTAACCCCTGGTCAGATTTTGACGAAACTTCACAGGATTGATCAGTACCAGGTCTGTTTGTGCTTTTCGTCGTCATGTCGCCGTCGGCGGATTTTTGGCGGATTTATGACCCTTTGAAGTTTTCACATGATATACATTGTCTGCGCTTGTTCTCCGTAACCCCTGGTCGGATTTTGACGAACTTCACAACTTTAATAGCATTGGGTCAATGCGAAAGTCTTCAATATTAATTTTTGAATACTGATACGTTTTTGTTGTTGCTACAGATAGCCATGATCCATGTGCACATGCCTGCAGTGCCTGCTGTAGGAAAGGTTGAATGTGTCCTGTCGCCTTCAAACAATACTGTTTTATTTAAGATCATCAGTTTACTATATAATTTGTTCCAATAAATATATTTCAAAGAAGAAACATAAATCATATTTAACATGATGGTTTTAGTTTTATGGAAGCGATAAACCGAAAATGGAGTCAGTTATTGATGACGGTGTCGATGCACTGGAGAAAGCAGTTGATAATATGGATAATGCATTCGAACTGGCCATTGCCGGGTATGCGCTGGTACTCGCTAAAAGTAGCAAAGTTGGAACCGTCAGGATTGGTCAGCGCTAAGTCTAGTTGTGCATTACGTCGGCATGTCGTCATCGGCAGATTTTTGGCGCAGTTATGGCCCATTGAAGTTTTTAACATAATAGACCTAGTCTGCGCTTGTTCTGCGTAACACCTGGTCGGATTTTGACGAAACTTCACAGGATTGATCAATACTAAGTCTAGTTGTGCATATCATCGGCATGTCGTCGTCGGCAGATTTTTGGCGAAGTTATAAACCTTTGAAGTTTTTCACATAACAAACCTTGTCTGTGCTCTTTTCCGTAACCACTGGCATATCTACGGAATGTCATGATTGTTGGATTTTGGGGCGGAGTTATGGCGGTGCGTTGGGGGAGACATATGCTTGTTTTTTCAAAAACACACTCTAGTTTAAAATATAGATGAGGCATTTTGGTCATCACAACCTATGTTAGCTCATTTATATAACGATATTTACAAACTTAGAAATAACCATATGTGTCCCCTATGTATTGCGCGTTCAACCTATCACCCCGCTAAAATGTAAAAAAAAACACAATGTTTTTGAAGCCATACACGTATTCAGCTTCCCGATCGACCTTGAACTTGTCCGAAATGCCAAAAAACACATCTAGTTACTAACAGTTCAGTGTAAATAACAGTTATTATCTGATTGTAGTCATATGGACAGAAAATCCTTTAATTTTGAGAGCCAACTATTCTGATATTGATTATTGATACTGTTTTCGGAAAATGCGCTTTTTATTGCCTAATATCATCTTTTTGTACTTGCCCCTTCATGCAGACGGGTGATAATTTTAACTTAGCCAATTAGATTTGAGTTGAAGCGGACGTTGTGCAAGTGGGTTATTTCGAAGACTGTCGTATAAAGTCAACAAAGTGCTGGAAGTCATACAATGGTAGAGCTCTGTAACGCCGCAGATGCGGGTCGAATAATGTCAGCAGACGCGTTTATGCGGTGATTTAAATTTATTATACGGTTAAAAAAACAAAAACATGTATATAACAACGATGGTAACATCATGACTACCACTATCATCATCATCATCATCACATCATCATCATCATCTGATATCATCATCATCATCATCGTTATCATCATTGGCCACGTTTATGCGGCGACAGAGCTCTCGTGTATTCATTTGGTTTGCCATTACTTGTTTGTTATAATTTAATTTTAAAACAAATCAAGAATCTTTTAAATCGTTAACGAACTTAAATATTCAGTATGCCATAAATATAATTTATAAAATTATGATGCACAATAACTATGCATGTATTGGCATTTCGTGACCGACGTATACAATAAATATTGCGTATAGAAATCAAATTAATCACCCCGTAACTATTTTCTTCCAATCTCATAAAAATCAAGTCCTAACAGTGTTAGGATCTGATGACATCGTATAACAGGTCACGTTCAAATGACCTTCCAAACAATAAAACATCAGCCCAGCTGCGCCCAATGAAATTGCCTTTTGCACAGCAATGTTAGGCCACGGTTTTTGAAAAGTGATGCATTTCCAGCTGATCCTCGGGATTAAATCATTTACTGTTTATGTTCACGGGGATAACAATGGATATAGTGGTACCTTAGGCGAGTAAACATCCAAAGTTCACGTTAATTTCGTGCATAGTATTTGTGGTTTATATATGGAGTTATACCGCAAGATTTTGAAGGCGACAGTTTGATTGGCTCCTAAAAAGGTCATCTGAACGTGACCCCTAATGCGAAATAATCAGATTCAGTCAGCGGATAATATAGTAACGTCAGACTGGAGATGATTTTTAATGAGATTGTATATTCTTCCGACAACTTCCTATTTACAGTATTTTGTAATTGTCAGCTGAATTTTTGTATGAAAAAACGTTTTTGAAGTTTTAAGAAGTGTTGATCGACTCAGATCGTTGATTGCCGTCGGAAGTATTATACGATCCCAGTGTCATTATCCTAACTGTAAACAGCCCCACATCTGCGGTTTCTGTCGCGGGTCCCATCCAGCGTATGAATGTCGCAAGTCTACCAAAACCCAGGTCACCGACTCAGGAAACAAATCTGTCGCACTCGCAAGAAATACTGGTCGGTCTCTCTGGGCGGCGTCGTTCCTCCTGGTGGCGGTTTTTTGCCCGCCCAGACATGTCATTGCCTTGACGTAATACGTTATGATATACATATTATATGTGACAGTTTATGGTTTTGTATATTCATGTATATATTATGCTTTTAAGGCATTTTAAATAAATGCCCATTTTCAATCTACATGTTTTCAGTGTGTTTATTTCATGACATGCGAGTTCGACCTCGTGTTATGAACTTATTATTAATAGGTGCTAAGACAATACATAAATAATTTTTTATGGCCACATAAAAATATTTATGTCATTGTATTGCGATTTTATATAGGTCGGAATTATCATCATGTAATGGTATTATAAAGTACAGCATTTAGGAATAGAATAAATTTCTTTGTTCACATTATCAGCTAATCAAAGCCGTCCGTTCACACCACGTGACGCTTATCAGCCAATCGTAGCACGCACCAGCGTGCTCAAGCGCCCACCGTAGGGCGCATCAGTTATTCCTTTGTTTGTTGTTGGCGTGGGCAGTATGCACCGGAGTAGGTTCGTAAATACCATACGAGTCGAAAACGAGTCAATGCTATATTGTATAAGCGGAAACTTAGGGGAAGACACGAGTTAAATCAGGAAGACTTTCAAACCTGTCCTACACGAAATTCAATACTTTTAAGTTTCATGTGTAAGCTAACTGCAAAAAGCACACATCGATTCAGTATTTTATGTCGGGTGGAATTTAATACCAGGAAGTTCAAGTACGTGTGATCATTTACTCATCGGGTTTAGGATTTATTCTCATGTGATTTTCACTGTTCAATGTATACGTTGGCACATGCTCGAAGTCGTTCAATATGCATCTTAAACGGTCGTATATTTATTCCAGGTGAAAACGTTGCGGTGGACTTCCGGTTTTTCGATTCTAAATTGAGACCTCGATATAGGCGACGCATGACGTGATAGACAGTGAAGAAGAACATTGGCAAGTGCTGAGACCGGAGAAAGCGCCGCCGAACCAGACGTCACGAAAACGGCCACGGCAGTTGAAGTAGGCGCCGTTGGAACCAACGAGCCCAACCAGCGGAATATTTATGGCGGTGGGAGCAGCGGCGAGCCGAAACCAGACAAAGAGCAGATAAACATAGAGCTAGGAAAGCTAGAAACAAATATAAAATCGGTTGAAGACATACCAGAGATTTTACGCAATGCACCTCACACATGCTTAAAAGAGGAAACCAAACAAAGTATGATGTTTTTTCTGGACCCCGAAAGCGATGTTAAGACGGATGACGGTAAATGCAAGGATTACCGAGGTGTCGCCGAGTGGGCGAATCTGGACACGGCGTTCTGCAAGTACATCTCAGACATCGGGCTCAAGAACAAGATCAACGATGTCCTCAGCATGTGGATCAAGGGGTCCGATGAGCGGCGGATACCCGACCCCACCATCGGCAATCTGAGGCAGTGTCTAATAGACATTGAGCGGCCGGACGTCCTGAGCACATTGGCCCCTAAAATAGGTAACACTCTTTAGTAGGCCTATTCGCTGGCAACGCGCGCATTGTGAGCGTGTGTATTCTCAGACGTATTCCTTAGACTGATGACCATAAAATTAACTTAATGTCAAACGTTTAACCAATGAAAACAGTTGTTACATATATGAGCTACGATTGCTGTTACATAGTAAGACTAAGATTAGTTTTTAGACTGCGGCGATAACCGGAGTCATTAGTACCGCAAATCGAAAGCAAGTTTTGCTTTTGACATGGCAAATTGCACGGTGACCTCCCCTGCTTCTCTGCTTGCAATATCGTGGAACAGGGGATATCACTGATCGCACGCCAATGAACTGCGAAACGATTCCTTGCTATCAGTGGATTTGTCCACGAAATACTATCAATTAATTAATTTAGAGATTGCTATGGACAGGGGACAAGAAATGATCCGATTTAATCCACGGCGAACAATCAACATATCGAGCCTTTTATTTCAAATTTACAAGTACATAACCTTTAATGCCAATTCGGTATGTTTCCTTGTATGTGTTTCGTGACTTTTAACGTTTCGTGACTTTTAACTTCATTTATGATCCGCAGTCTTTCAGCGTTCAACGTGTGTAGTCACGGGGCCGGGTGATTTGCGTGCAATGTGTGTTGAAATGATACATTCTGACAGGTTTTGTTTGTTGACCATTGTTGGTATGGAAGTTCTCCAATAAACTCGACTGCTAAAGTTTAAAATGTTGACCATTCATTCTTAGCCAAAACATACTTTGCGCGAGACAACAATTTTAATGACTCCGTAATAATTAGTACATTTATTTCATACGTACCGTTACTCCCACGATGTATTTGAATTTGACTAATATCACGGTGACTTAACCGAGGAATGCGCACTAGTTTTTTTTTCGTTTTCATTTTACGCTTGACTTGGCGGTTACACAGGTAGCTTCTTTGTGTAACTTACTTGCATGTTGCAATCTGTTCCGGCTATTAAGTGGTTATAACGGGAGAATTTTATTGAGATATTTATGTACTACTGACGACATAAATAAACATGTACACTTTTGTGACGTAAAACAATGCCCATCAAACTAAATATTGATTAACCAAATTTAGTTCACAGTATTGTGCTTTCAAATGCCCATTGGCTTCCATGTGCGGTATTTCAATGATTATAAAGGGATTCACCAGTAAATCCATACTGCTACAATTGGAGTAATAGTCAATAGCCAAAAGCTAATCTGTCTAGGTCCACCAGTTGCAAATATACCCTATTCTGTCTTAGTCAAAAGTGGAGCCAATAAAACCATTCTGTCTCAGTCCACTTGTAGCCAATAGACTCTGTGTTAGTCCACCTGTAGCCAATAGCCCTATCTGTCTTAGTCCACCTGTAGGCAATCGACCCATTCTGTCATAGTCCATTTGTAGCCAATAGACCCAATCCGGCTATGTTCACTTGTAGCCAGTAGAACCATTATGTCTTAGTCTAAGGGAAATCAGTCAACCCATTCTGTCTTAGGCAGAGTGAAACTATATTGTCATAGTAAAATTGTAAGTCAGTAAAACGCATTCTGACTTAGTCCAATTGTAACCAATGGACCCATTCTGTCTTGTCCAATTGTAGCCAATGAATCTATTCTGTCTTAGCCCAGTTGTAGCCAATGAACACATTCTGTCTTCTCCAATTGTAGCCAATGGACCCATTATGTCTTGTCCAATTGTAGCCACTGGACCCATTCTGTCTTAGCCCAGTTGTAGCGAATGAACCCATTCTGTTTTTATCCGAGTTGTAGGCAATGAACCCATTATGTCTTAGCCCAGTTGTAGCCAATGAACCCATTCTGTCTAAGCCCAGTTGTAGCCAATGGACCCATTCTGTCTTAGCCCAATTGTAGCCAATGAACCCATTCTGTCTTAGCCCAGTTGTGGCCAATAAACCCATTCTGTCTTAGCCCAGTTGTAGCCCATGGACCTATTCTGTCTTAGCCCATTTGTAGCGAATGAACCCATTCTGTCTTAGCCCAGTTGTAGCCAGTAGGACAATTCTGTCTTAGCCCAATTGTAGCCAATGAACCCATTTTTTTGTCTTAACCTAGTTGTAGCCAATGGACCCATCCTATCTTAGTCCAGTTGTAGCCAATGAACCCATTCTGTCTTAGCCCAGTTGTAGGCAATGAACACATTCTGTCTTAGCCCAGTTGTAGCAAATTAACCCATTCTCTCTTAGCCCAGTTGTAGCCATTAAACCCATTATGTCTTAGCCCAGTTGTAGCCAATGAACTCATTTTGTCTTCTCCAATTGTTGCCAATGAACCCATTTTGTCTTCTTCAATTGTAGCCAATGAACCCATTCTGTCTTAGCACAGTTGTAGCCAATGGACCAATTATATTTGAGTTCAAAGTCAGTCAATACATGTTTTTGTCTTATTCGAATAGAGCTGTAGATACAATTTTAGAGTATTTGCCCACTCCTGTGCCATCTACAATAATAATATTCAGTATATTTATACTAGGGATGTCAACGAATATTCGAATATTCAAATACTCGATCGAATATTTGATACTTATTTATAGTGCTTGAACTACGATGTGTGCAATAAACTTCAACATCCTTTATAGTCGCTGTTATTTAAGATGAATAAATTGAAAATTTTCATACAAATCTGACCTTGAAATATGTAACACGAGCATATTTCGGATGTATTAATCTTATCTATTCTTCCCCCCCGTAGCCACCCCCCCCCCCCAGCTCGTGACGCGATAGCCTGGCAGAAGACGTGTCTAGAGGCCCGGTCGGAGCAATCTCAGATGCAGGACACTTCCTGGCAGCTCACTCGGCACGATGGTATGTAACCGTAGCTTGACCGAATGACGTGTCCACAATCATAGCTGTATTGGTTAGATACCAGTAAATCATTGTGCATCCCTCCGTGGTCCATTCGAAAGTAGTGCCTATTTCTAAAGAGTTCATTTTCTCTTCTGGTATAAAAGCCATTTAGCAATCTCATACATGCCTTTTGTGGTTATTTCTTATATCCCACGTGTGTCTGGAACATTTTGGTGTACTTCATTCGAGGCTAACTTGAATGGTGAACTTTTGGGATTTGTTTACCGTGGTATGGGGGTTTTGTCGAAAATGACTTCCGAAACAGTGTTTTTTACCGGTGCCTGCATTAAGGCGAGATGCATTTTCTTAGCAGTAACATGACATATCTTTTATTGCAATTTTTGGAAGAGGAACAATTTATCTTTAAACTGATACGGTGCTTGCACAATCTGAAATAAAGGAAAGGCTAGAAAAATGCTTGGAAAGTTCGCCGTTATATAATGGAACCCTATGGGAATTGGAATTACTGGTATATAACATATTTCTATAATTTGTTGAGTATAAATTATTCATGTTTTATGTTGCTAAGAGGCATGCTTGCAAGTTTCAGTTTCACATTTTGTAAGTACGAGATTTATACGAGGTTTTAATGCGTGAGTTTACACTTAGAAATTAAACATTGCACAGTCACATGCATTACAAAGCATTGCCCGCTAGATGAAAATGAGTCACTTTTATATGACTAGTGATTTTTTTTTTTTTTACATGTGTTGACAATTCTTCTTATCGCGCTATTCTTACTATATACGTATGGTTTGTAAAATCAATGTAATTGCCTTGATTCAAATTTCAATATCGATTTTAATTAATAAATTTTGTCAAGTATAAGCTAAGATTAATATAGGCGATAACCAAATTATTTGCTAATTTCGGAGGCGATTATTCGCAATATTATTTTGTTGTTGTTATTTTTACATATAGTATAAGTACGTAATATATAATGTACATAATATATTCTTGACAATGTTGAGTTTGTGACTTTTGATGACATTCTATAAAATGAAGGTTTACGGATTGGCATTCTTTAAAAATGCTATTCAGAAAATAGTGGGTGGGTTGTTAATAAACGCGGATCGTGCATGAATTAAATCACAATATCAAAATATCTGCATACCTGTAATAATTATAATCACTTCAAATAAACGTTACAATTCAGTGGTATGTAACACTGTGTGGACCTGTCTACAGCCGACCGAGTGTTCTATCTCATCTAGCCTATAAAATAACACGCGCATGCACGTGCTTGTAGTGGCGATGAACAAGAAGACATTTTACACGTGCTGCCTCGTGTTTGCGGACGAAGACGAGGGAATGGCGCGTGTCATTATGCGCCTGTTCACGAAATGCTATCCAGACTCGATATTTTTCCTGCCCCAGTTTGATTTGAAGAGTGGGAAGTACGAGCTGCAAGCCACGGCACAGGTCATCCAGGAGAGGTAAAGCCAGATATCATTATATTATACCTTATCTTTATTATGTTTTCTTGTCAATTTTTGCATTGTAAACATCCGCTCACATATTAAGATCCCGTGGTCTGAACACCTGGAGACATACCCAATGAAAGTCAAAATGACAGAAAATAATGCTTGAAAAAGCGACTTTATACCAGTCGCGCTGCGCAATACATTGTTTACCGATTAGTTGACTAAAAGGGTAACAGGGGATTATTTTCAATCGGTCTTCCTAATGTCTTCATGCATAGCGTATTTTACGAGTTGATTTTAATCAGACTGAAGACGATGCAGTTAATTTTGAGTCGACCATACAATTTGTATTTGTACGCACGTTCACTTCTCCACAACCGTACGCAGTCACTTTTGTACGGCGCACAGTAACATGTATACAGACAATAGTATGCACATTTCTATCTTACGCGTAACCAAATATATGTTAAATTTACTCGTAGTGTTAGTGACAATTTTATGATGACCAAAAATATGCTGTTGCCACATTTAGGCCTACAACTACTTGTTTACAAATACAAATAGTTTTAATGTTTTGTTTAACGTCATCGTGTTTACTTTACTATTGTTGTTGCTGTTACTTGGCTGTAATTGGTGACATACTGGCCTGTTGTTGTTGTTACTAGCCTGTTGCGGTTGTAGGTGCCACGGCAAGGTGGTGTTCATTGTGTCCGAGTACTTCGCCTCCTCGCCCGTCTGTCTGTTCACGGTCCGGTTTTGCAAGGAGTTGGACATGGGTAAGGACAGGGACGCGTTTTCACCAACCCATTCTTAGACTTAACAGGGGCCCGTTTTCAACAACCCATTCTTATATTTGACAGGGGCCCGTGTTCACCAACCCATTCTTAGACTTGACATGGGCCCGTTTTAACCGACCCATTCTTATATTTGAGAGGGGCCCGTGTTCACCGAGACTTGACAGGGGCCCGTTTCACCACCCAATTCATAGAGTTGACAGGGGCCCGTTTTCTGCGACCCATTCTTAGACTTGACAGGGTCGCGTTTTCACCACCCAATTCATGGAGTTGACACGGGCCCGTTTTCACCACCCAATTTATAGAGTTGACAGGGGCCCGTTTTCAGCGACCAATTCTTAGACTTGACAGGGGCGCGTTTTCACCACCCAAGTCATGGAGTTGACACGGGCCCGTTTTTACCACCCAATTCATAGAGTTGACACGGGCCCGTTTTCACCACCCAAATCATGGAGTTGACACCGGCCTCTTTTCACCACCCAATTCATAGAGTTGACACGGGCCCGTTTTCACCACCCAGTTCATGGAGTTGACACGGGCCCGTTTTCACCACCCAATTCATAGAGTTGACAGGGACCCGTTTTCACCGACCCATTCTTAGACTTGACAGGGGCCCGTTTTCACAACCCAATTCATAATGTTGACAGGGGCCCGTTTTCACCGACCCATTCTTAGACTTGACACGGGCCCGTTTTCACCAACCCATTCTAAGACTTAAGAATAAAGAACGGACTTGTGCGTTCGATCGCGTATATGCTTGTTACCAATACGGATAATGTTATTAAGAAATCGTTCTAAATGCAGAATGCTGTAAAATGTCAATATAGTTGATGTTTCATTATAAACATCTTAGAACATAACAGTTTTATTTATTCTTACGCCTTAAGTATAATAATAGCTTGTTGAATACGGGCCAGGGTGTCCACGTCTTGTAGCAGTTTTAGGCAGAAATTATAGGTTTTGTTTCCAAGCTGCTCTCTTTAAAGGGACTATGTCATCGAAAAAGGCCTCAAGGGGGCAATTTCTTAAAACATTCTGAAATTCAGTTATTTGTACTGACATATAATAATGGTTAAAGCAGGGTATATATAATAAAAAAAGAGTGCACGCATTCTGAGATAAAAATCAATTTATAGTATGGGTCTTGTTTGTTTGGCCCTTTTCATGTTTATGTTTTGATGTCATAATTGTGAGTATTTTCTATAACCATGGTTTACACTCTACTTTTACCAAGCATTATAGCGCAGTTGGTTAAAGCGCTGTCTTTTGTCATTTCTAAATCGTGAGTTCGATCCCTGCTTGGTGTTTTTAATTTTCAGACTTTTTTGCAAATTTGTTTTTATCAAATATCTTATTGTGTAACAATATAATGTTATATTTATTTCATGCACATGTCTTTATTATGCGCATTTCTATCATATAATATCATTTATAGTGTAATAGGAATCTAATTTTTCGATGGCATAGTCCCTTTATATGGATTTGTTCACAGATTTTAGTATTTTTGAAAAATAATAATTAATGGCAAACATGCAAAGTTGAACTTGACGTAAATGCGTAATTTGATTATAACAAGCTGTTTAGAATAACTATAAACACTCAAAAGCTTAATTACTATTTTCCAGCTGCATGTATGCATGGTTCAGATGTATTATACAAAATTATTTCCTTGTCATTCGATATTCGAAGTGGTGTTCATTATGTGTACACACGTATTATTATTTCTTCTTGATAGACTCCAACGAGGGGAATCTCCTCCCAGTCATCCTGACGAGTAACGAGCAAGACATCCCGCACGTTCTCAGGGGCATACACGTTCTAAAATGGTACAGCAGAACAATGCGGCGGCGTTTTCTAGAACAATTAGTAGAAGTTGTCCTCTCGCACTGTATAGCTCCCGAAGAGTATGACGAGATTAAAGCGCGACTAGAGACGCTGCTAGACGAGCACGGGAGGGAGTACCTCTGTGACCCACCCTCCGCTTAAGGCATCCCGCCCGCGCAGCCTCGGTATGTGTTCTACCCGGAACCCGACCCCCCGCTACTCCGCGACGCGTTCCAGCCCCCGAACAATGTCGACATCGAGGACGATCCTTTGATTGGCGATATCGGTCCTGCGAACAGAACTGCCGGTGGACGCAATGGAAGATCTCGCGGCTTACTGAGTTCTTTTAGAAGATTGTTTAAAAGAAATCGCTGAACTGATACTGGTTGTGATTCTAGACAATCCTCGTCACCACAGAGTATTCACAAGTGTTTGGGTTTGTATCCACCTACATGTATATTATATATGTGTGTGTATATATATATATATATATATATATATATATATATATATATATATATATATATATATATATATATATATATATATATATATATATATATATATATATATATATATATATATATATATATATATATATATATATATATATATATATATATATATATATATATATATATATATATATATATATATATATATATATATATATATATATATATATATATATATATATATATATATATATATATATATATATATATATATATATATATATATATATATATATATATATATATATATATATATATATATATATATATATATATATATATATATATATATATATATATATTCCATAAGTGATGTAAGCATATACATAGAATATATATCATTTTAAATTAATTTCGCCGTGAAAACCCGACAGCAATATATCTATATTTATTCTACTCGTTTATAATTAAGGCATTTACTGCAATGACTGAATATATATATAAACTCACATTATAAACATTATGATTGAACGCAGGTAAAACTTCGGTGGGTACATGTTAACCAAAAGACGGGACATAAATAAAATAACGAGAAACCCTGTTTAAGGTCGTTTAAACACTTAACATTTTGCTCTAGATCTTTTAACGAAAACGCAACGATAATGTGAAAGCAAACTATTTATTTCTTTTACCATGATATCATTATATTGATCATGAACATGCGTGTATGTCGGTCAAGTTATTAATTATCTCAAATGACTCAGGCTTGCACGTCAATGTGACGTCGTCTGTGCGTGAATTTACGTCACACAGCAGACGACTACTTTACTCACTTGGACGTTTTGGTAGTTGTAAACCTCGAGTGTTTGGAGCTCAATAAGTCAATATAAGGCATTTTCTTCGTTTGTTGTATTTCAGACTTTATATCAATGCATGTGTGTTCATTTCTTTTATATCACGAAGGTTCTTCCAACACTGTATTTAGCGAGTGCGTATATATTACCCGTGAGTCTCTGATTTCCTGTTATAATACTCACTAGAAGCTGCAAATATTTTGAATATTGTATGAGACTTATACTTCGTTAGGTGTGAAACATTTGTGTATTATATGTTGGTTTATTAATGCAGATATACTCTCTATGCACTAGTACGTAGTACATTTTACAGGAAATTAACCGCTTTCTGTTTAAACACTCGTTATGTACAGTCAAAACGCGATACTACGAAAAAGCACGGGGACACTGATTTGTTCGTAGTATCGCGTTTTTCGTAGTATCGCATCTTTCGGAAATTACGGTAGTGACGTGATTATTCTTACATTTGGTGTTAATTTGCGTCATATTGTAGCGTTGACGACCAAGAACAATTTAAAGTAAAAGTAAAAGTAAAGTGTTTGTTTATTATAGTGTCACCCCTCGCGATTAAGGGCCAGCCAGTTTTGACTTATGAGACACCTTTACTGATGAACATCTTTACTCCCGATTCCTATCCTATATGCCGGGCGCTTGGCAGGAAGGCAATCGGTACCCCTTGATTTAACTAGCTGCTGGGTCGGCAACCGGCCATATCAGAACTCGCCCTGTGTAGGACTCGAACCTTCGACCTCCCGCTCCGTAGGCGAACGCCCTAACCACTAGGCCACGGACATTTGACAATACGTTTGTTTATAAATAAAAAAGAATAAAATCTACGCACAGTAATAGAATTCGCAATGACATAATCATCGGCAAATACGAAAGTCATTTAGTCAAACGCAAATCTCACACGGTATCATTTAAAGTGTCTGAAAATGGTAACTAAGCGTGTTAACAACAATCTTTGTCCATGGTGCAAACAAACTGCCTAGGTGTCTGACTGGGCAGAGGTGTGAAATCTTGGTCGAGAAGGTGTGAAAAGTATCCGTGACAATATGATTCGTAGTATCGCGTTGACATTTCAATACAAACACTTTGAAGGGATCGGATAATTTATTCGTAGTAACGCATCTTTCGTTGTATCGCGAAATCGTAATATCGCATCTTTTTCTAGTTAAAAATAGAAGGAAAACAGACGGGACCGGCAGCCGTATTCGTATTATCCCGTCATTTCGTAGTATCGCGATTCGCAGTTTTATTTTCACTCAGAACACATCCCCTATGTGTTTTTATCCATAAATACAGGTACTATTTTAACCAGGTTTCCAAACCAAACATATTTTTATACGATTTTAATGGATTTTGTATGAATGTGTAGATCAACATATGTATGAAATGTAGTCGTGTAAACCTTCAATGTATTTGGAAGACTCGTGTATGTTAATGGAAACTGGACTTTCCAGAGAAATACCGGTACGTTATGTTGTTTTTTATTTGAAATATATGTGTTGTATTTGCATTGAAATCCATGCCTGCGTTTATGTTTCTGTTTAATTTGCAGTATAAATCTAGTATCTACTTTGTATTGTTATCACACACTTACTTGTATATAGATTACCGGTAATAATTCCCTGGAGGAGAAATAACGATATGAGTCGTGTCGTGGAAAAACCGGGCTTACTGTATTTGCGTAACTGTGTCCCGGATTAGCCTGTGCAGTCCGCACAGGCCAAGTCCAGGACGAAACCTTCCGCTTTTATGGTAATTTCTGTTTCAATGAAGTTTCTTCTAAAGATAAATCCACCGTAGGCGGAAAGTGTCGTGATGGATTAGCCTGTGCGGACTGCACAGGCTAATCCGGGACGACACTTTACCCACATGCAGTAAGCACGTGTTTCCCACGACACGCCTCATGTAATGCTTTAGTTTGTGATTTCGTAGACCGTCGTCCGTTAACACTTCGTCTTGTTAGAGACTACTTGTTGTCTTGTATGATCATATTTAACAATCATTTCTCACTTGTTAGTGTCTTGAAATGCCTCATTGGAATACAAACTCATAAGCACAACCTATTGAAAAATAAACACAAGTTTATCTCCGTTGTAATGTAAACACATCATTTTATTTCAAACCTGGGGCCACATTCCAGAAACATCTTAAGTTTATCTTAATGTATTTTTACTTAAGTTCCAGTTTTTGTAAGGTAATATTTTGAAAACTACATACAAATTAGTGATTCCAATTATAGTTATTAAAGTAAATACATGTAGTAGTTAATAATAAGATGGTAATTGGTAAAACGCATATAAAAATTCCATGTTTAAATGTAATACAATGTTAAAGAAATATGACGAGTTTAAGGTTAAGGTTAGGATTTCACTTGAGATGTTTCTGGAATACGAACCCAGGTCGTTATATAGTGTGTTGCTATAAGTTAAATTACTGACGAACTATGTTCAGGTGATTAGAAAATGGCTATTTATAAATGCATATTGCAGTTTATTATACTCGTATCTTTAACTTGTTTTCTTATTACACATCCATGTTTGGAATACATGTATTGTACGTTAAAATATTTTTCTTTAGAATGTTAACGGCACGCTCTATGTTATATTATACGTTACGCTCGTATGTATTGAAATAAAACGTCAATGAAATATGTTTTTCAAGTATTATTTATTACGGTCCATAATGGCACATATTACATGTACAAATAGTCTTTATACAGCTAACGAGCGATCAAAGTCTGCATGAATATCTTTGTAGGGCCTAATAATTGTAAATGTAAATAATTACATCACATCTAAGAGAATTTTTTTTTGTACATACCGGTACACCGATGATGTATCAAGGATCTCGTAGGCTGAATTCTGCAATCTCGGACAGAGACAACTTGACAACAAGTTATTTAATTGTCCAATCTTTTTTTTACAGTTACTGTTTATGATACGTTTTAATTCGTTTTGTAATACAAGCGGATTTACATACTTGACACGGAACAGGTTCTCTGTTATAATCGGAGGCATTTACGAGCACGCACATTGCAAGAGAAGAATGGTAACTTTATATGCGGTAACTAGTCAGTGTTTCTACATTGCAGAGGTTTTAGGTACACATCCAATATGCTACCTGATGTGACACATATCGTCCATTGAAAGCCAGAAGGGCCTATCAACCTTCTTTGCACATATGCTGATTGGACCTTTTGGCAATCAATAGACGATATGTTAGATTGCTCATTTACAGCAATTTATGAGTTTGAATTGAAATACGGAAAATTAAAGAAAGTGATATTACAGCAATTTATGAGTTTGACTTAAAATACGGAAAATTACGAAAGTAACATGGTCTTGTCTCTCACAAGTGTATCACGTACGAGTACTTAAGTAAATGTTATATTGTTTGTTGGTCCACTTTGTTTGCCTTTACCTACTGATGTTTACAACCGAGTGGGGCGGTAGACTTAGTTTGGCCATCGTATGTGTGCACATACCGTTGGTAAACACATTTGATGAACATTGTAGATATATATACCCATCAGATATATTCATCTGCAGGAATACATGTACCTCTAATGTTAACTAGGTGAATGGTTCCCACTATAATATGTACCGGGTAGACTTCATGGCATTTTGCTTCCCACTGCCACTGTGCATGTACGGATAAATAAAGCGGAGAATAAATAACGTGTGTATAATTTATAAGAAACAATAATTGCATTTATATTTTTTACCAATACAGTCCTCTACGGGAAAATGACGCGCTATACACGGCGTGCCTGATGTTAGCGGACGAGGACCACCGCATGTATCCCCTGTATATGAATAAAATTATATGTATATGAACACATGGTAGTTAAACATACATTTTATGCATTCCTGAATGGGAAAAAGACTACACGGCGTGCGTGTCTGATGTTCGCCGACGAGCATTACCATGACCTTTATTAAAATGACCTTTTAAGATCTACAAGTCACAAGTATTACAAGTATTTTCTCTAATTATATTCCTGTCCAGTCCTAAACGGGAAAGAGACGTTTTACACGGCGTGCCTGATGTTCGCGGACGAGGACTACCGCATGGCGCAGATCATCCTGAACCTCTACAAGAAGGTCAAGAAGGACTCGCTCTTCTTCGTGCCGCAGTTCGACCTGAAGTTCGGCAAGTACGAGAAGGACACTACAGTCAGGATCATCAGTGAGAGGTTTGAGATGATCATATTTCAACAAGTACTTCAGTTTGAAATGTGTACTCAGTTCACCCAAGCCGAAAACTGCCATTTTCAGCCTGAATATACGAGCACTTGTCCAAAGCATTAGATAGAAAATTGATTTCGTATTGTAGTGAAAACCTTTTTACGTACCGTTACATATCTCATTATTTCTTTAAGTAATAATCTGGAGCAATGTTTCATTTGTTCATGCTTTTGTTTTGTAATAAAAACTAGTTGTTCTAATATTGAATCACGCCGAATAATATATAATAGTTGAATAACTAAGACACTGGTTTTAGAGTGTTAATTAACTAATAAAGTTGGAACCAAATTTTGTGTGGACATTTTACGCTCATGCATTAAGCCCGGGTTCCCTACGACACGCCTCATATCTCATTTCGCTGTTCCATATGCGGCCACAAGGTGATCTTCCTGCTGTCCCAGTACTTCCTGGCATCCAAGCTGTGCGAGTTCACCACCAACTACGCCGCGCAGAATGGTAAGGACGCCCATGCAATGTATTGAGCCCAACATTTATTCGGTTGCACGTTGTTTTTTCATAAAAAGACATTTACACTTTGCTAAGCTTAAAGGAGTGTGTCATTAAATCATAATAGTCGATGCTGCCTGCACCGTTTACTATAATTGTTTTATTTCCGGTCAATTTCTTAGACCTCCAACTGCAAGTATAAGCCTCAGATGCGCTGTTAGGAAAGGTTCGGCGAATATCCAAAATATATAGTATTCAACATTATGTGCAACATATAGAATGCTTTTATTGTAGGGACCAACAATGGGAACATAATTCCATTCCACTTAACACGTGACGTTGATCACGTGCCAAACGTGTTGAGAGGGATCGTTGGTATCCGGTGGTTCCGAGACATCACGAGGACGCATTCGTGGGAGATGCTGACAGAGGGACTCTTCAACACCGGGAAGGAGGACGAGAAATCGAAATCAAACCTTGAAGATCTGAAAAGGGAGGTAAAGAAAGTGGTGGATGAGAAGCGCGATTACTACCTTGCTGATCCCCCCCGTACGACTCGGACACGCCTGCTGCGGGGGAGCCCATACAGTTCGATGAACCGGAAGGAATTAGTGGAGATTCGAGCATGCTGTCTGACAGTCTGATGGCGTGCCCTTCCGACAAAAAGACTAAGGTGAAGTTCAAGATGCTTCAGGCTGTCAAAACGATTGTAGAAAAAGTACTGGGACTGAATGCCCATAAAGGGGAAAAGACGTCCTCAAAATATAGTGATAAACACGGGTGCTCTTCTACGACTAGAGATAACAAAACATCTGAAAATAAATGCCAACTAGGCTCTAGCGGTCAAGACTCGTGTGCATCTACAAAGGCCAATAACAGCCGAGTGAATATCACATCAACATTTAGCACTACGTCATCGGCACGTGAAAAGAGTGAACAGTCCAAGAGTGGTGAAATGGTTGAACTTGTGGCACGAGGCGCCGCCTGTGGCGCGAACGAAGAGGAACAGACCGAGACTGATAGACTGCTAGCAACGCAAGATGAAAGTCTGAATGACAAAGACAGGAATGACTCTGAAGAAGACAATAGTCTTGCAACGACTTTCCATTCAGCAAACTTGACAGTTGCTGTCGAGACTAATGAGGAAACTGTAGATGTTGTTGACAAGGTGGCTGCAACGGAGAATGTCGCTGAAAACATTTCGATCACAACTAATGAAGGCAGCAGTACACACGGCAACAAAGCAAAACAACACTCTTACGTAGTCTAGAGCGGAAAACACGCATTTAAGATATACCAGTGTAATGAAGTTATTAGGCAGCGAAATGTTAAGGTAAATGCAGATGTATCGTTTATCTCGATGTCGATAGAAATTTGTTCTGCAATGTATATGTACATGTATTTTAATATTACATGTTAAATGTTTGAAACGTTATTATTTTGTTTGACACGTTGTTTACTATAACTAGTTTACTATATTAAACAGTTTTATGAAGTGGCTTGAGATGGCATATTATAACGTCAAATTAATCTGACACCATCATCACCAGGGACAGTAACAACATAAGCTAGGAATGTTCTTGTATAGTCTGCATGTATTTCAGAATGTCTAAGTTACAATCACTACTTTGACATTGGACGGAACTAGGACTCACGATGGCTGTAAATATAAATTCATTTAGCCAAATCGATGATACTTTTAAGAAATCATGCTTACTCTCTGTAATAATTAAAGTTTTAACCAGAAAATCACGTTTGCCAACTTTTTATCTTAGGCCAAAGTTTCAAATTATTAGCCATTGGCAAAGTTGTTGAAAGCCAATGTGAGCCCTCTGTGACGATGGACTAAACGAACAAAAGGTGAACTGAACTGATACTCACCTGGGCTCGTATCCACCAACCCATTCTTAGACTTAAGTCATAAGAATAAAAAATATTCTTAACATTGTATACTGTTTTAGCTATGTTGGATCGATAACATGATACTAACTGAGGTTATCTAGTGTTATAGCTCTTATGGATCGATAGCATGGGGCTTACTGAGACTATCTACTGTTCTAGCGCTGTTGGATCGATAGCATAGGAATTACTGAGATTATCTACTGTTCTAGCATTGTTGGATCGATAGCATAGGAATTACTGAGACTATCTACTGTTCTAGCATTGTTGGATCGATAACATGGGACTTACTGAGACTGTATACTGTTCTAGCTATGTTTGATCGATAGCATGATACTAACTGAGGTTATTTAGTGTTATAGCTCTGATGGATTGATAGCATGGGGCTTACTGAGACTATCTTCTGTTCTAGCGCTGTTGGATCGATAGCATAGGAATTACTGAGACTATCTTCTGTTCTTGCGCTGCTGGATCGATAGCATAGGAATTACTGAGACTATCTTCCGTTCTTGCGGTGTTGGATCGATATCATGAGACTTAGAGACTATCTACTGTTCTAACTCTGTTGGATCGATAGCATGAGACTTTCTGAGACTATCTACTGTTCTAGCTCTGTTGGATCGGTAGCACGATACTTACTAAGACTATCTACTGTTCCAGTTCTGTTGGATCAATAGCATGAGACTTACTGAGACCATATAGTTTACTGTTCTAGATCCGTTGTGTCGGTATCATGAGATTTACTGAGGCTGTCTCAGAGATTAAATATAACATCACTTAAATCGTAATTTTGTAAAAGTTAACTATGCATTTCGTGTGTTGGAAGAGGATAATGTTATTTTACTTTAAATAATGCTGTTTCCAGGTAATCTCAGGTACTGTGAAGAGTTTATTTGAAATAAACACTTGGCACTATCAGATTCTATTTATTTATGTACTTTAATTTTACATATAGAAATTCCGCGCTATAAATATACCGCAATTATACTTTCTGCGCCAGAATACCGGGTGTATAATTATAATAAACCTTAGAATAATCTCCATTCAGTCGTTTTACATAATATCGACATTCTAAATTGTGTCGAACTGTACATTTCTTTCGACTGTATTGCACACAGTGGAGATGAACAAGGAAGTGCGATGAATATGAGCAGCTAATAGCCCATGATGATTTGCAACGCGATAGGTGTAAATAGATCTACCCTTGTTGAGTCAAGACTCAACAACTACCAATAGATAATTGAAATTAGTTGTTGTATCATGTTATTCTATTTAATTATACACTTGATGGTTGTATTATGCTATCACAAGGCCATGTGAGGGACTGTTCAATAAACTCGTAGGGTAACTTTCTCGTTTCTTTCATTATGTCTCCCCCATATTGATTTTGTGCTGGAAAATTGTAAGTTGATACTGTTTTCGGAAAATGCGCTTTTTATTGCCTAATATCATCTTTTTGTACTTGCCCCTTCATGCAGACGGGTGATAATTTTAACTTAGCCAATTAGATTTGAGTTGAAGCGGACGTTGTGCAAGTGGGTTATTTCGAAGACTGTCGTATAAAGTCAACAAAGTGCTGGAAGTCATACAATGGTAGAGCTCTGTAACGCCGCAGATGCGGGTCGAATAATGTCAGCAGACGCGTTTATGCGGTGATTTAAATTTATTATACGGTTAAAAAAACAAAAACATGTATATAACAACGATGGTAACACCATGACTACCACTATCATCATCATCATCATCACATCATCATCATCATCTGATATCATCATCATCATCATCATCGTTATCATCATTGGCCACGTTTATGCGGCGACAGAGCTCTCGTGTATTCATTTGGTTTGCCATTACTTGTTTGTTATAATTTAATTTTAAAACAAATCAAGAATCTTTTAAATCGTTAACGAACTTAAATATTCAGTATGCCATAAATATAATTTATAAAATTATGATGCACAATAACTATGCATGTATTGGCATTTCGTGACCGACGTATACAATAAATATTGCGTATAGAAATCAAATTAATCACCCCGTAACTATTTTCTTCCAATCTCATAAAAATCAAATCCTAACAGTGTTAGGATCTGATGACATCGTATAACAGGTCACGTTCAAATGACCTTCCAAACAATAAAACATCAGCCCAGCTGCGCCCAATGAAATTGCCTTTTGCACAGCAATGTTAGGCCACGGTGTTTGAAAAGTGATGCATTTCCAGCTGATCCTCGGGATTAAATAATTTACAGTTTATGTTCACGGGGATAACAATGGATATAGTGGTACCTTAGGCGAGTAAACATCCAAAGTTCACGTTAATTTCGTGCATAGTATTTGTGGTTTATATATGGAGTTATACCGCAAGATTTTGAAGGCGACAGTTTGATTGGCTCCTAAAAAGGTCATCTGAACGTGACCCCTAATGCGAAATAATCAGATTCAGTCAGCGGATAATATAGTAACGTCAGACTGGAGATGATTTTTAATGAGATTGTATATTCTTCCGGCAACTTCCTATTTACCGTATTTTGTAATTGTCAGCTGAATTTTTGTATAAAAAAACGTTTTTGAAGTTTTAAGAAGTGTTGATCGACTCAGATCGTTGATTGCCGTCGGAAGTATTATACGATCCCAGTGTCATTATCCTAACTGTAAACAGCCCCACATCTGCGGTTTCTGTCGCGGGTCCCATCCAGCGTATGAATGTCGCAAGTCTACCAAAACCCAGGCCACCGACTCAGGAAACAAATCTGTCGCACTCGCAAGAAATACTGGTCGGTCTCTCTGGGCGGCGTCGTTCCTCCTGGTGGCGGTTTTTTGCCCGCCCAGACATGTCATTGCCTTGACGTAATACGTTATGATATACATATTATATGTGACAGTTTATGGTTTTGTATATTCATGTATATATTATGCTTTTAAGGCATTTTAAATAAATGCCCATTTTCAATCTACATGTTTTCAGTGTGTTTATTTCATGACATGCGAGTTCGACCTCGTGTTATGAACTTATTATTAATAGGTGATAAGACAATACATAAATAATTTTTTATGGCCACATAAAAATATTTATGTCATTGTATTGCGATTTTATATAGGTCGGAATTATCATCATGTAATGGTATTATAAAGTACAGCATTTAGGAATAGAATAAATTTCTTTGTTCACATTATCAGCTAATCAAAGCCGTCCGTTCACACCACGTGACGCTTATCAGCCAATCGTAGCACGCACCAGCGTGCTCAAGCGCCCACCGTAGGGCGCATCAGTCATTCCTTTGTTTGTGGGCAGTATGCACCGGAGTAGGTTCGTAAATACCATACGAGTCGAAAACGAGTCAATGCTATATTGTATAAGCGGAAACTTAGGGGAAGACACGAGTTAAATCAGGAAGACTTTCAAACCTGTCCTACACGAAATTCAATACTTTTAAGTTTCATGTGTAAGCTAACTGCAAAAAGCACACATCGATTCAGTATTTTATGTCGGGTGGAATTTAATACCAGGAAGTTCAAGTACGTGTGATCATTTACTCATCGGGTTTAGGATTTATTCTCATGTGATTTTCACTGTTCTATGTATACGTTGGCACATGCTCGAAGTCGTTAAATATGCATCTTAAACGGTCGTATATTTATTCCAGGTGAAAACGTTGCGGTGGACTTCCGGTTTTTCGATTCTAAATTGAGACCTCGATATAGGCGACGCATGACGTGATAGACAGTGAAGAAGAACATTGGCAAGTGCTGAGACCGGAGATAGCGCCGCCGAACCAGACGTCACGAAAACGGCCACGGCAGTTGAAGTAGGCGCCGTTGGAACCAACGAGCCCAACCAGCGGAATATTTATGGCGGTGGGAGCAGCGGCGGGCCGAAACCAGACAAAGAGCAGATAAACATAGAGCTAGGAAAGCTAGAAACAAATATAAAATCGGTTGAAGACATACCAGAGATTTTACGCAATGCACCTCTCACATGCTTAAAAGAGGAAACCAAACAAAGTATGATGTTTTTTCTGGACCCCGAAAGCGATGTTACGACGGATGACGGTAAATGCAAGGATTACCGAGGTGTCGCCGAGTGGGCGAATCTGGACACGGCGTTCTGCAAGTACATCTCAGACATCGGGCTCAAGAACAAGATCAACGATGTCCTCAGCATGTGGATCAAGGGGTCCGATGAGCGGCGGATACCCGACCCCACCATCGGCAATCTGAGGCAGTGTCTAATAGACATTGAGCAGCCGGACGCCCTGAGCACATTGGCCCCTAAAATAGGTAACACTCTTTAGTAGTCCTATTCGCTGGCAACGAGCGCATTGTGAGCGTGTGTATTCTCAGACGTATTCCTTAGACTGATGACCATAAAATTAACTTAATGTCAAACGTTTAACCAATGAAAACAGTTGTTACATATATGAGCTACGATTGCTGTTACATAGTAAGACTAAGATTAGTTTTTAGACTGCGGCGATAACCGGAGTCATTAGTACCGCAAATCGAAAGCAAGTTTTGCTTTTGACATGGCAAATTGCACGGTGACCTCCCCTGCTTCTCTGCTTGCAATATCGTGGAACAGGGGATATCACTGATCGCACGCCAATGAACTGCGAAACGATTCCTTGCTATCAGTGGATTTGTCCACGAAATACTATCAATTAATTAATAAATTAATTTAGATATTGCTATGGACAGGGGACAAGAAATGATCCGATTTAATCCACGGCGAACAATCAACATATCGAGCCTTTTATTTCAAATTTACAAGTACATAACCTTTAATGCCAATTCGGTATGTTTCCTTGTATGTGTTTCGTGACTTTTAACGTTTCGTGACTTTTAACTTCATTTATGATCCGCAGTCTTTCAGCGTTCAACGCTTTAAGAATGTGTGTAGTCACGGGACCAGGTGATTTGCGTGCAATGTGTGTTGAAATGATACATTCTGACATTTTGTGTTTGTTGACCATTGTTGGTATGGAAGTTCTCTAATAAACTCGACTGCTAAAGTTTAAAAGGTTGACCATTCAATCTTAGCCAAAACATACTTTGCGCGAGACAACAATTTTATCGACTCCGTAAAAACGAATACATTTATTTCATACGTAAAACGTGATATGACCGTTACTACCACGATGTATCGGAATCTGACTAATATCACGGTGACCTAACCGAGGAATGCGCACTAGGTTTTTGTTTTTCGTTTTCATTTTACGCTTGACTTGGCGGTTACACAGGTAGCTTCTTAGTGTAACCTACTTGCATGTTGCAATCTCTTCCTGCTTATAAGTGGTTATAACGGGAGAATTTTATTGAGATATTTGGCAAGCATTTACGTACTGCTGACGACATAAATAAACAGGTACACTTTTGTGACGTAAAACAATGCCCGTCAAACTAAATATTGATTATCCAAATTCATTTCACAGGATTGTGCTTTTAAATGTCCATTGGCTTCCATATGCGGTATTTCAATTATTATAAAGGACTACACCAGTGAATCCATTCTGCTACAATTGGACTAATAGTCAATAGCCAGTAGCTTATCTGTCTAGGTCCACCAGTAGCAAATATACCCTATTCTGTCTTAAGCCCCGCGGTCACACTGTAACGATTTTGGCTACGATAGCCCACGATTGATCGTGGGCCTGTTAATCGTGGTGAGTCGGGATGCACAGTTTGCCTAAAGTGTCTTCCTACGTATACCTACGGTTATTGTAGGAAAGACTACGAATATCAACGACACTTGTAGGTTTCCGCAGCCGATTGAACGGTTTTAGCAAGATATGATACGATATGTTACGGTTGTAATACGCTAGCGTCAGGTATACGCTACGGTAACAGGCGTTTACAGACGATTGTTAACGTTTCTCCTGAGATTGTAGTAAGATTAAAGAAGATTCATCGCGATAAACCTACAAGCAGCCAATAATTCTCACGCTTCACTACGCTTCAAGGCGATTTGGACATCCGGATGCCTCATGCATAATCGTGACACCAACGGAGGCAAACGTAGTGAGTGCGTAGTAACATCGCCATAAACCGTACAGGCAACGTGACTCACTCGTCGCGTTGTCGTGGTCCATCGTGTATATTCGTGAGAAGTCACGATAGTTGTCGTTAAAGATCCTACTGGAATCGTAACTGACCCGTAGGGCAAACGTAGAAGTCCGTACCATATACGTAGCAAAACATACCATAACCTATTACAGTCTTGTAATAAAATCGGTCACGATTAATCACGATTAAACACGAAAGGTCACGAGTGCCTCTACGATGGCTGTAGGAATAAGCCAGATTGAGATGCGATGGCACTAGGATTGTCCTTCGTTTTGGAAAAATCGTGGCGACGCTACGATAGGCCACGAATTTTTTGAACATGTTCTTAGCGCTTCCTGATCGATCAGGATCCCCCAAGATTCTTCAACATTCACAAAGATGCCAGTACGTACGTATTCACGCTTTACCACGCTTCACCAAGATTTCGTAAATCGTGGGCAATCGTAGCAAAAATCGTGACAGTGTGAATGAGGCTTTAGTCAAAGTGGAGCCAATAAACCCATTCTGTCTCAGTCCACTTGAAGCCAATAGACTCTATCTGTCTTAGTCCACCTGTAGCCAATAGACCCTATCTGTCTTAGTCCACCTGTAGGCAATCGACCCATTCTGTCATAGTCCAATTGTAGCCAATAGACCCAATCCGGCTAAGTTCACTTGTAGCTAGTAGAACCATTCTGTTTTAGTCAAAGGGAAGCCAATCAACACATTCTGTCTTAGTCAGAGTGAAACCATCCTGTCATTGTCCAATTGTAGCCAATACACGCATTCTGTCTTAGTCCAACTGTAATCAATGGACCCATTCTGTCTTGTCCAATTGTAGCCAATGAATCCATTCTGTCTTAGCCTAGTTAAAGCCATTTAACACATTCTGTCTTCTCCAATTGTAGCCACTGGACCCATTCTGCATTGTCCAACTGTAGCCACTGGACCCATTCTGTCTTAGCCCAGTTGTAGCGAATGCACCCATTATGTTTTTAAAAGAGTTGTAGCCAATGAACCCATTCTGTCTTAGTCCAGTTGTAGCCAATGAACCCATTCTGTCTTAGCCCAGTTGTAGCCAATGTGCCCATTCTGTCATAGCCCAATTGTAGCCAACAAACCCATTCTGTCTTAGCCCTGTTGTAGCCCATTGACCTATTCTGTCTTAACCCAGTTGTAGCGAATAAACCCATTCTGTCTTAGTCCAGTTGTAGCCAGGATACCTATTCTGTCTTAGCCCAATTGTACAAATAAACCCATTCTGTCTTTACCCAGGTGTAGCCAATGGGCCCATTCTGTCTTAGCCCAGTTGTAGCCAATGAACCCATTCTGTCTTAGCCCAGTTGTACCCAATGAACCCAGCCAGTCTTAGCCCAGTTGTAGCCAATTAACCCATTCTGTCTTGGCCCAGTTGTAGCCAATGAACCCATTCTGTCTTAGACCAGTTGTAACTAGTGGGATCATCCTGTATTAGCCCAATTGTAGCCAATGAACCCATTCTATCTTAGACCAGTTGTAGCCAATGGACCCATTCTGTCTTGTCCAATTGTAGCCAATGGACCCATTCTGTCTTAGCCCAGTTGTAGCCAATGAACCCATTCTGTCTTAGCCCAGTTGTAGCCAATGTGCCCATTCTGTCATAGCCCAATTGTAGCCAACAAACCCATTCTGTCTTAGCCCTGTTCTAGCCCATTGACCTATTCTGTCTTAACCCAGTTGTAGCGAATAAACCCATTCTGTCTTAGTCCAGTTGTAGCCAGGATACCTATTCTGTCTTAGCCCAATTGTACAAATAAACCCATTCTGTCTTAACCCAGGTGTAGCCAATGGGCCCATTCTGTCTTAGCCCAGTTGTAGACAATGAACCCATTCTGTCTTAGCCCAGTTGTACCCAATGAACCCAGCCAGTCTTAGCCCAGTTGTAGCCAATTAACCCATTCTGTCTTGGCCCAGTTGTAGCCAATGAACCCATTCTGTCTTAGACCAGTTGTAGCCAATGGACCCATTCTGTCTTTTCCAATTGTAGCCAATGAACCCATTTTGTCTTAGCACAGTTGTAGCCAATGGACCCGTTCTGACTTGTCCAATTGTTGTCAATGAACCCATTCTGTCTTCTCCAATTGTTGTCAATGAACCCATTCTGTCTTCTCCAATTGTAGCCAATGAACCCATTCTGTCTTGACCAATTGTTGTCAATGAACCCATTCTGTCTTTACCAATTGTAGCCAATGAACCCATTCTGTCTTCTCCAATTGTTGTCAATGAACCCATTCTGTCTTCTCCAATTGTTGTCAATGAACCCATTCTATCTTGACCAATTGTAGCCAATGGACCCATTCTGCCTTCTCCAATTGTAGCCAATGAACCCATTCTGTCTTCTCCAATTGTAGCCAATGAACCCATTCTGTCTTCTCCAATTGTTGTCAATGAACCCATTCTGTCTTCTCCAATTGTTGTCAATGAACCCATTCTGTCTTCTCCAATTGTAGCCAATGAACCCATTCTGTCTTCTCCAATTGTAGCCAGTGAACCCATTCTGTCTTCTCCAATTGTAGCCAATGGACCCATTCTGTCTTCTCCAATTGTAGCCAATGGACCCATTCTGTCTTCTCCAATTGTTGTCAATGAATCCATTCTGTCTTCCCCAATTGTAGCCAATGAACCCATTCTGTCTTAGCCCTGTTGTGGCCAATGGACCCATTCTATCTTGTCCAATTGTAGCTAATGAACCCATTCTGTCTTAGCCCAGTTGTAGCCAATGAACCCATTCTATCTTGTCCAATTGTAGCCAATGAACCCATTCTGACTTAGCCCAGTTGTGGCCAATGGACCCATTCTATCTTGTCCAATTGTAGCCAATGAACCCATTCTGTCTTAGCCCAGTTGTAGCCAATGAACCCATTCTGTCGTCTCCAATTGTAGCCAATGAACCCATTCTGTCTTCTCCAATTGTTGTCAATGAACCCATTCTGTCTTCTCCAATTGTAGCCAATGAACCCATTCTGTCTTAGCCCAGTTGTGGCCAATGAACCCATTCTATCTTGTCCAATTGTAGCCCATGAATCCATTCTGTCTCAGCCCAGTTGTAGCCAATGAACCCATTCTGTCTTGTCCAATTGTTGTCAATGAACCCATTCTGTCTCAGCCCAGTTGTGGCCAATGGACCCATTCTGTCTCAGCCCAGTTGTAGCCAATGAACCCATTCTGTCTCAGCCCAGTTGTAGCCAATGAACCCATTCTATCTTGTCCAATTGTAGCCCATGAATCCATTCTGTCTCAGCCCAGGTGTGGCCAATGGACCCATTCTATCTTGTCCAATTGTAGCCCATGAATCCATTCTGTCTCAGCCCAGTTGTAGCCAATGAACCCATTCTGTCTTCTCCAATTGTTGTCAATGAACCCATTCTGTCTTCTCCAATTGTTGTCAATGAACCCATTCTGTCTTCTCCAGTTGTGGCCAATGGACCCATTCTATCTTGTCCAATTGTAGCCCATGAATCCATTCTTTCTCAGCCCAGTTGTAGCCATTGAACCCATTCTGTCTTAGCCCAGTTGTGGCCAATTGACCCATTCTATCTTGTCCAATTGTAGCCCATGAACCCATTCTGTCTTCTCCAATTGTAGCCAATGAACCCATTCTGTCTTGACCAATTGAAGTCAATGGACACATTCTGTCTAGTCCAATTGTAGCCCATGAACCCATTCTGTCTTCTCCAATTGCAGCCAATGAACCCATTCTGTCTTCTCCAATTGTAGCCAATGAACCCATTCTGTTCAGACCAATTGTGGCCAATGGACCCATTCTGTCTTAGCACAGTTGTAGCCAATGGACCAATTATATTTGAGTTCAAAGTCAGTCAATACATGTTTTTGTCTTATTCGATTAGCTCTAGATACAATTTTAGAGTAATCTAACCTTGAAATGTGTAACACAAGCATATTTTGGATGTATTAATCTTATCTATTCTCCCCCCCCCCCCCGTGTACCCCCAGCTCGTGACGCGATAGCCTGGCAGAAGACGTGTCTGGAGGCCCGGACGGAGGAATCTCAGAAGCAGGACACTTCCTGGCAGCTCACTCGGCACGATGGTATGTTACCGAATCTTGACGTGTCCACAATCATAGCTGTATTGGTTAGATACCAGTAAATCATTGTGCATCCCTCCGTGGTCCATTCGAAAGTAGTGCCTATTACTAAAGAGTTCCTTTTCTCTTCTGGTATAAAAGCCATTTAGCAATCTCAGACACGCCTTTTGTGGTTATTTCTTATATCCCATGTGTGTCTGGAACATTTTGGTGTATTTCATTGAAGGGTAACTTCAATGGGGAACTTTTGGGGTTTGTTTGCCGTGGTATGGGGGTTTTGTCGAAAATGACCTCCGAAACCGTGTTTTCTACCGGTGCCTGCATTTAGGCGAGATGCCTTTTGTTAGAAGTAACATGACATATCTGTTTTATTGCAATTTTTGGAAGAGGAAATATTGATCTTTAAATTGATACCATGCTTGCACAATCTGAAATAAAGGAACTGCTAGAAAAATGCTTGCAAATTTCGCCGTTTTATAATGGGACCCTATGGGATTTGGAATTACTGGTATCTAACCTGTTTCTATAATTTGTTGAGTATAAATTACTCACGTTTTGTGTTGCTAAGAAAACACTTCTACGGGTACATACATGCATAGAGACATGCTTGCAAGTTTCAGTTTCGCATTTTGGAAGTACGAGATTTCTACGAGGTTTTGATGCGTGAGTTTACACTGTTGATTTTGTGACTTTTGATGACTTTCTATAAAATTAAGGTTTACGGATTGGCATTCTTTAAAAATGCTACTAAGTAAATAGTGGGCGGGTTGTTACTTAACGCGGATCGTGCATGAATTAAATCACAATATCAAAATATCGCCATACGTGTAATAATTATAATCACTTCAAATCAACGTAGCAATTCAGTGGTATGTAACCCTGTGTGGACCTATCTACAGCCGACCGAGTGTTCTGTCTCATCTCTAGCCTATAAAATAACACGCGCATGCACGTGCTTGTAGTGGCGGTGAACAAGAAGACATTTTACACGTGCTGCCTCGTGTTTGCGGACGAGGACGAGGGAATGGCGCGTGTCATTATGCGCCTGTTCACGAAATGCTATCCAGACTCGATATTTTTCCTGCCCCAGTTTGATTTGAAGAGTGGGAAGTACGAGCTGCAAGC
This sequence comes from Congeria kusceri, assembly GCA_027627225.1. NCBI lineage: Eukaryota > Metazoa > Mollusca > Bivalvia > Myida > Dreissenidae > Congeria > Congeria kusceri. Next base: position 52,351,476 of record CM051030.1, read on the forward strand.
CACGGCACAGGTCATCCAGCAGAGGTAAAGCCAGATATCATTATATTATACCTTATCTTTATTATGTTTTCTTGTCAATTTTTGCATTGTAAACATCCGCTCACATACTAAGATCCCGTGGTCTGAACACCTGGAGACATACCCAATGAAAGTCATAATGACAGAAAATAATGCTTGAAAAAGCGACTGTATATCAGTCGCGCTGCGCAATACATTTTTTACTGATTAGTTGACTAAAAGGGCAACAGGGGATTATTTTCAATCGGTCTTCCTAATGTCCTTAGGCATAGCGTATTTTACGAGTTGATTTTAATCAGATTGAAGACGATGCAGTTCACGTTGAGTTGACCATACAATGTATTTGTACGCACGTTCACTTCTTCACAACCGTACGCAGTCACTTTTGTACGGCGCACAGTAACATGTATACAGACAATAGTATGCACATTTATATCTTACACGTAACCAAATATAATTACTTGTAGTGTTAGTGACAATTTTATAATGACCAAAATATGCTGTTGCCACATTTAGGCCTACATATACTTGTTTACAAATGCAAACAGTTTGAATGTTTTGTTTAACGTGATCGTGTTCACTTTATTGTTGTTGTTGCTGTTACTTGGCTGTAATTGGTGACATACTGGCCTGTTGTTGTTGTTACTAGCCTGTTGTTGTTGTAGGTGCCACGGCAAGGTGGTGTTTATTGTGTCCGAGTACTTCGCCTCCTCGCCCGTCTGTCTGTTCACGGTCCAGTTTTGCAGTGAGTTGGACAAGGGTAAGGACAGGGGCGCGTTTTCACCAACCCATTCTTAGACTTGATAGGGGCCCGTTTTCACCAACCCATTCTTAGACTTGACAGGGGCCCGTTTTCACCGACCCATTCTTATATTTGACAGGGGCCCGTGTTCACCAACCCATTCTTAGACTTGACAGGGGTCCGTTTTCACCAACCCATTCTTATATTTGACAGGGGCCTGTGTTCACCGACCCATTCTTAGACTTGACAGGGGCCCGTTTTCACCAACCCATTCTTATATTTGACAGGGGCCCGTGTTCACCGACCCATTCTTAGACTTGACACGGGCCCGTTTTAATCACCCAATTCATAGAGTTGACAGGGGCCCGTGTTCGCCGACCCATTCTTAGAGTTGACAGGGGCGCGTTTTCACCGACCCATTGTTAGACTTGACAGGGGCCCGTTTTCACCAACCCATTCTAAGACGTAAGAATAAAGAACGGACTTCTGCGTTCGATCGCGTATCTGCTTGTTACCAATACGGATAATGTTATTAAGAAATCGTTCTAAATACAGAATGCTGTAAAATGTCAATAGAGTTGGTGAAAACCATGTAAGTTTCATTATAAACATCTTAGAACAGAACAGTTTTCTTTATGCTTACGCCTTAAGTATAATACGGGCCAGGGTTTCCACGTCTTGTAGCAGTTTTAGGCAGAAATTCTAGGTTTTGTTTCCAAGCTGCTCTCTTTAAAGGGACTATGCCATCGAAAAGGGCCTCAAGGGGGCAATTTCTTAAAACATTCTGAAATTCAGATATTAGTACTGACATATAATAATGGTTAAAACAGGGTATATATAATGAAAAAAGAGTGCACGCATTCTGCGATAAAAATCAATTTATAGTATGGGTCTTGTTTGTTTGGCCATTTTCATGTTTACATTTTGATGTCATAATTGTGAGTATTTTCTATAACCATAGTTTACACTGTACTTTTATTAAGCATTATAGCGCAGTTGGTTAAAGCGCTGTCTATTGTCATTTCTTCGTTTGACTCCTAAATCGTGAGTTCGATCCCTGCTTGGCGTATTAAGTTTTCATACTTTTTTGCTAATTTGTTTTTATCAAATATCTTATTGTGTATCATATAATGTTATACTTATTTCATGCACACGTCTTTATAATGCGCATTTCTATAATATAATATCATTTATATATTAACAAGAGGTCGACAAATGGAACATGTTTTTGCCGATCTTTACATAAGCAATAACCCAAATAAACAAATGTGAATTAATATTATCTTTACCCACAAACCTATCTCATTGTTTCTTTTTGTTGTTCGTTGTTGCAAATGCCTTGTTATTAATATCTCCAAAATAGAAATGATGTCAAATGATGCTTTATGAAGACGTTATTTATGTCTCTTTTTGTGCAAATGTCATTATTGTTGCTTACCTTTCATTGCAAAATACAATTATTGTAAGGTGCGGAGGAGGATGCCCTCGACCTTAACGCACCTATAGACGAGGGAAATAAAGTTTTTATAATGGTAAAAAAAATAAAAAAATAAAAATAAATAAAAACATATATATAATATCATTTATAGTGTAATAGGAATATAATTTTTCGATGGCATAGTCCCTTTAAACGGATTTGTTCACAGATTTTAGTATGTTTGAAAAATAATAAGTAAAGGCAAACATGCAAAGTTGAACTTGACGTAAATGCGTAATTTGATTATAACAAGTTGTTCAGAATAAATATAAACACACAAAAGCTCAATTACTATTTTCCAGCTACATGTATGCATGGTTCAAATGTATTATACAAAATTATTTCCTTGTCACGCGTTAAAATACAATTAGCACGTTTTATGTGTATGTTCGTGTTTGTGGAAGGAGAGGTACTATCGTGGACAACAAAGTTTGTTTGTACATAAAAGACCTTGAAAACCTGTTTAAACTACGGTACACCTATGTGTTAATGGGGAAAGGAATACAAAATATTAAATATTTTGTATGTTAAAGTGGACTATTCTCTGTATAACGCCTCCCGAAACCCACGTATTGTATTCGATATTCGAAGTGATGTTCATTATGTGTACACACGTATAATTATTTCTTCTTGATAGACTCCAACGAGGGGAATCTCCTCCCAATCATCCTGACGAGTAACGAGCAAGTCATCCCGAACGTTCTCAGGGGCAAATACGGTCTAAAATGGAAGCACAGAATGATGCGGCGGGGTTTTCTAAAACAATTAGTGGAAGTTGTCCTATCGCACTGTATAGCTCCCGAAGAGTATGACGAGATTAAAGCGCGACTAGAGACGCTGCTAGACGAGCACGAGAGGGAGTACCTCTGTGACCCACCCTACGCTCAAGGCACCCCGCCCGCGCAGCCTCGGTATGTGTTCGACCCGGAACCCGACCCCCCGCTACTCCGCGACGCGTTCCAGCCCCCGAACAATGTCGGCATCGAGGACGATCCTTTGATTGGCGATATCGGCGGTCCTGCGAACAGAACTGCCGGTGGACGCAATGGAAGATCTCGCGGCTTACTGAGTTCCGTTAGAAGATTGTTTAAAAGAAATCGCTGAACTGATACTGGTTGTGATTCTAAACAATCCTCGTCACCACAGTGTTTGTTATAAACGAACGACTTTGTTATATGCAGTGGCCATATCGTGGTAATGAGAAACTGTTCACCAAGTACTTTGCTTTCTAATTGTTTGTATTCACAAGTGTTTGGGTTTGTATCCACCTACATGTATATATAAACTCACATTATAAACATTATGATTGATCTCAGGTAAAACTTCGGTGGAGTACATGTTAACCAAAGACGGGACATAAATAAAATAACGAGAAACCCTGTTTACGGTCGGAAAATACGTTTAAACAATTAACGTTTTGCTGTAGATCTTTTAACGAAAACGCAATGATAATGTGAAAGCAAACTAATTGTTTATTTTACCATGATGTAATGATACTGATCATGAACATGCGTGTATGTCTCAGGCTTGCACTTCAATGTGACGTCGTCTGTGCATGAATTTACGTCACACAGTAGACGACAACGCTAGGACTTAGAAACTAATTACCTACTTGGACGTTTTGGTAGTTGTAAACCTCAAGTGTTTGGAGCTCGATAAGTCAATATAGGCATTTTCTTCGTTTGTTGTAGTTCAGACTTTACATCAATGCATGTTTGTTCATTTCTTTAAAATCACGCAGGTTCTTCCAACACTGTATTTAGCGAGTGCGTATATATTGCCCGTGAGTCTCTGATTCAAGTCCTGTTATAATACTTACTAGAAGATGCAAATATTTTGAAAATTTTATGAGGCTTATACTTCGTTAGGTGTGAAACATTTGTGTATTATATGTTGTTTATTAATGCAGATATACTCTCTAGGCACTAGTACGTAGTACATTTTACAGAAAATTAACCGCTTTCTGTTTAAACACTCGTTATGTACAGTCAAAACGCGATACTACGAAAAAGCACGGGAGACACTGATTTGTTCGTCGTATCGCATTTTTCGTAGTATCGCATATCTGCATGAATATCTTTGTAGGGTATAATAATTGTAAATGGAAACAAGTTATTTAATGGTCCAATATTTTTTACAATTACTGTTTATGATACGTTTTAATTCTTTTTGTAATACAAGCGGATTTACATACTTGACACGGGACAGGTTCACTGTTATAATCGGAGGCATTTCCGAGCCCGCACATTGCAAGAGAAGAATGGTAGCTTTATATGCGGTGACTAGTCAGTGTTTCTACATTGCAGAGGTTTTAGGTGCACATCCAATATGCTACCTGATGTGACACATATGTTAGATTGCTCATTTACAGCAATTTATGAGTTTGAATTAAAATACGGAAAATTAAATAAAGTGATATTACAGCAATTTATGAGTTTGATTTAAAATACGGAAAATGACGAAAGCGATATGGTCTTGTCTCTCACAAGTGTATCACGTACGAGTAATTAAGTAAATGTTATATTGTTTGTTGGTCCACATTGCTTTACCTACTAATGTTTACAACCGAATGGGGCGGTAGACTTAGTCTGACCATCCTATGTGTGCACTTACCGTTGGTAGACTTCAAGGCACTTTGCTTCCCACTGCCACAATGCATGTACGTATAATAAAGCGGAGAATAAAGTACGTGTGTACAATTTATAAGTTACAATAATTGCATTTATATTTTTCACCCATACAGTCCTCTACGGGAAAATGACGCGCTATACACGGCGTGCCTGATGTTAGCGGACGAGGACCACCGCATTTATCCCCTGTATATGAATAAAATTATACATATATGAACACATGGTAGTTAAACATACATTTTATGCATTCCTGAATGGGAAAAAGACTACACGGAGTGCGTGCCTGATGTTAGCGGGCGAGGACCACCGCATGCATCCCCTGTATATGAACATGTATATGAACACATGGTAGTTAAACATACATTTCATTCATTCCTGGATGGGAAAAAAACTACACGGCGCACGTGCGTGTCTGATGTTCGCCGACGAGCATTACCATGACCTTTATTAAAATGACCTTTTAAGATCTACAAGTCACAAGCATTACAAGTATTTTCTCTAATTATATTCCTGTCCAGTCCTAAATGGGAAAGAGACGTTTCACACGGCGTGCCTGATGTTTGCGGTCGAGGACTACCGCATGGCGCAGATCATCATGAACCTCTACAAGACCTGAAGTTCGGCAAGTACGAGAAGGACACTACAGCCAGGATTATCAGTGAGAGGTTTGAGATGGTCATATTTCAACAAGTACTGCAGTTCACCCAAGCCGAAAACTGCCATATTCAGCCTGAATGCTTGCATTATACGAGCACTTGTCCAAAGCATTAGATAGAACATTGATTTCGTATTGTAGTGAAAACCTTTTTACGTACCGTTACATATCTAATTATTTCTTTAAGTAATAATGTGGAGCAATGTTTCATTTGTTCATGCTTTTGTTTTGTAATAAAAATTGGTTGTTCTAATATTGAATCACGCCGAATAATCTATAATAGTTGAAATAAACTAAGGCACTGGTTTTAGAGTGTTAATTGACTAATAAAGTTGGAATCGAATTTTTGTGTGGACATTTTACGCTCATGCATTAAGCCCGGGTTCCCTACGACACGACTCATATCTCATTTCGCTGTTCCAGAATTGTAAGGACGCCCATGCAATGTATTTGAGTCCAATTTTTTTTCGGTTGCACGTTCTTTTTTCATAAAAAGACATTTACACTTTGCTTAGCTTAAAGGAGTGTGTCGTTAAATCGTAATAGTCGATGCTGCCTGCACCGTTTTCTACAATTGTTTTATTTCCGGTCGATTTCTTAGACCTCGTACTGCAAGAATAAGCCTCAGATGCGCTGTTATGAAAGGTTCGGCGAATATCCAAAATATATAGTATTCAACATTATGTGCAACATATAGAATGCTTTTATTGCATGGATAACAATGGGAACATAATTCCATTCCATTTAACACGTGACGTTGATCACGTGCCAAACGTGTTGAGAGGGATCGTTGGTATCCGGTGGTTTCGAGACACCAAGAGGACGCATTCGTGGGAGATGCTGACAGAGCGACTCTTCAACACCGGGAAGGAGGAAGAGAAATCGAAATCAAACCTTGAAGATCTGAAAAGGGAGGTAAAGAAAGTGGTGGATGAGAAGCGCGATTACTACCTTGCTGATCCCCCGTACGACTCGGACACGCCTGCTGCGGGGGAGCCCATACAGTTCGATGAACCGGAAGGAATTAGTAGAGATTCGAGCATGCTGTCTGACAGTCTGACAGTCTGATGGCGTGCCCTTCCGAAAAAAAGACTAAGGTGAAGTTCAAGATGCTCCAGACTGTCAAAAAGATTATTGTAGAAAAAGTACTGCGACTGAATGCCCATAAAGGGGAAAAGACGTCCTCAAAATATAGTGATCAACACGGGTGCTCTTCTACGACTAGAGATAACAAAACATCTGAACATAAATGCCAACGTGGCTCAAGCGCGTCGTAAAACCAGAACGGTCAAGACTCGTGTGCATCTAAAAAGGACGATAACAGCCGAGTGAATATCACATCAACATTCAGCCTTACGTCATCAGCACGTGAAAAGAGTGATCAGTCCAAGAGTAGTGAAATGGTTGAACTTGTGACACGAGGCGCCGCCTGTGGCGCGAACGAAGAGGAACAGACCGAGACTGATAGACTGCTAGCAACGCAAGATGAAAGTCTGAATGACAAAGACAGGAATGACTCTGAAGACGACAATAGTCTTGCAACGGCTTTCCATTCAGCAAACTCGACAGTTGCTGTCGAGACTAATGAGAAAACTGTAGATGTTGTTGACAAGGTGGCTGAAACGGAGAATGTCGCTGAAAACATTTCGAGCACAACTAATGAAGGCTGCAGTACTAACGGCAACAAAGCAAAACAACACTGTTACATAGCCTAGAGGGGGAAACTACACATTTAAAATATACCAGTGTAATGACATACCAGTGTTATGAAGTTATTAAGCAGCGAAATGTTAATGTACTTATTGTTTATCTCGATGTCGATAGAAACTTGTTCTGGAATGTAAGTGTACTTTAGTATCACACGTTAAATGTTTGAAACGTTTTTAGTTTATTTGAAACATGTCTAATTTTAGCACGACTATTGGAAGAAAATGCGAGCTTTCCTACTCGCCCTGGCGTTGGCGTCCGCGTCTGAATTTGGTTTATAGTTTTTATTTAAAAGTCTTCTAACTTATAAACTACATAAGTTATTCATTTGAAATTTGGAATATACCTTTGTCATCAACTCCAGTATCAGGGATAATATTCCCAATACTCTGTGTTGTATTTTAACACAGTTATGCCCCTTTTTTCACATACAGTTGAACACCGCTATTTCGAACACCGTTAATTCGAATTAATCGCTATTTCGAGCTGTTTTCGGTTCCGATTTTTTGCCTTCTTTATTTACGTAAAATATGAATCATCAATTCGAATTTGCCTATTTCGAATTCATGTATATATTCAGGTTAAAGTTTATATTAAAAAGTTTTGTAACATCAAAACAGCACAAGTAATTCACTTGAAACTGTGTACATGTATATACGTTTGTCATCAACTCCAACATCAAGTGACACATTCCACATAACTCAGTTTTGTATTTTGACACAGTTATGCCCCCTTTTCACATGCCTTTTCAGGTTAAAGTTTATATTCAGAAGTTACGTAACTTCCAAACTACATAAGTTATTCACCTGAAACATAGTATATACCTTTGTCATCAACTCCATCATCAATTGCCAAATTCCCATAACTCAATTTTGTATTTTGAGACAGATATGCCCCCTTTTCACATAGATTTTCAGGATAAGTTTATAATCATTTTTATTTACTACAAAACTAGTTACACAAGTTATTCATTTGAAACTGAGAATATACCTTTGCCATCAACTCCAACATCAAGTGTCACATTACCCATAACTCAGTTTTGTATTTTGACACAGTTATGCTCCTTTTGTCACGCAGAATTTCAGGCGAGTTTATATTCAAACGTTTTACAACTTTAAAACTATTGAAGTTAATTATTTGACACTGAGAATATATCTTTGCCATCAACTTTAACATCAACCATAACTCAGTTTTGTATTTTGACACAGTTATGCCCCTTTTTAATATATATATATATTCAGGTTAAAATTTATATATAAAAGTTGTGTAACTTCAAAACTATAGACGTTAATAATTTGAAACTGAGAATATACCTTTGCCATCAACTTCAACATCAAGTGACACATTACCCATAACTCAGTATTATGGGTAATGTGTCACTTGATGCTGAAACTTAGAATATACATTTGTCATCAACTCCAACATCAAGTGCCACATTTCCATAACCCAGTTTTGTATTTTTACAGAGTTGTGCCCCTTTTTGCACATATAGTTTCAGGTTAAAGTTTATATTCAGAAGTTCGGTAACTCCAAAACTACATAAGTTATTCACTTGAAACTTGGAATTAGGGAAAGATCACATAAGGTACATGGTGCTGCTCAAAAGGAGCAGGGTTGAAATCCATACCAGTCTGTTGACATTTTCTAATAATTTTCTTATTGCTGTGTATCTATTGGTATAATGCATGTAATTGAGATTTTTAAGAATTGTCTATTCATTTGTCACAAAATATTTGTAAAATAATATTAATTTTTACCGATATTCAACATTTCTGTGTTGACCACCCCAGAGGGGCACCAGGGAGGAACCAAAAGGAGCAGGGTGCAGCACCCTGCTATTTCGCTCTAGGTCTTTCCCTATTGGAATGTACCTTTGTCATTAAACCCAGCACCAAGTGCAATATTCCCCATAACTCATTTTTGTATTTTTACAGAGTTACACCCCCTTTTAGATAGATTTTCAGATTAAAGGTTATATTCAAGTCTTTATTTCAAAACTTCTTAAGGTATTCACTTGAAACTTGGAATGTACCTTTCTCACAGCAAGTGCAATATTCCCCATAACTCATATTTGTATTTTTACAGAGATATGCCCCCTGTCAGATAGATTTTCAGATTAAAGGTTATATTCAAAAGTCTTTGACTTCAAAATCTCTTAAGTTATTCACTTGAAATGTTGAATGTTAAATTGTCATCAATACCAGGTACTACAAACCCCATAACTCTTTAATATTAATATTTTGACAGAGTTGTATTCTTCTTTCATATAGATTTTCAGATTTAAGTTTTAGTTAAAGAAGTCCTATACTCTCAAAATTATACAAGATTTCGACTTGAAACTTGGAATATACCAACTCCAGCATCAGGTGCAACAATCTCTGCAACTCTTGTATTTTGACAAAGTTATGACCCTTCTTTACTTAGATTTTCAAAATAATGTTTTGGGCCTATGATTACCAAACATCATTGCATACATCAATGCTCAACAATGCTCATAACTCTGATTATATATTTTTACTGATTGAAGCTTACAGGTGACTATATATACCTATTGCTACTTTAAGTCTGTGTTTCTAGTTTTCTTTCCACTGTCCACTTTAAAACAAATGTGTCATCTCAAATATTTCAAATAGTCCTCTGACAGGTATCGTTACTTGTTGATATTACGAGTTAATTATATATAAAGTTTTATGAAGTGGCTAGAGATGGCATATTATAACATCAAATAAATCTGCCACCATCATCACCAGGGACAGTAACAACAGAAGCCAGGAATTGTCTTGAATAGCGTGCATGTATTTCAGAATTTCTAAATTACAATCAGTACTTTGACATCGGATGGAACTAGGGCTCACGCTGGCTGTAAATATAAATGATGCGTGTCGTGGGAAAACCAGGCTTTATGCATGTGCGTAAAGTTTTGTCCTGGATCAGCCAGTGCAGTCCGCACAGCCAATCCGGGATGACACTTTCCGCCTACAGTGGATTTATGTTTAGAAGAGACTTCCTTGAAACAGAAAATACCATACAAGAGGGCCCTAGGACGCTCACCTGAGACCTTGTAACCCAATAGAAATTTGCATCCCTGAGATGTGGCTTATTTTTATCCCAGGGGCATAATTTGAACTATCTTGAACAAACCTCTGGGCTTTGCGGTTTCAGGTAAAGATTTTTAAAGTCATTTTGCTATTTAAGTCTATATAAACCATGGGACCCCTCGGGAAGTGGCCAGATTTGACCCCAGGGGCATAATTTGAACAATGTTTGGAGAGGACCACTATGCAAGGTTACGTACCAAATACAGGAAAGCTGTGGGCCTTGCCGTTTCAGAGGAGATTTTTGAAGTCATTTTGCTATTTAAGTCTATATCAACCATGTGACCTACGGGGTGTGGTCATTTTTTACCCATCTTTTTAGAAGACTACTATAGGATGTTACTTACTAAATACGAATTCTCTGGGCCTTGCGGTTTCAGAGGAGAAAATTTTAAAAGAAATTTTGCTTTTTAAGTTTATATAAACCATGTGACCCCCGGGCGTGGCCAGTTTTGACCCCAGGGGCATAATTTGAAAAATCTTTGTAGAGGACCACTATACGATGCTACATACAAAATAAGAAACCTCTGGGCCTTGCGGTTTCTGAGAAGATGTTTAAAGTCATATTGCTATTTAAGTCTTTATAAATCATGTGCCCCCTGGGTGGTGGCCAGTTTTTACCACAGGGGCATAAATTAAACAATATTTGTACAGGACAACGATAGGATGTTACATACCAAATATGAAACCTCTGGGCCTTGCGGTTTCAGAAAAGATTTTTAAAGACATTTTGCTATTTAAGTTTTTCTAAACCATGTGACCCCCAGGGCATGGCCAGTTTTGACCCAGGGGCATAATTTGAACAATCTTTGTAGAGGACCACTATAGGATGTTACATACCAAATATGAAACCTCTGGGCCTTGTGATTTCAGAGTAGAAGATTTTTAAAGTCATTTTGCTATATATTCTATATAAACCATGTGACCCCCGGGCGTGTCCCGTTGTGACCCCAGGGGCATAATTTGAACAAACGTTGTAAAGTACCACATAAGGATGTTACATACCAAATATGAAACCTCTTGGCCTTGCAGTTTTAGAGAAGAAGATTTTTTAAGTAATTTTGCTATATATTCTATATAAACCATGTGACCCCCGGGGCGTGACCAGTTCTGACCCCATGGGCATAATTTGAACAATCTTTGTAGAGGACCACTATAGGATGTTACATACCAAATATGAAAACTCTGGGCCTTGTGGCTTGAGAGAAGATTTTTAAAGTCATTTTGCTATATATTCGATATAAACCATGTGACCCCCTGGGCATGGCCCATTTTGACCCCAGGGGCATAATTTGAACAATCTTTGTAAAGAACCATTATCAGATGTTACATACCAAATATGAAACCTCTGGGCCCAGCTGTGTCAGAGAAGATTTTTCAAGTTTACACTTTTTAAATCCATTTTTAGCTCTGGTGACCTACATATGCAGTGGACCGTAATGATTTGAACATTTTTGAAAGAGGGTCACCCATTGATCATTCCTGTGAAGTTTGGTGAAAATCTGCCAAGTGGTTTAGGAGGAGATGTTGTTTTAAATGAAAAGTTGATGACTGACGCACTGACAACGAGTGATCACAAAAGCTCACCAGGAGCACTTTGTGCTCAGGTGAGCTAAAAAGCAGAAAGTGCCTTCCTGGATTAGCCTGTACGGACTGCACAGGCTTATCCATGACGACACTTTAATCGCATGCATCACTACAGGCCTCAAATTATTTAGTGAAATCTATCATACCTTACTAAAATCATGCTAACTCTCTGTAATAATTAAAGTTTCAACAAGAAAATCACGTTGGCCAACTGTTTATCTTAGGCCAAAATTTCAAATTATTAGCCATTGGCTAAGTTGTTGAAAGCCATTGAACGAACAAAAAGTGAACTGAACTGATACTCACCTGGGCTCGTATCCACCAACCCATTCTTAGACTTATGTCTTAAGAATAAAAAATATTCTTAACATTGTTCTGCTGTTTTTTAAAAAACACTGTTAGTTTTAATTTTACATGGTAATCACCAAATCTAATTAAGGAATACTTTATTTACAATGATTTCTTAATGACATAAGCAATATTTCTACCCAGCGTATTTTCGCTTGCACGTGTACGTTTTCTTGTGTCTAAGTCTATTCTTTATTCTACATGTAAGTCTAAAAATGGGTTGGTCAATACGGATCCAGATATACAATGAGACAACTTTACACTCATACACACGGGTGCATCAACATAAAAACACATTAAGGTTTGTTTACGTTTTATACATGTTCAAAAACAAAGTAATCTTTATGTCAGTTGATCCAAGTAGCTTCACAAGTCAGATTTTATAAAACTGAATGAATGTATTACATACACATTAGATACATCATATTAAATGGTTATTATGTTTGTTTACTGTACTTCATTTCTGTTGTAATTTTTGTTATAGATGTATAGCCTATCAACTTATAGCATCATGCATTATGAATTTTATCAATTTAATCGAGATACATATTGATCTTATGTTTCGAATAATGGTATTCTAATGATGTTTGTGCTACGATACTGCTTTGAAGTGAAAACAAGAAATATTCAATTATATACAACCTGACAGAAGTAACGCAATGTATTATGCTAAAATTCACTATATTGTAGAAAAACCTTTACAAACAAAGTGTTGACGATGGCAAATAAAACATTAACGGATTTAATTACAATAATCAACACTCACAACTCATGGAATGACTAAGAATCTTAAAGATGTACATGTTCTACATCAACAAGGCTTGTTACAGGATGTGACATATGCCCCCGAAGCATATGCTCGTCAGAGGAAGGTAAACAATGTCAGAGTAAAATATTATGCCCTGGAAAAATATCTAGAGATTTCAGCAACACAACTGTTTGTTGTGGTTACACACTGCCTCACAATGATCTTCATTCCCACTAATTTATTACATTCCTTACATGTTAGCAAAAATGATGCGACTTACAAAAAGTTCATTCTAATATTTGACCTTTTAAGTGTAACCTTGGACCCACAGACCTTGACCGAGGAGCATGTAAGTGGTATGCGACACATCATCTGGTCATGGGAAAAAATCGGAAGTAATATTAAAATCATTCAAGGCTTTTGGAAGATATAGGACCATGGGAGTTGTACACTACACATTGCCTGGTCATGGGAAATAATAATCTGAAGTAATATTAAAATCCTTCCAGACGTTTAGAAGTTATGGCTCAGAAACCGAAATCCTTTACCTTTGACCTTGAATTGTGACCTTGACCTTTGACAGACGAGCATGGGAGCTGTATGCGACACATTGTATGGTCATAGAGGATAATAATCTGAGGTAACATTTAAATCCCTCTAGACAATTAGAAGCTATGAAGTGGAAACAAAAATAATTGACCTTTGACCTTGAATTGTGACCTTGACCTTTGACCGACGATCATGGGAGTTGTACGCAACACATTGTTTAGTCATGGGGAATAATAATCTGAAGTTATATTAAAATCCTTCCAGGCGTTAAGAAGTTACTGAGCAGAAAGAAAAATTCATGAACTTTGACCTTAAATTGTGACCTTGACCTTTGACCAACGAGTCTGGGAAGGTACGCGACACATCGTCTGGTCATGGGGAATAATAATCTGAAGTAATATTAAAATCCATCCAGGCATTTAGAAGTTATGGAGTGGAAACGAAAATTCATGACCTTTGACCTTGAATTGTGACCTTGACCTATGACCGACAAGCATGGAAGTTGTACGCGACACATCGTCTGGTCATGTGGAATAATAATCTGAAGTTATATTAAAATCCATCCAGGTGTTTAGAAGTTATGGAGCTGAAACAAAAAATCATGACCTTTGACCTTGAATTGTTATCTTGACCTTCGACTAACGAGCATGGGAGTTGTACGCGACACATCCTCTGGTCATGGGGAATAATAATCTGAATCTTATAGTAAAATCCATCCAGGCATTAAAAAGTTACAGAGTGGAAACGACGTCTGGACGGACGGACCCACCCACCCACACAAGGACGAACGGTGTGACTACTATATGCCCTCCTTTGGTGGCATAAAAACAATTACAACAACAACAATATAGAATACCAGGATATACATACTTGTAAACAGAAATGCTAAGCATGTAGAACCATGCTCCTACCAAAGTACACACAATAAACCTGGATGGCCGGCACTAATGAGTATATTGTAATTACATGTATGATGTATGTCATGATATGTTAATTATGTCGCGGCAAAAAAGAAGCACATTTGCATGATCAGCTATGAAATATATACCAGTATGCATTTTCTCAATGACATTATCAACTCAACAGCGGCAAGTAGATTGGAGCAAAATTTCATGACATTTTCAAGAGCTTCCCTGAATGAAGTTCAATTACGAAGCTTTTTGGTTTATTCCCTGTTTTAGGTTCAATTACAATCACACATTCTGACTATCATTATTAGAGGGAAAGAAATTAAAGCATTTCTGTTTGATGCAATGCAAAGACTGAGATGTTGTTTTCATTCAACATACATATCAAAGCTGTGATTTGAACAAATAATGCTTTCTGAAACACTAATGTGTGTATTTAAGACATAATGTAATACAAATCTTAAATTTGAGTAATATATCATCGTCATTCTAACATCCTTGACAGCAGTACTCTTTGTTGGGGTTAGAAAGTTCCAATATTAGTTAAACTGTGTCTGTCTGTGACTAAACTTCTGTGGATAAATACATTTAAAACAAAGAATGGATACATACAGAAATGTATAATTATACCACAAGCATATACAAAATATATTGAGATAAGATGTAGGATAAGAGTGAAACAATCTTATTAGAAAGTGAATTGCAACAATTACATGCATACATGAAATAGCCAAATCTGCAAAGACAATTTGTGAAAAGAATTTCTTGTTAACTGATAGCATTTAGTATTAAGGAATAAACTCAAAGGATACATAATGTGCTTGACAAAAACAAACAATGCAAAACTATGCAAAGATTATGTGAAAAAATACACAAACGCATGGTAAATATCTACAAAGCGGGCTTACAGATGTTTATTCTCTAAGCTATTTAGCACGAAGTAGACTGATTGTAATATGTTAATGTGCACTCAATAGGTCTAATAACATAAGCAATGGATTACATTAATAATTGGTCTCAAAACACTGAACATTGTCTGCAACTAATAAAACGTGTACCAAAGAATGTACAAACTTCTAATCCCAAACAGCTACTGATAACAACTACCGGTAATCAGAACATGGACTTTAAAACAATATATTTAATATGAAACAAAAACTATGAAAGCATTTTAACTAGAGTCATTTAGCTAGAGAGGCAATACCACTGTTATTTTTACAATATTTGACTTACGACCCAACCATACTGCTGTTACATACAAATCCATATTTTTAATCAGTTATGGAATTAGAAAAAAACTAGACGGATGCCCCCACGATGCATGTTTGGACTTCACAAATTTATTGTTATGTAAATTTTAAAGTGGAAAAAAATACAAAGGGCCATAATTCTGCCAAAGTTTGTCTCAGCAAAAGTTCCTTTCTTTACGATTACCTACACATTAAGTTTAAGTGACAGTTTGAGCGAAATCCACCGAGCCGTTAAAGAGAAGTTGAGTCCACAAATTTTCAAGAAATGTATATAGTGGAAAAAATGTTAAAGGGCCATAATTCTGCCAAAATTGGTCACAGCCAAAATTCCTTACTTTATGATCACTCACACATTCAGGTTGTTCAGCTGTGAAAGTTTGTGCGCAATCCGCCCAGCCGTTAAAGAGGTGTTGAGTCTACAAAATTTCATGAAGTATATATAGTGGACAAAAATGTCAAATGGCCATAATTCTGCCAAAATTGGTCTCAGCCAGATTCCTTCCTTAACGATCACCTACATATTAAGGTTGTTCACCTGTGCAAGTTTGAGCGTAATCCGCCCAGCCGTTAAAGAGAAGTCGAGTCCACAAAATTTAATGAACTTGAAGTAAGTGGAAAAAATGTCAAAGGGCTATAAATCTGCCCAAATTGGTCGAAGCAAGAATTCCTTCCTTTACGATCACCTACACATTAAGGTTGTACAGCTGTGAAAGTTTGAACGAAATCCGCCCAGAGTTAAAGAGGAGCTGAGTCCACAAAATTTTGGGATGTACGTCACTGACGGACAATTGCAATGCTTAATGTCTCCCACTTTGTGGGCGGCATAAAATTACTGACCTTCCAAAATTATAATTTCATGATGGATCTACCAGAATAAGATTTGCAATTATACTTTCAAACAAATCAATCAATATTGAAATCATGTACACAACATGCAACCGTTAACATTTAAAATCATTTGTTTATATAGAATAACAGACTTTGAAAATGGAAAAATTAGAATATATCTAATAATGAACAATTATTACAAGTAATATCTAATAAGTTACAAGTCTCTCCTATAAAATGCACGTGAGTGAACTGCGCTGTGACTACTCATCATCAACTGACTCGTATCTGCAAGAAACAAAGTACATAGGAATAAATTAGGTCCACCTCCAGTGTATTTCTTACAATCAATTGGGACCACATTGATCGCTTGGACAAAATGGACCTGACACTGAACTTTATGCATAAATATATTACAAAGGTTTACAATGAATATGTTAGTTTTCGTACAGAAATGATTTCAAATTAATATAAGGGCATTCCACTGAAAACACAGTTATGGTATCAGTTAAAACGTTTAACACAAGAAAAACAAAAACGAGTATAAATATAGGAAATAAAATAAAGAAAACAATTATGCTAATAATGTTCATGTGTGTCAGGTCAACTTGTCTCAGCTATACTATCCTTGTTCAATGTTTCTAGATCTCAAGGTAATCTTCAATTTTTATACGACATTGTGTTTATCAGTTATACAGTGGACACAAGTTGACAAATATTCAACTTACTCCTCAACTGCTAATATATTTGAATCCAAGGACAATTCTAGCGGAATTAATAAATGCAAGACTACCAAAGCGAACCGTAGAAATTATTAATACTGAAGAGTTTTCTCTCAAAAAACTACCAAATAAATGCATATACAAGTGATCTGATATATGGGGATGTCATTAAGAAGTTGCATTTGCCACTGCCTATCGAAAGAATCATACAAGATCAATACTACAAGATCAGTTAAGGCACTGCGAATATTTCAAATTCATTATTGTTGTATTATAAGGCGTTAAAAAAATATATGTTTGTTTCAGGTTACATGCCCAAAAAAATTAGGGTAGGTAGGTCGGGATTTTTTATATTATTTTTATTTTTTTGGAGTAAATGGTCTAAAAATGATTAAATATTCAAAACATATCGGTAATATCCTTAAACATTATTTATAAGTGGATACTATCAAAACAAAACACTTATTTATCCAAAAACACATTTAATTATTGAAAAAAGTAAATAAAACAAAAATCAATCTGACAAACCCAATAAAATGTTCTAAGGTCGGGGCATTTTTTTAGGGTAGGTTGGGTAACCTGAAACAAACATTTTTTTTTACGCCTAAGTAACATCAAATTTGTGTAAATAATGTATATTATCAGTGCAAGTAGAAAATAATGTTAAACAAGTGGCTGTATTCGATAAACACTCATGCCCCCCCTGGTTGGTGCTGGGCAGCCCATTTGAATTATTCTTTGTCAAAATTAGGTCAAGGTCAAAGTGAGGTTGGGTGATATGAGTGGATTAGGAATGGTCACTGTGTTAGAATCAAAGTGTTGTAGTCAGTGGTGTTGGTGCTGGACAACATTGTAATATCTAGTTAACCAAGAAATAGCACATTTGAATTATTTTATTTTATTCAAAATTAGGTCAAGGTCAAGGTGAGGTTGGATGATAAGGGTAGATTAGGAATGGTCGTAAGGAACAACTATATAGGTATCTAAGTGTAGTAGTAAGTGGTGTTGGTGCTAGATGAAACGGTAAAATCTAGTTAACCTCGTACAGACAGCAACACATAGGGACGGACGGGACAATCGCTATATGCCTCCCGAATCAAATGCTGGGTGCATAAAAAGGTTATAAAATACAGTCACCTACTTTTGTAAACGTTTTCTTAGATCCTTCATAGTTTCATTCTTCTTCATCAACATCTGTTTGAGGTTTTTGAAGGGCTGTGTTTGACTAACTTTCTTCTCCAGTTCCTGCAGGAAAAACACAGCGATGCGGTAAGCACAAAATAAGCAGGTAATATACCAAACAAGTCCCTAGGGGGCAGAACTCTTTTCTGTAGAAATTCGATGCTAATCTAAATACTGGTTAAAATAAATCACCACCATTATCATTAGGTTCATTGGACCTAATACGTATTTGTCTTATTGATATATTTTCATTGGGCTGTAATAAAAATGAAAACAAGATAACAAATTGAGAGAACATAATATTTAACTTGAAATAACACGTACAACATGGTTTATTCTGCAAACTGTAATTCAATTTTAAATATTTCCACAGTATTAACTGTCCTTTGTGCATTTTTTAGTCTATTTCCATGTGCCTGAAAAGCCTGTGACTTGCTGATTGATAATCCAATACATTTCTTGAGAGACACAGAATATAAGATTTTTAATACCTGCAACCTCCCGACATAAAAAGGGACAGTTTCCATGAAAGTACTAATCATTATGGTGCATTCAAACAAATAATTTTAGAGTTGTTTATCGACCAATAAACAACGATATGGAGTTCTGATGCATAGAAATTAAACCATGAGCGCTTTACTTTGTTCAGGTTGTTTATTGGAGATTTAACTACCGTTATTTTTGTTCTTTGTCTATAGAAAACTCTGCGCAAGTAATGTTAGAATTAAGAAAAAAAAATTATTTAGCGTTGTTTATGGGCCAGTAAACAATGATTTGGAGTTCTGATGCATAGGAATTAAACTATGAGGGCAATAGCCAGAGTTGTTTAATAGCCATGCATCCGATCGACAGAGTTGTTTATTGGCCGATAAACAAAGATAATGCCAAAATTATTTTGATTCTAGCATGATTTGACAGATATTTTTGCAATTGTAATTGGAACTACTTTTTACTACCAGTATGCTCCGCTCAGAATCGGAACTTCTTTTTTAGTTGTTTATTTGGTAGTTTCACAACAATAATTTTGTTCTTTGTCTATAGAAAAATTAGGGAGTATCATGTTTGAACAAGCTATTTCTGATGGTGTACGTGATGTTATACCTTCTCTGCCATCTCCAGCATGTCTCTGATCCGCAGAAGTTCATGCTTGGTAGATACAAGGTCACCTTCCATTTCATCATTATCTCCCTTCACAGACTGCAAATACAGGGAAATATGTTTTTATTTAGATTTAAATACAAAAACAATGATCCAATCTGTCTCCATTCTCAAAAGATCACTTTATATTTCTAAAAAAAGATATGTAATTTAACAAATTGAAATAAAAATTCATTTATGTATCACTATGTTTATGTGTTTCTTGCTAAACAGCCCTAAATATGGCTTGAATATAAAATATATTTTGATATAGTGGAATATATGAGGCGTGTCGTGGGAAAACTGGGCTTAATGCATGTGCATAGAGTCGTCCGGGTTAGCCTGTGCAGTCCGCACAGGCTAATCCAGGAAGGCACTTTCCACTTACAGTGGATTTATGTTTAGAAAAGACTTCCATGAAACAGAAAATACCTTAAAAGCGTAAAGTGCCGTCCTGGATTGCACCCTGCGCAGACTGCACAGGCTAATGCGGGACGACACTTCATGCACATGCATTAAGCCGGGTTTTCCGACGACATGCCACATATATATTTAGAATAACTTAAGTTGTATATATAAAGGCTGATTAGAAATGTTGTTTATACAAACACATAAAAAGTAATAATTCTGTGTACCCCTTTATCTCTGTCCAACTCTGCTTGCAAGGCAGCCATCTTGCGTCTCAACTCTTCTGTCTCCATGCCCTGTGAAAAACAATGAATTACTCTCCATTACTGACAGATCACTATAATCCATATTACTTAGGGTAAATTCTCTCCTCAGGTCAATCTTCAACAAGTATCATTTACAAAATCCAGTTGTTTTCACAAGGCAATAAAGTCCTTACTTTCAGAATGACCAACTACATTGTCAATCAAATCTTGTCAACCCAACAATTCAACATGCCATATTGCAAACAGATTATGAGTTGAATAATATAATGAACACTACGGTAATTAAATCTATTAGAGTTACCGTGTTGCCAGACTTCATCTGAGCTTGTGTTCTCCGTAAATCTTCCTCCAGCTCATGTCTCTGCTTGTCAGACTGGACAACAAAACACATGTACCAGCAAAACATCAACAACTTATAGAAACATGCAAGAAAATATCAATGCCATATTTACGATCAAATAGTTAATACCACCACACAACTAAACTTACATGTGTCACACTTATGTTAAGTCAACACTGAATTTGATGTAAAGGAATCTTTTTCCATAAAATGGACTCAAATGACAATGGACATGACCTTACCCTCTAGTAATACACACATATACTACTATTTTGCAAACACTGAACATTACTTCCCACAATTTTGGAATGTCAACATAATAAAGTCGCAGTCCATAGAATATAATTCAATACATCTTAAATTGGTATTAGTTCTAATGAACTTTAATGACGTTTATTCGACTGAAAACTGTTTATAATTTACGAAAGGCATTATATAATGTCTATGTTCGAAAACGCTTGGTACTAACGGAAAATACACTAATGTGCATGCTGATTTACTCCAGAGGCATCACCAGTTGTCGCATACAGATAAAAAGTTACCAAAACGTTATTATTTTACCGATTGCAATGCGTTTTTTTGTATTTTGTTCGGTAAGATGTCCATTAGAAAAGATTTCTGCAAAGTTTAATATTTATTTCTATATTTCTAGACTGCTGCTTTAAAAAGCTTTTGCATACTGACATTTACACAAGACACTAAAACAGGCATATACATATACATGTACTTACTCCACTCTGTATTTTTCCAATGGACATCTTTAGGTCCTGATTTTCCTGTTGTAGTTCTTCAATTTTCTGTAATTATATTACTTTATTAACTAAACTGAGTCTTTTAATAATACGGTGCAGTTTAGTATTTCCTATTTATAAAACGATCACACATACATACATTTTGAAATGTATATAAACAATAAAATCAGTAAACAAAAATGATACATATTTAATTAACCAACAAGGTAAATCACTGATAATTGTTGAAACATCCTTTTTTTGACAAATATTTACATGTATAAACTGTGTTACATGTTCATACTGGCAATCTGTATATGTACTATGACATCATAACAATATCATTAACGGAGAACAATGAGAAATATAAAGGTCTACAACACATGTTTGCATTGAAAATAGGTCAATCAGCCACACTTAAAGTAATTTGTTTTAACAACAATAACTACCATATGCAACAGTTGAGTGCCCCCTGTTTCATTCATGGGTCCCAGTTTCACATGTTTGAGCACAGAATGGAAATCGGCATCCCTCTTAGTCCCCGCAAACTGCTGCTCTTCAAACTCTGCTATCTTGTCTAAAATATCCCTTAACAGTAGAACAAACATATGAGTTTAAACATACAAACCAATAGGCCATAAACATACATGTCTGAGAAACATCTGTTTTTAATGTACAATAAAACATTTGCTTTATTAAATGAAATAAAATAAAATAAAGAAAACAAAGGTAATTCTTTCCTTGCATTGAAGTACTCTTTAAAATAATTTTGAAAGAAATTGATCTAAAGAACATTTAGCAATAAAGATGTCACAACTAAATAGCAAGACACAATGTGATATTAAAGCCACACACATTCAAGGTTCCGCAAGTTAAAACAACCATTAACAGTTTAATTAAGATTTAACAACACACAAAATAAAACATTATGACCAAACAACTATTTTACATTTTTTTGTAATAAATGATATTGATAAATGACAAATTGCTATTCAACTGTATAGTTACATTTTAAAGACATTTTTGGTGTCCTAGTTTCCCATAAAAGGAATGTAGTTCCCATGCATGAATTTTGCATTGAAAAATCCTGTTATTGTGATCAGTGAATTATTGCAATTTCGAGGGTTGTCTAATAAATCTACTAGTGTGAGTTTTATAAAGACATATTAAATTGGTACAACAAATTGAGAAAAGAGTGGTAATTATTAACAAAGTAAAATGTTTTACTCTGCAAATTTACTTGTTAGTGGTTAGAAACTGGCAAGGTGATTTCGAGTTTGTAATTTATATTATTGTTGGAAGTACAGTTATTCATGAAAAGCATGAAACTTGTGCAAATCACTACTGTGTTTTTATTAATATAATGACATCCACGTCTATGATGATTAGCAAATAAACAACGCTGGTGTTTATAAACAGTTTACTTGGAGAATCAGTATTCTTATTTTAAACAGTATCCAAAAACCAAATAGTGTCTTAACCCAGGGTATTATAACTGAAGGTTAAGCACACAATAATACAATTTTACATACAATATATTAAATACAATTTTACCAGACATTTAAATGACTGTTTTAAACGTTTATTCTAAATGTGATCAATTGCACCTTTAATGCAGCTTGAAGAGAATTCATTCACATAGATAGGTCCATTACAATTATAAAATATACAAATCTTAATCTTAAACATATTCAACTTGTCCTTTTTCTGGTTACCTCAGCTTTATAATTCAAGTTGTTTGGTAGAATTGAAGTATAGTGGAAAATGAATAACAACTGTCAGAGTGAAGATCATAGAACTTCATGTGACTCCATGAAACAACTCGCAATGTGTACCTATTCTCCAACTCAGATATATCTGCTGAGAGTTTCAGGTGCCATTTCTCTGCCTGCATGAACATCTGTCGTAGAAGAAGCACGTTGGTGTGGGCGGAGTTGATGAGCTCAGCTTCCAGCTCACCTTGAACACTCATCAACAAACCATTCAGCATGTCTTTCACTTCATCAATTGTGTAGGTTGTCTCGTCCAATCTAAAAATGCCATATCAACACATGGATTTATTTTTCCAATGAAATGGAAAAGTTCAATTTGTGTGATTTCATGTGTGCATCATGAAATATACTTATAAATTATTTAAAGGAAAATGGAAAAAGGGTATTTTTTTTACAGAGGTCATTTTTTTAGACTGTGTGTACCAACAAATTTATATAAAAAAAAATTAAAAGCAAAAGCAGTTTCTTAAATATCAAATTTTTAGTATCCCCTTTTTTTGTCAGACAAACGCAGATGTATTTAGATAAACAACAATAAGAATATCAATTTTGCTTACATTTTGTTAATTGTCAAAGTAAAATTAAGATAAAGAAAACATAAAAGCACTCTGTATAAATATAACTGAAGCAATTCCAATTAATGAAAAATTCTTTCAAACATTGAGCATTTTATGCTTTGAGTCAACCAGTATTCAGTTTATTTGTATCCTACTTTGCACAGCCACCTGAATATTGTTTTAATAATGTTACCTTGTGGTCATAAGCTCATCAAAACAGAAATCTACTGCTCTCATGCGCTGTCCCCTCTGGTATCGAGTGAAACGGATGTAGTTGTATATCTGAGCACTGTGGTGCTCATTGACGTTGAGGTTAGTTGCCTAGAAGGTAACATTGTTAATATAATTTCCAATGAGCCTACAAATATTATGCACCTTTCAATATTTTCCCCCAGGAATCCCAGGGGAATTTGATAAATTGCATTTTGGGGGATCTAATTCCCCACCCTAGAGCCAAGCATTTTTGTCTAAATCCCCTAAATGGGGGTGCTTACTTGTAATTGGTGTATCAAATGGCCCGGGGGCCAACATTACCGCGATCTAAATTTCGAACAAAGTCTATCTCCCGGGACCCGGACTCATTCGGCATGTCTAATTCCCGCCTGTCAGGAACTGCTTTCAGTCTAAAGTCCGGTATATGCCCGCCACTCCCCCCCCTGGGGGTAAATACTGATAGGTACGTTATTGATAACAATAAATTACTTAAATCTTTATCACCCAAAGTTGTGTCATTATGATGTCCTAATGATTTTATATTCTTTTATAACAAGAACAATAAAAACAATAATAACATAGCTGTAATGATGATGAAATAAATGTATCAAGTATATAAAACTGGTTAATATGGTTTATTTTGTCAGTATAAGATGTTTTATGATAACTGATATTTATAATAAAGAGCATATTATGATCTATGTCGTTTGTATATCATACGGTCATTAAAATCATTTAGTTTTTAGTGAGGAATATACAGGTTTTCATATGAGATCTCCAAGTGGATAAATATGCATAACAGTATGCAGGTTAACTAATCTGCAATGGCTTTAACGGGCCAAAATAGCCAATATAGCATACAAGTTTGGGAGTCCATTATTAGTGTTTCGTAGTCTGCAGGATCAACATCTAGGAACAGGAGGCATCCCTGGGTCTTTTGCGTGAAGCACTAAGTACAGTGCCCCTAGATTAAATGGCTCATGTGAATGATGAGTTAGTAGGTAACGGATTAGCTGGTGCTTGAACATGCGACCCCTGGGTGGTGAAGCAGTGTGTACCACTAGACCACGGATCTGCCACCAAAAAAGTGTAAGTTTTATGTTTGTTTGTTGTTGTTTTTTAATGAAATAGGTGAGGAAATATTCAGAACGAAAAAGCAGGTGCTAGTTTCGTTTACATTTGAGACTGTTGAATTTTGGGGAAAAAAAGACTGTTAATAAACAAGACTTGCACCTGCTTTTTTGGTTCTGAATATTTCCTCAACTATTTCATTAAAAAACGATAAAACTTGCCACACGACGATATTATCGGTCAATTAAATTTACTTGGTTACATTACCATAGCGGTGTATTTATGTGACGATTCCGGAATGACAGCTATTTGTGTACGGATGCGACCCGTCAATACCGGAAGTAATTTTCATTGGAAAATACAATGCCCAACTATTTCAGTACGGTTAATCTAGGGTGGGTATAAAACGCAGCTTTTAGCGCAGCCAATATATACATATAGGGAAAACGCAGCTTTTAGCTCAGCCAATATATACATATAGGGAAAACGCAGCTTTTATCGCAGCCAATATAGACATATAGGGAAAACGCAGCTTTTATCGCAGCCAATATAGACATATAGGGAAAACGCAGCTTTTAGCTCAGCCAATATAGACATATAGGGAAAACGCAGCTTTTATCGCAGCCAATATAGACATATAGGGAAAACGCAGCTTTTAGCTCAGCCAATATAGACATATAGGGAAAACGCAGCTTTTAGCTCAGCCAATATAGATATATACGGAAAACGCAGCTTTTATCGCAGCCAATATAGATATATAGGGAAAACGCAGCTTTTAGCTCAGCCAATATAGACATATAGGGAAAACGCAGCTTTTATCGCAGCCAATATAGATATATAGGGAAAACGCAGCTTTTAGTACAGCCAATATAGACATATAGGGAAAACACAGCTTTAGCACAGCCAATATAGACATATAGGGAAAACGCAGCTTTTATCGCAGCCAATATAGACATATAGGGAAAACGCATCTCTTAGCGCAGCCAATATACACAAAGAAGGAAAATGAGTCAAATGGGATTTTGTATTAGTTAATATGGATTTATTCAGAACTATCTTATTGAAAATTGGTGAATGATTTAAAACATTATATTTATCAGTTACTAATTAAAGGAAGTCACTTAAATATTTAGTAAAAAATATTAACGAATTAATAATAATAAATAATAGGTTATAGACTTTGCTTTGAGTTGATGTCTCCCTCGTATAGGCTGATTTTCCGACTATCTATATATTGGCTGCGTTTTCCAACGATATATATATTGGCTGAACTAAAAGCTGTGTTTTATACCGACCCAAATCTTACACATTTATTTGGCTACAAACTACTTTGAGAGCTATGCAAATTTCGTGTGATCTGTTTGGGTGGCATATTGCTGCCACCACTTAATTATCAGCTTTTATGATAAATTTCGCGAAAATAATTAACATGAAATTATGCTTGTTAGTGCTGTGAACTGACACCACATAAAGGTTATGCTTTCACGAAAATAATGGTGGTTTTCGTGAAACCAGGTAAGTTTTTCATGAAACCAGATAAATGTTTCACGAAACCAAATAAGTATTTCACGAACATAAGTTTAATTTTTTATGAAAAATTTCGCAAAAGCACAACAATTTTCATGAATTCTTTTCTTGATACAAGTTATCTAAAAATAGATATACCGGTAGCTAATTCGGCGAACATTGCTTCTTATCTTACAGAGCACATGGGTAGGGTTAGGGTTAACCCTAACCCTAACCATAACCCTTAGTTAAGTTTAAAAAAAAACATCAAGTCTCGCAAAACGTAAAAGTATCTACTTTCTTGAAAAAATTATACTTTCGTGAAAAGTTTGTTAGTATCATGAACAATTTAACAGTTATGTTGTGGCAGTTTAAAGCAGTAACTAGCAAATTTTCACGTTAATGTATTTATCTTGTATTCGTGATAGTTTTCAGTTTTCATGAAAACCCCCATTATTTTCGGGAAAGTTTTCATGAAATTTGATAGTTAAGTGGTGGCAGCAATATGCCACAATAGATCTGTATCATTAATTTGGTTTTATAATTCATCCCATGTGAAATGGAGTTTTCTTTTATTCAATATCGGGTTTCGTCGATTTATTTCTCAATTATTTAATAGACTTGGTCCGTAGCTCAACACATTAACAGACTTAGGAAGCATTAATGAAGATTTCGATAAAATACACAACCTTATTATAGTTAACAAGAAATATCATCATAGTGTTTGGCGTCTATGGTAATTTTGAAAATATTAAGCAATGTAAACTGAACTTTCTACATACATAAATTTAAAACTGACAAATGTGTAACTTGGTTTGTTTTTAATTTATAATTCACTTATCCGTCGCATGATTGACAAGATCCGAAAGGCCTTTCTCAAAACTAGGTTACTTCCCTTGCGTAATCACGAGTGATGTCCCCTGTTCACTTCCGGCGACTTCTATTGATTATAAGGCGGGATAAACGTATTCATTTTTATATTTCAATATTTTCCCCCTGGGGGGGGGGAGCAGCTGGCTGACCCAGGGGAATTTGACAAATTTCATTTTTGGGGGTCTAATTTCCCACCCTAAAGTCAAGCATATTTGTCTAAATCCCCTCAGTGGGAGATGCTATATGTCTATCAAATGGCCCTGGGGCTTGTATTACTGGGATCTCAAACCCGACCAAAGTATATTACCCCGGGACCAGGAATGATTCGGAATGTCAAATTCCCACCTGTCGGGAATCGCTTTCAGTCTGAAGTCCCGTATATGCCCGCCGCCCCCCCCCCCCCGCCCCGGGGGGAAAACATTGACAGGTGCATTACCGGGAAGCATACACTATTTTTGATTGTCAATCTTAAAATTGTGTTGAAGTCGTAAAAATGAATTTACAAATATCAACATACGTATATAATATACATCATGTACTTTATTTATCAATTTAATTTAATTCTTATTTTGATTTTTAACAATATTGTCTACTCTTTGAAGACTGACAATCAAACTACACAGTACGTTTAACGGTTATTATGCAATAAAACACAAAAATAGCGATTTCAGTATCTTAACAACCTATGCCTTCATCCTGTATTAAATGTGCATTATTAAATAAAATAAATAAATCAAGCTGTTTTTAGTAAAATGATTTTGCTAAGAAACTCTATCTTCTGGCGACTAAAATTACGAAAATAAGCTATCATCACAGAAAGTTTGAGTGTAATTCCGATTTTTTTGACAGCAACTTGTTGTTTAAATTCCATTCACAAGCTATTTTCGTTGGAGATATTCTTGTCGTGTGCTAAATATTATACGGTGCTTGAACACGCTTCGTTATAATCTTGAAATACAATGTACGAAACCAACTATCTTCTTAATAACCGTTAACACAATATTACAATAACTAAAGATGATGTCACTCCTCATTAAATGTTATAATTGATGTTGTATTACAAATATTATTTCTTAATTTCTGTCGGAATCGTGGTAAACAAAGAAAATGTTATTCTCGTAGCAGCTAATTCCCGTATGTTTTAGAAGTAAAACAAAACACACACGATGAGCTCTTAAATGTACACCACCTTACAATTCTTCATAATTTAAAATTAAATGCTGTGCTATATTATTTTGCTCTTTAATTTAAACCAATTTATTAATTCGAAAAAGTGTTTAATGCTTTTAATTCTGTTCTGTTCTGTTGAATAAGGTGGCGAAATTTCATAGGGTGATAGGCAAAGAACAACAACGGAGACAACAACATTTTAAAATGTGATATAAACTTTAGTTTGAGCCAAACAATGGAGACGAAGTGTGACATGTTAGTCTCTTCAGGTAGATCTTTATCATCAATGCATTACGAAATTGCATCGGATTAGTGGTAATGTTCTAAGGGCAATTTGATAAGAGCCCCGCGGTTTGTAGCTTTGGTATTTTTATGACCCCCTCGTCAGGCAGAAAAACTAAGTATCCATTGAGAGACCACGTGTTCATTATTGGTATTTATTTATGGAAAACAACCGTTTAAGACGAGGCAAGGAGACTACATTTTGTCCGGATACCTGTCATACGGTCATGTGGCCTTAGTAATTAGTTTAAAACGATACTACATTTAGTTATAATAATTCATTTTTGTAACATATATCCTCTATGAATTTTTTACAATATTTAATACAAAAGATATAGTTTTAAAAATTTCCATTACAAGTTTTGAAAGCCGCTTGGTCTTAGATCTATAATACTGTATATGGCAAGCATGGAAAAAAGTCGCCGGAAGTCGGATTCGCAATAACGGAGGTAATTTCCAAGGGAGATCACTTAGTTTTTTGAAAAACTTCATATTCCTTCTAACATATTATTTTTACATAACATTGTTTATTAAAATATTATAACAACAATATATGTGCTCTTCAGTTTCTTAAGGATTACCAAATAATAAAAAATAATAAATAAAATATTAAAGTGATCAGAAAGAGAACTACACAAAAATAACGCGTAGACGGTAAAAAATAAATATATTGAGTAACCAGATATGTGTCCAGCTACTGGCCATTTCAACTGCATATGCAGTTTATAGCAAAAGACTGACCTTGAATTCCATGTTAGTTCATTCACGAGTGTAAACGCCTTTCAGTGATCTTAGACACAACTGCTATTTATAGAGTGTGCCTGTTGCGTACGAATATAAAAGGGGCACTAGAAGTAGCAAAATGTATTAATTTACTTAGTTGCAAAATGCATGAAAATTTGTTTTGGTAGACTATATCATGTTAACTCGTAAAGTTCTTTAATAGCATTGATTTTATATGAAAGCTTTTATTGTGTGATACTATTTTGCTAATTTTTTTGATAAGGCGTCAGTATTCAAAACTTGATACGAATCTCATATTCCATAGTTTTGGAACATTGTACCCCTTAGTTTATGACCAGTGTATTGCGCATAATTATTTTGAAATTAGCTGATGCAATATTCGAATGTATTCATTACGACCTACTACTAGAATTGAATATACTAATAAAATAAATAAATACATGATAAATAAATAAATAAATAAATAAATAAATAATCATGATGATGATTATGATGAAAAAGAAGAAGAAAGAAGAAGAAGAAGAAATAATAATATTTATTTATGTATTGTATTATGTAGTACAATATCATAAAATCTATTCACAGCGTTTGAAATACGAAAGGTACTGTAGGGTGGCGGGATTTTCCAAACTGGTACGAATCGGATTTGTTCGAATCCTTTTTCAAGATGTCGGCAAAGGGTACAGTACAACACGACACACGTGTATATTTACTTTAATGACTTTTAAGCACAAATTGATGAGTCTGACATTTTCATTGAATGCATATATATTTATTGTGATTTTACCCAGCAATCATCGTCAAATTCGACTTTGATTTATTAATATTTGCGTGAAACTTGTTGATTTGGGACAGACTTGTCACATACGATATTAAAAACCGCAAACAATTCAAACAAATGAGCATTTTATTGTCGAGTTATATTTTAATAAATAAATGAATACTGCAAGCCATGTTTTTTGTTCAAGTTGAACATACCCAACATAGCTTAAACTCTATTTAGACTGATGATCTTGTTGAATACAAACATTTACTATTTTGACCATATGGCTTCCATCAATGCATCATCTATAATTTTATGGCATTGACATTCAACTTCGAGAGATGTCTGCAACTTGTATAAGGTCTTGACCCTTAATTCAATTAGCTGCTCTTTCATGGAAACACACGTTGAATTTACAACAGTATCCTGCAATTTGTGATTTGTATGCATTTTATTTTTGCTGTGTTAAATGTTTATAATTATTGTCATCATTAATCTGTTTCATGAAACAAACCTTCGCTGAAGTCCTCGATATTGACTAGCGTAGTGTGCTATCAGTCAATCTAGAGTAGCATTAGACCAGAAAATAATAACTCCTGCTATGTGACCTGATCCAAAAATGGGTCTCCCAAGTTATTTCTTGTATATCTAACGTCACTCACTAACATATATGACTATTAATTATATAATACATTACACTTGCTGTAATTCTTAGTCTGGTAAATAAATCAGGATTAAGATAAAGATTTTATTTCAGTTTATGTAGCGTAATAAAAAAGATGGTGTGCTGTAACACCAGTTTATTTGCAATATTCAATTGCTAGTTCAAGCGTATAATTTACACATCCATGATATAAATTAAAATGAATAAATAACAAACAAAGGTGAGTTACAGTAATTTAATTTCATTTTGTTTGCTTTCAAATTCAGTTATTTGTTTCACATTGGTCGATTGTTACTAACTGACATTGTTATATTTGTTGTTTTACATTTTTATATGGAAGACCCAACTAATACAACTAGTACACAGTTGTTGCAGTTTTATGATCTTAGAAGTAATGAAACAACACCACCATTGATAAACAATTAACAATGACAATAATATAGAAGTAATGAAACAACACCACCATTGGTAAACAATTATCAATGACAATAACATTCCCTTCATTGTATGAGCAGTTCTGAAATCGAATAAAAAATGTTGAAAAATAAAATTAGTTTCTGCAGTACCGTTCTCGCAAAACACACATATTTCGCAATGCTCAGGCGATCCAGTTGTAGGCTAGTTAATACTGAGTAAGCAGGTGTACTGTGCTTTATATATAGTAATTACTATTCCTGATTTGTCATCAGTCATCAGTTGTGCACATACTTTGAGTTGCAGTATAATCTTGTGGTGGGTATCGGCTCTTTTTTTTTAGCGGCACCTTATACCTTCTTTGATCCAAGATCTTTCCCTATACACTAAATACCCGAATAAAAAGTTCTGACTCTGTGACGGCAAGTAAAAGATTGTTTCGCTTCGGCTGTACTGTCATTTAAAACAATTTGAACCTTCAGGTGGAAAGAAGCAGAAGGGCAAGAAGATGGCCCTGACCGATTTCCTGTCAGACGAGGCAGGGAATCAGCAGGGACCAGGAACCAGCTATGTGTTGGCTAACAAGGCACCAGTCAATGACTGGGCTGCAGAAATGGAGTCGCTAGATATCGGTGAGTTTACAACACACACCTTTGTGAATTGTTCATGTATTAACAGCCATTCTTTACTTCCGTGATTTTGAAATGTCTGGGTGTAAACTTCAGTGTATTCATATGACTTTTTTGCCCAGCTATATATGTTCTTGCACGAAAAATAATCTGTGTATTATGTTTAATCTCTAAATCACCTGATTACTAGGTATAAACAATTATTTTATAAATATGTTGACTTATCCAAGTGGGGAAAGTTCTTACTTTAAATTTGCCTTGCTACATTAGTACTTGTACCGTGTTTTCGGTATCTGGGTAATATGAACTAATTTCAAAGACTGGACTAGAAATAAACTGAATCTCCTTTGTAGAGATTGCATTGGTAATGATCAGTGACACTATTTTATAATTACTGTGTTAAAATCAGGTACTTAGGGTATGTATTGGAATGCCATACTTTCAGATACTGACCCAGCATACTCAGTCCCGGTGATCAACAGAACCATGCTACCAACAGCACCCAAGGCGTCCAGGGGTCCTGAAGACATGAAGAAAGTCCCGACTGAACCTCCTTTCACAGCATTCATTGGCAACTTAGCATATGAGGCCACTGAAGAAAAGATAAAGATCTTCTTTGGAAAACTCCCAGTAAGATTTATAGTCTGAAAATTAAGATAACTTTTTCCTTATTTGTATTTTGTTTAAAATGTTTGGTTTGAAGTTTAAAATTATTTTGAGTGGTACTTAAACACCACATCTTCATTAAGTGAATAGCTTTTTTGCTGATTATTGAAAGTAAAATGTAAACATTGATGCTGCTTTACATGTAATGTTTTCATGGTTAACAGGATGACACAATCTATTATGGTGATTGTAATAAATAGTTTAATGAGGAATTCATTTGTAATCTTGCGTAACAATTATTTAACATGGTTGCACACGCTGTAGGTTGTGAGTGTACGCCTGATAGAAGATGGTGGAAGGCTCCGGGGTTTCGGATATGTGGAGTTTGAGACTAGACAGGCTCTCATAGACGCACTGGCCATGAATGAAGAGGTTTGCATTAGCTGTTTTGCCTTAGCTTTTTTATTTTCAAAACTTTGCCACATTCTTCCACATTGTGTTTTGTTTTCTTTTTATATAATTATACTGTTTTTATGCCCCCGACACCTTGATGCAGGACGCATATAGTGATTGTCCTGTCCGTCCATCCGTCTGTCCGTTCATGACAAGGTTAAGTAGATTTGACCGTTTCGTCTAGCACCAACACCACTTACTACAGCACTTGGATACTTACACAGTTGGATACTTACACAGTTGTTGCTTATGACCATTCCCTATTCACCCATATCACCCAATCTCACTTTGACCTTAACCTAATTTAGACTTATAATAATTCAAAAGTGCCATTTCTTGGTTAACTAGATTTTACCGTTTCGTCTAGCACCAACACCGCTTCCTACAATACTTAGATATTTACACAGTTGTTACTTATGACCGTTCCCAATCCACCGATATCACCCAACTATCACTTTAACCTTGACCTTGACCTAATTTGACCTACAGCGCTTGGATACTTACACAGTTGTTGTTTATGACCATTCCCATTCCACCGATATCACCTAACCATAGTTTGACCGTGACCTAATTTGGACTTACAATAATTCAAATGTGCTGTCCAGCACTAACCGGGGGCATGTGTGTTTATCAAACACTGTGTCTGGTTTTTTCTTTCATATCTTTTTACATCTTCATTATGGTATTTTTCTCACATTTGATTCAATGATTTTTTATCTCACCTGAGCACGAAGTGCTCGGTGAGCTATTGGTATAGGGGACCTCTCCTGTGTCGGCCGTAGTCCGTGTTCCGTCAACAATTGGGTTCGTTCTCACGCTGGAGACTTCCCTTTTTATCCAATCTTAACCAAACCAAAAATGCCTTTTTCCAACGTATAGACTTCATTTAACATCCAATCTTAACAAAAATTTCACAGTTTGTGTATGACTATCAGATCTCAGCAGACGCCAACAATGGGCCAGATCATGTTTCAAACACTAGAGTTATAGCCCTTTGTTAATTAAAAAAAGGACATTCAGGATAGAGACTTCATTTTTTATCCAATCTTCACCAATCTTGCACAGTTTGTCTATTGCCATGAGATTACAGTTGAAGTCGAATATACTCAAGATCGGATCAGAAACACCGGAGTTATTTTGCCCTTTGTTTGTGAAAAAAAAAATGCGAAAATAGACATTATTCAGGATAGAGACTTCTTTTTTTTTCCAGTCTTCACCAATCTTGCACAGTTTGTCTATGACCATAAGCTTAAAGGTGAAGTCGAATATAAGCTAAATCAGGCCAGAAACACCAGATTTACTGCACTTTGTTTGTGAAAAAATATACAAAAATGGACATTATTCAGGATAGAGACTTCATTTTTAATCGAATCTTCACCAATCATGCACATTTTGTCTGTGAACGTAAGACTGCAGGTGAATTCAAATATAAGCATGATCGGGCCAGAAACACCGGATTTATTGCCCCTTGTGTTTGGAAAAAAACATCAACAAGTTATCAATCTTGCACACACAATTTTTGATTCATTGTTGACCAAACTAACACAGTTAGGGTATGACCATAAAAATTGATTGATAAAATTTGATTTCTTTGCATGCAGTTATTTGTACATGCAACATTGATGGCTTTAGAGCCTGCATTAACATCATTTATCATAATTGGACAGAAAATTATCAATGAAAAAGCAAAACTTTACCTTATAGCGCAGCCATCACAATTATCGCATTGCAACTAGTTCTCCAAAACTGTTTGCGAAAAAGACATCAAAATCTACTGTTGCTGCATTTTCCAGAATTGTCACTGACTTTATGAAAAAGGGTCGGCTAAGAATATTGACAAAATGATTTGAGAATCATTAGCAAAAAAACTGCACATCCACTACCCAACTCATACTTTAGTTAGCCCATTGCACTAACCGATGTTTTAAATCAAAATTGATCGTATTCACCTTTGTGTTTTGTTCAGATACCTTAATTTTCAAATCTGTCACAACAGTATGGTCTTCATCTGTACCAGTTCTCAGGTGAGCGCTTTTGGCCATCATGGCCCTCTTGTCTTTTTGTATTGTGATACATGTGGGATCAATCTAGAGTGATTTAACAAAGTGCTGCACCCTGCTCCTTTTTGTCTCCTTCCAGCTGCCCTCTGGGCTGGTCAAACAGAAATATTATAGTATCTTTTAAAATTCCATTTATTTTTTACAAAAGTAAAGGCAATTGAATATTTACTATGTCAAACAACCTTTACAGCATTTATTTGATAAAAAACTTGGATTAACCAATTTGTAATAACCCCACAAACAAAGTTTGGGGGGCATATAGGAGTGAGCTTGTCGGTTCGTCGGTCTGTTGGTTTTTGGTTTCCGGATGACAACTCAAGAAAGGCTTGACATATTCAAATAAGTTTTGGTACACGTGTAGCATCATAAGCTACACTGTTGACCATTCCCAAATTAAAGCATTCTCTCTGTTAATTTCTTTCAAATGGATGCCATGGTTTTGTGACAAGGCCGTATTGTGGGGGTATATCCGTCACTCATGTGACAATTCTAGTTACAAAATGCTAAAGAACTGGGACTGCTTTTCACCTTGCCCCTTTTGAGCAGCACCCTGTACCTTTTTCGATCCTAGATATTTCCTTGTACATGTATCCTGTTACTGCTATGATGTTTTTCTTGCATCTCTGAAACTGTCACTGTTTGTTGCAGCTGTTGCTGAACCGCAAGTTAAGGGTTGACTTGGCTGGAGAGACTCAGCATGGAGGTAGGAAGTCTACTTCCACCTTAATATTTAGCAGTGGCCCCACTGTCATGTAACACTTGTTGTTGATTTGACTCTGACAAGATTCCTTTCGGTCTGAGAATTTAAAACTTTTCAAAAGGATGTGCATCATGTTCATTTGTTTGTAGGAAGCCTGACTAAGGTGAACGCCAGTTAAATGACAGTATTTTAGATTCCCAAATGTAGGTTATTTCTTAAATTTGGTCTCTTTTATATATTAATTCCAACTGCAATGAAGTCTTGAATATGACACACGTATTTGGCTATGACACTTTGACTGAATTATTTGATATCACATGCACCTGCCACTCTTTCATCTTTCAGAAAATCGCCGTGGAGGTGGTGGGCGGGGCGGTAGGGACGAGGGTGGGCCAGACAGGACAGAGGGCAATTGGAGGTCGGAGTCCAAACCTGACTCAGGTGCTGGATTTTGTAAGATCAGCAGATCTGTGGCAGTTTCTGTATAGCGCTGTTTCCCAGTGTTTTTATAAAATACCTCTACTGTATAGAATATATGATCACTATGTTCCTATCTTTTGTAGCTTTTAATGACAGAGGACCAAGCAAATTTGATGACAGAGGAGGACCCGGTCGCTATGATGATAGAGGGGGTCCCGGTCGCTATGACGACAGAGGCAGGGATGAGCGAGGGGGTGGGAGGTATGAGCGGCGAGGTGGAGACAGGTGTGCAGGCAGTGAATCTTGATTGATTAGCCTCGGGCCCTGTGTCAGGGTGGCCACTGACCCAGGAAAACAGGGAAAGTAAAAACAATCAATGAAAATTCAGGGAATTTGAAGGTTTGAAACAATCCAGAAAATCAGGGAATTTAACCAAAAGTAAAAAAGACACATGGAATTTGTAAAATGTTGGCTATGGTCGATTTCATTTCTTAGTATTTTAAAAATAACAGTAAAAGTATTAGGTTAACTGTATGGTATTAAATTAAGCATGTTCTCAGGTGCGAGGATGGGGGCTATACCTTTATATGTATTGTAATAATTAATTGTACCAGTAATTCAACGAGTAAATCAACAATAAATATTTGGGAATATCACATTCCATTCAGGGATGTTTGAAATTTCAGAGGCCACCCTGAGTGTTTTCTTGTGTTGAATGTCATTGTCCGTCTCTCTTATATAGGACGATTTCATTCCTGGGTTCCAATAATGAAAGACTGTAGTTCAGATTGATTGATTTAGTCATAGTAAGCCCAAAATTAGAAATCTGCTTTAATTGTCAGTCAGTATTATTTTATTAATTGTTAAAGCCTCATTAAAGGTGGAAATGGTCAAATTTAGAATTTAGTCATTTAAATGTCTGGTCAAATTATTTTATGGTATGTTTAAGCTTCAGTTTTATCCTGGGTCAGGAAACTAGTTGGTGTTTGGATACGGTTTAAAATAAAAACAGTGATCCTCCAAGTAAACTGTTTATAAACACAAGCTTTGTTTATGTGCTAATCATCATGGGACGCAGATGTCAGTCTTTTTATAAAAACACAGTGGTAATTTGCACAAGTTCCATGCTTTTCATGAATAACTGTACTTCTAACAGTAATATAAATTGTCATAAACTTGACTAGTCAGTGGGCCGTCTATGAAGCAAGTTATGCAGTAATTAAAATTTTAAATATATAATATGTTAAACAATTTACAAACTGAAAATCACTTGGTCAGTTTCTGACCACTAACAAGTAAATTTGCATACTTTAACATATGACTTTGTTTAAAATTACCAATGTTTTGTCAATTTTTTGTACCAATTGATGTCTTTATAAAAATCACAGTAATAGGTTTATTGCACGACCCTAGATATTGAAATACTTCACTGACCACAATAACGGGATTTTTTCATGCAAATATGCATGTGAACTACATTCCTTTTACGGGAAACTAGGACACTTAATGTCTTTAAAACGTAAACAATACAGTGGAATACAAATTTGTCAAATACCATTTATTTTAAGAAAATGTAAAATAGTTTTTATTGGTCAAAATGTTTTATTTTACGTGTTTTTTTTAAAATCAAACTCTTTATGGTTGTTTTAACTTGCTACACCTTGTGTGTGCCTTTAAGATTGCTTAAAAGAAAGTAGGGCAGTATATACTGTAATAATATTTTAATCTGTGAATAGTGGAAACACCAAAATAAGCTGCACATGGGCCCACGATTAGTTACCCTGACATCCTAGATTATGCCTGTTGCTTATTATGCCCCCTTCGAAGAAGTGGGAGTATATTGCTTTGCACCTGTCGGTTGGTCAGTCGGTCGGATGGTCGGTCTGTCCGTAGACCATTTCGTTTCCACACGATATCTAGAGAACGCTTTGACCTACGATAATTGAAGTTGGTATGCTGGTTACTTGGGAGGAAAGGAATACGCCTTTTCATTTTGAGGTCAAAGGTCAAGGTCACCGTTACTAAAAATCGAAAAACTGTTTCCGCTCAATAACTTTAGAACGCATTGAGATATTTTAATGAAACTTTATACATAGATACCTTATATTGAGACCTCACTTGGGATTGCATATGGGGTGGGTGGGGTCACGGTCAAGGTCACCATTGCTAAACATAGAAAAACGGTTTCTGCTCAAGAACTTGAGAACGCATCGAGATATTTTAATGGAACATCATACATAGATACCTTGTATTGAGACCTCGCTTGGGATTGCATATGGGGCGGGTGGGGTCAAGGTCACTGTTACTAAAAATAGTATAACGGTCTCCACTCAATAACTTAGAACGCATCGAGATATTTTAATGAAACTTCATACATAGATGCCTTATATTGAGACCTCGCTTGGGATTGCATATGGGGTGGGTGTGGTCAAGGTCACCATTACTAAAAATAGAAAAAAACGGTTTCCGGTCAATAACTTGAGAAGGTATCGAGATATTTTAATGAAACTTCATACATTGATACCTTATATCGAGACCTTGCTTGGGATTGCATATGGGGTGGGTGGGGTCAAGGTCACAGTTGCTTAAAATAGAAAAACGGTTTCCGCTCAATAACTTGAGAACGCATAGAGATATTTTAATGAAACTTCATACATAGATACCTTATATTGAGACCTCTCTTGGGATTTCATATGGGGTGCGTGGGGTCAAGGTGAAAGTCACCATTGCTAAAAATAGAACAACAGTTTCCACTCAATAACTTAAGAACACATCGAGATATTTTAATGAAACTTCATACATAGATACCATATACCAAGACCTCGCTTGGGATTGCATATTAAAAAAATTTCTTAACAATTGCACATAATCACAACAAACACAGGGGTTTACCTAAGGATTGGACCTTCACTTGCCCAGGGGGCAAGTTACTTTGAACATCTACTTGCCCCCAGTGAAAAAAGGTTGCCCCATCTTTAAGTCAATGTTTTTGATACTTAAAGCATACAAATGTGTTATTAGCAACATGTATAAAACTTAATGACTTTTATTATGAATAAAAGCTATCAACAGAAATAAAATCTATAAACATAAACAATTCACAAGTTTTTTATTTTCTGGTGATCATATCAAGATATCATATGTCATGGTCATCAACAAATCAGGGGTCACTCTGCCAATCTCCAAATTAGCCAAAGGATACAAACTGAAACAATTTTTTTAACATTCGGCAAAAGAAATTGCTATTTGGCTACAAGTTTTTCTTCATAAAATCCCATGAAAAACCCAAAATGATTTTAGACAAATGTCAATTTTGCTAAAGAAAATTTTGAGCCAGGGGGAGCCCTGCTTGCAAAGCAGGCCTATGAAGAGTTTGTCACTTATTTGTCAGGTAAGTCGAGCCAATGTCTAGACCCTGTGCTTTGTTCAAATTGCACAAATCTACATAGTCTGTGTATGGCCTGCATTTTTTAGGAACATTTCTAAACTTTAACTGGGCCATGGTTTTCTCATTTAACTTTCTAAGAGCTTTCTGAGCCTGTGAAATTTCAGGATTGCTCTTAGCCTGTTCCTTTCTTACATTCATCAAATGGGATTGAGAGTCCTCGTGGGCCTTAATCGAATCTTTTCTAAAGAAGTTTGATCCTGTTACAAAGCTTCCTACACTTTCAAATTTTCGACACACCTTGCACCGCATGCATTCGTTCTCGTATTCGAGCCACTGAAATTCATTTAACCACGAGGTCTGGAAAATGCGTTTTCTTGTTTCTTTTTCATACTTTCGTTTTCTTTAGTTTTCGAATGACTGTTTCTTTGATTGATTTTGCTTGTTTGAATGATTTACTGTATTAAAAACAGGAAACACTTTTGAAGACGACTTCGGACTGATGCCATCCTCCATTTTGGAGAAACTGCCGAATAAAACCTGTTCCGAGCGGTTTGATTGGCTTTTACCACGCAAACGACCAATCTCAATCAGTTTTACGTAAAGCTGTGAGACATCGATATTAGCTCAAAGAAAATAAAATAATCGCAAAAGAAAAAATCGGAAAGATGTCACTACGATAATTGACTTGACCGGCGGGCTAGCTCCTTTGGAAACTCATTTGCCCGCGGCGATTTTAACCCGTAATTTGTAGATTATTTTTAAATACACATATTGTAACATTGCTATTTCACCTAATTAAAAATTATTGAACTGTTTTTAAGCTGAGAATATTGAGATATTGCACTATTAAGTACAGGTTGTTAAAATGTGCTTGATTTTGCACAGTTTTATTACACTTGTTGCTGTATCTAAGGAATATTTATGTGAGTCTAAAGTGTCAGTGGAATGTTGCAGGTTTGATGACAAACGAGAGGAAAGGGGCCCCTGGAGGGGAGGAGACAGGGATGACAGACATGGGGGTGACTTCGGTAGGAAGGAGGATCGCTATGGGGATGATCAGCGTGACGACAGATATGGCCGAGGAGGGGATCGCTATGGTGGCAGAGATAGGCATGACGACAGAGATGGTGTGTAGAGTTTAGTTTAACGATAATAATATAATATTTAAATGTATGTTAAAATGAATGTATATTATATTTGAATGTTCATTGTACATGTGTAAACGATGTATGTAAGATATTAGTTGATGCTTATTTGTTTGTTCATTTCAACTATAAATAAAACAATCTTTTTTATATTTAATTGCATAAAGTATTATCTATACTTTTGATAGATGTAAGCCAAATACTGCTCCATTTATTTACTATAACTAATATAATTATTTCATTGAAGAGTTTACATTAATATTTGTACACCATATACAAAGAACATGTAACCCTGTTTGCTGCAGGTGGAAGACGTGCCTTTGGTTCTGGTTTCCATAGAGATGAGGATCGAGGCGGTGATCGCGGCTGGGAGAGGGGTGGTGGCTTCAGAGGGGACCGGGGGTATGGAGGGGACAGAGATAGGGGCTATGGAGGGGACCGGCCAGGCCATGACCGGGAGGACAGGTAATGCGCTTATTAAAACCTGTTGGCAGCGTGTTTATATTTCAATGCACACCCTGAAAATAATTGTCATAAAAAAACATTATTGATATTAACCAGGGTGGCAACAAATTCTTGGAGACAGGGAATTTGATTTTTTTTTCAAAATGAGGGAAATAATAAAGGTATAGGTTAACCCAGACTAAAAGAAAACTGAAAATTGTAAGAAAGTTAAACAATGCTGGCTATAAGTAGTTTCCATTCTTAGCATTTTATAAAAACAGTGTACTATATTATATAGATCCAATGAATTTTAATAAAAGATGACATTGTGACTTCCTTTTCAGACAAGAAAGGCAAAATAGCAGAGAGGCAGGTATGTGTTGTTGTTATTTCGTATATGTATTACATAGTAGATGTGAGAGTCTGCAAAAACACAATTTTTCCTATATACAAGATCATTCAGATTTTATATTTCATAGAAGCTTCATTTATTTTGCTCAAAGTGAAAGTAAACTCAAGATATCCCTGCAAAATTAGGCGCAAATGAATATTGAAGGGGTTGTCATCATACAGTTTGTAGGGCATTAGTCCTGGCTCGATTAGTCATGGCTCCACTTGGGTCTAACCATTTGTACCATGATTTGAAATGTCAGTTTGAAATGTGTAGAATATTTTTTTCTTAGTGAATAGTTATCATCTTGGTGATAGGTAAGTTAAAAAAACAACAACAAACAAACTGATTTCTGAGATTTGATTGCATTTCAAAACTTCTTTTGCCCGGTGTAGTATATTTTTTTAGGAGAATAGCCATCGGCTTATCGCTGTATTTAAAAACATATCTAGAGATTTAAATCCACGCTTTCAGAGCCTCCGATGGAGAGGCCACGTCTGCATCTTCAGCCTCGAACGAAGCCCGCAGAGAGGACGGAGAACGAGCCTGAGCCAGAACAGAAGCCACAGAAAGCTGCCTCCATCTTCGGCAATGCTAAACCTGTAGACACGGCTCAGCGGGAGAGGGAGATTGAAGAGCGCCTGATGAAGCAGCGTGAAGCGCCACCTGCCCCCAAGAGTTCCCTCGAGTCCCGGGGCTACGGAAGGTCACATGGTTATGATGGTTCCAGGCCTGGAGATTCAGATGAGAAAGAGAATAGAAATGTGTAAGTCTGGTCATGCGATTCTAGTGTTAATTGTTTGTGGACGCATATTGCTAGTGGTAGTTTATAAAATCTAGGA
Source organism: Congeria kusceri (assembly GCA_027627225.1). Classification (NCBI taxonomy): domain Eukaryota; kingdom Metazoa; phylum Mollusca; class Bivalvia; order Myida; family Dreissenidae; genus Congeria; species Congeria kusceri. The sequence continues at coordinate 52,393,911 of CM051030.1, forward strand.
CTGTACTCCTAAAATACTTTAGATTTATTTCTTTTGTCCAACTTGTGCAGGGATGTAGTTCAAATGGCATAAATCTTGAAACTTTTTGATGGTTTACTAATTAAATAGCTGATATTATTTTCATCCATGGTGTTCAAACCACTCAACGACCCCTTGCTGGGATATCCACAAAGAAACTCCTGTATTTGGCAATTAATATACTACATCATTATTGTCACTTTGTTTTATTCACCTGCAGTGATATAGATTTGGACATGGGTCCTATCTCTTCTAGATCACGCCCAGAAGCTGCTGGCAGACGTCGCTCGGGGAGTGATAGGTCAGAGGACGGAGATGGGAGACGGGAGCGTAAGGCCAGTGGCAGCTCTCGCAAGAAAGGTACTGAGCTAGGCAGGATTATATTGGAGTTGGTTGGTTGGTGGTTTATTGGTTTCTTGAGATATAGTTGATGTTTGTTTAGCATAAGATAGTTTGTTATTTTATCAATCATAAGGCCAGAGTTTTTTATTTCTTGGTTCTCTGACATTTATGGAAAAGTGTCCGGTTGGAGGAGCGAAAAAAATAATAATAAAAGAAAGACACTACAGAATTGAGTAAATTTATGACTAGAATTTCCCAAATGGAAATGGGCAGTGATATTAAAATCTGTATGCAGACTTACAAAAATATTACACAACATAAACTTAATCACTGCATGATAAACATGACATTAATACCAATAATAGTAACATTAAAAGGCAGTCTTTATCATTTAAAAACTACTGTTAAAATATGCTCACACAGTACGTCAGATTGCTGGACAGTGGCCATATTATATGTATAACAGCATGATTAATAAAGTGAAAACTAACTGAATATAATTTATCTTATTAATAAATCAATATACACCCATTTTAATTATAATATTGATATAAAATTATAGATGTGTATTTAATACAATGATTCTAAGATCTTAATTTGTTTTTACTGAGTATATTATTCGGACTTTAAGTGTTGCATGATGTCTAAAATAACAGAGAGCAGATCATATGAATCATACTGCGATATACAGTAACAATGAAATATAGGATCTGACACGAGTTGTCATTTCATACCATATTTTATTAAACGAGTTCAGGAATTTTGTTAGTAAGCGAGCCTTTGGCGAGCTTATTAACGAATTTCCTGGACGAGTTTAATAAAATGTGGTATGCAATGACAACGAGTGTCAGATCTTTTTTATCACATGCTTTTAAATGAAAATAAACATATAATTTTATCAAAACATGTTGATAAATCCTAAAAGTTGTGTATTGACATGATGTCATTTCATTTGGACGACTTTTTTTCACCAAAATAACGTCATGCGATCGGTCAGACTTATAATTTAGCCAATGAAAACGCTCAAAATGTTATCTTACACATGTGTAAGATAGAAATATTCGTAATGGTTGTATTACATGGGAAACAAGGTATAGCATGTGATAATATCATTTCTTCAGCGGTTTTTTTTGCATTCCGTTTAACATGTTAAAACCCTTTCACAAGGTCATTTGGTTAAAGTTTTTATTCAAAAGTCTTGTAACTTCAAAAGTACATAAGTTATTCACTTGAAACTTGGAATATACCTTTGTCATCAACTCCAGTGTCAGGGGCAACATTCCCCATAACTCTGTTTTGTATTTTGATAGAGTTATGCCCCTTTTTCACTTAGATGTTCTGGTTAAAGTTTATATTCAAAAGTTTTGTAACTTCAAAACTACATAAGTTATTCACTTGAAACTTGGAACTAACCTTTGTCATCAACTCCAGTATCAAGGGCAACATTCCCTATAACTCTGTTTTGTATTTTGACAGAGTTGTGCCCCCTTTTCACATTGATTTTCTGGTTAAAGCTTATATTCAAAAGTTTTGTAACTCCAATACTACAAAAGCTATTTACTTGAAACTTGGAATATACCTTTATCATCAACTCCAGTATCAGGGTGAACATTCCCCATAACTTTATTTTGTATTTTTACAGAGTTATGCCCCTTTTTCACATAGATTTTCTGGCTAAAGTTTATTTTCAAAAGTTTTGTAACGTCAAAACTTCATAAGTTATTCACTTGAAACTTGGCACTAACCTTTATCATCAACTCTAGTATCAGGGGCAACATTACCCATAACTCTGTTTTGTATTTTGACAGAGTTATGCCCCTCCTTACTTAGATTTTCTGTTTGAAGTTTATATTGAAAAGTTTGGTAACTTCAAAACTACATAAGTTATTCTCTTGAAACTTGGAACTAACCTTTGTCATCAACTTCAGTATCAAGGGCAACATTCCCTATAACTCTGTTTTGTATTTTGACAGAGTTATGCCCCTTTTTCACATAGATTTTTTAAATTAAAGTTTATATTCTAAAGTTTTGTAAATTCAGTACTACAAAAGCTATTCACTTGAAAATTGGAATATACCTTTGTCATCAACTCCATTATCAGGGTGAACATTCCCCATAACTCTATTTGTATTTTGACAGAGTTATGCCCCTTTTCACTTAGATTTTCTGTTTAAAGTTTATATTAAAAAGTTTTGTAACTGCAGAACTGCATAAGTGATTCATTTGAAACTTGGAACTAACCTTTGTCATCAACTCTAGTATCAATGGCAACATTACCCATAACTCTGTTTTGTATTTTGACATAGTTATTCCCCTTGTTCACATAGATTTTCTGGTAAATGTTCATATTCAAAAGTTTTGCAACTTCAAAACTACATAAGATATTCACTTGAAATTAGGAACTGACCTTTGTCATCAACTCTAGTATCAGGGGCAACATTACCCATAACTCTGTTTTGTATTTTGACAGAGTTAGCCCACTTTTTACATATACTTTGTGGTTGAAGTTTTTGTTCCAAAAATTCATAAACTATACAAGGCTTCACTTAAAAGTTTTGTATTTTAACAAATCAATGCCCCTTCCACTATCCAAAATATGTATCAACTGAACACTTCGAATAGTCGAGCGTGCTGTCCTCTGACAGCTCTTGTTACGATATCGAATACATGCTACAATTTTTTCAGTAGGATTTTGCTTCTAAACCTATGGCTAGATTTTCAAATAATTTTACACAAATGTTCGTTTAGTGTTCCTCCGCCTGACTGCACAAAATGGCCACTAGAGCTAAAAACAGAATTTGCGTTAAAGTTTCGTATTCCTGTCATATTTTCAAAAGTTCTCGGGGTAATCTTCATGAACTTTACAGAAATGTTCCTTGGATGGTCCTCTACCAAACCTGTGAAAATGGTTCCGCTTCACTACACAAGATGGCCACCAGACTAAAAATAGAATTATGACTAAACGCCATTTTCTACTAAACCTATGGCTAGATTTTCAAATAATTTTACACAAATGTTCATTTAGTGTTCCTTTACCAAACTTATTCAAATGGTTCCGCCTCACTGCACAAAATGGCCACTAGAGCTAAAAATAGAATTTGCGTTTAAGTTTTGTATTCCTCTCATATTTTCTATAGCTCTTGATTAATCTTGATGAACCTCTGTAAAAGCTGTAGTTTAAAACTGTCCTTTATTGCTGAAATTGTACTGAAATTGTACTGAGCTCTAAAATCAAATAATAATGTCAACACAATATCTTACATTTTCAATTTCACATTTAACCATGAGTTTTCCAAAAAAATGATAGCATGTCCAGTGGAGAAAAGTTCCTTTGACGGACACTTTCTTAAATGCAAATATGCAACATTGCATAGAAACAGACTTATTCTGTCAGTAATTTAATGCCATCTCTCTAGTCCACACTTTTTTCCCATTTTGTTTTGAGACGAAATATTTGCCAAGTCTCACCAAACTGCATACATGTTAGATCATCTGAAACTTCCATTCTTCTTCACCAACATTGACTTGTACATGTATCCCTATCCGCAAAATAAAAAGAATCAGGCTTTAATGCTGTTTCCGCATGTTTCTTTCGTTTATTTAATTTTTTTGCTTTTTGGAAAAAATCGGGTTGGCAGATACGAGAACCAAGAAATAAAAAAAATCGCGCCTTAGTATTCTCCACTCTTTAACTACTTAGTATGAAATAAATTGTTTTCACCATTAGTTTGATTGTCAACATCACTTGATGACCGTAGACTGTGGTGTTTGATTACATAGATTTCAGAGTGAGATACCACTTCACTGCACAGGGTATTCCTTGAGAGAGTGGTCTTATTCTGTAAAAGTCAAACACAAAATACATGAAATATGCAGTGGTTAATATGATGGACCCCTAATTTAAAATGCAAATGTTGTTAGCTCAGTATCCCGGATAACAATAATGAATTGCTATAATGGTGAAATACATTGGTACATTTAGTACATGATGTGAAGTTCGTATCTCTTGTGTGCGCATCAATTTGGACCTGAGTGGCATATAAGCTTTTCTGTACTTTTATTTGTTTAAGAAATAATTGAGGGGTAACTGTTGGTTATTGCGGTAATAACCAACGGTTTGGAGTTCCGATGCGTAGGAATTAAACCACGAGGGCGGTAGCCCGAGTGGTTTGATAACAAGCATCGGAACGACAAACCGTTGGTTATTACCGCAATAACCCACTGTTACCAGTTAATTATTTTGATTCTAACATGATCTAATATAAAATTTGTATTTTTTAAGGTTATGAATGCGAACTATATTCATCTATACTCCGCCCATTTTCTGAGAAGTGCACTAACACGTGCGTTTCAGTGACGTCAATAATTCATAACAATTCAAAATGACATCAGCTTTATTGATAAACATTGAGCGAATGACGTCATACTTATCGATATAATACAGTGTAAATATGTTGCTAAAAAGCGCAAATTACAAGCATATTAACAAAACGTAAATGTTTTTGTGAACTTAAGTAAAACATATGTAGTACAGGTGTGGTTTTATTGCGCTACATAATGCAGAAATGATTTGTTTGTCACAATTTACTATTGCACGTTTAAGCACGTGCATTTTACGGAACAATTTCTTTGAATTTCGGGAACTATTTTCAAAACAATAGGCTCCGCCCATAATTTGTTGCAGAATAACCCAGTTATTTTCCTTCTTTATCTATGGACCACTAGCAGAGTGCGGTGGTAGAATAATGAATAAATCACCTGAAAGATGCCTCTTGAAGTTATAAATTAATGAGTATTTACTTGTTTGTTGCAATTCTAGCGTCCGTGACAAATAAGCTTAACTACATTGGTGAAGTCCCTTGAAAGCTGCATCTTTGAGCTACAATGTATCATCTGTTCTATTTGGCTCCAGTGACAAATAAGCTTAACTACATTGGTGAAGCCCCTTGAAAGCTGCATCTTTGAGCTACAATGTATCATCTGTTCTATTTTTTGTTGACATTTCTAGTGTCAATGTCATTTTGGCTCCAGTGACAAAAAAGTTTTTACTATTTCATCGGTGAATAAATTCCTTGTAAGATTCAGCTTCATTCAGTGTATTGTCTGTTGTGTTCCTTGTCGCCATTATAGCAGTCTTCACGCTAATTTTTTCAAAGCACTTGCCAGTTCGGGCAAGCTTGTTAGCAAAACCACTTGCCCGAATCTGTTTGACTTGTCCGAACTATTTAACTTCAAATGGTACTCTACAGCAATATCAGAAAATGTTGTTTTCTGTTATTTTATTTATTTATATTTTATTTCTATATACATGTGTGTCATCTTGTTTTTGTTGTTCTGCCTCAAAATACATAAGGTTCGATCATACTATTTTGTGCATCATGCGTCACAATGTGATTAAAAAGATAAACAGGGAAATATATAGGGTCCAAAAAGGTAAATGGCTCTACTAATAAGGAGCAGTGTGGAAAGCTGGATCAATTTGTTGATATGTTCTGATAAATTGGTAACTCACTTAAATGCTTCTATCAAGGTTTTTAAACAAAGTCTATTTATTAAGTATTTGCAAAATAAATTGTATTTCAAAAGATATTCAACATTTCTGTGTTAACCAACCCAGAGGGGAAGCAGAGCGAAGATAAAAAGGAGCATGTTGCAGCAATCAGCTATTTCGCTCACGGACTTTCCCTTATTAAACTGCATGCTACATTTGACGAAAGTAGTTCCAAAATAGTTCCTACCAAAAAGCAGTTTTTAAATGCAGTTTCACTTTCAAACAGCATGCGTTTTTTAAATTTACAATTCAAAATAGAGCTATAATACTTATTTATATATTTGTTAATTACTGACAACAATGCAAACTTCAATTTCAGACAAACTGGCACGTACTCAATTGCCCTTTCAACTAAAGTAGCCTTCTTATTAAGCTTTTAACCATGAAGCGTTTAGTCGACTGCGATCAGTTGTCTATATGTTTCAATAAGCTTCTACACAATAATGAACATTACACAGCATGATGACGTCATATGTTTATGTGTAAATACTAGATCCAATAATACAACGGGCTTTGTATGTTTTTTTTGTTTTTTTTTAAGAAAAAAACCCCTAAAATGCTATTTTGAATGAATTTTCTTTGTCCACACAATATCTAAAACCTATGAAAACACTTGCCCGATCGGGCAAGCATTTGGCATTTTCTGCTAGCCCGAAATCAAATCTAATGTGTCCCGGGCATCGGGCAACCCAGTTACAACGAAGACTGTTTCAGTGTCCGTGTCTATATGGTTCTAGTGACAAAAAGGCTTACTAATTAGTATTATTTCATCGGAGAAATCATGTTGTTTGTTTCCATTTCAGGGTCAGTGTCTTCAACAGGTAGATCTCGGCAGGACAGTGGGGAGCAGTCAGCGCCTGGGGAGTTGTGCTCTGGCAAGGACGAAGATCGCGCATTCACTGCCGTCAGTCCGGGGCAGCCCGAGGAACCAGCCAAACTGGTCCCGGCCCCTCCCCCCAAAGAGAACATCTGGGAGAAAAGAAAGAGTGCACAGGTATCAGACAGCGTGGTAAGACACAGTTGCATATGCGACACTATGAAAGCTGTATGTTTTGCTGGATATTGTAATGGCTATGAAACACTATATCTGTATGTTTTGCTGGATATTGTAATGGCTGACTGTGAAACACTATGAAATCTGTAGGTTTTGCTGGATATGGTATTGGCTATGAAACACTATGAAATCTCTAGGTTTTTCTGGATATGGTATTGGCTATGAAACACTATGAAATCTGTAGGTTTTGCTGGATATGTTAATGGCTATGAAACACTATAAAATCTGTAGGTTTTGCTGAATATGGTATTGGCTGTGAAACACTATGAAATCTGTAGGTTTTGCTGGATATGGTTGTAAAGATGGAGAAAAGGGACAATATTTGATTAACATTGACCTTGGCAAAGAAGGTGTGATAGTTATATAAACAAATGTTGTTTCAATTCTACACATTATTGCTTCAGACTTGAGCTAGTATGTTAGATAATATAGCCAAGCATCTTTGCATGCTGTTTGTTTCATTATGTCCATATCTGTTTTATTTACCAGATTAATCTTCCATACTGTGCCATTGTTAGCAATATTTTGGTAACAATTCAAACGTCTTACAACCTTCTCCATTTACAGACCAGTCAGTCATCGGAACCCCGGTCTCCTCCCGCCCAGACGGCCAGCAGTGAGACTGGTTCACAAGCCAAGTCTCCAGCAGAACCCAAGGCAAGAAAACCAGAAAACCAGTCTGCCCAGCAGGCATCATCACCACCTCAGGTGAGTTTTTTAATAGACACTTTCCCGTACTGCTTACTGAGTGGAAGTACTCGCATCTGGGGCTCTCTAGTTGCCAAGTGGACAAAATCTTTTATGTAATACCTTATTTGTATAGGCATGTCATATTTTCCAAAACACCTACCACTAGCAGAGGTAACTTTGTTGAGCCAATTAAAATTTGTGGCAAAATTTTGTTGTCTTTAAAATTTGTCTCATTATGCCCCCCTTCGAAGAAGTGGGGTATATTGCTTTGCACCTGTTGGTCGGTCTATCCCTAGACCATTTCGTTTCTGCGATATCTAGAGAACGTTTTGACCTACAATCATTTAAGTTGATATGCTGGTTACTTGGGAGGAAAGGAAGACGCCTAATCATTTTGAGGTCAAAGGGTTAAGGTCACCGTTGCTAAAAATAGAAAAATAGTTTCCGCTCAATAACTTGAGAACGCATCAAGATATTTTAATGAAACTTTATACATAGAAACCTTATATCGAGACCTCGCTTGGGATTGCATAACGGGTGGTTGGGGTCAAGGTCACCATTACTAAAAATAGAAAAATGGTTTCCGCTCAATTACTTGAGAACGCATCTAGATATTTTAATGAAACTTCATACATAGATACATTATATTGAGATCTGGCTTGGGATTGCATATGGGTTGGGTGGGGTCAAGGTCACCGTTACTAAAAATAGAAAATCGGCCTCCGCTTAATAACTTGAGAATCCATCTAGATATTTTAATGAAACTCATACATAGATACCTTATATTGAGACCTCGCTTGGGATTGCATATGGGGTGGGTGGGGTCAAGGTCACCGTTACTAAAAATAGAAAAAACGGTTTCCGTTCAGTAACTTGAGAACGCATAGAGATATTTTAATGAAACTTCATACATAGATACCTTATATCGAGACATCGCTTGGGATTGCATATGGGGTGGTAGGGGTCAAGGTCACAGTTGCTAAAAAAAGAAAAACGGTTTCTGCTCAATAGCTTGAGAACGCATCGAGATATTTTGATGAAACTTCATACATAGATACCTTATATTAAGACCTCTCTTGGGATTTCATATGGGGCAGGTGGGGTCAAGGTCAAGGTCACCATTGCTAAAAATATAAAAACGGTTTCCACTCAATATCTTGAGAACGCATCAAGATATTTTAATGAAACTTCATACGTAGATACCATATATCGAGACCTCGCTTGGGATTGCATATTTAAAAAAATTCTTAACAATTGCACATATTCACAACTTGGTTGCAAGTTGGGGGCCATACATGTTTTACAAACATCTGTTGTTTTTGTTTTAGATACTAGCTAAAGATACACATGACTCAAGAAATCAGATAGTGTTTAGTTAATGACATTTTGGTTTCCGCTGATAGGCCTTTTTCGGACCTTTTTTTTTTTTTAAGTACCAAGTTTGAAATTTTTCATCGTAACATTTTCCATATTGGCTAGAGAATTTACAGGTAAATCTTGTTGCAAGGATCAATATTCATTGAATAGTGGATAAAATTGCAGAATATGTCCAAATAACATTGTGTTTTGTTATGTTTTTGATCTTATTTTATCCTACCACTAAATGATTTTATAGAAGGAAACTCTGTCAGATAAACTTTTGCTTTATCCGACAGGCAAGGTTTATCTGACACCCTCATGAATATACTTTTGACGGACTACTTTTACCAGCAATGTGAGTGACGTCATAAACAAGTAATTTTAAAGGTTACGAAATGGGGCGATATTTAACAGTTCATCTATTGGTGGAAATAAGACACTAAACATTCAGTAATTACATTTTATTATATACCTTACAATAAATACTACATTACAATAAATTAAATAGTAACACATTTGTAGAGGAAAAAGAATCAATAACAGTTAGCTGTCGACACAATACAGGTAGTTTCGGTTTAAAATAACTCGCCAAAATTCGCGTGCGCGCGTAATGACGAAATCAAATGTTTTACGTCATTCAGTTGAGTTTTAAGTTTACACAGTGTTGGAATTTAAAAAGAGCAATCAGATTACAATCTTTAGTGTTTCTGTGTTTTTTGGATGGATTATGATAATAAGATTTATATCAAAAAGTGTATCCATGGAACATATGGCTCGAATGGAACCGGTGAGATTAATTCCATTTCAATTTTCTATAAGTCGAGTGTATTCCGAGCGGGATTGTTGTGGGTGGAGAACAGAGTTGCCATCATAAGGTGTTAGATCTAGTAATTTGGATGCAGTCTTTGATTACTTTTGAAAGGAAATTTACATAAAGGGTTATTTCTTTGATGAATAAACTGTTTCTTTGTTGGTTGATCAAAGAAAGTCTATCCACAAAGAATTACTCGCTTACACCAACTGTTTTAAAAGGAATAGAAGGATTATGTTTGCACCTTTATCGATCATGCCATGTGCGGATTAACAACTCACTATGGAAGCTAGAACCTATGTAAAACTGGACTAATCGACGTTTTTATCAATGAAAAAATCGGGTGAGTAAGGTGTATTTCATTTTTAATTTTATGCTGTGTCATTCTGGAATAATTGAGTCGCACGAGTTGTGTGTATATTTTGAAAGATAATAGAAATGGTATATAATAAACATCTCGACGAAGATAAATCCTGCATATACACTTTTGCAAAGTTAACATTGCCAGCCATTTTGGTCTTTTGTTGTTGAACAGTTTGGTCGAAACACGGACTTGCATTTGAATAAAACCTTCTTTTATCTACTGTAGTGTGTAGCATTTGGCATGGTGAACATATTTGAAACGAAGCATATGGCGATATTTTATCTTGTTACACTGCGTTTTGCATTAAATTGTTTCGGACTATTTCGAGTGGCGGAAACATCATGAATATATTCCATATATATTCCATATTACTATGCAAGGTTAGATTCAGTAAATTTAATGCGTTTTTTTAGTATTGTTTCAAATAATTAAACGTTAATAGTGTGTTTGTTAAACATAAAATAAATAAATAAAAATATGGTAGGATAAATAGAATATTAGGTTAGTGTGTTTGTGTACTTGAATTTATCCGACTCGTCTCCGAAAGGCTTACACGGCTCGGCAAGCCTCGCCGTGTAAACCTTTCTTTAACTCGTCGGATAAATTCAAGTACACTTAGACACTAACCTAATTTTCTCTATATTGTAGAATTGGGGAAAAACAAACACATTTTGCGTTGGGAAGGGGTAAGATATTCTGACGTGTTCGACTTATAGTAAAAGGCCTGCCACTGATAATGTATGCTAGTGAATGTTGTTTTGTTTTCCAGGCACATGCTAGCCGTCAAGAACCCAAGAAAGAGTTTGTGCCTGCTGAACCTCCGAAGGAAAATCCATGGACGAAGAACAAACCAGACAGTAAGCACATCAGTGTAATTGCTGGGGTGTACTAGGCTTATTGCATGTGCGTAAAGTGTCGTCCAGGATTAGCCTGTGCAGTTCGCACAGGCTTATCCGGGACGACACTTTCGCTTTTATGGTATTTTCTGTTTCAAGGAAGTCTATTCTAAACATAAATCCACTGTAGGCGGAAGTGCTGTCTTGGATTGCACAGGCTTATTTAGGACTTTACGCACATGCATTAAGCCCAGGTTTCCCATGACACGCCTTATATTCGTATTGTAAGCATTCTATTAGCAATATTGATTTGGTCAGTGTGTTTGTAGGAAAGCATTTGTTCATATTATACCTGACCAATAAACTTTATATGAATATAAACAGAATTTTTTTAAAATGCTGTCATCATTTTTTCTATAAGTACAAAATGCAAGGCGGTAAATAAAAAAAATAAATTTTAAATTGTTAATGGATGAACCACAAACAAGTGGGGAGGCTGTTTATGTAGTGTCAAGGTGAGTATACATATTTGCAGATGCTGTTTCAAGAGGTGGTGCATCCCATCCCAGTCCAAGCACTGGGCCCAGCCCTGCCTCGACCCATGGCCCTGCCCCTAACTCCTGGGCAGGCAGAGGGGGCCCCCCAGGGGGGGAGAGGGGTCATGGTCACGGAGGGGGGAGAGGGGGCGCACATGGGAGAGGCAGGGGCGGAGAACAGCCTCGCAAGTGAGTGCTTAACAGACCTAGTGTGGTAATAGTTAGAACATACATGTAGGAAGTAAAATCTTACTGGTTAAGAAGGGGCAGAACATAAGCCACATTTTGATTGGTCATGACAGAACATAAGCCACATTTTGATTGGTCATGACAGAACATAAGCCACATTTTGATTGGTCATGAACATGTACATCATAATACATGGGAACATGTCCATAGTATTTATCCATATATGGTAATGCATACTGAAAATTAAAGAATTAGTGCCCGCATTTACTAAATAATTACTGTCTGTATGTAAGGACATTGGCAACTAGTATTGGTCAAAAACAGTAAGGCATGATTTGCCACTCTAGCTCTTGAGATCAAATCGGCATTGTGATTCAGAAGCATGCTGCTGATGATATTTTGGTATCTAGAAAGTGTCTGTATGTGTGATTTCAGACAAGAGAAGAGAGAAAAGCCTCTGCCACTGTCTATTGATGAAATGCCCAAACTGGAGCCCAAACAAGACAGAGTAAGTACTCGTAAGCATCAATATGAACATGACAATGATTTGTTGTCAATATCTCATTTCAAAGGAAACACTACATTCTGGTTGAGGTTTCATATAAATAGAATGTATCCAGATGTAATGAACATTTATTTTATGTAATGAAACTGTTATCATAGTTTTAAATCTTGCATGTAAAACATTGTATCATGAGAAAACCGCATTACTTTTCAGTATGTATTAAACATTTGTATATTTACAAAGAAGTATTTTGTGCATTTTTAGGACTTTAGCGATAGCAATAAGTTTGCTGGGTTGATAGACGATGATGAAAATGACGAAGAAGAGACATAGTTCGCGTCGTTAGTATTGTATCATCCCAAATTTATAGGCAGATCTATTATGTTCCTAGCGTCAATTTTGGGATATAATTGGTACCTTCCTAATGGAAGTTTTTTATGTGGTTATAGAAGAGTTTATATTGGTGTTTTCATTATGATTATTGTTGTAATATACTAAATAAGAGTGCAGGATTGGACTGTTGTAACAGCCAGCTGTTTTATCTAAGGAACTGACATTTGTGTTTTTGTCAAGTGGGTGCTACACTAATTTGTTGGTATGATATTATGCACAATTAATTTAAGCAGCTTCAGTGCTATTGGCAATGAAATAATGTTATAAATGTAACATTTGCTCTTGGTAAAGGAGGTTTGTACAGTTTTCCCAGTTCAGCATTTTATTTTCAACATTTCCAGCCATTTTATACACAAATACTGTGTGACAATTAGCTGTGTTTCCTGTTACTGTTTCAGGGATGCATCATTTCAATTTTCTTAATCACACATTTGCAATTCCTCATATGAACAGCTGTATTAGCATTGTTTTAGTCATTGATTTGTTTGTTCATTTTTCTGAAACGTTCATCATATAAGTTGTTAGCATGCCATGTTAAATGTAGGAAAAATCATGTTTCAATCAAAAGTTGCCTCAAAAAGGTGTGTTCAAAGTCATGTATTCTGTAAATGCAAAACAGAGCTTTTTGTGTAGCACATGAAAATATATCCACTGCTTTTATTGATAGGTGTGAAATCCTCATTGATTTGAGAAATATTAGTGCTTTAAATTTTTGTTCGCCCAATACTTTATTGCCTTTAGGATATTGTTAGTTTTAAAGAAAACTTGTTATAACTGTATGTTCTTTGTGACACTGCTGTATGTGAAAATTCAGTCACCTGGTTTTAGAAAGCACTGTTCACAATGAATATCACTTGGAATTTTGAATCTGATCATTTCAGTTTGTTGTTTACTATTAAATTTATATACATACTGGTTGTACAAAAAGTGAAAAAAAATATTTCAACCAGTACCGGTGCATTTGTACATTTTTATACCTCTACACACACAAAAATAAATATGAACAGTATTCAGTATCTAAGTAAATGACGGTACTGGCGATGTTTCTAGCACTTCTAGCTGCACTAAAACTTTTTTTTTTATAAAAGGTCGCCTGTTTGTCTGTTTTTGGTTTAAAATGGTGGCTGCTTATGATGAACGCCATTGTGTTCTCACCAGAGTGTACAAGATTTATTGCTGAATGAACTTGGCTTAAATTTTAAATTGTATAGTACCAGTATGTCATTCAGTTCTTGCAGGAGAATTGTTAATTTATAATAAATTAAATGCCTTTTTTGTAAATATGTATATGATTGGCATAATAAAATGTAAAGATACATACTTATGCTGTTGTTGTTCAACATAGCATGACTGTAAGTGGCAGAGAACTGATTTGTATACTGTAAACAAGAAATATCTTTAATAAAGATATGCAGCATCTATGGTAATTTTTAAAATAAGAAAATGTCGAGTTTTGTAAGACGCGTCAACAATGATACTTATGTCAAGTCTTTTCAACTGTATTTATTATAAAGTTTAGCTCAGAAAGACTGACCTGACACTGAAAGTAGTTAAATGAATTCATTTACTTCATTGCAAAATGACAACATTGATTGCTGTATAACGTGAATTACACGTAAAGTATTGTAACACCATTGCTTTTATAATCCTGAAAGCTTGTAATGCTGTGTTATACCATAATTGGTTATTCCAAACTTGATAAAAATCCATCCTGCATAGTTTTGTGATTTTGCACTTCTTTTATGACCAGTATAGTGGGCATTTTTTTGCCATTAGTCGAAGCAATATTAGGATTTACCACAGTACTCGGTGGACTACTCAGCACGACTGTGTGTGTATTTCAAAGTTTATGATGTCCTTGTGTGCCGAAACTACATTATGTGAGGATCCTGCGTGGGTCCCAGCATCCCTTCACAGTTTTAGAGACACATTGAAAGTGGGAACTTGAATTAGGAGCACTCGCTAAGAATGTTCACTACAATTGATTGGATATTGAGGTCAGATAGTTCTGAAGACAGCTACGCCGAAAAATGTTCCATCATGAATCATATGCTGAACTCCCTATCTTAAACCAGAATATCTTATTCATCCTCTGTATCTATGCTGGAATAGAATGAACTACCTATTGTGTACAACTTGCAGACTGCTCATAGTAAAGCAGTTGATAATCACTATAATTATGTTTTGTAAGGATTTATTACATAAGGCAAGAAAATTCTCAATCCTTTTATAAAATGTGAAAGAAATATTAATCTTTCCACTTGAGAGTCATGGTTTTACTTTTAAACCAAGGCTTAATTTCGTACCGTACAGCAGTCCAAGAAGTGATCTCCATGGAAGTAACAAAGTCTGCTTGAAAACTCCATTGGAACTGAACTACACAACAGAATAGATATCTATCTCAATGCTTTCAAACTAAAGGCAATCTGATGTGATTCTGTTCTGAACTTGGAGTTTCACAAACCATAAAGTGTTAAATTAATCCAGTTTGACAGGTTATGAATATTCATCCCAGAACTTCTGATGCCCTAATGGAATGAACACATGCAAGAACTTTTTGGACATTTGTATCGGCTCTTTAACGATTCGAACCCTATACACCATTGCTTCAGTGAAACATTCTGTGTTTCTCTCGTTTAATACACTAGAGTATTTTCATAGCTCGCCAACATTAACCTGACACTGACCTTTATGCTTGAATATATTAAAATACTGTTACGATGAATATTATATAATTATTGACTAGATGGCCATTGGACATGGTTTGATGTTCACTGGGTGAAACTCATGTTGACCCAGGCAATAGCCGAGGTCAACATGAGTTTCAGTCAACAAACGTTTTGTTATATAATCTATAAATAGTTTTGTAACATGTTTATACAATAAAATGCTCAGATCATCTTTAAATTTGAGCCGGCTTGCTCACATTCTTAGTTTTATATATCACGTTATCCTGCTGTCAAGTAATGAGAAATAAGAGTTCGGGCTTGCTTGGTCAAATTGCTAATTTCAATCACTGTTAAATGACCATCTCAGAATAGTAGGGGTTTAAGCTGTAGCAGCCTTTCATAAGTGAACAAATGTAAAAACTATAACATCTTTGACCCAACAAATCTCTCGTTCCAGGTTTCTTGATCATTGGACATGCAATAACCCAATTAAATTGGCCATCTTGTCAACGAATGTTTTGTTGTATAATCTATATATATTTTACCAGCAAAATAGCAGATGAACTTATAATAACCCAATTCAGATCTGTTATTCTATTTATCTCACCACCTTCTGATAAATTCGAAAAATAACATACTAAATCAAACAAAACACATGAAATGACGTCGCGAAATAAAATGACGTCATTGTTGTATGTAAACAGAAAAGAACGCTGTGTAATGCTGGTTTCACTGTTACTTGTACAGTTTTCATTGCACGTCGGGAACCAATAGACGATTTCCAAAAATGTATTTTTATCCTATATAACATGAATTTAGATAAGAGTTCTGGTTCCCGTTGCTGTGTGTGGATTTCTGTGTACAAGCCGGGTAAAAATTTTGGCAAATCCACCAGTCTATTTACACCCCCACAAACGAAGTTTAGGGGGGTATATAGGAGTGAGCTTATCAGTCTGTTGGTTTTTGGTTTCCGGATGATAACTCAAGAAAGGCTTGACATATTGAAATAATTTTTGGTACACATGTGTAACATCGTAGAATACAGGTAAGTTCGATATTCGTTACAAACCACTAAATTTTGACAGAGTTATGGCCCCTTTTTGACTTAAAATTCCATAGTTTTGTGACAAGGCCATATTGTGGGGGTATATTCGTCACTCATGTGACAATTCTAGTTTTAGCACATTAGACATGAGTTTAGGCCGTGCGACATCACTTTTATATTCAGTCATCGATGGCTGTTCGGACCAATGGGAGAGCATCTATTTATAGATTATATAACAAATTAGTTTCTGTACTGGAATCGAGTTAAATCGATTAAAGCGCATCACACTAAATATACTGTTATGGCATCATTGAACTCATTAAACGCGTTTACGATCTAAACCAGGTACACATATAGGGAACAATTCAAGCGTGTAATTTATGCTAATAGAATTAATGAGTATCAGGTTAATGTTGGCGAGCTATGCTAAGTATCCAATGACTGATGTGTTCCAATGCTTACATGAACACAGAACACAGCTAATAAGGACGACAACCCAGAGTAGTATTTTTGTTTTTAATTTAGAGCTGCATCGTTATACATGTAACAGTATCCGACATAATACATAATAAACACCTAAGGTCACAAGAAACGTTGTATATTACACTGAAATATAAATAATGGTGGTTACAGTTACACTGAATTACAGGTGTGTGGGAGAACACTGGGCACTTCAAGATGGGAGAACAGGGCCCATATTGATAAAGATTCTTAAACTATTCTTGACATTAAGTTGAAACATAAGACAACATTCAAATTTGTGTTTGATATGCTATGCTTCAGAAAATGTGCATGGCAAAATGCGAAATTGATCTATTAATTTAGTTGGGAAATTATATTGCAACTTCTATGTCAAAATCTTCAAAAAAAGAGCATTTTCTTTGACAGAAAATTCAAATCGTAAAATTTGAGAATTTAAAGAATTTTTTTTCAAGTTTGGACTAAGATTCTTTATAAATATCTGCCCAGGCCTATGGCAAGACCAAGACTGCCGACTACCAGTCCAGGCTATGGCAAGACCAAGACTGCAGACTACCAGCCTTGGCCTATGGCAAGACCAAGACTGCAGACTACCAGCCCAGGCCTATGGCAAGACCAAGACTGCAGACTACCAGTCCAGGCCTATGGCAAGACCAATACTGCAGACTACCAGCCCAGGCCTATGGCAAGACCAATACTGCAGACTACCAGCCCAGGCCTATGGCAAGACCAATACTGCAGACTACCAACCCAGGCCTATGGCAAGACCATGACTGCAGACTACCAGTCCAGGCCTATGGCAAGACCAAGACTGCAGATTACAGTATATAATAGACTGATATCGATATCAACCCAGAGTTTGAAATATTCAGGTAAGACTGATAATGACAAAGAAAATGTTTCTTTTTTATACGTGGTCTACTAATAGAAAAAGACAATAATAAAATAACCATAAGAAATTATTGGATTACTTAAGGAAAAGCAAGAATGAAGCTGCACAATTGAATTGCTTAATAAAACTGACACTTGCGACCAAAAATTGATATCTTCCTGCAAACATCAAAAAGATCTGCTTATAAATGTTGTATTCCATGAGAAATGAGCATACATACTTGGGAATAATGAACTTTTGAGATTCTTTTGTAACCTGATCTGAAACCATTGTGCATACCATTAGATGTACAGAATTGCTCTAATATTGCCATTCAAATATATATACCCAGGAATTTAATTTGTATGAACAAAGTTATTTAAAACAAATGCAACCTGAAGATTTTATGATGCAGAAATTGAAATACCGGTAAACAATTTATGAAATAAAGTTTTTCCCTTAAAAAGGCATAAACCAATAATGGATTTCAGAAATTACGACTAGATAAAAACAGACACTCCATTTAAGAAATGATGCATGAGTGACAATATTACATCGGCAACCAGATCGCAGTGTGAAAATCTGATACAGTAAACATTGTATTGTATTTTCCATTTACATCATTTACAAAGTTATACACCTAAAACTTCACTGCACTCCTGCATTTTTTAAATAAAACGTACATGTATTTACACACTGGCCTTTACTGGAAGAAATTCATAACCATGGAATATTAAATAATAATGATTATTGCATTTTTTCTGCAAAATGGTGCTTGATTGAATGTGAAAAAAAAACTGTTTCTTTACCCATTATACTTAAAACTGGTAGGTAGTGCACACAATGCAATGTGAATTACAAGACTGAGTTGGGCTGTAGCAACTAATATTGTTTCTTTACCCATTATACTTAAAACTGGTAGGTTGTGCACACAATGCAAAGTGAATTACAAGAATGAGTTGGGCTATAGCAACTAATATTGTTTCTTTATCCATTATACTTAAAACTGGTAGGTAGTGCACACAATGCAAAGTGAATTACAAGAATGAGTTGGGCTATAGCAACTAATATTGTTTCTCTATCCATTATACTTAAAACTGGTAGGTAGTGCACATAATGCAAAGTGAATTACAAGAATGAGTTGGGCTATAGCAACTAATATTGTTTCTTTATCCATCATTCTTAAAACTGGTAGGTAGTGCACACAATCCAAAGTGAATTACAAGACTGAGTTGGGCAATAGCAACTAATATTGTTTCTTTACCCATTATACTTAAAACTGGTAGGTTGTGCACACAATGCAAAGTGAATTACAAGAATGAGTTGGGCTATAGCAACTAACATTCATATACTAGTACAAGTTGACTCAAGTGAATGTGGTGCGAATTAAAGTATGCAATACAAAAGACTTTTCACGTAAATGTATGTACAATTACTTAAATAGATAATACTTGTAAAACTAAGTAACAGTATACATTACATATATTAGTAGTAGTGTTCAGGGCTTTTGTTTGAAAAGAATAAATAAATACAATATTCCACTAAAACTTAATGGTTCAGATTGGGTTAAAATTCAATCTTGATAAAAGACTTTCGGTCAAAAACAAAGCTTAACTTGATCAAAAACCTTTCAATGGCAGCAATAACATCAACTTGACGAAGAAGAAATAACAATTCGAATAGAATGCTTTCATCTTACTTCATGAAAAATGTCTGGAGTCAAGGTTACTGCAAAGCAAATACATTAGTATTCCTTTCCCTGCTGTTACTATGAAAATAATGTGAACACAATTATTGTCTACTGTGATACTGTGACTGTCATGTATGACTGAAAACAGATATATATCAAAATGAATAACAAGTTCAAATTATAAGCTCGTCACTTTCAAAATAATTACTGAAAAATTATTTGGGGCGTGTTGTGGGAAAACCGTGCTTAATGCATGTGTGTAAAGTGTCGTCCCGGATCAGCCTGTGCAGTCCGCAAGGCTAATCCAGGACAGCACTTTCCGCTTTTATGGTGTTTTCTGTTTCAAGGAAGTTGCTTCTAAACATAAATCCATTGTAGGCGGAAAGTGTCCCCCCAGATTAGCCTGTCACCTGGTTTTAGAAAGCACTGTTCACAATGAATATCACTTGGAATTTTGAATCGGATCATTTCAGTTTGTTGTTTACTATTAAATTTATATACATACTGGTTGTACAAAAAGTGCAAAAAAATATTTCAACCAATACCGGTGCATTTGTATATTTTTATACCTCTACACAAAAATAAATAAATATGAACAGTATTCAGTAAATGACGGTACTGGCGATGTTTCAAGCACTTCTAGGTGCACTAAAACATTTTTTTATATAAAAGGTCGCCTGTTTGTTTGTTTTTGGTTTAAAATGGTGGCTGCTTATGATGAACGCCATTGTGTTCTCACCAGAGTGTACACGATTTATTGCTGAATGAACTTGGCTTAAATTTTAAATTGTATAGTACCAGCATGTCATTCAGTTCTTGCAGGAGAATTGTTAATTTATATTAAATTAAATGCCTTTTTTGTAAATATGTATATCATTTGCATAATAAAATGTAAAGATACATACTTATGCTGTTGTTGTTCAACATAGCATGACTGTAAGTGGCAGAGAACTGATTTGTATACTGTAAACAAGAAATATATTTAATAAAGATATACAGCATCTATGGTAATTTTTAAAATAAGAAAATGTCGAGTTTTGTAAGATGCGTCAACAATGATACTTATGTCAAGTCTTTTCAACTGTATTATAAAGTTTAGCTCAGAAAGACTGACCTGACACTGAAAGTAGTAATTGAGTTTTGTGATTTTGCACTTCTTTTATGACCAGTATAGTGTGCATTTTTTTGCCATTAGTCGAAGCAATATTAGGATTTACCACAGTACTCAGTGGACTACTCAGCACGACTGTGTGTGTATTTCAAAGTTTATGATGTCCTTGTGTGCCGAAACAACATTATGTGAGGATCCTGGGTGGGTCCCAGCATCCCTTCACAGTTTTAGAGACACATTGAAAGTGGGAACTTGAATTAGGAGCACTCGCTGGGAATGTTCACTACAATTGATTGGATATTGAGGTCAGATAGTTCTGAAGACAGCTACGCCGAAAAATGTTCCATCATGAATCATATGCTGAACTCCCTATCTAAACCAGAATATCTTATTCATCCTCTGTATCTATGCTGGAATAGAATGAACATTACCTATTGTATACAACTTGCAGACTGCTCATAGTAAAGCAGTTGATAATCACTATAATTATGTTTTGTAAGGATTTATTACATAAGGCAAGAAAATTGTTTCAGTCTATTAACTAACAAGAGGTCATCTTGTTAAATTTGTATGTGAAGATTACATGGATACTAGAGTGCTTGATCAACTACACACACTTCTCATGAAGCGTTGTCAATAGTGGCCATGGTCACCTGTTACAGTTACATCTGCAGCATCGTGAGCCATTTGTACTTGTTTTGTATGGGTCTGATTGAACTAAAATCAATCAATGACAGAAAGGATGGAAATTCTATCCCTCTAGCTTGGTGGGAAGTGTATCATTCTGTTAGGAACATCACACAGATGTTCTGTATGGGAGCAATCTGGGCTAAATGCTGGCCATTCAAGAATTGGAATGCCAAGTACATTTTATGAACAGACCAATAGAGGATTAACTGTATGGTAACTTCTCAATCCTTTTATAAATTGTGAAAGAAATATTAATCTTTCCACTTGAGAGTCATGGTTTTACTTTTAAACCAAGGCTTAATTTCTTACCGTACAGCAGTCCAAGAAGTGATCTCCATGGAAGTAACAAAGTCTGCTTGAAAATTCCATTGGAACTGAACTACACAACATAATAGATATCTAGCTCAATGCTTTCAAACTAAAGGCAGTCTGATGTGATTCTGTTCTGAACTTGGAGTTTCACAAACCATAAATTGTTAAATTAATCCAGTTTGACAGGTTATGAATATTCATCCCAGAACTTCTGATGCCCTAATGGAATGAACACATGCAAGAACTGTTTGGACATTTGTATCGGCTCTTTAACGATTCGAACCCTATACACCATTGCTTCAGTGAAACATTCTGTGTTTCTCTCGTTTAATACACTAGAGTATTTTCATAGCTCGCCAACATTAACCTGACACTGACCTTTATGCTTGAATATATTAAAATACTGTTACGATGAATATTATATAATTATTGACTAGATGGCCATTGGACATGGTTTGATGTTCACTGGGTGAAACTCATGTTGACCCAGGCAATAGCCGAGGTCAACATGAGTTTCAGTCAACAAACGTTTTGTTATATAATCTATAAATAGTTTTTGTAACATGTTTATACAATAAAATGCTCTGATCATCTTTAAATTTGAGCCGGCTTGCTCATATTCTTAGTTTTATATATCACGTTATCCTGCTCTCAAGTAATGAGAAATAAGAGTTCGGGCTTGCTTGGTCAAATTGCTAATTTCAATCACTGTTAAATGACCATCTCAGAATAGTAGGGATTTAAGCTGTAGCAGCCTTTCATAAGTGAACAAATGTAAAAACTATAACATCTTTGACCCAACAAATCGCTCGTTCCAGGTTTCTTGATCATTGGACATGCAATAACCCAATTAAATTGGCCATCTTGTCAACGAATGTTTTGTTGTATAATCTATATATATTTTACCAGCAAAATAGCAGATGAACTTATAATAATCCAATTCAGATCTGTTATTCTATTTATCTCACCACCTTCTGATAAATTCGAAAAATAACCTACTAAATCAAACATAACACATGAAATGACGTCGCGAAATAAAATGACGTCATTGTTGTATGTAAACAGAAAAGAACGCTGTGTAATGCTGGTTTCACTGTTACTTGTACAGTTTTCAATGCACGTCGGGAACCAATAGACGATTTCCAAAAAATGTATTTTTATCCTATATAACATGAATTTAGATAAGAGTTCTGGTTCCCGTTGCTGTGTGTGAAATTCTGTGTACAAGCCGGGTAAACATTTTGGCAAATCCACCAGTCTATTTACACCCCCACAAACGAAGTTTAGGGGGGTATATAGGAGTGAGCTTATCAGTCTTTTGGTTTTTGGATTCCGGATGATAACTCAAGAAAGGCTTGACATATTCAAATAATTTTTGGTACACATGTGTAACATCGTACAATTCAGGTAAGTTCGATATTGGTTACAAACCACTAAATTTTGACAGAGTTATGGCCCCTTTTTGACTTGAAATTCCATAGTTTTGTGACAAGGCCATATTGTGGGGGTATATTCGTCACTCATGTGACAATTCTAGTTTTAGCACATTAGACATGAGTTTAGGCCGTGCGACATCACTTTTATATTCAGTCATCGATGGCTGTTCGGACCAATGGGAGAGCATCTATTTAGATTATATAACAAATTAGTTTCTGTACTGGAATTGAGTTAAATCGATTAAAGCGCATCACACTAAATATACTGTTATGGCATCATTGAACTCATTAAACACGTTTACGATCTAAACCAGGTACAAATATAGGGAACAATTCAAACGTGTAATTTATGCTAATAGAATTAATGAGTATCAGGTTAATGTTGGCGAGCTATGCTAAGTATCCAATGACTGATGTGTTCCAATGCTTACATGAACACAAAACACAGGTTATAAGGACGACAACCCAGAGTAGTATTTTTGTTTTTAATTTAGAGCTGCATCGTTATACATGTAACAGTATCCGACATAATACATAATAAACACCTAAGGTCACAAGAAACGTTGTATATTACACTGAAATATAAATAATGGTGGTTACAGTTACACTGAATTACAGGTGTGTGGGAGAACACTGGGCACTTCAAGATGGGAGAACAGGGCCCATATTGATAAAGATTCTTAAACTATTCTTGACATTAAGTAGAAACATAAGACAACATTCAAATTTGTGTTTGATATGCTATGCTTCAGAAAATGTGCATGGCAAAATGCGAAATTGATCTATTAATTTAGTTGGGAAATTATATTGCAACTTCTATGTCAAAATCTTCAAAAAAAGAGCATTTTCTTTGACAGAAAAATCAAATTGTAAAATTTGAGAATTTAAAGATTTTTTTTTCAGGTTTGGACTAACATTCTTTATAAATATCTGCCCAGGCCTATGGCAAGACCAAGACTGCCGACTACCAGTCCAGGCTATGGCAAGACCAAGACTGCAGACTACCAGCCCAGGCCTATGGCAAGACCAAGACTGCAGACTACCAGCCCAGGCCTATGGCAAGACCAAGACTGCAGACTACCAGTCCAGGCCTATGGCAAGACCAATACTGCCAACTACCAGCCCAGACCTATGGCAAGACCAATACTGCAGACTACCAGTCCAGGCCTATGGCAAGACCAATACTGCAGACTACCAGCCCAGGCCTATGGCAAGACCAATACTGCAGACTACCAGCCCAGGCCTATGGCAAGACCAATACTGCAGACTACCAGCCCAGGCCTATGGCAAGACCAACACTGCAGACTACCAGTCCAGGCCTATGGCAAGACCAAGACTGCAAATTACAGTATATAATAGACTGATATCGATATCAACCCAGAGTTTGAAATATTCAGGTAAGACTGATAATGACAAAGAAAATGTTTCTTTTTTATACGTGGACTACTAATAGAAAAAGACAATAATAAAATAACCCTAAGAAATTATTGCATTACTTAAGGAAAAGCAAGAATGAAGCTGCACAATTGAATTGCTTAATAAAACTGACACTTGCGACCAAAAATTGATATCTTCCTGCAAACATCAAAAAGATCTGCTTATAAATGTTGTATTCCATGAGAAATGAGCATACATACTTGGGAATAATGAACTTTTGAGATTCTTTTGTAACCTGATCTGAAACCATTGTGCATACCATTAGATGTACAGAATTGCTCTAATATTGCCATTCAAATATATATACCCAGGAATTTAATTTGTATGAACAAAGTTATTTAAAACAAATGCAACCTGAAGATTTTATGATGCAGAAATTGAAATACCGGTAAACAATTTATGAAATAAAGTTTTTCCCTTAAAAAGGCATAAACCAATAATGGATTTCAGAAATTACGACTAGATAAAAACAGACACTCCATTTAAGAAATGATGCATGAGTGACAATATTACATCGGCAACCAGATCGCAGTGTGAAAATCTGATACAGTAAACATTGTATTGTATTTTCCATTTACATCATTTACAAAGTTATACACCTAAAACTTCACTGCACTCCTGCATTTTTTAAATAAAACGTACATGTATTTACACACTGGCCTTTACTGGAAGAAATTCATAACCATGGAATATTAAATAATAATGATTATTGCATTTTTTCTGTAAAATGGTGCTTGATTGAATGTGAAAAAAAAACACTGTTTCTTTACCCATTATACTTAAAACTGGTAGGTAGTGCATACAATGCAAAGTGAATTACAAGACTGAGTTGGGCTACAGAAACCAATATTGTTTCTTTACCAATTATACTTCAAACTGGTAGGTTGTGCACACAATGCAAAGTGAATAACAAGACTGAGTTGGGCTATAGCAACTAATATTGTTTCTGTATCCATTATACTTAAAACTGGTAGGTAGTGCACACAATGCAAAGTGAATTACAAGACTGAGTTAATATTGTTTCTTTATCCATTATACTTAAAACTGGTAGGTTGTGCACACAATGCAAAGTAAATTACAAAACTGAGTTGGGCTATAGCAACTAATATTGTTTCTTTACCAATTATACTTAAAACTGGTAGGTTGTGCACACAATGCAAAGTGAATTACAAGAATGAGTTGGGCAATTGCAACTAATATTGTTTCTTTATCCATTATACTGAAAACTGGTAGGTAGTGCACACAATGCAAAGTGAATTACAATAATGAGTTGGGCTATAGCAACTAATATTGTTTCTTTACCCATTATACTTAAAACTGGTAGGTTGTGCACACAATGCAATGTGAATTACAAGACTGAGTTGGTCTATAGCAACTAATATTGTTTCTTTACCCATTATACTTAAAACTGGTAGGTTGTGCACACAATGCAAAGTGAATTACAAGAATGAGTTGGGCTATAGCAACTAATATTGTTTCTTTATCCATTATACTTAAAACTGGTAGGTAGTGCACACAATGCAAAGTGAATTACAAGAATGAGTTGGGCTATAGCAACTAATATTGTTTCATTATCCATTATACTTAAAACTGGTAGGTAGTGCACATAATGCAAAGTGAATTACAAGAATGAGTTGGGCTATAGCAACTAATATTGTTTCTTTACCCATTATACTTCAAACTGGTAGGTTGTGCACACATTGCAAAGTGAATTACAAGAATGAATTGGGCAATAGCAACTAATATTTTTTCTTTATCCATTATTCTTAAAACTGGTAGGTAGTGCATACAATCCAAAGTGAATTACAAGAATGAGTTGGGCAATAGCAACTAATATTTTTTCTTTATCCATTATTCTTAAAACTGGTAGGTAGTGCATACAATCCAAAGTGAAGTACAAGACTGAGTTGGGCAATAGCAACTAATATTGTTTCTTTATCCATTATACTTAAAACTGGTAGGTAGTGCACACAATGCAAAGTGAATTACAAGAATGAGTTGGGCTATAGCAACTAATATTGTTTCTTTATCCATTATACTTAAAACTGGTAGGTAGTGCACATAATGCAAAGTGAATTACAAGAATGAGTTGGGCTATAGCAACTAATATTGTTTCTTTATCCATTATACTTAAAACTGGTAGGTAGTGCACATAATGCAAAGTGAATTACAAGAATGAGTTGGGCTATAGCAACTAATATTGTTTCTTTATCCATTATACTTCAAACTGGTAGGTTGTGCACACAATGCAAAGTGAATTACAAGAATGAGTTGGGCTATAGCAACTAATATTGTTTCTTTATCCATTATTCTTAAAACTGGTAGGTATTTCACACAATCCAAAGTGAATTACAAGACTGAGTTGGGCAATAGCAACTAATATTGTTTCTTTACCCATTATACTTAAAACTGGTAGGTTGTGCACACAATGCAAAGTGAATTACAAGAATGAGTTGGGCTATAGCAACTAACATTCATATACTAGTACAAGTTGACTCAAGTGAATGTGGTGCGAATTAAAGTATGCAATACAAAAGCTTAAGCATTAATGACAGAAACCTTTTCACGTAAATGTATGTACAATTACTTAAATAGATAATACTTGTAAAACTAAGTATGAGTATACATTACATATATTAGTAGTAGTGTTCAGGGTTTTTGTTTGAAAAGAATAAATAAATACAATATTCCACTAAAACTTAATGGTTCAGATTGGGTTAAAATTCAATCTTGATAAAAGACTTTCGCTCAAAAACAAAGCTTAACTTGATCAAAAACCTTTCAATGGCTGCAATAACATTAACTTGACGAAGAAGAAATAACAATTCGAATAGAATGCTTTCATCTTACTTCATGCAAAATGTCTGGAGTCAAGGTTACTGCAAAGCAAATACATTAGTATTCGTTTCCCTGCTGTTACTATGAAAATAATGTGAACACAATTATTGTCTACTGTGATACTGTGACTCTCATGTATGACTGAAAACAGATATATATAAAAATGAATAACAAGTTCAAATTATAAGCTCGTCACTTTCAAAATAATTACTGAAAAATTATTTGGGGCGTGTTGTGGGAAAACCGTGCTTAATGCATGTGTGTAAAGTGTCGTCCCGGATCAGCCTGTGCAGTCCGCAAGGCTAATCCAGGACAGCACTTTCCGCTTTTATGGTGTTTTCTGTTTCAAGGAAGTTGCTTCTAAACATAAATCCATTGTAGGCGGAAAGTGTCCTCCCAGATTAGCCTGTCACCTGGTTTTAGAAAGCACTGTTCACAATGAATATCACTTGGAATTTTGATTCGGATCATTTCAGTTT
The DNA here is from genome assembly GCA_027627225.1 of Congeria kusceri. Taxonomy (NCBI): domain Eukaryota; kingdom Metazoa; phylum Mollusca; class Bivalvia; order Myida; family Dreissenidae; genus Congeria; species Congeria kusceri. Next base: position 52,421,617 of record CM051030.1, read on the forward strand.
GTTGTTTACTATTAAATTTATATACATACTGGTTGTACAAAAAGTGCAAAAAAATATTTCAACCAATACCGGTGCATTTGTATATTTTTATACCTCTACACACAAAAAAATAAATATGAACGTATTCAGTAAATGACGGTACTGGCGATGTTTCAAGCACTTCTAGGTGCACTAAAACATTTTTTTATATAAAAGGTCGCCTGTTTGTTTGTTTTTGGTTTAAAATGGTGGCTGCTTATGATGAACGCCATTGTGTTGTCACCAGAGTGTACACGATTTATTGCTGAATGAACTTGGCTTAAATTTAAATTTTAAATTGTATAGTACCAGTATGTCATTCAGTTCTTGCAGGAGAATTGTTAATTTATATTTAATTAAATGCCTTTTTTGTAAATATGTATATCATTTGCATAATAAAATGTAAAGATACATACTTATGCTGTTGTTGTTCAACATAGCATGACTGTAAGTGGCAGAGAACTGATTTGTATACTGTAAACAAGAAATATATTTAATAAAGATATACAGCATCTATGGTAATTTTTTAAATAAGAAAATGTCGAGTTTTGTAAGACGCGTCAACAATGATACTTATGTCAAGTCTTTTCAACTGTATTTATTATAAAGTTTAGCTCAGAAAGACTGACCTGACACTGAAAGTAGTTAAATGAATTCGTTTACTTCATTGCAAAATGACAAATTGATTGCTCTATAACGTGAATTACACGTAAAGTATTGTAACACCATTGCTTTTATAATCCTGAAAGCTCGTAATGCTGTGTTATACCATAATTGGTTATTCCAAACTTGATAAAAATCCATCCTGCATAGTTTTGTGATTTTGCACTTCTTTTATGACCAGTATAGTGTGCATTTTTTTGCCATTAGTCGAAGCAATATTAGGATTTACCGCAGTACTCAGTGGACTACTCAGCACGACTGTGTGTGTATTTCAAAGTTTATGATGTCCTTGTGTGCCGAAACTACATTATGTGAGGATCCTGGGTGGGTCCCAGCATCCCTTCACAGTTTTAGAGACACATTGAAAGTGGGAACTTGAATTTGGAGCACTCGCTAGGAATGTTCACTACAATTGATTGGATATTGAGGTCAGATAGTTCTGAAGACAGCTACGCCGAAAAATGTTCCATCATGAATCATATGCTGACCTCCCTATCTTAAACCAGAATATCTTATTCGTCCTCTGTATCTATGCTGGAATAGAATGAACTACCTATTGTGTACAACTTGCAGACTGCTCATAGTAAAGCAGTTGATAATCACTATAATTATGTTTTCTAAGGATTTATTACATAAGGCAAGAAAATTCTCAATCCTTTTATAAAATGTGAAAGAAATATTAATCTTTCCACTTGAGAGTCATGGTTTTACTTTTAAACCAAGGCTTAATTTCTTACCGTACAGCAGTCCAAGAAGTGATCTCCATGGAAGTAACAAAGTCTGCTGGAAAACTCCATTGGAACTGAACTACACAACAGAATAGATATCTATCTCAATGCTTTCAAACTAAAGGCAATCTGATGTGATTCTGTTCTGAACTTGGAGTTTCACAAACCATAAAGTGTTAAATTAATCCAGTTTGACAGGTTATGAATATTCATCACAGAACTCCTGATGCCCTAATGGAAAGAACACATGCACGAACTTTTTGGACATTTGTATCGGCTCTTTAACGATTCGAACCCTATACACCATTGCTTCAGTGAAACATTCTGTGTTTCTCTCGTTTAATACACTAGAGTATTTTCATAGCTCGCCAACATTAACCTGACACTGACCTTTATGCTTGAATATATTAAAATACTGTTACGATGAATATTATATAATTATTGACTAGATGGCCGTTGGACATGGTTTGATGTTCACTGGGTGAAACTCATGTTGACCCAGGCAATAGCCGAGGTCAACATGAGTTTCAGTCAACAAACGTTTTGTTATATAATCTATAAATAGTTTTGTAACATGTTTATACAATAAAATGCTCAGATCATCTTTAAATTTGAGCCGGCTTGCTCACATTCTTAGTTTTATATATCACGTTATCCTGCTCTCAAGTAATGAGAAATAAGAGTCCGGGCTTGCTTGGTCAAATTGCTAATTTCAATCACTGTTAAATGACCATCTCAGAATAGTAGGGGTTTAAGCTGTAGCAGCCTTTCATAAGTGAACAAATGTAAAAACTATAACATCTTTGACCCAACAAATCTCTCGTTCCAGGTTTCTTGATCATTGGACATGCAATAACCCAATTAAATTGGCCATCTTGTCAACGAATGTTTTGTTGTATAATCTATATATATTTTACCAGAAAAATAGCAGATGAACTTATAATAATCCAATTCAGATCTGTTATTCTATTTATCTCACCACCTTCTGATAAATTCGAAAAATAACATACTAAATCAAACAAAACACATGAAATGACGTCGCGAAATAAAATGACGTCATTGTTGTATGTAAACAGAAAAGAACGCTGTGTAATGCTGGTTTCACTGTTACTTGTAAAGTTTTCAATGCACGTCGGGAACCAATAGACGATTTCCAAAAATGTATTTTTATCCTATATAACATGAATTTAGATAAGAGTTCTGGTTCCCGTTGCTGTGTGTGGATTTCTGTGTACAAGCCGGGTAAACATTTTGGCAAATCCACCAGTCTATTTACACCCCCACAAACGAAGTTTAGGGGGGTATATAGGAGTGAGCTTATCAGTCTGTTGGTTTTTGGTTTCCGGATGATAACTCAAGAAAGGCTTGACATATTCAAATAATTTTTGGTACACATGTGTAACATCGTAGAATACAGGTAAGTTCGATATTCGTTACAAACCACTAAATTTTGACAGAGTTATGGCCCCTTTTTGACTTAAAATTCCATAGTTTTGTGACAAGGCCATATTGTGGGGGTATATTCGTCACTCATGTGACAATTCTAGTTTTAGCACATTAGACATGAGTTTAGGCCGTGCGACATCACTTTTATATTCCGTCATCGATGGCTGTTCGGACCAATGGGAGAGCATCTATTTATAGATTATATAACAAATTAGTTTCTGTACTGGAATCGAGTTAAATCGATTAAAGCGCATCACACTAAATATACTGTTATGGCATCATTGAACTCATTAAACGCGTTTACGATCTAAACCAGGTACACATATAGGGAACAATTCAAGCGTGTAATTTATGCTAATAGAATTAATGAGTATCAGGTTAATGTTGGCGAGCTATGCTAAGTATCCAATGACTGATGTGTTCCAATGCTTACATGAACACAGAACACAGCTAATAAGGACGACAACCCAGAGTAGTATTTTTGTTTTTAATTTAGAGCTGCATCGTTATACATGTAACAGTATCCGACATAATACATAATAAACACCTAAGGTCACAAGAAACGTTGTATATTACACTGAAATATAAATAATGGTGGTTACAGTTACACTGAATTACAGGTGTGTGGGAGAACACTGGGCACTTCAAGATGGGAGAACAGGGCCCATATTGATAAAGATTCTTAAACTATTCTTGACATTAAGTAGAAATATAAGACAACATTCAAATTTGTGTTTGATATGCTATGCTTCAGAAAATGTGCATGGCAAAATGCGAAATTGATCTATTAATTTAGTTGGGAACTTATATTGCAACTTCTATGTCAAAATCTTCAAAAAAAGAGCATTTTCTTTGACAGAAAATTCAAATTGTAAAATTTGAGAATTTAAAGAATTTTTTTTCAAGTTTGGACTAAGATTCTTTAAAAATATCTGCCCTGGCCTATGGAAAGGCCAAGACTGCCGACTACCAGTCCAGGCTATGGCAAGACCAAGACTGCAGACTACCAGCCCAGGCCTATGGCAAGACCAAGACTGCAGACTACCAGTCCAGGCCTATGGCAAGACCAATACTGCAAACTACCAGCCCAGGCCTATGGCAAGACCAATACTGCAGACTACCAGTCCAGGCCTATGGCAAGACCAATACTGCAGACTACCAGCCCAGGCCTATGGCAAGACCAATACTGCAGACTACCAGCCCAGGCCTATGGCAAGACCAATACTGCAGACTACCAGCCCAGGCCTATGGCAAGACCATGACTGCAGACTACCAGTCCAGGCCTATGGCAAGACCAAGACTGCAGATTACAGTATATAATAGACTGATATCGATATCAACCCAGAGTTTGAAATATTCAGGTAAGACTGATAATGACAAAGAAAATGTTTCTTTTTTATACGTGGACTACTAATAGAAAAAGACAATAATAAAATAACCATAAGAAATTATTGGATTACTTAAGGAAAAGCAAGAATGAAGCTGCACAATTGAATTGCTTAATAAAACTGACACTTGCGACCAAAAATTGATATCTTCCTGCAAACATCAAAAAGATCTGCTTATAAATGTTGTATTCCATGAGAAATGAGCATACATACTTGGGAATAATGAACTTTTGAGCTTCTTTTGTAACCTGATCTGAAACCATTGTGCATACCATTAGATGTACAGAATTGCTCTAATATTGCCATTCAAATATATATACCCAGGAATTTAATTTGTATGAACAAAGTTATTTAAAACAAATGCAACCTGAAGATTTTATGATGCAGAAATTGAAATACCGGTAAACAATTTATGAAATAAAGTTTTTCCCTTAAAAAGGCATAAACCAATAATGGATTTCAGAAATTACGACTAGATAAAAACAGACACTCCATTTAAGAAATGATGCATGAGTGACAATATTACATCGGCAACCAGATCGCAGTGTGAAAATCTGATACAGTAAACATTGTATTGTATTTTCCATTTACATCATTTACAAAGTTATACACCTAAAACTTCACTGCACTCCTGCATTTTTTAAATAAAACGTACATGTATTTACACAATGGCCTTTACTGGAAGAAATTCATAACCATGGAATATTAAATAATAATGATTATTGCATTTTTTCTGTAAAATGGTGCTTGATTGAATGTGAAAAAAAAACACTGTTTCTTTACCCATTATACTTAAAACTGGTAGGTAGTGCATACAATGCAAAGTGAATTACAAGACTGAGTTGGGCTATAGCAACCAATATTGTTTCTTTACCAATTATACTTCAAACTGGTAGGTTGTGCACACAATGCAAAGTGAATAACAAGACTGAGTTGGGCTATAGCAACTAATATTGTTTCTGTATCCATTATACTTAAAACTGGTAGGTTGTGCACACAATGCAAAGTGAATTACAAGACTGAGTTAATATTGTTTCTTTATCCATTATACTTGAAACTGGTAGGTTGTGCACACAATGCAAAGTGAATTACAAGACTGAGTTGGGCTATAGCAACTAATATTGTTTCTTTACCAATTATACTTAAAACTGGTAGGTTGTGCATACAATGCAAAGTGAATTACAAGAATGAGTTGGGCAATAGCAACTAATATTGTTTCTTTATCCATTATACTGAAAACTGGTAGGTAGTGCACACAATGCAAAGTGAATTACAAGAATGAGTTGGGCTATAGCAACTAATATTGTTTCTTTACCCATTATACTTAAAACTGGTAGGTTGTGCACACAATGCAAAGTGAATTACAAGAATGAGTTGGGCTATAGCAACTAATATTGTTTCTTTATCCATTATACTTAAAACTGGTAGGTTGTGCACACAATGCAAAGTGAATTACAAGAATGAGTTGGGCTATAGCAACTAATATTGTTTCTTTATCCATTATACTTAAAACTGGTAGGTAGTGCACATAATGCAAAGTGAATTACAAGAATGAGTTGGGCTATAGCAACTAATATTGTTTCTTTATCCATTATACTTCAAACTGGTAGGTTGTGCACACAATGCAAAGGGAATTACAAGAATGAGTTGGGCTATAGCAACTAATATTGTTTCTTTATCCATTATTCTTAAAACTGGTAGGTATTTCACACAATCCAAAGTGAATTACAAGACTGAGTTGGGCAATAGCAACTAATATTGTTTCTTTACCCATTATACTTAAAACTGGTAGGTTGTGCACACAATGCAAAGTGAATTACAAGAATGAGTTGGGCTATAGCAACTAACATTCATATACTAGTACAAGTTGACTGAAGTGAATGTGGTGCGAATTAAAGTATGCAATACAAAAGCTTAAGCATTAATGACACAAACCTTTTCACGTAAATGTATGTACAATTACTTAAATAGATAATACTTGTAAAACTAAGTATGAGTATACATTACATATATTAGTAGTAGTGTTCAGGGTTTTTGTTTGAAAAGAATAAATAAATACAATATTCCACTAAAACTTATTGGTTCAGATTGGGTTAAAATTCAATCTTGATAAAAGACTTTCGCTCAAAAACAAAGCTTAACTTGATCAAAAACCTTTCAATGGCTGCAATAACATCAACTTGACGAAGAAGAAATAACAATTCGAATAGAATGCTTTCATCTTACTTCATGAAAAATGTCTGGAGTCAAGGTTACTGCAAAGCAAATACATTAGTATTCCTTTCCCTGCTGTTACTATGAAAATAATGTGAACACAATTATTGTCTACTGTGATACTGTGACTCTCATGTATGACTGAAAACAGATATATATCAAAATGAATAACAAGTTCAAATTATAAGCTCGTCACTTTCAAAATAATTACTGAAAAATTATTTGGGGCGTGTTGTGGGAAAACCGTGCTTAATGCATGTGTGTAAAGTGTCGTCCCGGATCAGCCTGTGCAGTCCGCAAGGCTAATCCAGGACAGCACTTTCCGCTTTTATGGTGTTTTCTGTTTCAAGGAAGTTGCTTCTAAACATAAATCCATTGTAGGCGGAAAGTGTCCTCCCAGATTAGCCTGTCACCTGGTTTTAGAAAGCACTGTTCACAATGAATATCACTTGGAATTTTGATTCGGATCATTTCAGTTTGTTGTTTACTATTAAATTTATATACATACTGGTTGTACAAAAAGTGCAAAAAAATATTTCAACCAATACCGGTGCATTTGTATATTTTTATACCTCTACACACAAAAAAATTAATATGAACAGTATTCAGTAAATGACGGTACTGGCGATGTTTCAAGCACTTCTAGGTGCACTAAAACATTTTTTTATATAAAAGGTCGCCTGTTTGTTTGTTTTTGGTTTAAAATGGTGGCTGCTTATGATGAACGCCATTGTGTTGTCACCAGAGTGTACACGATTTATTGCTGAATGAACTTGGCTTAAATTTAAATTTTAAATTGTATAGTACCAGTATGTCATTCAGTTCTTGCAGGAGAATTGTTAATTTATATTTAATTAAATGCCTTTTTTGTAAATATGTATATCATTTGCATAATAAAATGTAAAGATACATACTTATGCTGTTGTTGTTCAACATAGCATGACTGTAAGTGGCAGAGAACTGATTTGTATACTGTAAACAAGAAATATATTTAATAAAGATATACAGCATCTATGGTAATTTTTTAAATAAGAAAATGTCGAGTTTTGTAAGACGCGTCAACAATGATACTTATGTCAAGTCTTTTCAACTGTATTTATTATAAAGTTTAGCTCAGAAAGACTGACCTGACACTGAAAGTAGTTAAATGAATTCGTTTACTTCATTGCAAAATGACAAATTGATTGCTCTATAACGTGAATTACACGTAAAGTATTGTAACACCATTGCTTTTATAATCCTGAAAGCTCGTAATGCTGTGTTATACCATAATTGGTTATTCCAAACTTGATAAAAATCCATCCTGCATAGTTTTGTGATTTTGCACTTCTTTTATGACCAGTATAGTGTGCATTTTTTTGCCATTAGTCGAAGCAATATTAGGATTTACCGCAGTACTCAGTGGACTACTCAGCACGACTGTGTGTGTATTTCAAAGTTTATGATGTCCTTGTGTGCCGAAACTACATTATGTGAGGATCCTGGGTGGGTCCCAGCATCCCTTCACAGTTTTAGAGACACATTGAAAGTGGGAACTTGAATTTGGAGCACTCGCTAGGAATGTTCACTACAATTGATTGGATATTGAGGTCAGATAGTTCTGAAGACAGCTACGCCGAAAAATGTTCCATCATGAATCATATGCTGACCTCCCTATCTTAAACCAGAATATCTTAATCGTCCTCTGTATCTATGCTGGAATAGAATGAACTACCTATTGTGTACAACTTGCAGACTGCTCATAGTAAAGCAGTTGATAATCACTATAATTATGTTTTCTAAGGATTTATTACATAAGGCAAGAAAATTCTCAATCCTTTTATAAAATGTGAAAGAAATATTAATCTTTCCACTTGAGAGTCATGGTTTTACTTTTAAACCAAGGCTTAATTTCTTACCGTACAGCAGTCCAAGAAGTGATCTCCATGGAAGTAACAAAGTCTGCTTGAAAACTCCATTGGAACTGAACTACACAACAGAATAGATATCTATCTCAATGCTTTCAAACTAAAGGCAATCTGATGTGATTCTGTTCTGAACTTGGAGTTTCACAAACCATAAATTGTTAAATTAATCCAGTTTGACAGGTTATGAATATTCATCACAGAACTCCTGATGCCCTAATGGAAAGAACACATGCACGAACTTTTTGGACATTTGTATCGGCTCTTTAACGATTCGAACCCTATACACCATTGCTTCAGTGAAACATTCTGTGTTTCTCTCGTTTAATACACTAGAGTATTTTCATAGCTCGCCAACATTAACCTGACACTGACCTTTATGCTTGAATATATTAAAATACTGTTACGATGAATATTATATAATTATTGACTAGATGGCCATTGGACATGGTTTGATGTTCACTGGGTGAAACTCATGTTGACCCAGGCAATAGCCGAGGTCAACATGAGTTTCAGTCAACAAACGTTTTGTTATATAATCTATAAATAGTTTTGTAACATGTTTATACAATAAAATGCTCAGATCATCTTTAAATTTGAGCCGGCTTGCTCACATTCTTAGTTTTATATATCACGTTATCCTGCTCTCAAGTAATGAGAAATAAGAGTCCGGGCTTGCTTGGTCAAATTGCTAATTTCAATCACTGTTAAATGACCATCTCAGAATAGTAGGGGTTTAAGCTGTAGCAGCCTTTCATAAGTGAACAAATGTAAAAACTATAACATCTTTGACCCAACAAATCTCTCGTTCCAGGTTTCTTGATCATTGGACATGCAATAACCCAATTAAATTGGCCATCTTGTCAACGAATGTTTTGTTGTATAATCTATATATATTTTACCAGCAAAATAGCAGATGAACTTATAATAATCCAATTCAGATCTGTTATTCTATTTATCTCACCACCTTCTGATAAATTCGAAAAATAACATACTAAATCAAACAAAACACATGAAATGACGTCGCGAAATAAAATGACGTCATTGTTGTATGTAAACAGAAAAGAACGCTGTGTAATGCTGGTTTCACTGTTACTTGTACAGTTTTCAATGCACGTCGGGAACCAATAGACGATTTCCAAAAATGTATTTTTATCCTATATAACATGAATTTAGATAAGAGTTCTGGTTCCCGTTGCTGTGTGTGGATTTCTGTGTACAAGCCGGGTAAACATTTTGGCAAATCCACCAGTCTATTTACACCCCCACAAACGAAGTTTAGGGGGGTATATAGGAGTGAGCTTATCAGTCTGTTGGTTTTTGGTTTCCGGATGATAACTCAAGAAAGGCTTGACATATTCAAATAATTTTTGGTACACATGTGTAACATCGTAGAATACAGGTAAGTTCGATATTCGTTACAAACCACTAAATTTTGACAGAGTTATGGCCCCTTTTTGACTTAAAATTCCATAGTTTTGTGACAAGGCCATATTGTGGGGGTATATTCGTCACTCATGTGACAATTCTAGTTTTAGCACATTAGACATGAGTTTAGGCCGTGCGACATCACTTTTATATTCAGTCATCGATGGCTGTTCGGACCAATGGGAGAGCATCTATTTATAGATTATATAACAAATTAGTTTCTGTACTGGAATCGAGTTAAATCGATTAAAGCGCATCACATTAAATATACTGTTATGGCATCATTGAACTCATTAAACTCGTTTACGATCTAAACCAGGTACACATATAGGGAACAATTCAAGCGTGTAATTTATGCTAATAGAATTAATGAGTATCAGGTTAATGTTGGCGAGCTATGCTAAGTATCCAATGACTGATGTGTTCCAATGCTTACATGAACACAGAACACAGCTAATAAGGACGACAACCCAGAGTAGTATTTTTGTTTTTAATTTAGAGCTGCATCGTTATACATGTAACAGTATCCGACATAATACATAATAAACACCTAAGGTCACAAGAAACGTTGTATATTACACTGAAATATAAATAATGGTGGTTACAGTTACACTGAATTACAGGTGTGTGGGAGAACACTGGGCACTTCAAGATGGGAGAACAGGGCCCATATTGATAAAGATTCTTAAACTATTCTTGACATTAAGTAGAAACATAAGACAACATTCAAATTTGTGTTTGATATGCTATGCTTCAGAAAATGTGCATGGCAAAATGCGAAATCGATCTATTAATTTAGTTGGGAAATTATATTGCAACTTCTATGTCAAAATCTTCAAAAAAAGAGCATTTTCTTTGACAGAAAATTCAAATTGTAAAATTTGAGAATTTAAAGAATTTTTTTTCAAGTTTGGACTAAGATTCTTTATAAATATCTGCCCAGGCCTATGGCAAGACCAAGACTGCCGACTACCAGTCCAGGCTATGACAAGACCAAGACTGCAGACTACCAGCCCAGGCCTATGGCAAGACCAAGACTGCAGACTACCAGTCCAGGCCTATGGCAAGACCAATACTGCAAACTACCAGCCCAGGCCTATGGCAAGACCAATACTGGAGACTACCAGTCCAGGCCTATGGCAAGACCAATACTGCAGACTACCAGCCCAGGCCTATGGCAAGACCAATACTGCAGACTACCAGCCCAGGCCTATGGCAAGACCAATACTGCAGACTACCAGCCCAGGCCTATGGCGAGACCATGACTGCAGACTACCAGTCCAGGCCTATGGCAAGACCAAGACTGCAGATTACAGTATATAATAGACTGATATCGATATCAACCCAGAGTTTGAAATATTCAGGTAAGACTGATAATGACAAAGAAAATGTTTCTTTTTTATACGTGGACTACTAATAGAAAAAGACAATAATAAAATAACCATAAGAAATTATTGGATTACTTAAGGAAAAGCAAGAATGAAGCTGCACAATTGAATTGCTTAATAAAACTGACACTTGCGACCAAAAATTGATATCTTCCTGCAAACATCAAAAAGATCTGCTTATAAATGTTGTATTCCATGAGAAATGAGCATACATACTTGGGAATAATGAACTTTTGAGATTCTTTTGTAACCTGATCTGAAACCATTGTGCATACCATTAGATGTACAGAATTGCTCTAATATTGCCATTCAAATATATATACCCAGGAATTTAATTTGTATGAACAAAGTTATTTAAAACAAATGCAACCTGAAGATTTTATGATGCAGAAATTGAAATACCGGTAAACAATTTATGAAATAAAGTTTTTCCCTTAAAAAGGCATAAACCAATAATGGATTTCAGAAATTACGACTAGATAAAAACAGACACTCCATTTAAGAAATGATGCATGAGTGACAATATTACATCGGCAACCAGATCGCAGTGTGAAAATCTGATACAGTAAACATTGTATTGTATTTTCCATTTACATCATTTACAAAGTTATACACCTAAAACTTCACTGCACTCCTGCATTTTTTAAATAAAACGTACATGTATTTACACAATGGCCTTTACTGGAAGAAATTCATAACCATGGAATATTAAATAATAATGATTATTGCATTTTTTCTGTAAAATGGTGCTTGATTGAATGTGAAAAAAAAACACTGTTTCTTTACCCATTATACTTAAAACTGGTAGGTAGTGCATACAATGCAAAGTGAATTACAAGACTGAGTTGGGCTATAGCAACCAATATTGTTTCTTTACCAATTATACTTCAAACTGGTAGGTTGTGCACACAATGCAAAGTGAATAACAAGACTGAGTTGGGCTATAGCAACTAATATTGTTTCTGTATCCATTATACTTAAAACTGGTAGGTTGTGCACACAATGCAAAGTGAATTACAAGACTGAGTTAATATTGTTTCTTTATCCATTATACTTAAAACTGGTAGGTTGTGCACACAATGCAAAGTGAATTACAAGACTGAGTTGGGCTATAGCAACTAATATTGTTTCTTTACCAATTATACTTAAAACTGGTAGGTTGTGCACACAATGCAAAGTGAATTACAAGAATGAGTTGGGCAATAGCAACTAATATTGTTTCTTTATCCATTATACTGAAAACTGGTAGGTAGTGCACACAATGCAAAGTGAATTACAAGAATGAGTTGGGCTATAGCAACTAATATTGTTTCTTTACCCATTATACTTAAAACTGGTAGGTTGTGCACACAATGCAAAGTGAATTACAAGAATGAGTTGGGCTATAGCAACTAATATTGTTTCTTTATCCATTATACTTAAAACTGGTAGGTTGTGCACACAATGCAAAGTGAATTACAAGAATGAGTTGGGCTATAGCAACTAATATTGTTTCTTTATCCATTATACTTAAAACTGGTAGGTAGTGCACATAATGCAAAGTGAATTACAAGAATGAGTTGGGCTATAGCAACTAATATTGTTTCTTTATCCATTATACTTCAAACTGGTAGGTTGTGCACACAATGCAAAGGGAATTACAAGAATGAGTTGGGCTATAGCAACTAATATTGTTTCTTTATCCATTATTCTTAAAACTGGTAGGTATTTCACACAATCCAAAGTGAATTACAAGACTGAGTTGGGCAATAGCAACTAATATTGTTTCTTTACCCATTATACTTAAAACTGGTAGGTTGTGCACACAATGCAAAGTGAATTACAAGAATGAGTTGGGCTATAGCAACTAACATTCATATACTAGTACAAGTTGACTGAAGTGAATGTGGTGCGAATTAAAGTATGCAATACAAAAGCTTAAGCATTAATGACACAAACCTTTTCACGTAAATGTATGTACAATTACTTAAATAGATAATACTTGTGAAACTAAGTATGAGTATACATTACATATATTAGTAGTAGTGTTCAGGGTTTTTGTTTGAAAAGAATAAATAAATACAATATTCCACTAAAACTTAATGGTTCAGATTGGGTTAAAATTCAATCTTGATAAAAGACTTTCGCTCAAAAACAAAGCTTAACTTGATCAAAAACCTTTCAATGGCTGCAATAACATTAACTTGACGAAGAAGAAATAACAATTCGAATAGAATTCTTTCATCTTACTTCATGAAAAATGTCTGGAGTCAAGGTTACTGCAAAGCAAATACATTAGTATTCCTTTCCCTGCTGTAACTATGAAAATAATGTGAACACAATTATTGTCTACTGTGATACTGTGACTCTCATGTATGACTGAAAACAGATATATATCAAAATGAATAACAAGTTCAAATTATAAGCTCGTCACTTTCAAAATAATTACTGAAAAATTATTTGGGGCGTGTTGTGGGAAAACCGTGCTTAATGCATGTGTGTAAAGTGTCGTCCCGGATCAGCCTGTGCAGTCCGCAAGGCTAATCCAGGACAGCACTTTCCGCTTTTATGGTGTTTTCTGTTTCAAGGAAGTTGCTTCTAAACATAAATCCATTGTAGGCGGAAAGTGTCCTCCCAGATTAGCCTGTCACCTGGTTTTAGAAAGCACTGTTCACAATGAATATCACTTGGAATTTTGATTCGGATCATTTCAGTTTGTTGTTTACTATTAAATTTATATACATACTGGTTGTACAAAAAGTGCAAAAAAATATTTCAACCAATACCGGTGCATTTGTATATTTTTATACCTCTACACACAAAAAAATTAATATGAACAGTATTCAGTAAATGACGGTACTGGCGATGTTTCAAGCACTTCTAGGTGCACTAAAACATTTTTTTATATAAAAGGTCGCCTGTTTGTTTGTTTTTGGTTTAAAATGGTGGCTGCTTATGATGAACGCCATTGTGTTGTCACCAGAGTGTACACGATTTATTGCTGAATGAACTTGGCTTAAATTTAAATTTTAAATTGTATAGTACCAGTATGTCATTCAGTTCTTGCAGGAGAATTGTTAATTTATATTTAATTAAATGCCTTTTTTGTAAATATGTATATCATTTGCATAATAAAATGTAAAGATACATACTTATGCTGTTGTTGTTCAACATAGCATGACTGTAAGTGGCAGAGAACTGATTTATATACTGTAAAGAAGAAATATATTTAATAAAGATATACAGCATCTATGGTAATTTTTTAAATAAGAAAATGTCGAGTTTTGTAAGACGCGTCAACAATGATACTTATGTCAAGTCTTTTCAACTGTATTTATTATAAAGTTTAGCTCAGAAAGACTGACCTGACACTGAAAGTAGTTAAATGAATTCGTTTACTTCATTGCAAAATGACAAATTGATTGCTCTATAACGTGAATTACACGTAAAGTATTGTAACACCATTGCTTTTATAATCCTGAAAGCTCGTAATGCTGTGTTATACCATAATTGGTTATTCCAAACTTGATAAAAATCCATCCTGCATAGTTTTGTGATTTTGCACTTCTTTTATGACCAGTATAGTGTGCATTTTTTTGCCATTAGTCGAAGCTATATTAGGATTTACCGCAGTACTCAGTGGACTACTCAGCACGACTGTGTGTGTATTTCAAAGTTTATGATGTCCTTGTGTGCCGAAACTACATTATGTGAGGATCCTGGGTGGGTCCCAGCATCCCTTCACAGTTTTAGAGACACATTGAAAGTGGGAACTTGAATTTGGAGCACTCGCTAGGAATGTTCACTACAATTGATTGGATATTGAGGTCAGATAGTTCTGAAGACAGCTACGCCGAAAAATGTTCCATCATGAATCATATGCTGACCTCCCTATCTTAAACCAGAATATCTTATTCGTCCTCTGTATCTATGCTGGAATAGAATGAACTACCTATTGTGTACAACTTGCAGACTGCTCATAGTAAAGCAGTTGATAATCACTATAATTATGTTTTCTAAGGATTTATTACATAAGGCAAGAAAATTCTCAATCCTTTTATAAAATGTGAAAGAAATATTAATCTTTCCACTTGAGAGTCATGGTTTTACTTTTAAACCAAGGCTTAATTTCTTACCGTACAGCAGTCCAAGAAGTGATCTCCATGGAAGTAACAAAGTCTGCTGGAAAACTCCATTGGAACTGAACTACACAACAGAATAGATATCTATCTCAATGCTTTCAAACTAAAGGCAATCTGATGTGATTCTGTTCTGAACTTGGAGTTTCACAAACCATAAAGTGTTAAATTAATCCAGTTTGACAGGTTATGAATATTCATCACAGAACTCCTGATGCCCTAATGGAAAGAACACATGCACGAACTTTTTGGACATTTGTATCGGCTCTTTAACGATTCGAACCCTATTACACCATTGCTTCAGTGAAACATTCTGTGTTTCTCTCGTTTAATACACTAGAGTATTTTCATAGCTCGCCAACATTAACCTGACACTGACCTTTATGCTTGAATATATTAAAATACTGTTACGATGAATATTATATAATTATTGACTAGATGGCCATTGGACATGGTTTGATGTTCACTGGGTGAAACTCATGTTGACCCAGGCAATAGCCGAGGTCAACATGAGTTTCAGTCAACAAACGTTTTGTTATATAATCTATAAATAGTTTTGTAACATGTTTATACAATAAAATGCTCAGATCATCTTTAAATTTGAGCCGGCTTGCTCACATTCTTAGTTTTATATATCACGTTATCCTGCTCTCAAGTAATGAGAAATAAGAGTCCGGGCTTGCTTGGTCAAATTGCTAATTTCAATCACTGTTAAATGACCATCTCAGAATAGTAGGGGTTTAAGCTGTAGCAGCCTTTCATAAGTGAACAAATGTAAAAACTATAACATCTTTGACCCAACAAATCTCTCGTTCCAGGTTTCTTGATCATTGGACATGCAATAACCCAATTAAATTGGCCATCTTGTCAACGAATGTTTTGTTGTATAATCTATATATATTTTACCAGCAAAATAGCAGATGAACTTATAATAATCCAATTCAGATCTGTTATTCTATTTATCTCACCACCTTCTGATAAATTCGAAAAATAACATACTAAATCAAACAAAACACATGAAATGACGTCGCGAAATAAAATGACGTCATTGTTGTATGTAAACAGAAAAGAACGCTGTGTAATGCTGGTTTCACTGTTACTTGTACAGTTTTCAATGCACGTCGGGAACCAATAGACGATTTCCAAAAATGTATTTTTATCCTATATAACATGAATTTAGATAAGAGTTCTGGTTCCCGTTGCTGTGTGTGGATTTCTGTGTACAAGCCGGGTAAACATTTTGGCAAATCCACCAGTCTATTTACACCCCCACAAACGAAGTTTAGGGGGGTATATAGGAGTGAGCTTATCAGTCTGTTGGTTTTTGGTTTCCGGATGATAACTCAAGAAAGGCTTGACATATTCAAATAATTTTTGGTACACATGTGTAACATCGTAGAATACAGGTAAGTTCGATATTCGTTACAAACCACTAAATTTTGACAGAGTTATGGACCCTTTTTGACTTAAAATTCCATAGTTTTGTGACAAGGCCATATTGTGGGGGTATATTCGTCACTCATGTGACAATTCTAGTTTTAGCACATTAGACATGAGTTTAGGCCGTGCGACATCACTTTTATATTCCGTCATCGATGGCTGTTCGGACCAATGGGAGAGCATCTATTTATAGATTATATAACAAATTAGTTTCTGTACTGGAATCGAGTTAAATCGATTAAAGCGCATCACACTAAATATACTGTTATGGCATCATTGAACTCATTAAACGCGTTTACGATCTAAACCAGGTACACATATAGGGAACAATTCAAGCGTGTAATTTATGCTAATAGAATTAATGAGTATCAGGTTAATGTTGGCGAGCTATGCTAAGTATCCAATGACTGATGTGTTCCAATGCTTACATGAACACAGAACACAGCTAATAAGGACGACAACCCAGAGTAGTATTTTTGTTTTTAATTTAGAGCTGCATCGTTATACATGTAACAGTATCCGACATAATACATAATAAACACCTAAGGTCACAAGAAACGTTGTATATTACACTGAAATATAAATAATGGTGGTTACAGTTACACTGAATTACAGGTGTGTGGGAGAACACTGGGCACTTCAAGATGGGAGAACAGGGCCCATATTGATAAAGATTCTTAAACTATTCTTGACATTAAGTAGAAACATAAGACAACATTCAAATTTGTGTTTGATATGCTATGCTTCAGAAAATGGGCATGGCAAAATGCGAAATCGATCTAGTAATTTAGTTGGGAAATTATATTGCAACTTCTATGTCAAAATCTTCAAAAAAAGAGCATTTTCTTTGACAGAAAATTCAAATTGTAAAATTTGAGAATTTAAAGAATTTTTTTTCAAGTTTGGACTAAGATTCTTTATAAATATCTGCCCAGGCCTATGCCGACTACCAGTCCAGGCTATGGCAAGACCAAGACTGCAGACTACCAGCCCAGGCCTATGGCAAGACAAAGACTGCAGACTACCAGTCCAGGCCTATGGCAAGACCAATACTGCAAACTACCAGCCCAGGCCTATGGCAAGACCAATACTGCAGACTACCAGTCCAGGCCTATGGCAAGACCAATACTGCAGACTACCAGCCCAGGCCTATGGCAAGACCAATACTGCAGACTACCAGCCCAGGCCTATGGCAAGACCAATACTGCAGACTACCAGCCCAGGCCTATGGCAAGACCATGACTGCAGACTACCAGTCCAGGCCTATGGCAAGACCAAGACTGCAGATTACAGTATATAATAGACTGATATCGATATCAACCCAGAGTTTGAAATATTCAGGTAAGACTGATAATGACAAAGAAAATGTTTCTTTTTTATACGTGGACTACTAATAGAAAAAGACAATAATAAAATAACCATAAGAAATTATTGGATTACTTAAGGAAAAGCAAGAATGAAGCTGCACAATTGAATTGCTTAATAAAACTGACACTTGCGACCAAAAATTGATATCTTCCTGCAAACATCAAAAAGATCTGCTTATAAATGTTGTATTCCATGAGAAATGAGCATACATACTTGGGAATAATGAACTTTTGAGATTCTTTTGTAACCTGATCTGAAACCATTGTGCATACCATTAGATGTACAGAATTGCTCTAATATTGCCATTCAAATATATATACCCAGGAATTTAATTTGTATGAACAAAGTTATTTAAAACAAATGCAACCTGAAGATTTTATGATGCAGAAATTGAAATACTGGTAAACAATTTATCAAATAAAGTTTTTCCCTTAAAAAGGCATAAACCAATAATGGATTTCAGAAATTACGACTAGATAAAAACAGACACTCCATTTAAGAAATGATGCACGAGTGACAATATTACATCGGCAACCAGATCGCAGTGTGAAAATCTGATACAGTAAACATTGTATTGTATTTTCCATTTACATCATTTACAAAGTTATACACCTAAAACTTCACTGCACTCCTGCATTTTTTAAATAAAACATACTTGTATTTACACACTGGCCTTTACTGGAAGAAATTCATAAACCATGGAATATTAAATAATAATGATTATTGCATTTTTTATGTAAAATGATGCTTGATTGAATGTGAAAAAAACACTGTTTCTTTACCCATTATACTTAAAACTGGTAGGTAGTGCATACAATGCAAAGTGAATTACAAGACTGAGTTGGGCTATAGCAACTAATATTGTTTCTTTATCCATTATACTTAAAACTGGTAGGTTGTGCACACAATGCAAAGTGAATTACAAGACTGAGTTCGGCTATAGCAACTAATATTGTTTCTTTACCCATTATACTTAAAACTGGTAGGTTGTGCACACAATGCAAAGTGAATTACAAGAATGAGTTGGGCTATAGCAACTAATATTGTTTCTTTATCCATTATACTTAAAACTGGTAGGTAATGCACACAATGCAAAGTGAATTACAAGAATGAGTTGGGCTATAGCAACTAATATTGTTTCTTTATCCATTATTCTTAAAACTGGTAGGTAGTGCACACAATCCAAAGTGAATTACAAGACTGAGTTGGGCAATAGCAACTAATATTGTTTCTTTACCCATTATACTTAAAACTGGTAGGTTGTGCACACAATGCAAAGTGAATTACAAGAATGAGTTGGGCTATAGCAACTAACATTCATATACTAGTACAAGTTGACTCAAGTGAATGTGGTGCGAATTAAAGTATGCAATACAAAAGCTTAAGCATTAATGACACAAACCTTTTCACGTAAATGTATGTACAATTACTTAAATAGATAATACTTGTAAAACTAAGTATGAGTATACATTACATATATTAGTAGTAATGTTCAGGGTTTTTGTTTGAAAAGAATAAATAAATACAATATTCCACTAAAACTTAATGGTTCAGATTGGGTTAAAATTCAATCTTGATAAAAGACTTTCGGTCAAAAACAAGCTTAACTTGATCAAAAACCTTTCAATGGCTGCAATAACATTAACTTGACGAAGAAGAAATAACAATTCGAATAGAATTCTTTCATCTTACTTCATGAAAAATGTCTGGAGTCAAGGTTACTGCAAAGCAAATACATTAGTATTCCTTTCCCTGCTGTTACTATGAAAATAATGTGAACACAATTATTGTCTACTGTGATACTGTGACTCTCATGTATGACTGAAAACAGATATATATCAAAATGAATAACAAGTTCAAATTATAAGCTCGTCACTTTCAAAATAATTACTGAAAAATTATTTGGGGCGTGTTGTGGGAAAACCGTGCTTAATGCATGTGTGTAAAGTGTCGTCCGGATCAGCCTGTGCAGTCCGCAAGGCTAATCCGGGACAGCACTTTCTGCTTTTATGGTGTTTTCTGTTTCAAGGAAGTTGCTTCTAAACATAAATCCATTGTAGGCGGAAAGTGTCCTCCCAGATTAGCCTGTGCAGACTGCACAGGCTAATCCGGGACGACACTTTACGCACATGCATTAAGCCCGGTTTTCCCACGACACACCTCATATAATTTTTCTGATTAATATACCAGAGAAGCCACAATTGATTTAACGACCCTAATTGCAAATTTACCAAAACACAATATCTGTGAACTACATGTATTCCAATATGGCCAGTGAGACTATGATTAAAAGATATTTATATGTTATTGCACATAAGTTGATATTGTCTGTATAAACACATGAAAATAATCAAAGAAACAAAACGACAATATAAACACTACATAAACACTGTATCTAAAATCTGTATATACAATCTGTACAAACAGAATTTCTAAAATACTCTTATGTTGGCTGATATACATACTGCTAGATGTACATATAGCATGGCAACGGACCTTATGACGAGATTTGATTAACAATGTGCTTAGCCATTCAAAAAGCTAGGACTGAATTGTTTGACGGAGATGTCTTGTAAACACATTCGTACAGTGTTCGTTGGAGCTTGATCTAAGTAAGCGTGGCTATGAATCCCATAGTGTACCGACAACTGAATTTAAAAAAACATGGTAACAGTGTGGTTTTATTATACATTTTCAGATTCATTTTCACAACCCATCAGAATGACACTATTACTCGTTTCCATTCTCCTTGTGAATTATCAGATTTTACACAAGCTTCTAGACTGCACACCCAAGTTTAGATTCAGGCAAAAGGTCGCCCAGACCCATTTACCATACCAATACAGCAAACAATACATACACTTTGCTAAACAATACAACTACACGGACACAACCATTTGATGTCACTAACCGATAGCCACTTGGTGAAGTAACAAAGCATCTACTTTTAATTGTAAGTTACATTGTCCATTGGACCAGAATAAATTTGTATTTAATGTAAATTCGTAATTAGTAAAACAATAAGCACTTTTTTTTTTAAAACCTTACTTTATAAATTCTGCAACATCAGACTTTATTCACCGCATTTCATCTTCATAAAACATGTTACTAAAATATTCGAAGCAATTTATTACAACGTAAAAATCCTAAAGCCAATAAGTTATCAAACTAGGTAGCACTGTGAAAGTCTAAATAACACTAGAGGGTAGCTTTTCGAACACATCATTCTTGCCGCTGCCCCCCTGGTGAGAGCTGCCCCGTCGCCGTGGCAACGTGGGGTTCTCCGGGCAGCCACTGTTCGTTAACAAGTCCACACATTCTTGAGAGGCAGAACTCTTTGCGTACCAGAGTGCATTGCGACCTTCGTGATCAACAACCTTCACGTTGGCATTTTGCTGCAGATAGAGAGTTATAGATAAGTTATACAAACAGTTTATACACATTTTGCTGCAGATAGAGAGTTATAGATAAGTTATACAAACAGTTTATGCACATTTTGCTGCAGATAGAGAGTTATAGATAAGTTATACAAACAGTTTATACACATTTTGCTGCAGAGAGAGAGTTATAGATAAGTTATACAAAGTTATACAAACAGTTTATACACATACACATTACCAGTACAACAGATAAGATTGCTTTATTGTACAAACAAACAGATTTTCTAGTTTTTACGTTTCAAAAGAAGTGGTCAAAAAACATATTTACACAGTCATACGTAAGAAAAGGTGAAAATTCTGGAAGAGAAAATCTCTTTAGCTGTAGCACTGCCTTTAACAAATGATTGACAAACACAACATTGTTTAACTACAATTTGTAAAATATTTATATAGACATAGGCTGGTTTTCACGAAGCTCCTACGGCAAATCTTAACTTAAGGTGAACTTAAGTGAAAATTTCATATAAAAATTTCTATGTGAAATCCAATGATAAATGTTTACCACTTGGTAAAATACATGTATGAAAGACATCAACAATACCGGTATTTACTAGTTTCGACCATTTTAATGTAAAATGACCTATACATGACACAGCAACAGAATTAAAGAGTTTTATGAATTTAATAAATTTCCACGAGTTTTCCCTAACAAGCTTTATGAGTACGGGCCCAAGACATTTTGTTCACCTACCCAAAGCAGTAGCTGTACAAAGACAACATTTCCTAGAGCAGCCGCAATGTGGAGAGCAGTGCGACCGTCGTCCTTGCTGTATGGGGCCGTAATATCTTCTGAGGAGGCGTGACCCAGGATCAACACTATGTTTCTGATGTCCTCGCGAACCAAGGCATCTATCAGTTGCTGAGGAAGAAACAAAGAAACATCTTACACATTGTTGAACAGAAATACACTGGAATGCATAGACACATGACAACGGTTTTGAAAGTCATTGCAGTTGCTTAATGATAATGTTACATGTTCTAAATGCTTGTAAGCACGTAAAACAAGATTTGCTGAACACTGAACAGGGAAATAAATAAATATATTGTTTCATAATTTCATCATTTTACAAAGTAAAAGATTGCGACAAAATGTATTTTGCCATTCAGAAAGCTAGGACTTTATTCTTTGAAGGACATGTCTTGTAAAAAATATTTGTATACTGTCAATGATGTTGGTCGGAGTTTTATCAAAGTAGGCGTGGTTATAAAACCCATAGGGTCCTGTCAAATTTACAATTTGTAACATGATATTGTGCCCTAAAACACAAAATAAATATGAAAATACCTGATTTAGAGGAATATCTACATATGGAGGGGGAGGTAAAAAGTCTTTAGTGTCATATTTAGTTCTAATCCACTTCTCCTTTTCATCCCTGAAAATATAAACAAATACAGCAATTGACACTTAATTTGCGACACAATCGATATGTTTATTTAATCAGGTGTGTGTGAATGTTAAACAATCCTGACATGACACCTGACAGTTGGGAGGTTCATAACTGGCAAACTATACAAAATTCTACAATAACATGTACCTTTCTCGTAAACAGAAGTAATGGTTTATAAAACAAAACTGCTATAGGTCCTGTATGCCTGTAAAAATAATGTACAGTGTACTCCCTTAAAACCGAACTCTCTATAAACCGGAACTCTCTGAAAACCGAACAGACACTCTGGTCCCGTTTTTTTGCCTACATGTTTGATGTGCATTCCGAATATCGAACAGCAGGAGCGGTACATCACTTTGTTTCGGAGTACAAATTGACCTCTGTAAACCGAACATGTGTGACAATCTCATGTTATCGATTATCTTTAGCGCGCGATTGTCTTGTCGCAGGGTGATTGCACGCTTAATCCGATAATTAGGGGCAACAGTTCGACATCATAATAATTAGGACTCCAGATAAGGTGTTTAGTCGCTAAATAAATTGGTATTGCCTATAAAGTGTGAACATCAAACAGTATGTTAATTAGACTGTTTTCATTTGTTTAGAAAATATTTAAACCTTTTACAAACAATTTATATAACTCAGGTAATAACTATTAATGATGTAATAATTGTTAATGATTACTTTAATTAAAACATAATTTGATTGATGTTGGTCGAATTTAAAGTCTATCAAAGCAATGTCAAGCAGAACCGGGTTTCTTGAAAGAAATGATAAGAGTATTTATGCTCGATGTTACTTACGAATTATCATTCTTCTGCAAAGTTAGTACAGTGTAAAAATGTCTGAGCCACCTTCTAAACGACGACGGGTTGAATTAATACACCAAAACAAAATAAAATTGATCAGTGATGCAGAATCTATCCCCAAACCCTCGCTTAAGGTTCTGAGTGAAAAGTATGAGTAGGCAGATCTACAGTTAGTGACATAATTCGTCGAAAATCTACTAACAGTGAACAATGGGAGAAAAATGCTGCACGGGAGAAATGTTGTTTCGGAAATGCATGTAAATTTGACAAACTTAACGATTAATATAATCTTTATGCATTATTGTATTTTGCCTCAAACCCTCAGTAAACCGGAACTCCCTGAAAACCGAACATCACACATGAATACACGTCTCAGTTCAGTGTTCCCAAAAACTCTCATTTGACGGTGTGATACCCCAAGTTTTAGCGATGAAACCCCACATTTTTATGAAAAACCCTTTAAAATTAAGAATTTATTAATAATTCCTTTATGGAAGTGGTGCACATTGGTTTGCTGACTCCCCAATGATGAAAAATAGTGGGAACACTACTAGTATAGTTCACACCAGCACATTGCAGATATAATTAAGCACAATCGCTCTGTTGCAGGCCACTACATGTAAGTTCTGAAGGTTACCTAGGTGACGCGGAGCTGGGCTTCACGCGACCTTTACAGTTGAACTCCCACACTGTGTTGGCCAGGCTGTTACCAATGGAGGTCATCACATGGATTAGATCTAACCTGCAATACATGTGGATACACACTTTGTACCATGGACGCATCTATTCAAATTCAAGGATATCAACGACTGAATTTTACTTTTATCAATTAATGTTTTAGAATAGGATAACAAAATGTGAAGAATTGATTATATTCTTGAAAATTCTAATTTTATTATTATATTCATATCGTTTTCCAAAAAAATAATAAAAATTCACTTCATCAGTTTTTCATTATAAAATAATTTCAGCATATGAAATGTAGCAAATACAAAATGAATTCACACAATGATTACCGGTACTAACTTTCAGAAAGGATGTTAATATTGGTCGAAAGGACATTACTGAAGAACAATTCAGAATAACCAAAATCTAAAGACCAAGGCACCCGCAAACAAGCAATGTTTACTTACGGCCACTCATCAAGCCCCAGGGAACGCACCCTGGATATGTGCGTGCCAAGGTTCCTATGGATTCCTGAGCATTCTATACAGATGAGCGTTCCCAGGTTGAGACTGGCCCACTCCGGGGCTGCAACACATCAGTTGCCATGGTGATGATGATGTTAAAGTATGCCACATCACTATTACCTCATTTATACTACTTAGGTTTACTAAATATGACCAGGACTCAAAGCTGTTTTTTTTACACAAGCATATTGTCTAAATTTAGTAAGTGCATTTAACAAACGTGATAACATCACACACATGTTTATTCAAAATGTTTTAACACTTCAGTGTTCTTCTCTAGAGTGACATGAACAAGTTTTTACTCACATTTCACCAAAGAGAATTTTTAGGTACAAGATAACATATTTATAAATCAGATATTGTAACAATCCCCAATACAAAACTCAAGCCCCAGTCTCCAGTACCTGCTGCCCCACAGTCGGCGCAGGCGTTGTTGCCGCGAGTATTTCTGATGGCGAGGATGCCGGCGGGGTCGGTGGTGGACTGCTTCTTGCCGCTGCTTTCGTTGCCCTGGAGACTGACCAGGATCTGCTGCTCGATGGCGTTCACCCACTCATCACGCTCCTGGGGTAGCGGGGAGAGAATGTGGATACATATAGCTCACAAACACTGCGTCACATGCAAAACGAACTTGGACATGTGTACACTGGGTATGCTATTACATTTTTTTACACTGGGTCAAATTGCAAAATCAACTCAGAAATATGTACACAAGTTAAATTGGGGGAAAATTTACAAATGACTCACATTGCAAAATCATCAGAAATATGTACAGGGTATATTAGGAGAAAATTTACACTGGGTCACACTGTAAAATCAACACCGAAATATGTACACAGGGTATGTTAGGGGAAAGTTTTCACATGACTGGAATTGCAAAATCTGTTAGAAATATGTACACTGGGATGTGTTATGAGAAACTTTACACTGGGTCAGCTGGCAAAATCAACTTGGAAATATGTATGCAGTGTAAGTTATGAGAAAATGTACACTGAGTCACATCGCAAATTCAACTCGGAAATATGTACACAGGTTATGCTGTGAAAACTTTACACACAGCTTTTACACTGGGGTCACATTGCAAAATGAACTCAGTAATATGTAGCAAGAAGCAAGACCAAGAATCTTTGAAAACTTCTCAATGGTCTTAAATGTCAATCAAGGGTTTAGATCAGATGTATGAAGGAGACTCGTATCATTCATTTGTAAAATTACAAAACCACTTAAGTCGAGAGATCACTTATTAAGCTAATTGTGCATAATTTTAAACGGTTTTATGCTAATGGCAGTAACTTGCCTCATTAAAACTTCCTGATGTTTTTGTAATAAAATTATACATGCCAAATAATAATACATTTACCAATTGTATCAGTCCATTAAATGCGGGATACAGCCAAATAAATGGAAATAACATGCACAAATCTGATAAAAGGCTTATCTAGCATCAAGAAGTTTATACATATACATGTAGCAAGAACATATTGATATTTTATATTACATGAGTGCCACTGAAAATGGGTATGTTCCTTTTCCAAAAATGAAGTCCAGGCCTGCATACTATGAAAGTACTCAATCTCAAACATAGTCTTAACATAAAAGATCAGCCAATGAAATTCAAAGCTGATTTGTAACAACTTATTTCATTGGTTAATATTTGAAGTACTCAATCTCAAACATAGTCTTAACATAAAATTATTAATATCAGCCAATGAAATTTAAAGCCAATTTGTAACAACCAATTTCATTGGTTAATATTTGAAGTACTGAATCTCAAACATAGTCTTAACATAAAATATCAGCCAATGAAAATCAAAGCCAATTTGTAACAACCGATTTCATGGGTAAAGATTTGAAGTTTTGACTAAGTTTGAGATTGAGAACATTCACAGTTGACGGTCCAGGTCTTTTGTTCTCCGTGTTAAACTGTCAAAAGCCTGGATATACCCCTTTCCAGTTTTTGACACTAAAATTTTGAACTCCTCCCTAACTTTTGTTAAAGGATTAATTTCCATTCACTGACCTTCACAAGCTTTTCACAAACTTTCCTCACTGTTGTATCTGCATAACATTTCTATAGCAGATATAACAGTTTCACGCTTAAGTGAAAACACTAGAATAACTTTATTTGGATTTTTCGCAATTTTTAACAGTATTTCCATCATACCACGGCGATCATACTCACACTTTTCCTGGGCAAGCTTAGACGATCTAAGCGGGTTACCAGTACTAAGTGCACATACTTACGCCAGTAACTGACAGCTGCCCTACTTGAATCAGAGGTAGAAGGAGAATGGCCGTATAAATAATTTCAGGACCAATCCAAAATATAGCTGACATGACTGTGAGGAAATGTCTATTGGCAACAAACCATGCAAGATAAAAATAACTCTGAAACTTCCACAATCTGACGGTTCTGAGTATGCGTTCCTGAATTACAGAGGGCCTTAGCATATATAAAGGTTCTGATTATGTGTCTCTGAATTACAGAGAGGGCCCTAACATATATAAAGGTTCTGAGTATGTGTTCCTGAATTACAGAGAGGGCCCTAGCAGATATAAAGGTTCTGAGTATGTGTCCCTGAGTTACAGAGAGGGCCGTAGCTGATATAAAGGTCTGAGTATGTGTCCCTGAATTACAGACAGGGCCCTGGCAGATTTAAAGGTTATGCTAGTAGACTTACTTCAGGACTAGTCGCCTCAAACTGCCATTGTTTATTGAAGAGTGAGACAATGTGGAACTCATAGCCCTCTGTATCTAAAGAGCAAGCACAAGGCACTACAACAACAACAACAACATGCTGTACAGATTAAATCACAATGGTCAAGTTTATATCTGATGCCATACAGTGTTTATATATCCCTGGGGTATGTGCTTAAGTTATTCAATCCAATCATGATACTTGAACAAGAAAAACAAGTCATAAATAATAAAAATTATAAGAAACAAATCAGTTGTTGGTCACCTCTAACTTGCTACCAGGGACTGTTTTCCCTTGAATATCAAAAGCCCACTACCGGTGTCATCACAAAGTATTTCTTGAAAATCATGCACTTTTCTCCAAAAGTTTACTTTCTTTATTATGTGGATTTTTTTAGTTTCCCTTTAACTATTTTGTTAGGCTAATTTTCCCCAGAACCAAGGTTCTTTGGTCCCATCCCCAAGACTTGAAAAGCCCTGGCTGTATTGGTTTCAATAATCTACTATATGGCATCAGACCGATAGGTTAGAGGCACACTTCAGCTGCAGACATGCCATCTGTGAATTGCTAAAGATACACATAGCGTATGTTGGCTGATTTCTGGCATCGGTTTCCTGATGCAAAACACATAATTTAATGTTCAACATTATTTCCCAATTTCATCATTTTTATCTGTCAGTCAAATTGAAACAAACTGTATCTTTTAATTACACGCACTAAAAATCATTCCTGAGTGAACCAGTATTAACATGACACTGACAAATCAATGACTTTCAAACATATAAACAACTATATAGTCTGTCCCTTTACATTAAGAAGAATGCTTTCAGGCCTAGAATCAGCCACATAGACTACGAGACAGGACTAGCATGCAGCTTATCTAGTATGGTCACAACATCCATGGCAGTCTTGTACTCACATCGCTGGTATTGGCCTCAAAATGCCACTGTTTATTGTACAGTGACACTATCACAAACTCACAGTCATCATCTGTACAGGAACACAGTGGAATCAGACGGTATGTTTAATGAATCATCATCATCATCATCAAAATCATCATCATTATCAAAATCATCAACACTATCATCACTCGCAATGATAATTATAATTTGCAATTATACTCACAACCTTCAACATCAACATCATCATCATCAGCATCACCATCATCATCTTCATTTTATCATCTGTCTATTTGGCATTAAACTCTTGATATCATTCTTATTTTAACAAGGCAATCCAAACGACAGCTATATCCCCCGCCGTGATCCTTCATTAGATTTTAAATTCCTTAAATGGCATAGGAGATATGGAGCTGACACAAAAATGGAGGCTCAAACATTTGACCTTTAAGTGTGACCTTGACCTTGAGGTGGCAAGACTGCTCCATGCCTTCTGCACATTGCCTCAATGTGATAAACATTTGAGCAAAGTTTTATAAAAATCCTTCAAAGGGCATAGGAGATATGGAGCAGACACAATAATGGAGGCTCAAACATTTGACCTTCAAGTGTGACCTTGACCTTGAGGTGGCGTGACTGCCTCATGCCTTCTGCACATTGCCTCAATGTGATAAACATTTGAGGCAAGTTTCATGAAAATCCTTTAAAGGGCACAGGAGATATAGAACGGACATGAAAATACAGGCTCAAATATTCAACCTTCAAGTGTGACCTTGACCTTGAATTGGCGTGACTGGCTTATGCCTTCTGCACATTGTCTCAATAAGCAAAACATTTGAGCCAAGTTTTATGAAAATCCTTCAAAGGGTATATGGGATATGGAGCGGACACGAAAAACTGACACTAAAATGGAGGATCAAAAATGTAACCTTCAAGTGTAACCTTGACCTTGAGCTGGCGTGAAAGGCCCATGCCTTCTGCACATCGTCTCAATGATCTAAACATTTGAGCCAAGTGTCATGAAAATCCTTCAAAAGGCATAGGAGATATGAAGCGGACACAAAATGGAGACTCAAATATTTGACCTTCAAGTGTGACCTTTACCTTGAGCCGGCCTGACTGACTCATGCCTTGTGCACATCGTCTCAATGACCTAAACATTTGAGCCAAGTTTCATGAAAATCCTTCAAAGGGTATAGGAGATATGGAGCGGACACGAAATCTAGGCTTGAATATTTGACCTTCAAGTGTGACCTTGACCTTGAGCCGGCATGACTGACTCATGCCTTCTGCACATCGATTCAATGACCTAAACATTTGAGCCAAGTTTCATGAAAATCCTTCAAACAGTATAGGAGATTTAGAGCGGACACGAAAATGTTACGGACAGACGGACGGACGGACGGACGGACGGACAAAGGGCATTCCTATAACCCCCCTCCCGCTTCGCGGCGGGGGATTAAAAATACCAATACACTCCATAGTAGTGTTATTGTTTCTTTATTCTCTTCTTCGTAATGTACTGCATTAAGTATGGCAATTATCAGCAATAAACTGTCATGTGACACAAGATATGACCATAATGACAAAAATTGATCAAAATATTACATATCTTACCATCTCCCTGACCAGAGTCCTTTATACCAGCACTTTTCACCCTCCGATGTCGTTTCTTCACATTGGGGGTCTCGATTTTTGAGCTTATGTTGGCATTGTTATTCACTTGCAACTTGTTAAAATCACCGTTTGGAATACCTGAAACAAATCAGACATGGCTTCCTCGTTACTAATGCACCGAGAGTGCTTAGTCATGAAAAAACATTGCACAATATCGAACAAACTGCAACACTATTAAAGCAACAAAAATATTTTTCAACATCAGCATAAACAAACAATGCTAAACTTAACAAATCAGATTTAAAACATGAAATTAAAGAAGCAATGTTAATTCATTAATACAGGACAATCAAACCTATACATTTCAGCTTCAAATTGGTTATAAATGGTTATAAGTAATATAAGTTATATAACAGAAATTTAGGGATATATAATAACTAAGTATATACATATATGTATGCACTATTTTTGTCAAGCAAACAATATCAAGCAATGAAATTACAGCTCTATTAATGCCTCATTTTAATGAAACGGCAGTTTACAACTTGACTTGTGTCATACATCATACGTCATACTCATGTGTGTCCTACATCATTTAACTCGTGTGTCCTACATCCTATAACTCATGTGTATCCTACATCATATAACTCTGGTGTGTCCTACATCATATAACTCTGGAGTGTCCTACATCATATAACTCCGGTGTGTCCTACATCATATAACTCCGGTGTGTCCTACATCATATAACTCCGGTGTGTCCTACATCATATAACTCTGGTGTGTCCTACATCATATAACTCATGTGTATCCTACATTATATAATTCCGGTGTGTCCTACATCATATAACTCATGTGTATCCTACATCATATAACTCATGTGTATCCTATATTATATAACTCCAGTGTGTCCTACATCATATAACTCAGGTGTGTCCTACATCATATAACTCATGTGTATCCTACATGATATAACTCCGGTGTGTCCTACATCATATAACTCATGTGTATCCTACATCATATAACTCATGTGTATCCTATATCATATAACTCCGGTGTGTCCTACATCATATCATTCAAGTGTGTCCTACATCATAAAACTCATGTGTATCCTATATCATATAACTCCGGTGTCAAAGTCCCATAATTCTAAGAAAAATCATGGAAGTGGAACATCCTGCTAATATGCACACCTCCTCTTGGCAATGAAACTTCCCATGAAATTTCATTGAAATCTGGCCAGTAGTTGCTGAGAAATAGCCTGGACAAGAATTGTGCACTATATACTATATGTCGGAAATTTTCAAAGTCCCATAACTCCAAGAAAATTAATTGAAGCGGAACATCCTTCTAATATGCACAATTCCTTTAGGCAATGAAGCTTCCCATAAATGTTTATTGACAGGCCAGTAGTTGCCGAAAAATAGCCCAGACAAGAATTTATGCAGTATATACTAATTTCAGAAATGTTCAAAGTCCCATAACTCTGAGAAAAATCAATGAAGCTGAACGTCCTTGTAGTATGCACACCTCCTCTTGGTAATGAAGCTTCCCATAAAGTTTCGTTGAATTCCATCTAGTAGTTGCTGAGAAATACTGTGGACAAGAAAGTAAAGAATTGTGCACTATATACTGATTTCAGAAATCTTCAAAGTCCCATAATTCTGAGAAAAATCATTAAAGCGGAACGTCCTGGTAATATGCACACCTCCTCTTGGTAATGAAGATTCCCATGAAGTATTGAATTCCAGCCAGAAGTTGTTGAGAAATACTCGGGACAAGAAGGTCCAGACTTGTGCATTTCAGAAATATTCAAAGTCCCATAACTCTGTGAAAAATCACTGAAGCGGAAAGTCCTGGTAATATGCACACCACCTCTTGGTAATGAAGCTTCCCATGAAGTTTCATTGAATTCCAGCCAGTAGTTGCTGAAAAATACTCCGGACAAGAAAGTGTGAGGAAAGGACAGACGGATGGAAGGACGGACGGACAAAGCGAATATATGCTCCCCCGTAATTTTCTGGGGAGAATAAAAACATGATTTGTGATATAAAAGTTTTCTTGTAGGTTAATGCTCTAACCAAACATAAAGAAAAGCTGCTTTGAAAATACTGTTTGTTATCCTGAAATTAAATGACTATTGAAATTCATAATGCGTAACCATGACTATTAACATGGGAAGTTGGAACATAACAACCTGATTTGTTGGAACAGTGATCTGCACTTAGATACATTATTGTCTAGTTGTTTCAAAATGTAAGACAATTAGCACAATGCATAATATATAAAATGGTGTATTAATATCATGTAGTGTCATTTTACTTCTGGTGGTGTTTCAACACAAGAGGACACAAGCTAAACTTAAGGATTTGGTCAAGATCTTGAATTGTTGTAACATATGTGTGCCTTATTTGAAGGACTAAAATTAAAGGTACCATAGTCACCAGCGTTTATAGACCAGAATCATAATCATGATTTTATAAAGGGAGGTAAGTTTTAGCAATACAGAAGACAGAAGTTATGGGTCTGATTCCTATTACAATGCTGTTGTTATTACAATGCTGTTGTTATTACATTACTGTTGTACTTCTAGCATTGGATATCTTTAATGCAAATCAAATAATGTTTTTGAAAACTGTACTTCCAAAACTGACCAAAACCTGTTGATTGCATTTGATCTTTTTAAAATCAAATTAATCTTTATATATGTATTATACTAAACAATTTGGATTAAAAAAGACAAATCAATATTCAATGCACCACAGCAGATACAATCTCATGAAAACCATCTCTAGACTGAGGCTACTATATTATCCGCTGACTGGATCTGATGACTTCGCATTAGGGGTCATGTTTAGATTACCTTTTCAGGAGCCAATCAAACTGTTGTTTTCAAAATGTTGTGCTATAACTTCATATATAAACCACACATTTTTGGATGTTTGCTCGCTTCAAGTACCACTATATCCATTGTTATCCGCGTGAAAATTAACTGTAAATGAATTATTCCAGAGGATCAGCTGGAAATGCATCACTTTTAAAAAACCGTGGCCAAACTTTGCTGTGCAAAAGGCAATTTCATTGGGCGCAGCAGGGCTGCTATTTTATTGTCCAGGTCAATTGAACGTGACCTGTTACACGATGTCTTCAGATCCTAACAACGATAGGATTTGATTTTAATGAGATTTCAGCAGATAAATTAGTAATGGAAAATAGCATGCTTTAAACTCAAACAGGAACTTGGAGCATTCCTCAGCTATTTTCAGTTATCAAGCTGAATGGGCATGACATTCAGAGAAATCTGTTATTACTACAATATTGCACTCATTTCGTAACTCATATTGTAAAAACTATCAACCAACCTGGTGTTATTGTGTTAGGTATTACAAAAGCTTCATCTAAATTGGATCTATCATCCAGGGACCTCTCTTTCTGTTTGCCTGCAAAGATTTACGTCATCCATAAGCGGGGCCTACACTAAAAAAATGCACATTTTTGGTGGTTGTTTTTGTTCATGTAAAAATGATTCAGTATTATCCTGCATAGACATAGCAAATGCTGATCTGCAAACAAGAACTGTAACTTGACAGAAGGCACCAGCATATATTTTGATCCCAGAAGAAGAACATGATATAGGCATTGGCTGAAAATATGGTATTCCTTTAATGACAAGAGCTGACTCAAATGTATTGGCAGCACAAGAACACGGCATCAGAAAACTATGAATGATGTGACTGAATTAAATGTATGTACTGACAGTGTTACAGGTGATGAATAAAAGTATAGTTTTACTATTAAGGTCAATTGCATAAATGGAGAGATTATATTTGCAAAGCTGCCAAAATGAAGTATGCATACCACTTACGAAGTATCTGCGGTATAAATTATGACCAACTTGACCAGGTTACAAAAACAGGCAAGAAACATGTCACTGATCGGTATATAAGTGATACACAATGAGAAATTTTACATATAGTTTATATGAAATCCATGAGGTAAAAATTTAAAGTTTGACTCATTACTTCAACAATCGATCTGCATGTCATGTGCAAACCAAGAAATACATCTTTGCCATAGAAAGCCCCAGTTAAAACACTTGGCATTTGATCTGGCTATTAATTCACACACCTTGGCAGCTGTACTTTTATCTGGGCATCTTTGGGCAGTAAAACATCAACAACAGACATTAACTCATTAAACATTCGAAATATGAACACAAATTATAATAATGTATATTGCACTACTAAATTTTAGAATTCTACAAAGACAAGAAATTCAAGACTCCAGTATTTGTATGAAACACACTCACACTGAAAACCCATGTTTGACTTCACTGTCTTAATTTAATAATTTGTTACTCCAAGCAAACTGTGTCAATACTTAGTGACATAGTATGAATCCGTAATATGCACTTTGGCGTCGCCATGCTAAGAACTCAAATGTAATCTATAATTATGTTAATAAAAATTATTAAACTAAACAAGCTGTTATTGATACAAAGCACAGGTGTTTGAAATAGCAAACTATTAGTTTGAATATACTTTAAAAACACAATCATATTTTGTTATGCAATAAAAAAAACATACATGAACATAAAAACGATAATATATGCACAACATAGGTACAATTTCAGATTTGAGTTTTAATTTAACAAACAAGGGGGGGGGGCACACAATAGATATCATAAACCTATTCTTTATAAATATCAAGAATACAATGTTATATTATTATAACTTTATGTAGACAACTATTGATTGCATGGGGATTTAACATCTCCCCAACAACACACTGCATACCTCCTATAGACAGATTGTTCATTTCCATGGCAACATTGCCATTGTTGGTGGGGTCATGATTGGTGCTAGTTGACCTTGACCCCCGGGGTCGCATGCCGGGCACCTTGACCGTCACATGACCCAGTGGGATCTCCTTGGCATGGACATCTTCCATGTAGTCCTGGAAATGTATTGGGGGTTACAGTTCATATACATATAAGGTACATATACATGTACATTTTAGTGTCAACATGAAATTAAACTTCAGGACTGCAATAATTATGCTAAACTAGAAATGAGAGATGTTGCACAAGTTACACTTCCATCTGCACAGGTAACAGTCTTACATTTATAGATTTTGCTGTTATGCATAAAACAGAAACAAATTGCATCTAGATCTACTTGCATATTGTGAATACATGTCGATTTTTATACACGAGACCCTAACCTCAAATTAATCATAAAACTAGTAAATGTAAGATCAAACAGTTCTGTAATAATACAGTGAAATGGTGACCCACTGTCTAGTAGCGCGATACGTACATGCAGACTGGGGTGGTAGGTGAGGCGGCCATCGTCCAGCAGGGTCACATACTTCTTCTTCCAGTCCTTGTTCAGCCCATGGCTCTTCTTGTACAGGTATCCCTGAACACAGGCAATCATGGGAACACAGGCAATCATGGGAACACAGGCAATCATGGGAACACAGGCAATCATGGGAACACAGGCAATCATGGGAACACAGGCAATCATGGGAACACAGGCAATCATGGGAACACAGGCAATCATGGGAACACAGGCAATCATGGGAACACAGGCAATCATGGGAACACAGGCAATCATGGGAACACAGGCAATCATGGGAACACAGGCAATCATGGGAACACAGGCAATCATGGGAACACAGGCAATCATGGGAACACAGGCAATCATGGGAACACAGGCAATCATGGGAACACAGGCAATCATGGGAACACAGGCAATCATGGGAACCACTGGCATCCATTATCAATAATTCTAACATGATACTCCCTAATTTTTCCATTGACAAAGAACACAATTATCGTTGTTAAAACTACCAATAAACAACGCAAAAAAGAAGTCCCCATTCTGAGCGGAGCATAGCAAGAAGTAGTTCTCATTACAATTGCAAAAATATTTGTCAAATCATGTTAGAATCGAAATAATTTTCGCATTTTCCGTCAATAAACAACTCTTTTTGTTCTGATGTGTGGCTATTAAACCACTTGGGCTAAAGCCCTTGTGGTTAAATTCCTACGTATCAGAACTCCAAAACATTGTTTATTGGCCGATAAACGATAAATCGAAAATTATTTCTTATATATATAGCTGTGTTTATTGTATGAGCAAATCGATTTCAAACAGTCATAAAAACTGAAAATGGTTACAATAATAATTTACCACTTAATCCTAATGAGCTCATAAACTATGTGGTACTTTAAAGTTTAAATACTTGCAGAGATTGGTGTCAAAACATGTTTTACTTCTTACACAGACATGGACAACAGGCAATTCTAACTGGTTAGGCCATGTCCATAATGAATAATGCTTTTGAGCAACCTAAGGCAGAGAGATGCTGCCAGTTATAAGTACTGACAGATCTTCTTCAATAAGCATTTATACGTACATGTAGTGAGATGCTTGCACCATGTGATTTTATTATTGGCACCCAGCTCACCATGCAGTACATGTAGTGAGATGCTTGCACCATGTGATTTTATTATTGGCACCCAGCTCACCATGCAGTACATGTAGTGAGAGGCTTGCACCATGTGATTTTATTATTGGCACCCAGCTCACCATGCAGTACATGTAGTGAGATGCTTGCACCATGTGATTTTATTATTGGCACCCAGCTCACCATGCAGTACATGTAGTGAGATGCTTGCACCATGTGATTTTATTATTGGCACCCAGCTCACCATGCAGTACATGCAGTGAGATGCTTGCACCATGTGATTTTATTATTGGCACCCAGCTCACCATGCAGTACATGCAGTGAGATGCTTGCACCATGTGATTTTATTATTGGCACCCAGCTCACCATGCATAATTATATACCCAATGAAAGAAAAGATTTACTGTGAAACTAGCAACATTTCATGAGACATACCTGTTTAATAGGTATGACTCGTCCACAGCCCAGTTTCTCCCCATCTTGCAGCTTGTCATCAGTCTGACTCTTGTCTTTGTCTTTGTCCTTGTTCTTAGGCTGTAAACAAACACATGCACTACATAGTGGGCACTATAGTGCAGACCACTGGGCCCTTTAGGGCGGCTTTTGATACCAATATAGACACACTGACCCCTTGCATTCTGCATTCTGCACTCTTTATACCAAGTTTTCAAGAGATGCAAATTGTTTTCCTGCTACAGCAAAAAAAAATATTATTTTTTTTACTTAATGATTTTTGTTATCAAGACATTAATATTGCATAAAGCCAGGTACACCCATGTTTACCAATGAAACCTAAAGTTTCATTTGTCTCGTAACCAATACATGCCCAGAAAGCTCGCCATTTGAGCCCAAAAAACATTACTTTCAATAACAAACCCTAGTCAGAACAATATCTGTAATGTTACATCAATAAGATTACTGGCATTTTCAGTGCAAATTTTCTAAAATAAAAATGAGGCATATCGTGGGAAACCCAGGCTTAATGCATGCGCGTAAAGTGTTGTTCCAGGTTAGCCTGTGCAGTCCGCACAAGCTAATCCGAGAGGACACTTTCCGCTTTTATGGTATTTTCTGTTTCGATGTAGTCTGTTCCAAACATAAATCCACTAAGAAGCACTTTCAAAAATCAATTAATTGCTAAATGTTTGTAAGTTGCAATGATATAAGACAATTAAATTTTTCTTTTATAATGATCAAGTCTTAAATTACTTTACTACTCATAATGAAGAGTTAAACAGATCAAATATGTCTAATCGATGGCAAATAATGTTATATACATGGACCAACTGGTTTAGATATACTAGATACATAACTAGTGTGTTTTTCTATAACATTTCTACACAGGCAGGTGCTACAGATAGCAATAACAACTCTGACCAACCCAAAGGGTGCCAAAAGCCTGCAACAACAACCCTATCATTCGCCAAATACTACTCACAATTTTGCTTTATAACCTAATAGTAATTACGATAGTACATTGTAGGGTGATGTTTCTTTTCAAAATATAATTCATGCAGAACTGTTTTCACCATTTTGGAATAGTTTCAAAGCATTAAATTAAATGAATTGTGAATGCATTGAGCATATGAACTATTGTATCGTAACAATTTAGACAACAGGTAACCAGCTTTTGTTAGTTTTCTAGCATTGATTCGTAAATAGACAATGTTAAGAAACGACATGTATACCCAGCTCCATTCATTGTATAACAATTATTTCTACAGTTAATACATTGCATTTATGCTATACCAAAAACTAAAACTAAATTTTGACAGTGACTATGTTTTGTCTACAAGTATATAAGGTATTTGAAGTAAATAACCACCACCGATCTGTAACTGGCTCACACTGTGGTTCTATGAAGTATTTTATAAAGTGCACCAGGATTGTCTTATAGATTTAGATTTGTTACACAATACACAAGACAATTATGGGACTTTGTGCTTGTGGAAGCTTGTACATGTATAGGTTAGAACAATTTGAATTAACCTGACTACCACCTTTTTGCATTAATATATTACAAAACAAGTATGATTTATATATTAGTTTCTGTAATAAAATTTGCTACACTGAAAATTTAGTTCTGATAAAAATGCGTATCAATTAAGACTGGGAACTTTTACCACAGCCATGTACTCACCAAAATGAGGACAAATATGTGAAATAATAGCATTATGCAAAGAAAAGTTCATGAGTATCAGGTTAATATTGCCTGAGATGTACATAGCACACATCCCAGTAGGAACAGTAGCCTGAAGACAGGAACCTAGGCCATTATTCACTAACCTAGTCTTAAACTTAAGACCTCAGAATAAAGTTTGTTTGTTTGTTTGGATTTTTCACAATATTCAACAGTATTTCAGTCATATAACGGCGGTCAGTTAACCTACTCACACTTTTCCTGGGTAAGTTGGTTTACCAGTACTGAGTGCACATACTTATGTCAGTAACTGACAACTGCCCTACTTGAATCAGAAGTAGGGGAAGAATGACCGTAGAAATAATTTCATGACCAATCCCCATACAAGTTATGTGGCCGGATTGGGAATCAAACCCGCTATCCTTAGATTTTTAGTCCAGCGCTCTACCAATTGAGCTAGCCGGCACAATATTCTTGAAAATGTTCTATCCTAAGAACACTGTGAAATTGATTTGTGCTTGGTCTTCATCAACACGAATTTTAGTGTTCTCTCTTAAGAACGATTTAATAATGACATTAGAGACATTGGTACTCTAGATATATATGCAAACATGCACATATTTTTTTCTCAAGTCTAAGTCTAGTATTTATTCTCAAGTTGGAGTTTACGGATCCTGAACTTAGTGACCATTGTTTTCCATTCCCATACATTAGAGAATGGAGTAAACTACTGTAGTAAGTGTTTTTCTTTACCTTGTACACTTAGTACATATTTTAAGATTTAAATTCTTTGCCAAACTAATTAAAAACTTGTAAACAGATCAACACTGTCAAAATAAATGGAAAAACTGTATACAATGCATGTTAAAACAATAAGTGTTAGTTAAGATTACATGTTAAACCTCAAACATCCACAACTACTGGTATGAAAGTACAATATTAATTGGTATATAACTGTTTTAACAGAATAACATTTCATACTTATGTAGAATGTACTAATGTTTGATAAATTATACAACTATATTGCAAATACACTATAACTGCTAATATTTGTAATTAATATTTCTACATGAATAATTTTATAAAAAAATTCATTAATTATGAGGGCTACAAATGCATGTTACAAGCAAGTAGGCCAGAAATAAACACAAAGAACATTTCAAAAGAGTTAAATTTCAATCACAAACACCTCAGACTTGGAATGGACAAACTAGGAAACGTTCAACTGTTCCAATCTAAAACACACAGACAGGCTCTCAAATGTGCAAGAACTGTTTTACATTTCAATGTTATAACTAAAATGCATGCTTTACAAATAAACTTTCCATAATAAATAGTTAATTGTTAGTCGTCAACATACATATGAAACATGGACCTGGAAAATATTAAACATTTTGAAAAATTGCACACTATAAAATAGACATTTGATTCACACAGGTGTTATGATGTGCACTGAAAACTTAATGTTCAAACCAGTAAAAGTAAGAAAACATTTCTTTTTCAAATCCTGAAATACTATAAACTTCTACAGAGAATCGTGTGCCACCTTGCCCAATACTTATATTATGTTACAATAAGCTAACACGAATTCATTGTAACGTTGCCATAATGTAAAACTGGTCCCAGATGCTAGTCATTACATATGGAGAAACAAAACCTTTCATTACAAATGGCGAACCCCAAAACTGTTTATGAGGCGCGTCGTTGGAAAACCGGACCTAATGCATGACAGCACTTTCCGCCTACAGTGGATTGATGTTTAGAAGAGACCTCCTTGAAACAGAAAATACCATTAAAGCGGAAAGTGCCGGCCTGGATTAGCCTGTGCGGACTGCACAGGCTAATCCGGAAAACACTTTACGCACATGCATTAGGTCCGGTTTTCTCACGACGTGCCAATTATTATGATTCTAAATTCCCGGTGTTTCTAGCCAGACAAGTGAGAGCCTGTCGGTGCCCCTGGGTGCAGTGAGTTTCTTACTTTAAATACATTCAGAACTATGGGTTGCGTGTGGTATCTGGTCTGTGTGAATAGAAACAGAGCACAAAACATGATTATGTATGGGCAACATAACAACACGCTAACAATAGCAACTAGAAATGCACTCCACTTGGATTGAAAACAATAACAACAACAAATGATTAATAACTATAAGGACAAAAGTAAAAAATATTGTCGGACATACAATGAAAATTGATTACCAACAACTGATTAATAACCCATAAGGATAAATGTTGAAAACATTTAAATTTAACATAAAATGAAAATCGATTTTCAGACAGGAATGCCGTCAAATAATGAAGAGGAAAGCAGTAAAAGCAAAATAACAAAATTTGATGCTTTTAATAAAGACTTTCTTTTCAAATTGTTCAATGTTTAAAGGGACTATGTCATTGAAAAAGGCCCAAAGGGGGCAATTTCTTTCAAAAATCTGAAATTTAGATATTAATACTGGCATATAATAACAGTAAAAACAGGGTATATATAATGGTAAAAGAGTGTATCAATCCTGAGATAAAAATCAATTTATAATATGGATTGTGTTTGTTTGGCCCTTTTCCTGTTTACATTTTTACGTCAGAATTGTGAGCATGTTGTATAAGTATAGTTTACACACGACTTAGTGCCAAGACAGCGCAGTTGGTTAAAGCGCTGTCTACTGTCAATTCTTCGTATGGCTCCTAAGTCGTGAGTTCAAAACCCGCTTGGGGTTTTAATTTTTTCAGGCTTTTTTGCTAATTTGTTTTTATCAAATATCTTATTGTGTGTTATATGATTTATATTTATTTAATGC
Organism: Congeria kusceri; assembly: GCA_027627225.1. Classification (NCBI taxonomy): domain Eukaryota; kingdom Metazoa; phylum Mollusca; class Bivalvia; order Myida; family Dreissenidae; genus Congeria; species Congeria kusceri. The sequence goes on from CM051030.1 coordinate 52,463,168, forward strand.
ACATGTTTCAGTAAAGAGCATTTCTTTCAAATATGGTAATTGTGGCGCGTCTTGAGAAAACCGGTCTTAATGCATGTGCGTAAAGTGTCGTCCCGGATTAGCCTGTGCAGTCCGCACAGGCTAATTCAGGACGTCACTATCCGCTTGTATGGTATTTTCTGTTTCAAGGAAGTCTCTTCTAAACATAAATCCACTGTAGGCGGATAGTGCAGTCCGGAATTAGCCTGTGCGGACTGCACAGGCTAATCCGGGACGACACTTTACGCACATGCATTAAGACCGGTTTTCTCACGAGGCGCCACAATTTAAAGTGCAATAGGAAGCCAATTTTTCGTTGACCTAGTCCCTTTAAGGGAATAATTAAAACAAACATAAATTACTTAGTAGAAAACAACACAGATATGTATGTATACAGTGTTTTATACCTCGTACAGAAATCTCATCAATAGCAATGATAAACTGCCTTACTATGCATAACATGCTGCAGATATGCTTGTATATACTTAAGCCTTCTGACATGCATACAACATACAAATATGGAACTGTTTACTCCTTTAGTTCTGGTTAGTTCTGACAAGATCAACAACCAAACTATTGGGCAGGTCTAAAACCAAACTATGGGACAGGACCAATGGGAACCAATAACCTGCTTGATATAGGAAATTTTCAGTTTATTAAATCCAATGATGGTCTCACAAGATACAACTGCGATTTCTTACACACTGGTTAACATTTACATGAGTAATAGAAATAGAAAATTTGGATTAATTTGCCATTTGGCTGAACTGCAATGTACAAAGTAACATATTAGTTTACATTATTTTTGCTAATTTCAAATTTACCATTCTTTTCACACATTTTCAATTAACCATTCTTTTTGCACATTTGAAAGGACACGTCTTCTTTTTGGAAAACCAGAAAGTATTTTTTCAATACAATGCTGTCATTGGCAAGATATTTATTACGATGGCTTAGCTAGTGTGATATGCATAATACTGACGCAGGTTACAGGTTCTAATCATACGAAACCCAGCCACCTCACCAAGTACACTCACAGTATTTTAGCACAACATATCATCAAAGTTGACACCAAACATGAGATATTTCCGTAAAAGCTGCCGATTGAGATCGATAAATACTAACTGATTTTTTTCCTTATTCATGGGAGACCACTCGCAAAGTTTATTTTTAATTGAAACATTTAATATTAATAAATCAATTCTTAATTGAAACATTTAATGGTATTAAAATAAATTCATGAAAGCAAAAATGAAAAGCAGATTTTGCATCAAATTTAAAATGACCCAAAAATGCAGTTATCTTAAAATATGTATTGATTATTTATTACAAGTATACAGTTGTGACAAAAGGATTTTTTAGTGATGGGACTCTTACATTTGCAATATAAAAGGCAGATATTTTGAATAATTAAAACGTGTTACAAACTACAAAACTGTGACATCGGGATTGTTTCAAGTGAAGCGTGACTCTTACATTGAAGAGATTTGATCTCCGCCTGGATTTTCGACTCTGGGTCGGCGTACTGGAGGGGGTGGGGAGCTCTTTAGGCTCAGGTTTGTCCTGCAAATACAGCCAGCGTCAGTGGGTTAGTAGAGCTACATTCAGGTACAAGGGTAGACCGAGCGCATACAGTGCCACCAAGGGAACTTGCAATAGGCTCTCAATGTTTTGCATGATTTCGACTGTAAGAACTCCATGCTAAACTTCTAAACTTTTTGTTCATGATCTCAGTGTTGAATTTGGAACAAACATCTCTAATTGCTGAATGATTTAAAAAAAAATTATTTACCATTAGTATTATCACTTACATACTTTGTGCATAAGGCACACTTTAAATAAATTCCATTTTCCATTTACATTTGTGAATAGATTTTGTTCTGCATGTTATAATACACTTTGGCCTCATACACTGTAGTATCCATTAAATGCGTGCTAAATGCAAGATCCCAAGCGTGGTCAAACGGATGAGTTTCTTCTTCTTAACAACTTCCCATTTCTGAGTTCATAACAATAATAATCTATTACTTTTGTTTCAGATGTTCATTATGAATATAAATAATATATTTAACAAAAAGGTATCCAATTGTATAGATGTGATTTTTTTTTCCGAGAGCCTTTGTAAGTATATTTTTGTCAACCAAAAACCTTTATGTTCAGTTTAACAGAATTTTTTTTTTATCATACATCAACCACGGGAAGTTGAAAAGTAAAAACTCATTCTTTCGGAAAACTCATTGTCTGATAATGCAGAAAATAAACATAACGATTGTTAAAACTTAACAAAAAAACATTACGCACGCACATTCTATGCTTCCGATTACTAATGTGCTATGGGTATATGAGATGATAGTCCTGTACTCTGTATTTAACATAATACAAAACAATTATGAAACATGCAACATAAAATGTAATATCATTGTTTTGAATGCTCTACAAAAACTGGATCATTAAAGGTCATGTTTCGATAAATTTCATATAAGCACTATTAAACATTAATAACAACTGATTCAATTCAATTTCACTTTGGTATTTGCAATCAACGGCAACTAAATATGCATGAAAGTATAGAGGTTGAACAACAACTACCACATGTCCCCAAATCTGAGGAAGCATTTACTGTCGAAAAAGAAATAGAAGATTATAAAATGCCGTATGTGTTCCAAGTAGCTCTAGAGGTACAATGACTGTATAAGGCTACAATCCACTTATACTTGTTAGATAACTGATACTGATACATATACGTGATACTGATACATATACGTAAGATTAGTCCTACATCAGACATTTACAATACTTGCAGCATTTGTGCACTTGTTTTGTGTGCGTTTTTTCCAGTGATTTTTGGTCAACTGACGTCGATGCTTATAAAATGACAAGTGCCACCATGCAAGTTGGATGAAAATGTCAGACACTGAATGGAGCCTTGGTATGTATTGACCTATTAAAATGTACTTTTTCAGCAATAACTCGTAAAGAGCAATACAATAGTTTTTAAATTGCACAAATGAATTGTTGTGCAAATACAATTTCAAAGCTCAATGATAACATAACTACCATCATCAACTCATACAAGTCTCAATAATACTATACAACTTTTATCCATTTTTAAGTGTTTAATGATATTTAGTATCTATTCAAATTTATTGTTTTCATTAAAAGTACATGAGTTGAGACTCTACAGAAATACCGTAAATACTCAGTCATAAGTCTATCCGCTCATAAGTAGGGGGGTAAAATATCGTAAGAAAATTGACAAATTTGTGTACGTTCACTCCACAAGTCGGGTCAGAAATATACATTTTTAGGCAACATGAAATTTGGCGTCCGAGTGTCAGTTATCGATAAATCGTTGGAAGCACAAATATTTACTATAGCCAACCAGTCAGACAATGCGTTTGCATTTGCCAGGCATTTTTACAAATTTCACAATGTCCTGTTTAAAAATTAATGTATTTGTATTTGTATCCGAGTTAAATAATCCAGAAATTACTTTGCACTTAAATCCCCACTTGTAATATTCTACAGGCTATTATACTCCATATGTACACTTTTAATTCCAATCAAACAATTCGGTCAAAGTAATCCACTCTTTACGTTTTAATCTGTCAAAACAATTAAACACGTAGTAACAAATATGATTTTTATAACAATGATTGACATAATCTAGGGGCTGTTAACTCCACCTTCGTGTTCTGTAAACGATTGAAAGGCGGAGCTAAAGACGTTCTGTTACATGATAGGACGATTGCCCTAGAATAATAAACGCCCGATTGGTTTACCTTGTCATTGGATAATTGCTACAGACAAAAGAAGCTAATTTAACTGACGCGTTAAGTGTTATTTATGGCTGGTAAATGACAGCACCTTCAAAGCAATCAGCTACACTTGATGATGCCAAACTGTTATTTCGAACAGGCCGCGTTTTGCGCGAGATGGGTTCTATTGCCTTTGACTTTTTGTGTATAATTTCACAGTCTGACACATAATTACTTGTAACACAATTCCGATATTAAATTAACAAGGCAGTCCAAAGGACAGCTATATCCCCCGCCGTGATCCTTCATTAGATTTTAAAGGTTACTTTGAAGTATCACACTGACCTTAATTAGTTTCCTGAAATTCCTTAAAGGGCATAGGAGATATGGAGCTGACACGAAATGGAGGCTCAAACATTTGACCTTTAAGTGTGACCTTGACCTTGAGGTGGCAAGACTGCTCCATGCTTTCTGCACATCGCCTCAATGTGATAAACATTTCAGCCAAGTTATATGAAAATCCTTCAAAGGGCATAGGAGATATGGAGCAGACACAAAAATGGAGGCTCAAACATTTGACCTTCAAGAGTGACCTTGACCTTGAGGTGGCGTGACTGCCTCATGCCTTTTGCACATTGCCTCAATGTGATAAACATTTCAGGCAAGTTTCATGAAAATCCTTTAAAGGGCACAGGAGATATAGAACGGACATGAAAATACAGGCACAAACATTCAACCTTCAAGTGTGACCTTGACCATGAGTTGGCGTGACTGGCTTATGCCTTCTGCACATGGCCTCAGTGAGCAAAACATTTTAGCCAAGTTTCATGAAAAGCCTTCAAAGGGTATAGGGGATATGGAGCAGACAGGAAAAACGGACACGAAAATGGAGGCTCAAAAATTTAACCTTCAAGTGTGACGTTGACCTTGAGCTGATGTGAAAGGCCCATGCCTTCTGCACATTGTCTCAATGACCTAAACATTTGAGCCAAGTTTCATGAAAATCTTTCAAAAGGCATAGGAGATATGGAGCGGACACGAAATGGAGGCTAAAATATTTGACCTTCAAGTTTTACCTTGAGCCGGAATGAATGACTCATGAAAGTTTCATTAAAATCCTTCAAAGGGTATAGGACATATGGAGCGGACACGTAAATGTTATGGACAGACGGACGGACGGACGAAGGGCATTCCTATAACCGCCTCCTGCTTTCGCGGCGGGGGATTAAAAAGGTAATGTTGCAACTGCAATTTTATTAATTAATAAGCTTGCGTATAGTTATTTTATAAAAGATCTTTTGTTTATTATTCCAAGAGATGTGTAAATAAATTTTGACAACAACAACAAAACACCGTTGCGATTACCACGAGGATTGATCTTTCTTGAATTTTTTTGTGAACCGCTTCAAAAGTCGAGGCTATAATTTAAAACGATTTTAGAAAGCAAAAAATCTTGACTTATGACTGTGTATTTACCGTAAGACATTTATATCATAGTTAAAACAAATAAAGTCATTAATCTGTTTAATACTTTCGCCTAAATCAAAGCAAGTTTCATTAGAAAAGAATTATTGCATCATTAAACAGAAGTATGATGGTTCATGATCAGAGATAGAAACACAAAGGAAACTTCAGAAACGGCCATCATCACACAAAGAATGTGCAGCACAGTGTGCCTTGCTTCAACACAAATTGTCATAACAACAGAGAAAAGTGTCCAAAAGTCACTTCTCCATGCAAGTTGGAACATCAATGAAGATAACTCTGAGCAATACACAGCAAGGCAAGTGGCTAGGACTAGATCTAGGATGCATGTGAGATTAAGTCCACGCCCTAGATAGGAAGAATGTCATACAACCAATGGTGTGTGCCAATAAACACATGATACACAGAGTAACAGAAATAACTGGCTTTCATGCGGTTGAACATTGTGGCTCATTTTGCGTAACCATGGCAACATTAAGTCACATGTTAGCTGATTGTCAAAATATCTATTTCAGTTGCAATACCTTACAGTATGCATATGCATTAATAATAATTACAAATTATGAGAAAGGCAAATATACCGCAAGTTTATATAAATATTAGCTAAATAATTTAGTTCACTTTTCTTTTTATTCTTAATATTTTGGAATATTCCAAGCATTTAATCTTTCAAAGACACTCTTTAAGACGATGCAAATTTGCAGGAAGTAACACACGACTAATATATAAACTACTTGTTTTACATTTTTGTAAAAAATGAGGCATATTGAACCTTTGAAATAATCTACCACATACATATCTTGCAATTCTAATTTCTACAAATCACCCATTTAAATCATTTTAGTACATTATACCAAATTTAATCATACAACCTGTTGTGTTCTACAAAATTACATAAGATTTGGATTTTATTTTAAATGATTTTTCTTAACAATCCTATTAATTGTTTCTACAGTACTGTTGCCTAGGTTACAGACAGTGAGCATACCCGAGTAGATCGGTTGCTAAGATTGGGTGTAACAGGTACGTTCTCGTGAACTTGCAATTCCATCATATACCGCTCCATTTTTTCCTACAAGTTGAAATAACAAGCCGCTTAAGGTCAATATGATAGCAGTATAAAAGCATTGCCAAAAGACGCAACAAAAATATACCAATATTTATCGAAACAGAAAATACATGGCTGAAATAAAGTCTTATAATCCATACTCGAACATGCTAAAAGGAAATATATTTTAACAGAAAATACTGTCTGCATATTTGTAATAAGATAACGTATAAAAACTTACTAAGAAAATAATATATGACATTCATATTACACCGTATGTAACCAATTATATAATCCAGCATATATTATGCAGGTAAACTGTTATGAAAATTTCCATGTGGTCAAATATTACAATCAGACAAGACCAAACTATCAGATGCAATAATACGGCGCACATAAAAAAATCAGTATCATAAAAAAACCAAAAGGTCTATGTAAAGGTTTGAAAGAAACATATATAAATTCTGTAATACAGACCAGTGACATAATACAATATTCAATGAAAACATGGACAGTTTCATAACAGAATGAACACGCACATTAAAGCAAAAACTAAACAGCATACTGGAGTTCTAAGCACATTGTAAAAAATGTCATACAGAATATTTAACATCCCTTAAATAAGAGAACTACAGAACTCAAATGTATTTTTTTTTTTTTTAAAGAGAACACATTTTGCCAAGAAATCCCAACAAGACACATTAAATACACTGGCTAAGTTTTGTGCACTGAATTATTTGTTTGAATATAGCAGTGTTTGAATAGTGCAGCTACAGCTGGTTTCAAACACATGCACTTTTAACTTATAATAACACTTCCACAATAAACAACCAAATTATGTGGATTTCTTACTGAGAGTGAAGACATTCAATAGTATTTATTTTACCATTTTGTCTCATTTTCACACAATACTATATATTTATAAACAACAAACTAAGCTAGCAAAATGATGAATAGGCATTAAAGTATTCATTATTTCTATTTATCAATATTTAAATGTACAGAATGTACACAAAGTAGCAATTGTCACTGATAATCACAGTGTTATTACCATGGTTACAGAACTGAACCTGAATGGAAACCAGAATAATTCAATAATTTAATGTTTGTTTGCTTGGATTTTTTAGCCGTTTTTAACATTATTTCAGTCATATCACGGCGGTCAATACTTTAATGCAAAATAACTCCAGTAAATCTGAGTAATGCACAGTTAAGGAAGCCAGTTTTAAATGTGGACACTGTTAATCCTGAACAAAATTTGAATGCAAACAGCAAATGCCTACCTTCAGTTAAATGCAAACAGCAAATGCCTACATTCAGTTAAATGCCAACAGCAAATGCCTATATTCAGTTAAATGCAATAATAAAACAACAGTCTGCATAAAAAACCCAACTAGAAGCATAATTGGAATAACACTGAATGAAGTGTTGTTAACATTTAATAGTATCCCAGAACTTAGACGGTTACAAGAGTTAATTATTACATCCAGTTATATAATTAGTTACATCATATTTGATTTACACTGAAATCTTTTTTATTCACTTACTGAGAGCCTTAATAATTATTTGGTATATATACTTATATTTACACTTACATCTATAAATAAGGTAAAAGTATTTCATGATTACTACAATGTAGTATATATTGTTATATAAGCTACGTACCAGTCTCTGACCAATACTACTAAACACGACTATCTACAATATCAGTTAAGTTGGATTATAAGTATCGGGTACATTATACTGAAAGCGTTATCCAACAAGAAAGCACATTAGGGTATTTTTATCCAGCTGTAGTAAAAGTGAAAAACCATCCTCAAATTCAAAATATATTGCCTGGTAACAAAGCCACATCTTTGTGACACAAATATGTAAAAAATTTTAATACAGTCTGGTATTATTTATCAATTGTATTAAATTTACAAATTTAGTACTTAAATTTAGTACTCTCCATAGACTTGTGTCACTTTTAAATGTTTACAATAAATCAATGCTCTTGCAAGAACAATTTTTCTAAGCATAAGACAATAGTGATAAACAGTGACTGTTACTTAAAACTGCACAGTTTACCATATCAACCAAAAGGTCACGTTACCTCGGCAATAGCAGGGTGGCCACCAAAGTTCCCTTACCATACTGCACATTTCCCTGCTATTACTGCTAAATGTTGTTAATGGTACAGTAAGTGCATTGTGGTTACAATGTATGTAAATATTCACTTCGAATCTTCCCTTCTAGCCATTTGTACAGCCAGTCTGCTGGTTTTCTATACAAAAATTATATTTTTATTGTTTTATTGTCACATGACAGCGACTGTTTGGAAGATTCTATTTCGCATTTTCAATCAGATTGTTTATACATTTTTGGTCAATTCCCAGATTTTTCCGTTATTTTTTTTCTTCAAAATTTTCACATTCTCTGATATTTCCCAGCAGGGATTTACTACCCATATTTCCCCTGTTTTGCAGTCGGTGGCCACCCTGCAAGAACGTTATTTTGCAATGCTCAGAATGCTCTTTCACAAGTCGAGACTTACATTAAGAAATGAAGGTTTTGAAAACTTAGAGTGTTTCCGAGTAAGTACCGGAGTAGTCTGGGATTGCGTGAAGTTTCGTATCGTGGTGGCGCCCTGTAGCAATGAAAAATCAACAAAAAAGAACATGCAGTAGCCGTGGCAACCAAACATGAAACAAGAAATCAAAAATTAATATCATGCTGCAAACTTGCAAAGCAAGATAAGGAAATAAATTAAACAAAAGAGAACTCAAACAAACACAAATTATGCATCAGTAGACTATGTGTTCTATCTGTTCAGTACAATGTGATAGATTAGGTTCCACACAAGAAGCAGTGCTATTACAGTTTACAGAAATGTACGCAGCAATTAATCTTTACTCTACCAGAAGTGCAAATAAAGCTTTCAATGCCAATGGTTTTGGTGCAAGCTAAGGTAACAGTTAAAACGAACACACACAAAAATCACAGGATCCATTATATAAGCGTTGCAAAATGCAGCTTTGTGTTACATTTACATTAAGTTAAATTGTGACATACAGAATTGCATTGATACGTTACATCTGATGAAGGTGAATAATAGTTTATATTGTTAATTGTTTATTTTATATACAGGGAGATAACCCAAATCTAGTATGACATCTGGCTTTTCCTTGCGGTCTCAATAACCGGGGCATAGCTTTTTCAAACAATGTGCACAGCTTTTAAAAATTAGTTCATCAGTTTCCAGAATATAATGTACAATTCTGTTTTAGCCATCAAGTTCATATTTAGCACTATTTATTAGACACCACAGTAATCTGCTTAACTGCTGAAATAATGCATTAACAAGAATAGCTTAGTTATATATGAGGCGTGTCGTGGGAAAACCGGACTTAATGCATCTGCGTTAAGTGTCGTCCTGGATCAGCCTGGTTAGTCCGCACAGGCTTTTATGGTATATTCTGTTTCAAGGAAGTCTCTTCTAAATATACATCCACTGTAGGTGGAAAGGTAGTCCCGGATTAGCTTGTGCGGACTGCACAGGCTGATCCGGTATGACTTTATGCACATGCAATAAGCCCAGATTTCCCATGACATGCCTCATACGGTTTGAAATGGTTACTTAACAACGAGGCTAAATGTCAAATTCTCAATTTCAAAGCTTACAAGTCTGACCTGTACTTGCATGAGCAAACACATTCTTCAGCAAAATAATATCTACACAATAAATGAGGCGCGTCGTGGGAAAACTGGACCTAATGCATGTGCGTCAAGTGTCGTCCCGGATTAGCCTGTGCAGTCCGCACAGGCTAATCCCGGATGGCACTTTCCGCTGTTATGGTATTTTATATTCTAAACATAAACCCACTATAGGCGGAAAGTGCTGTCCCGGATTAGCCTGTGCGGACTGCACAGGCTAATCCGGGACGACACTTTCTGCACATGCATGAAGTCCGGTTTTTCCACGACTCGTCTCAAACAGTTATTTGACATTTTAAAACTATGAACAGCTCTGCGAAAATCTATTACTCCTACTTACAATGAAAGAAATAAACATTTTACATCCTGCCATTGATGCACATTGCCCAGTTCAATTAAGATCACATTTTAAGCCAGACTCGTGTATGGGTGTATATTCAAGATCATACTGAAAAGGGTGTAATAAAAATGAGGTATGAAAACCCACCCAAAAAACACACAAAAAACACAAAATCTCCAAATGTGAAGTGGTACTAAAATTCCTTGCCAATGCACACCTTGTTCAAGACGTTGGCGTCTTTTTCCCCGTGCTCTGTGTAAGTGAGATGCTTAAACTCGTGCGTGTGCTGTAGTGCCTGATTCAGCCAATACTGCACTGGGGATTTTATCCTCGGTGCGACTGACTTATAGAAAAAGTTCCGTCCACAACGCTTCAGCTTGAGCAGTTTCTGTGTTGGGCTAAACGTCTTGTCTCTATGTTTGGGCTACATTACACACATTGTTCAACCCTTTACCTTGTTTGTTTTGGTTAAAAATATATGTAAAATATTCTATTACATGCTGTTAGCAATAAATATACATATACATATATGTTTAGGAACTTTAGATAAATTATTTCTTTCATTAATAATTTTAACAAGAAATTGATTAGTAATAATATTATAACAAATACAGACTTTAAAAAGGCCCTTTACAAACAGGTTTTACAAATCAATTAACAGTTAACAACGTTTTATTTTAATATTCCAACACCAGGAATGTGGATCCCAGGGTAAATAAGGTTTACATACCAGAACCAATCTTAAATCTTAAATTAAAACATGATTTCAGAAACTGCTCACCCAATAAGAATTACCGTAAAATCTCTATGTTTTCGGACACTTAAAAAAATGTGTGGCCGAAAAGTTGGATACACAAAAATATTCCCAAATTACAGGTGTCCGAAAATTTATAGACACTATGACAATATTGCAAAAAAAATGTTTGGATATGTCCGGTCCATAACGTTTTTTGCCGAATATACACGGATAGTATTGATTAATGATTGCGCCTGCTTGTTAAATACCACGCCGTATTATATTAATCGATGTTTGGAATGAATGTTAAATCATTTCATATGTATGATTCTGTTGTACAGAAAATTACGCCAGACTGCATTTTTTTGTCGACCAAGTTCAAAGATTACCATCTCGTATATTATTTACCTGTAATTAATGCAATAAAATTTTTTGATTTTGTTGTTTGTTCTTGAACTAAAAATCTTAAACGATTGTCATTAACACCTTCAAACATTCATGCAGCTTGTGATAGGGTGCAATAAAACTGGAGCCTGTTTGTCACACTTATCGTGTTGATGAGTAGGTGCATAGTACCATAGATACATGATTTGTTAATTGGCTGTAATTGGCATAACAATAGATTTCAAATGCAAACGGTATCAAATTATCATCATTGGCACTAATTGACATCATACCCTTCTTCAGTTCCAATACAGTAATACGACATAAAAACAACAACTGTGAAAAAAATAAGCAGAATTTAGTGGTAAATAATTAAGATTGGTTAAGACTGGTTCCTTAATACAATAATTTCAACAGCATATTTAATATACGATTTCACTATCAGTATACACAAAAACATATGTGCGATGTGTCACCGGATTAACGCAATCATGTTAGAATTCTGCTAAAATAGCACTGTCATATAAAATGTCCGAAAATTTAGAATCATTAATTTTGGGTTAAAATCAGGATGTCCGAAAAAATATAGTGACAAAAAATTATTATTTTGGCTAAAAAAGAGGGTGTCCGAAAATTTATAGTGTCCGAAAATATAGAGCTTTTACCGTACAGTAGGCGGACATCAGTAGTAGTAAATGATTTATTCTTGAGTAAATATTAGAGTCTCAAGTTAAATTGAACAAAAAAGTAAATGTACTTTGTGGCACAAAATAAGATAGTGTTAATATGTAGATTAGGTATTAATGCATGTTTTTCTTGTTTTTTTAGTATATATTCAAGACACATTTCTTTAAGTTTAAAATTCACATGTTTGCTTATTTTCTAAGGAAGTACCCCTAAGTAAATGTTACAATAGAACTTGCATCTGTAAATGGCATATACGAGTCTGTACTGGGGTATATAGCAAAGCAGTTATATTATTCTGCCAATAAATATTGACAATGAAATATCAAAACAATTACACCTTATCCTTCAATTAAAATAAATCTCCCAATGCCTAGCAAATTTTACTAGTAATTGTATTTATACAGCTAAATAATATATGTTGTTATACATAATAATATTGCAGTTCTGATACTGTATACAAGTGATTATGCAGTTTTTTAGAGCTTTATTTACCAGCATTTTAAAGTTTTGTAAGCCGTAATGACAATTCCACATAGAAATAATTATCAGTAATAGTACATCATCGAAACCCACGTTCGCTCAAATACGCTATGCTTCTTGATCAGACTCTGGAAGTTTTAGGGCAAGCAAAACTTCATACTCATGAATAATAAATGAAACATCTCATTAGTTCTGTGGCTAAGACTGCACAGAAAATTCAACCCATGAGACGTCACATTATTAAAACATTTACACGGGGTGTTCGCTTTTATTATATTTACAGTTGTCATGCATATGGTCCATCAAATAAATCGAAAGTAGGCAGGAATAATTGCGGGCAGTAAACAGATAAGTAGTTTAATTACCCTGAATACCATGTGCGAATGTATGGACGCACACATTAGTGTTTTAGCGGTGTGTACAGAATGACTTAGTAACCAGTCAACTGATAACTGCTTTCCACACTTCATTCAAAGAGTATTTTAATGTAACGTTTAATTTCATTGGTGGCCCATCAATATTAATGAAAACAAACGTTTGACAGCCAATTCTCCCACGTTATATTTAGAAATAACCGCATATATATACCGTGGGACATGGGTTCCGACGATGTCTATGGTACACTGAGAACATTCTTCAAATAATGCATGGCATGAAGTGGCATATCAGCATCATTTTGTACTCGTCTAAAATAGATAGCTGATTTATGACACCCTTTTCAATATGTTCCTTACAGAGATTAGTTACAAAATTACAACAATCATTATTTATACTATTTCAATTCAAAAACTTTGACGAGCAAGTCAGATATTTGCATTCTGGCAAGAAAGCATTTAATATAATCTCTACCCTTCTAGAAAAATACGCATTAATACACTTTTTTGTAAAAAATGCAGAAAAAGTACTGAAAAAATACACTTAGTGTACTAAAAGTGTACTGAATGCGCATTTAACGCAGAAAAATACGGTGCCAATACCACAGCGTTTAATACGCATTAAATACAGCTTTTCAAGAAGGGTATTTTTTTCTGTGAAATGATTTTATATGCTCATAAAACATGTAGTTTGAAAGAAAACTTATTTGAAAGGATCAAAATAGCAATACTAGACTTTCTATTTAATATGGTCCCTTGAAAGCCAGAAGCTGTTATCAGCATACGTGCACAATAGGCTGATAACTCCTTCTGGCATTCAAGAGGCAATATTTTAATTTACTTTCTATGTGTGTCGCTTTCAAACACATTTCATTACGCCTCTAGAGTTCTGTGCACGGAGGGGTGAAACTGGGGCAAAGCCGCGAAGTCCAAAAAGACCAAACAAGCTGACACATAATGCAGCGAAGAAATTTCCAAAAGAGTTTTCACACTTACACTAAAGGAGTTGGATTTCTGGACTGCGTTAGACTGTTTCTTACTACTTTTACGTGAAGACAGAGGGGTCGTGTGAGGATAATTATCGACATCGTCCTAGAAATGAAACCAAACAGAACATGCTTCATGCACAAACATAAAAGTGGCAACGTAAAATAGTACTGGATTACAAGGCAGACATTCATAGAAATGCAGTTTTTTGGTGTTTAGTTTTTTAGAAATCTGGTCAGGGCTGTTCTAGGAAAATAAGTGACGAGGTGGTGGAACGTTGATGTATTAAAATTAGTGGGTGGGGGTGACAGAGGGGATAAAACGGAATATCACTGACTTGAAAAAAAATAAAGTTGTGTTGGTGGTACCCCATTTTTGGACTGGCGTTCCCCCCCCCCATCACCTTTGTTTCCTGGAACAGCCCTCAAGTAATTACGCAGGAAAAGTAACCAAATCTATTATTTTCAGTCCAAATTTAGCCTCCCTTTTATCAGCAAATCAACCTTAGTTCTACTTAGAAAAATAATATTATTCATGCACAAATATTTTATCTGGTGCGGATAACTACTGTAGTACATTGACCTATAAAAATACCTACAAAATATGTTTATGAATTAAATAATTGTTGTAAACAAATTAAATAACATTGTCATTGGCCATTACTAAATCAACCCGAAAATAATTGCTATTACTACAGAACAATAATTTCACTAGACAGGTTCAAGTGACAAGAACAACTCGTTGAACTGACATTAGATTTACATGTTTGTTTCAGATTTTACATAAGCCGACAAGGTACTGTATCATGTTGTCAGAATGTCTGCCTGGTTCAAAATTATTGCATGAAAAGAAAGCGATAGTGATTAAATAAATATATACTACATATACTTATATAGTATTCAATAGTTCAAGCTAATAATTAATGAGAAAACAATCAAATAATACATGTTTAGGAACTAAATCCAGTTATGAAATATGTGTACCATTCTTAAGAAATTACAGTTGCCAACACAGAAAGTAAATGAAACAAACACTGTTACCCATAAACAAAATTTAAAACTACTATGAAAACAAGTGCTGTCAGAGGACAGCGCGCTCGACTATTCAAAGTATTTCAGTTGGTACATACTTTGGAAAGTGGAAGGGGCATACATTTGTTGAAATACAAAACTGAGTTATGGCAATTATTTCATCAAATTATTCAACCTTATGTAGTTAATAACTTATATAGTTTTGAAATTATAAGAGTTATAAATATAAACTTTAACCAGAAAATCTAAGTGAAAAAGGGGCATAACTCTGTCAAAATGCAAAACAGAGTTATAGGGAGGTTGGCTCTGACACTGGAGTTGATGACAAAGGTATGTTCCTATTTAAAGTGAATAACTTATGTAGATCTGAAGTTACAAACGTTTTGAATATAAACTTTAACCAGAAAATCTAAGTGAAAAAGGGGCATAACTCTGACAAAATACAAAACAGAGTTATATAGAATGTTGCCCCTGACAGTGGAGTTGATGACAAAGGTATATTCCAATTTTCAAGTGAATAAGTTATGTAGTTCTGCAGTTACAAAACTTTTGAATATTAACTTTAACCAGAAAATCTATGTGAAAAAGGGGCATAACTCTGTCAAACTACAAAACATAGTTACATGGAATGTTGCCCCTGATATTGAAGTTGATGACAAAGGTATATTTCATTTTCAGGTGAATAACTAATATAGTTCTGAAGTTACAAAACTGTTGAATATAAACTTTAACCAGAAAATCTATGTGAAAAAGGGGCATAACTCTGTCAAAATACAAAACAGTGTTATAGGGAATGTTGCCCCTGACACTGGAGTTGATGACAAAGGTATATTCCAAGTTTCAAGTGAGTAACTTCTGTAGTTTTGAAGTTACAAAACTTTTGAATATAAACTTTAACCAGAAAATCTATGTGAAAAAGGGGCATAACTCTGTCACGCATAACTCTGTCACAATACAAATGTTGCCCTTGATACTGGAGTTGATGACAAAGATATATTCCAAGTTTCAAGTGAATAACTTGTGTAGTTTAGAAGTTACAAGACTTCTGAATAAAATTCAGACGTGCACGCCAACGCCGGGGGTAGTAGGAAAGCTCACCTATTCTTCGAATAGTCGAGCTAATAACAATAATCTGTTTTATGCATATTATTTTATGTAAATAATTTTAAGTAAATTTTTTGGACAAAATAAGAAAAATTTTAATTTTTAGAAATACATATTTTCAAAGTTTTAATCTAGTGAGAATGCTTTAAAAATATCATTTTTATTTATAGTATTTATAATATGTACACACATTCAAATGGCTGCCCATTGCCATAGACCTTTTTTCTGAAAGTGCTAGCAAATGATGTTAAGCGTCCATACATTCGGACTGATAATATGTTAATGAAATGTTACTGGTGAACGTAACACAACATAAATGTGTACATGAGTACAACACAAGTATGGATAAAGTCCATTCATTATAGGCTAATTATACGTCTTCATTCACAAAAAGCATTGGTACAAATGGTTGTTTATAATTCTGGTTCATGACATAAAATGTATACTAAATTCAAATGCATTACAATGAATCATGCACAAGGCCATTTTTATTTATGTTAGCTATTCTTCATGAAGTGTATTTAAATACATAATTTTATTTTAAGGCCACAATATTCTTTTCCAGTTTAAAAATCCACTTAACTGATATTCAGATAATCATCCTTATTAAATGGCAGCATTTAAGCATGACAGACTTTGACACATTTAATAAAATAAACTTTCTTGGAAAACTTGGAAAACATATTCTTAAATACAAAGGTCAAACAGAAGGCCTATTTGAACTATTTAAACATAATAAACAAAACATAAGACACATGTCCAAGCCACTGACTGACGCCACAGCAAACACAAGATGTAAGCAACCCATGCACTTTCCCAACCCACCTCATCTTCTGGAGGCGGCTGGTCTTTCTGCTTGTGCTTGTCCTTTTTCTTGTCCGACTTGTCTTTTTCTCGAGATTCTTTCTCCTTGCCCAAGTCTTTTGGGGTCGGCTGCACCTAAAACATGATGATGAGTTAAATTGCTTGGGAGTAAAATGTAACAAGCTCCAACGGTAAATCCCAGCTTTCAATAAATAACATTTAAGAACTCAAATCTTAACATTCAGGATATCCTTTCTTAAGGTATTCTTTCAAAGATTTTATTGTACTACTTCATTGTTTCTGGAAACCCAACTCAGATCCTCTTTTGTGTCATATTGTCTCAAGCTGAGTTTTCTGCCTGCGGAGTTCAAGCATTTTCACTATCACTGACTAGATTAGATCCAGAATTGCTGCAACATTAAGACAGTCTTGGTCACAGTCAGTGCCTCAAAAAAATCTGAATCTGAAGTTAATGGTATTTTTCCATTCAGCTAAAGCCTAAACTCAGAATGTAAAACTATTATTTCTCATATGATACTTACCTGGGCTACAGCGTTTGGGTCGACCCTGGTAACCAGGGTTCCGCTGCTGGACGTTGACTGACTACTGTTGCTATGGGTGTCGTATGGCTTGGAGGTCTGCGTGACATAGAAGGGACGTTGAGAGTGGTTCGGGGTACTTGGCACGTTGGGAAGGGCGGAAGGCATGCTGGGATATCGGAACTGCACTATCCGTGAACAAGCTGAAACCAGGGAACATATTGATACAATTATCACTTTTCTAACAGATAACATACCACTATACAATGTCAAATGTTTATGCACAAACAAGCATTTCTGAAGAAAGCAATGACTATGAAATTAAGAAAATATTTACCGTGAATTTTAGGTCAGCTTTTTACAGTTTACATTATGCATCCCCTACTTCTAATATTTTCGATGTAAAATGTGTTAACAATAATTACAGGGATAAGTATGACGCTTAGTACTTAATATACAAGTTTATAGTACTGTGATAATGTCTTCTCACGAAAATCGCTATGCAAAAGTTCACAACTTGTACCCATCTTAATTAGGAAAAGGAAATGTACTGAACTAAAAAAACTGTTTATAAATGTAGCCAGTAATTTACTCACCATCTTGAAAGACTCTTTCTACATTAAGGCCGTAAGTAGCACAAGTTTCGTAGTAAGAACAGCGTTTTAGATCGTTGGCTAACTTCCGGGCTCGAACTTCATCTATCACACGTGGGTTGCTCTCACTGATGGCATCTGAAACAGAGCAAGTAGGAATAGACAAGGATGTAAATGTGTAAGCCTGCCTCACATGAAATCTTAAGAATTTTTTTAACAAGCATTCTCAGGGTACAGGTCCCTGTGGTAAGTTCAGTCAGTTGTAAGGGCACCAAAGATTATTAGACGGTCCCAGGTTTAAGCCTCATATTGACTTCACTGCTTTAACCACAGGAGTATAATTATGGTCATTTGTTGAACTGTGAGTTGTACTCATATATTAGAAACTCTTGCATGATAACACATCAGGAACTATCACAGTACTAATTAAGAAGCCCTTTGTCGCTATAAATAGAACACCACTTATCAATTTAACAAATTTAACCATGTTACTGACACAAGGTTCTTCATCTAAACAAACAGTTATTCGGTCAAAGACACTATTTCCAACATAAATATAAATCAGTGCCAGAATATTTACAACATCAACAAAACATTAATATCTGATGAATCTGTGATAACCACAATCACTCCACTCAATGTATCTTCCCCAATACAAATATAGAACCTGATTATACATCACACTTTTAACGCACTACAGCAAATTATGTTCTTTAGTATACTTCAAAACACTTAAGATGGCGACTCATATAGACATTTTCTTTTGAGTCAAAGTAGCAGAGTAAAATTCATTAATTTATGTACATTTTCTTAAGTATGAAATTTCAATTGAAATGAAATAATAATAGTTTGATTTGTGAAGACACTCGAAATTCTCTTACCGAACAAATAACATTCCAAAAGGTAAATGCACTTTTTTAACAGTAATTAATCATATTATGCTCTATTTTCAGGCATAAGCAACTGACATGTTTCATGATTTCCACACATAATAACAAACTCAAAGTAAAATGCTGGGCAAGGAACAAAGAACTGGAGCACTTCAATGTGAACTATTTGGGTAACTGTTTTTATCATCTAGGGCTCTGCTGGTATCTCCCAATCTCTATGGGGCCCCTTGAATATTAACTAAAATAGCTAACTACCTAAACCTTTGCTGGTATGCTGGTTGTAAAACCTCTTAGGGAGTCAAGGGTTTTAATGCTCTTTGGAAATTTGTTATCAGTTTTGGCAACACAATTTACTAGTTTGTTACAAAATTTGCTGCAACAAAGAAGTACAAAATGATGTCTTGCATAACATGCAAAATAAGGCCATTAAAAGTGGCTGTTAAGACAGAAAATTCACCAAATAATAAATTAAACACAAATAATGTGAAGAAACTTTTAAATACTAGAACTCCACGAGTCTAATGTACGGTCTGACGGGGCGCAACTCAAGTACCATAAGAGCAATTGTGCCGAAAACCGAACTTAACCTTCCTCGTATGCCAACTAACATTTCCCATAAGTTTCATGATTGCACAAAAACTTCTTAAGTTATTGTATGCACAAGCCTTATTGGAACTTTTTTTTTTTTAAAGGGGCATAACTCAAGTACTATAGGAGCAATTATGCCAAAAACCGAACTTGACCTTCCTTTTATACCTAATAACACTTCCATAAAGTTTCATAATGATAGCTGAAAAACTCAAGTTACTGTCTGCACAAACTGAAGGGGACGCTGCCTCCGCTGCCAAAAGTAACCACTATATATCGCCTTTTCAGGCAACACAAAAGCAGTAAATTGTTTTTATATAGAGGGAACTAGAACTCCGCGAGTCGGACGTGTCGCCTGACGGCGGATAACTTACATGAATCCATATGAAGAAGCACTTAAGGTTAATGCTCAAATTTTTTTTAACAGATCTTCAAAAGCACTGCACTCTGGCTAATTGCAAAGAAAAGACTTATTAAAACCAAAAATGTGACACAAAAATAAGTATGAAAATTTACAAAGGGCAATAACTCTGAAAGTATGAGGTGCAGAGTAACTGCACTTCTCCTCAATGAGATCTATCTACCTATGAAGTTGATAGCTTTCATAGTCTTAAGAGTTATGCTCCGGACAAAAATTAAGTATGAAAATAAACAAAGGGCAATAACTCCAAAAGTATGTGCTGCAGAGTAACGGTTCTTGTGCATTGCACTTTTTCTTAATGAGATCTATATACCTAGGAAGTTTCAAGTTGATAGCTTTCATTGTCTTAAAGTAATGCTCCGAACAAAAATTAAATATGAAAATAAACAAAGGGCAATAACTCCATAAGTCTGAGGTGCAGAGTAATGGTTCGTGTGCATTGCACTTCCCCTCAATGAGGTCTATCTACCTATGAAGCTTCACGTTGATAGCTTTAAAATTCTAAGAGTTATGATCCGGACAAGCGAAAGGGGACACTGCTGCTTACATAAGTAACCCCTATATGTCGCCTAGTCAGGCGACACAAAAACATCCAGGTTACTGGTATACTTAACTTAGCGCATGATGTTCAAGAAATTTTGCTAGAGGATGATGCATATATCTGGACATGGCAGTGCACAAATACTAATGAATAGCATATGACTTATAACACTATGCAGGGTGTTTTAAACCTTCAGGCCCAGTCACACATATCTTTTCGACAATTGAAGACTTGTCTTTGAGAATGTACAAGTGTGGACGAGTCTGTAGAATTTTGATGACGTGTGCATGAAAAGTCTCCCAAACTGCAGCAAACTCCTGTTATGTCGTAGAACTATAATATACAGCGAAACGCTACTACAAGGAAAGGCATGTACACGGACTGTGTTCGAGAGTGTGCGAGATTCCTTCGACACATGAGAGAACGTCAGCGAGAAGCGGCAAGAATTTTACATGGTTTAAATTCTCGCCGCTACTTGCCGAGATCTGGCGAAATAAGAAGCCATAAGAAGATATCACTGCAACATAGATCAACATGCGAACAAGATTTACATTATAACAGGCAAGTTCTGGCGAGGTACAGCAGCTCAAAGTCGCCACAGTGTGATAGGGCCTGAAGGTTAAAAACACCCTGCATAGTGTTATATGTCATATGCTAGTCACTAGTGTTTGTGTACCACTGCAGGGCTGGCGCTGGGTGAAAATTTTCTTGAGCCAATTTTTCGCGAGGTTGGATTTGCTTATTTGCGTGGTTTCATCATAAGTCACTTTTAACAAGAACTATACATCTTTAATATTTATTTCATATTTAAAAAAAAACATGGGACAAAGATCATTTCAATGAATCTGACAAATAAGTTAATACATATCATTGCATTACATGGTACTGCTAATAAATGTTCACATAATATTGTAATCAATAAAAACAATTAATAAATCAGGTAACATTGTTTTGCTACATAAATATGATTAAACCATGAATGTACATATCAAATCACATTAATAGAAATAAAATAAACAAATCAATAAATGAGGTTAACAACAAGTTCTTTCATACATAAATAGCATATTTATTTTCATTTAATTTTAAAGAATACATCAAAAGTTAAAGAAAGTCACTGGTCTGCTGCATATAAATGTATAATGCACATTATGAAATGAAGTATTGTCCTGTTAGCAACTTGAATGCAAGATACCACATTCATTTAGAACAGCACACCATTTGATATTGCTTTTGTGATATTGTTATCACCCACACTTCCTGCCTCTCCCAACAATGTTCACAGTCTCACAAATAAAATCCATTGACCTCCTTTGACCTACAAGACTTAATTGTAATTGCTCTAAAATTCATAACTTAACAGCCTCATTACCATACTTGCAATACACAAAACGAGCTGAACAATGCTGCATTACCATTTTTTTCAATGCATTATTAAACAACATACTCAATGCAGCTTATCCATTTTTAAATAATTTTTATTAATTTAACATGAACTATGACTCGCAAATCCCAGATGCTCATTATTCCTGTGATAGAAACATTTTTTGTTTCCAAGTGGGAAACTACTTTACCAAGCAACACTTAAAGAATCTGGACATTTACCTTTTTTTGTAAAAATAACCAGTAACGATAATATCCTTCAAGATTTCACAAACACAAGCATATCACAAAATACTTCAACATTATAATTCCCATCTTTAAGAATTATATAGAATAACCACAAGCAAACCAAGTTCATAAACATGTCTTTTATCTGAACATTCTATGAATTTACTCAAATTTTTAACTAATTATTGAAGACCCACTGGCCAGAAGCCGCTGCTGTTTGCCAGATCTACTATTACATGTCTAAGTAAATCCATCTAATCCATTCTTAGTGTTTAATCTAGAAGGACAGAGGGGCATGGCGTTTGATTTGGAAAAGGGGCATTTTGTGGGCGGTGACACTGTTAAAAAGGGCACATTAGATTTCAATAGCTTTTTTCTTGAAGTATTACTGACTGATTCCTTTTATATATTTGATGATTATTAAGTCAATTTATTAACACATTTTAATTTTCCAATATTATAAGTTCTTCTTATTATTATATTATTCGCAAAGATCAGACAAAAATATGTATTTATTATTCATTTCAGGTATTTCCAATAAGCAATCAAACAATACAAATTTTAAACTAAAACAGTTGATGGGCAAGTTTAAATCATGTTTATTAATAGTAAAATCTTATTACTCTAGTATAATTTTTATTTTTCATCTCTTTTTTGTTGAAAGAAATATTTTTATTTTCATCATAATGGTTTATATGAATTATACTGTTGATGATGACCTTGCTACTACTATTTTGATTAACGATGAAAAGCGAAAGTCAAGACTGAACATAAGGAAAACAAACTTTGAAATTTGGATTGAAATGATTTATCCGAATATGTTTGTCCGAAATAATAGCTAGTTCTGCAATTCGTTTTTTTCCAGGATTTTTGGTTATTATTGGAATAAATATTGTATTCACATGTATTTTTCATAGTATATGAATAAAGACGACACTGAGTCCACATTGATATGCATTCTTCCCTTTGTTATCACGTTTATCATAAAAATTCACGAAACAAAAACGTTAGAAATTAAAAATGAAAACGTGGCTGTTAAAAGCAGACAGTTTGCGCTCATTTCAGCATGTTTTATTGTATCTGGACACAAACTCATAATCTGACTGCCCCTACTGCTGACCTTATCAGTTGGTCAAAGATTTGTTTATAATAACATGCCATCACAAAGGTCCCTCATTAACAATCAATACAGTCAATAGAGAAGAGGGCACGTGGCGCTAATTGCCTTTTGAAAAAGGCAGGGTGGCGGATCAATAAAGGGGCGTGGCGCGGCACAGCACTGATTAGGTCTGAATAAAACACTAATTCTCTGCCCCAGGCATAGGATTGCCTGTGAACTCTGGTCCAGGGGACACAGGCACAGAAAGTTAAACTGGAAGCTGTATATCATCATATTTCTTACATCACTAGACCCAGACAGTGATGGGTGATATTTTGTAAAACATCCTGCCATCTCTGTTTTGTATGTGCAACAACACCTAATGTCAATTACTGGTCATACAAACACATCTTTTAGTGTCAATAAAAACCTCCCCCACCAGTCTGTTTCCATCAATGATTGGCACCTCTTGACCAGCAGATAATGAGTTTTTAATGACCCTGGCTTAAAGGACACTGTTAATAACATCAGGAAGCCTCAGCAATAGTTACTGGTGGTTCTGACTTATGTTCCCACTGGAAACACTTATGTTTTAAGCATTCTCTGAAGCATCACAGGTGATTCAATGCAACAGAACCCTTTTGTCCTGTTCAAATGGTTCACTGTTTTTGGAAATATCCAAACACAACATACTGCATGTTATCCAAATTTATATTTCCATTTTAAGCAATCACATTTTTGCAATGATCCTTGATCTGTGCGAATACTCAATTCATTTCCAAGCCAATGCTTTCAAATTTAATATAACTTAAGGATGATTTTCAAATCAAATCACAATAAATGTATAAAACCTCCACCAACCAGATAACTATACTTATTTTCAAAGAAGAAAAATCAGTTGAACATTACAAATAATACATTTTTTGCACCAATTTCACTGCTGAATTAAGAGATATTTGTAAAACATGTATGCCCCCCAAACTTGCACCCAAGTTGTGAATATGTGCAATTGTTAAGATTTTTTTTAAATATGCAATCCCAAGCGAGGTCTCGATATATGGTATATCTATGTATGAAGTTTCATTAAAATATCTCGATGCTTTCTCAAGTTATTGAGCGGAAACCGTTTTTCTATTTTTAATAATGGTGACCTTGACCGCACCCACCCCATATGAAATCCCAAGCGAGATCTCAATATAAGGTATATATGTATGAAGTGTCATTAAAATACCTCAATGCGTTCTCAAGTTAGTGAGCGGAAACCATTTTCTATTTTTAGTAACCGTGACCTTGACCCCACCCACCCAATATGCAATCCCAAGCAGGGTCTCAATATAAGGTATCTATGTATTAAGTTTCTTTAGAATATCTTGATGCGTTCTAAAGTTATTGAGCAGAGACCGTTTTTCTATTCTTAGTAACAGTGACCTTGACCCCACCCACCCCATATGCAATCCCAAGCGAGGTCTCAATATAACGTATCTATGTATGAAGTTTCATTAAAATATCTTGATGCATTCTCAAGTTATTGAGCGGAAACCGTTTTTCTATTTTTAGTAACAGTGACCTTGACCCCACCCACCCCATATCTAGGTCTCGATGTAAGGTATCTATGTATAAAGTTTCATTAAAATATCACAATGCGTTCTCAAGTTATTGAGCAGAAACCGTTTTTCTAGTTTTAGCAACGGTGACCTTGACCTTTGACCTGTTGACCTCAAAATTTATAGGCTTCTTCCTTTCCTCCCAAGTAACCAGCGTACCAACTTTCATGATCGTAGGTCAAAGCGTTCTTAAGATATGGTGTGGAAACGAAATGGTCTACGGACAGACCGACCATCCGACCAACCCACCAACTGGCCGACCAACCGACCGACCGACGGACAGGTGCAAAGCAAGATACCCCCACAGTGCCCCACTTCTTCGAAGGGGGGCATAATTATCAATGCTCACAAGTTGCCTTAAGTCAACATGCCAAATAGTAGTGACAAGTAACCAACAACTAATTGACAGCTGTAATTACCTGCACTGCAATTATGCTTGACTTCCTCAATTAGAAGGCACACACACCCATTTGTAACTAAGTAACTTACCAGTACCATATATTATCCACATTCATTAAACACAATAAAATGATAGTAAAATAAGTCAAGACTCTAACGGTGGATGACATAAGACTTATCAAATGATGCATACTGAATCAGATCATGAGTCATGCTGAACACATACAATATTACAGGTATAACAAAGTTTGAAATCCACAGCAACAGGAACTCTAAATGTCTTGAACTTATTGTTCAATTTTCTCAGGACATAAACCTGTCACAATACCCAGCTGCAAAAACATATGACAACCCCCTAATGCATGCCACCATTGTAAGAACTGCTTGTGACATAACACAGAAATATCAGCCCCATTCCATACATTCAGAATGCCTTGTTAAATGCTGTAGATGTTCCAGCAAAACATTGTTGAAAAAATATTAACAATGTCAGGTTCAAGTTGACTTTGTTCAAAAGCAATAAGAACATTTCCATCTTCAATTGTTATGGCAATAACTGTTAAAGTTAATTCGAAGGGAAATACAACTTTAATGAATAATGCAAACAAAATATTTGCAATGAGTAGTTTTAGTAATGAAATAAGGTTCAAATACCTAGAAACAAGAGCAATAATCCCGAGGGTCCATTAAAATACACCAACAATTTCCATGAATATCATAAGGCCTGAATTACTGTGTATTCAACAAATATTTCATAACATATCAAGCACATTTTATCAACATAACTAATCATAAACTAAGAATTTATGGAAAAGATAACTCAGCAAATGTTTTGAGAAATTATGAAGAGATCATTATCAACTTGAAACTGCACTTGGAAAGATTCATTAGAAGTAGATAACTAGAGTGTTTTTTCTAAATGTGCATTAGTGACTCAAGTGACAATCTCTACATCGCTGTTTACTTGCCATCATGATTATCTGACACCACAAATACATCAGTAAAAGAAAATGTTGAGAGAAAAATCTCCATATGAATTTTTGAACAATAAACTAAACATCTTATGATGATATAAAACAAATATGTATAAATGTCATATCACACTGAAATTTAAACATGTATGAGTTTTCATGCTAGCACTGCAATAGGTTTAAGTATTGCTCGAAAACAAATGAAACAATCAACTATGATTTTCTAACATTAAACAATTACCAAAATAAAGTAAAACTCTTGATCATGATGATTTGTAACAACAATTCCCTAAGTAACAATTAACTAACATACTTACATTGTAACACATCCTGTAATAAAGGCAAAATCCTCCAAAACATTTGCTTCACAATTAAATGGAAACAAAATGTTTCAATCACATTTCTGGTGATGTAAACTCCTGGTAAACGGATAAAGCCCTCATTGTGTACAAGAATTTAGATTTAAAAATTGAAAACACATTTCTGTAGCATGAGGCTGAAACCTGGTTTAAAATATGTTAATGATGTTTTCCACCCTTGTGATTTATACATTGCAGATGTTTCAATAAACATCTGTAAAAGCATAGTGAAATTTAAAATGTTATCATCTGATACAGAGTTCTGGATCTTTTGGATGAAGACATCAAAATGAAAGGGAAAAGACAATACCATTACGGCCATTAACAACCCAAAATTGGAGAATATAAACCATATTTACAAGTGCACAAAGTGGTAATATTTATAAAATTTATTATTTTTGACACATCACATCTTCTAACAAGCAGATCTGCTTTGACTTCTACGTGTGACCTTGACCTCTGAGCTAAGAAAACAGGTTTTGAGTATGGTAAGTCGTCTCCACATGGTGAACATTTGTGGCAAGTTATTTTAAATTCCCTGATGAATTAACAGTCCAGACAAGCTGTAATATGCCCATATTTGACCCTTGACCTCTAAGTGTGACCGTGACTTTTGAGCTACGGACACAGGCTTTGCGTGCGACACACCGTCTCCACATGATGAACATTTGTGGCATGTTATTTTAAAATTCCCTGATGAATGATGAAGTTACAGTCCGGACAAGCTGTATTATGCCCATATTTGACATTTTACTTCTAAGTGTGACCTTGATCTTTGAGCTAGCGACACAGGTCTTGTGCGCGACACGCTTTCTCCACATGGTGAACACTTTTGGAAAGTTATTTTAAAATTGCCTGATGAATGATAAAGTTACTATAAAGATTGTTTATGGCACAAAAAATGTACTACATTATTTATCTTGCACTGTAATTTGTTTTTGGAAAATCTATGTAACTCTGGAAGATACGCGAGTTAAGATTCTTTCTTTTACTGTTTAAAACATTGGAAAGAAACCAACATTTTATTTATATTTTGGCAACCATGAAGGCTCATTTTTTTCATATCCTATGAAGTGAACAACTCAATAATTCTGAAGTGTTTTAGGTACATCTTATATTATAGTATGTTTGATTTTGTTACTGGTGTAAACTGGAATGGTATAGAAGTAAACACGGACAATTTTATTTATCATTGAAATGAGTAAAGCGCAAGCAAACATGCATCAACAACTTTCAAAGTAGTCTTTATTAGGACATTAATTTTTATTGTATGATAATTAAACAATACAGTTTTAGTAATAAGCATTCATTAACCTGTTAAAAGAAAAAACATATATTGACCAGTTCTAACATAGCTATGTAGAGAGTACCTAGGTTAACATAGCTGAGAAATTTATAAGATTACCAGGTCATCTGAAAACCCAAGACTGTTTATCATACATCTCTACATTATATACAACTTGTATCATACCCCAGCAAATGTATGTGAATATGTGTATCATTTCTCAGCATGAAATCATAATGCTCTGTCTGCAGCTATTCATTACACAAGGAGCAGGTCCTCACTAAATCCTTGATATAATCAGATACCAGCCGGGCTGGCAATGTACAGTGTGAGACTCATGGCAATAATATCTCCAGATGTTATCATAAACCAGTGCCACAGAGATGCATGTGTGGTCATCATGCACCATTGAATTTATGGGTATGCAGAGGAAGGAAATGTTCAGTTTAATCCTTATTAAATTTAATTAGCAACAAAGAAGGCAATTAAAACAGAGAAGGTACTTTTTTTAAATATTAAAATGTATGCTGATATTGGACTGCACACTTACATAATGTTATTTTTTTATCATGCATGGGTGAAAGTTAAAAAAAATAAAAATCCTGAAATAATGGCTGGAGGCCAGGGGGCCACTATACGCCCTGGTTGGGGGCCCAGGGGGGCAGAGCCGCCCGGAAGCTCCCGAGATGTAGGGATTTTAAATGCTAAAATAAGTGGTTATCCTCATTTTCTTCATTAAATTCCATGTACACTGTACATATGTCAAATTCACGTCATATTATCGTAAAACTGTATAATAATATTTGAAATGTACATATCACGATCTACAAACTACAATAGCAAAGCGCTCATTCTGTCATTTTTGTTTTAATATTCACAACTGTGAATCTTACCACGGAAATCTATTAAAACAAATTAATTGATTTGTGATCTAACCTTGAAGAAACTAAAATAATTAATATCCAAATATAAAATGTATAACAACAATTTTCTTAGCGAATAAAATGCAAAGAAATATAATCCAGAACCGCACCCATATAACGGCACACGTACACTAACAGCCAACATAATCGTAACAGGAACGCTAAAATCACATTTGACAGTCTGAGCTGTAACGCATCGAACGGTTGTCAGTGACACTTCAAAGGCCTTTGTCCCGGTGAAGATCAAACACAACATGATTAAAAGAAATTTGGCACATATCAAAATAGTTTGTTGGCATTCTGTTTATGAAGATACTAGGACGTTACGATTGTGCTAAGTAATCAAAATGTAAAAATACAAAAATAAAATGTAAGAACCATTAAACAATTTTTCGGCCATCTATGTATGTATTGAAATTTCCCACTCTAAATTTAAAGATTATTTCAATAATAAATAAGTCGTTTGATATGCGTTTTTCATTTTAATGTTTCTTTTTGTTTCAATCGAAATTTATGTTGACTATTATTTAATATTTACCCGGGTTACCCATACTTATGGTGTATACCGGTACGTACTCAGAATATATATATTACAATCGTTTCAATAAATTCAGCAACTGAAAATAATTGGTCCTCGTCATATTTATCGCATGTCCCGAAGCAATGTTTAAAGCAATATTACACGCATATACAATTCATGATAGGCCTGCAAGTGGGGTTTTCATATTTATGATAAAAATACGATCACAATATGAAAGCAATAAACGCATTTTAACCAATTTGGCATACACATAGTGTGATCCCAGTTAATGAATGCATTAATCTATTAAACAATATTAAGGAGAATAGTCGCATTTTAGTATTCAGCGAGAAGTAACATTCCAAGGATGAACAGCAAAATAAATATTCAGTATTTTCAATAAGGCCATGATTTACGAAAGACATATAGCTATGCGTCTATGTCAGAATCTGTGTTTTTAATCCCACTTTTCAAAGACTTATTTTCTTAAACTATTAAACCAATAACAAACATCATAGAGACAGTCCGTTACGTTTATGTTTAATATACAAAACATGAGTGTCTGTTCAGGTTTTAAAAACTTTCAAATACTTAAAAGTTTAAATGCTAATATGCAGTGCTTGACATAAGAAGTGGACAAGCTTGTTACGTACGATCGTAGAAACAAACAATGACTGAAGCATAATATTTAGAAAATTTATAACATCTGCCCTTTCGTAATGTGTAAGGTACATGAAGTTGAAAATCTGCTCTCAAAATGCCATTTGCCAATTCGGACGTTTAATAGAAAACAAAACAAGTACTGGTTAGCGAGTATTTGTCGGACAGTAGTATTATCCGGACGTTTTTAAATATTCACGTTTCGTTACTGCTTTTCGTATTTTATCATCATAATACAAATAAACGCTTATATTTTCAAGTAAGTTTTTTTTTTATTCGAAAATAGTGAGTATATTTTTTGGTAAAACCTCAAATGTTTATGTTGATAGTCTGACATGCATGCAACTGTCATCTGCGGAAGTAAAATGACATACGCATGCGCGATAAAATCCCAATTTGGGGCCCTGACAGGGTTTGTGATAGTTTTGACTGTCTGCTCATTATAGCAGACGAACTCTGGCAGAACATTATTTAACCCGCTACGACGTTTAGGACATGCGTAGTAGCTACATAGATACGCAACGTCTAGTAAACTCTTTAAAACGTTATGTTTCCGTATTTGTTTCAACGCCTTACTTATATTCTAAAGTAATTATTAAATCATTTGATAAATTGGTATTATTTTGATATAAATTACGCATCTGATCATTTATTTGTTGTCTAATATAGATTAAATAAAGTTATAAAGCATTTCTCTGTATATTTCACTGTTTAAAAAAATGTCCGGAAAATACTAGTCAACGTAAAAAAGACCGTGTTTTATGTACCCCATCAGGGCCTCTATTGTTGCGCATTCGCACAAGTAAAACTTATTTTGTTTACATACGCAAACGGGTGATAAACCCAGGATGTAACAAGCAAATTTTCATCGTTGAGTTTGTTCATGAATTAAAACTGTCCCAAAATAAATGCATATTTCGTCCGACAAATACTAGGTCACCAGTAAATATTTCATATAGTCTAATAAAATTGAGTATAATATATACCTACTCACATTTTAGCTCTGATGGAATTACGACTAGTTTCTAACGTATTTGATGGCACTTTCGGTCGGTGACTTCGGGTGACATGCCGGCTTCCGGGTCATTTTGGGGCATCGACCAGGTGCCGGTTATATTTTAAGATTTGATTTAATTAAATCTGTTCATATATCTGTCCGGCCATAAATAATCCGCCGGATTCAGGCGAGAAAATCTGCAGATCGCCGGCAGGATACCACCGGGCACAGTAATGGCCTCATAGTATACGGTATCAAAAAGTATCTACCATATGTACGTGCCCAACAATGTCTAGACATTGGACATAGCAGTCTCTCAATGTTATAACATCGAGAAATATAACGTACTGTCCCGTCGTCTGTGTAAGTCTGAAGTTAATGCGTGTACTTGTAAATTTAAGCTAATTTATATCGCCGAAAACGTATGAATGTGCATTCCCATTCTTTTGATACAACGTTATTTTTTATTTGGAATAAAATATTAATCACTTAAATTTACAGTTTAAATCCAGCCATGCGGATCCCCGTGCTGTCTCTAGTTACGAGCTCTAACTGACGTCATCGATTCATTCTGGAGAAGATCGATGCACTGGGACTGGTTAGGGGAAAACTTGTTTTAGTATTCGGTGAATTTCGTGTCTGTATAATTTGCTACTTCTGTACATGGTATAGATTATTCTCCACTAAATGTTCAAATCGTTGTTCGTGGAATATTCTGTACGAACAACAGATTTTTATTGAACGTTAATCACTCGTTTTAAGTCATTTGGCTGGTTGCATGGATCCATCATCCCACCCCCCTTCAAAAAACTCAACGGATTTACATGATTTGGAAAAATGAACTCCGAGAATTCACCAAATCCGGACATTCCGGCACATTCCATAAAACTTTCACCGGTGATAATGTTTATTTCTTCTTGTCCTTATTCCAAAAGTACATCAATGTACATGTTGGTGCAAAACTTACAGGTAACAACTATTAATACAACGATACAAATAATGATAACAAACAAGCTTTGTTACAAGTAATGCCAATTGTTGTTGAGACATATTTCACTTGTATCAGAATTTGAGGATATAAATAGGACTTTTATCTTTATAAACAAAGTGTGTCCATACAACACAAATGAGTTTATTTCTTATTATAATGGATTATTATATTGCATTTCAACATTTTAGTCTGTATTTTTCATATCACCATATATTTAAACTCCAGAACAAATTTTGTTAAAACCAATTACAAAATCATTAAAGATAGAGATCACTCAATAAAAATATACTCACCCTGTCTGATACTTTAAGCAAAGATATTATTTCTGATTCAGTGAAATTATGAAATACAATATTGGCAACACCTGACAAAATTCTAGCATGCCTATCTGATTGTACAAACATTCATAAATGCCAAACACATTGTATCATCTTGATAAATGAGCAAATTATTCAGAAGAAAAAAATATCTATTACAAACCAGTTACACTTCAGTTTATGTTCAACACCTCAGGAACTCTTAACTCTTACACACCAATTGTAGCATGCAGGGCTTATTATCTCCCTTGCTTATCCCTTGCTTGCTTATCTAACATTCAACTGATGGATAATCAACATTCCCATGGTCATTAGGTAATGTTGAAGAGCTAATAAAACCAAGTGAAGCTAGACTCCACTGCAGATAAACAAATATTTTCTCTTGCCAGAAAAACACCATCAGTAGCTTGATTAAAATTTACCTGAGTCTTCATTTTCAAACAAAAGGACACACCTTTTTTCAGACTAATTTTCAATGTACTTAAAAGAAGACTTAATGTATTGTTAGATGCCAGACATATAATCTTCTCTACATCATAAATGCACTTCAACGATTAATGCAGATTTGCATTTCGAAGAAAAGGTTCCACTAAATACCAACAGTGAACAGACACAATTTGTCAAGAATATTCATGAATAACAGAAATATTGATTGCTTTTATGATCCATGCAGCTTTGCACAATAGCTTTGAAATTGTATGCAGACTTAAAGACCACAGAAGACAAGTACAGGCTAACGCAGAACATTTTCAATCATATGAATTAGTAATAAAGCATTGCATTATTATGAAATGGTAAACCATTGTGTAAATACCTTACAGGATACCTCCCTTGAAATGAAATTGAGGCGTGTCATGGGAAAACTGGGCTTAATGCATTTGCGGAAAGTGGTCCTAGATTAGCCTGTGCAGACTGCACAGGCTGATCAGGGATGACACTACGCACATGCATTAAGCCTGGGTTTCCCATGACACGCCTCAATTTTATTGGAATGGACAAAAATACCATAAAGATGTGGGTATTTGATAATTTAATAATCATATCACTGAAGTACTTTTCTAAACACACCTTAACACTGTACAGAGAGGTAACAATGGCAGTTGTACAAATATGTAATATACTTCTATACTACTGACATTTGATAAGAATCACTTGTATTATAGTATTTCTTTTTTATAGTGTAATTTTATTTGTTAAAAAAAATTGTGTGATTTATGACTGTCATTCTTATGAGTATTTTAAATTTATTATTGATCCATGTACACCAAACCATGTCTCTTACATTTCAAAATTTATTCCTCAGTTGGAAAATAAAACATTTGCAAAAGGGACCCTTATAAAATTCTGACGAGTTTAGGCCGAAAATAAAATAGTATTTGTTTCCCCTCCCGAAGCCCATGCTAATGAAGGGTGGGTCGGTAGGTCGGAAAAATATTTTATTTGTATACACAATACAGCATTTTCATTCATGTTTTCCTTATGTATGAAATGTTATTTTATAGTATTAATTCTAAATATTTTCGTTGCAGTAGATTCATAATGTTCTGCTTATTTACGTAATACTATGTTCTAATTTCCTTACAATAATTTATCAAAATTTAACAAACAATAACAAACGTAAAAAACAAGAGCGTTAGTAATAAAAACCTGTTAAAACTAAGGAGTAATAGCGTGACGTTGCAATTTGCAGGGCATCCAAAACAGAACCGTTAGCAACAGCCATAGCAACGGTGACTGTCAAACTGGAGCTAGCAGTTTGTAGCTGAAAAGCATGTTACACGCTTAGCAGTGGATAGTTGTTAAAAGCATCATTCTGTAATACTGTATCTGAACAATGCAAATGCTAGAGCATAAACGAATTAGCATTCTATGGAAATAAAAACAAATAGGACTTTGTTCGTTAATAAAAAGAAAGCAACACAACATTCTTGATAAATTAAAATAAAAAGAAAAGGCGCTGAAGTTTATTTACTTTCATTTTTGACAAGGACCGCTAACTTTCATTCAAATGTTGCCTCAGCCAAAGTTTTTGCATAATTCTAATCCGTGTGCAGTGATGAGTTTGAATAACACTTTCGTTAATTATTACTATATCTAGTAATTTTATTTTTTTTAACAAAATAAGACCTTCGAAGCGATCAGTTTCTCGAGTTAAATGACGTCGTAATTCATATTATTAGTAAACGGTTCCTTTCACCAAAATTCACCAAAATTATGATATTTATTTGTAATTATTTATTTATTTACTATTATAATTTGTAGTAATTTATTACAAACGCGGCTGTTAAAAACACGCAATTATATAACAAAACACATACCTAACGCAAATGTGTTACAAATGACTTGCACCTTTACCAATTAAAATTAGAATGAGGGCGTGATAAACTTTCTAACGACGAAGCTCATTTGCATATTGGAAATTTTATGCGTTCTCATTGGCCGACTGTTTGGCTCTTGTTAAGCTCATTCCTCCTGCGTCAAGATTTTATCGATAATGGACACTGGGTGCATAAAGGCAAGTTTGTTCATTGCCCGTGGGCGTTCTTTGTCTTTAAAAAAACATGCATATGCGAACGGAAATGGTTGCGCTCTAGAATCTGACACTGAATGTTATGTCAAAATACGCTGAATTACGCGTTATCAACTGTCCGTTTAAAGTCATTTTATAAGCGTCTTTTGAAAGTAAGATTTTACACGCTATTGTATTCTTTTTAAGGATTCGCACCCCACATTTTCACACACAAATAAACATAAAATATTGTTTTCTGTGGTCTATACATTTTTTTGGGTCGCGGCGATTTTGCTGGGTCGGTCTTGGGAGGGGAAACAAACAATATTTTATTTAAGCCTTATAAAGAATTAATTCAATGCAGTGAAAAATTTCTCTAGCCTATGGTTTACCTTGGGTGCCCACCAGTATGAGAGGGATTTCTGCAGTGTTCCTGAAGTGGGTCATCTTCAGGAAGTACTGG
The DNA here is from genome assembly GCA_027627225.1 of Congeria kusceri. Lineage (NCBI taxonomy): Eukaryota > Metazoa > Mollusca > Bivalvia > Myida > Dreissenidae > Congeria > Congeria kusceri. The sequence goes on from CM051030.1 coordinate 52,498,380, forward strand.
TAAACGGACTGGAAACTCATCTCATTCTCCAGACTGAACACAAATATCACGGCGTCAACCCACTGGGTGAACTGAAATAGCAGGATATCATGCTAAATATCACAGCATCAACCCACTGGATGAACTGAAATAGCAGGATATCACAGTAAATATCACAGCCTCAACCCACTGGGTGAACTGAAAAGCAGGATATCATGCTAAATATCACAGCATCAACCCACTGGATGAACTGAAATAGCAGGATATCACACTAAATATCACAGCATCAACCCACTGGATGAACTGAAATAGCAGATTATCACACTAAATATCACAGCATCAACCCACTGGATGAACTGAAATAGCAGATTATCACACTAAATATCACAGCATCAACCCACTGGATGAACTGAAATAGCAGATTATCACACTAAATATCACAGCATCAACCCACTGGGTGAACTGAAATAGCAGGATATCACACTAAATATCACAGCATCAACCCACTGGATGAACTGAAATAGCAGGATATCACACTAAATATCACAGCATCAACCCACTGGGTGAACTGAAATAGTAGGGTATCCCACTAGGTACAACTGAAAATATCTCAATACCCCACTGGGTTTACTGAAATAGCATGGCATCAGATAATGGGTATCACACTAGATACAACTGTTAAATATCACAGTGTCAATCCACTGGGTGAACTGTAATACTAAAATGTATCACAATGAGATACACAACAAAACAAAATTTTAATTAGTGCTAAATAAATGTCCCTCATGATTCAATCATTTCATTTCACTTGATAGTTACCTTCTATGAATAAACAGACACAGATAAACATACAAACAGACAGGACCATTTTCACTGTTGTACACCTGCCCCATACGCGTACCTGTATTTCAGGAGCCCCTCCTTCATCTCTGATCAGGAGCAGGTAACTCTGGCCATCAATAATGACTTCCTTCTTGAACCGTCCACCTTGAAACAGTCAGAATGATCATTGACATTAGCATTGGGCCAGTTAAATTGTAGTATTCAGAAGTCATTTGCAGGGTAATTTGCCAAATTAGCCAAAAGACGCTTCCACAAATGTCAATCATATTCAAATTAATCTGCAATACTATTCAATAATTGCACTTGGATATCACACGTTTAGCGGTCAAACTATTTCATACAAAAGAGCACGTGCATAATGTTTGTGATATTCAACGGAGAACGTGGTAATGTTTGTGATTTTCAATGAATGGAAATTACTCCTTTAACAATAGCTGGGGAGGAGTTAAAAATATTCCTAGCAAAACCCGGATCGGTCTATGGCATCAAAGTTGAACTTTGGCTTAAGTAAATTCTACAATGCCTCAACTTTTGCTATATAAAACGGCATAAAATGTGTCCAAATATGTGTTAATTTTAGATCGTTGCAAAAGTTTGGCTGAAGAAATTTTAAACCAGTGGAATTTAAATACAAGTACAAAACAAGAGCATCTGCATCATATACACTAGTGTGATCATGCTCATAAATATTAAACACATTTACCCTATTGTAATATTGAATATTTATTAAGAAGTTTATATCTAGACAAAGCTTATTTTAAATGAAAGGTTCTCATGAACAACGAAGCTTATTCACCAAAGATATTTTCACAACAATATCTTTTATGTTTTGCTAATTTGTTATTATTTTCTTATCTATCTATCAACATTCGAATAAATTGTCAGAGGTGTATAATTGCTGCTTATATTGTGATTTTTAAATGTGTATGAAATAGATTAAAGGCTCATCACAGACAGAACGGAAGACTGGTTCATTTAAATCATAAATGTAAGCTTTGAATGACGACAGAAAAACAAGATTAATTTCTTGATAGACGGTAACCGGTTGTGTTTACCTTCCGGGGACTCCTCCTGCATGTAGGAGCCTGTCAGGTAGCGATGGACCAGGGCCGACTTTCCACTGTGCACATGACCCAAGATGCCCTGTAATGAGAGTATGTAAAACATGACAGTGGTGGATAATTTTTTACAAGCCATCAAAACTCATCTGAGCAGACAACAAACCATCAAAACTCATCTAAGCTGATAATTAAACTTAAAAGCACTCATGATGTAATAAGGTAGCAAACAGCCATGAGGAATTGCATTAAATGTTCGCTTTATTGATATTATCGATGTTATTTTGCTTTAAACATCTTAAAGTCTTTTTTTTAAACCCCAATATGGCAAACAAAATGTACAGCTAATGAAAGTACTGGCTATCTGATTATTCAAATGTACACAATTAATATTATACAGCACTTCTGCATAAAATAATTGATACTTAAGAACATATCAACCTTTAATTAATCTTAAGAACATATCAACCTTTAATTAATCTTAATCATTAATTAATTTAAGGTCAGTAATTTTTACTTGTCCTGTGACTCACCAATTTGAGGTCTGGCACTGACCGACTGAGAGTCCATTCTTGGCTGTTGACAAAGGAATCTGAAACCAAACCAGAGGTGAAAATAAAAATACACATATCTCAAACAAGTTTTTATCACAATATATTAGCAATTTTTTTTTTTTTTTTTTTTTTTTTTTTTTAATTTCTTTAAATCAGATTTTGGATCAACATTTCGGAAACAAGGTCAAATTGACACAGGCAGTTTAATCTGCATTTGTTGGGCTTACAAACATTACATTCAAGATGGTATTATGGCCTATTGCAAAAACTACTCCAGGTAAGATTGTGATGTCTTTGATGTGCAAAACAGCCTTTGATATGCTGACTCAAGTTCATGGCTTCCAGGACATTATCTGGGAAAATCTGGGAAAAGTAGTTTGTTTTGCAAACCTTTTGACTGCTTAAAAAATGTCATAGGACATGTTCTCAATGTTTTTATATTGTAACTAAAGTAAGCATGATGTGGACGAAAAAAACACTGGAGTAACATATTCTTTTCTCAAAGTAATTGTTTAGTAATATCTGTCAGTCTGTATGAGGTTAAAATGGCAAAAGCATCACATTCACAGTAAATACAACATTGCTGTTTTCATAACCCCACACAAATATTTCTCTCATAAAGTAAACAATGCTTCTACCAGTATATGAGTCAAATGGGATGCTCTATTTCCACCATTTTCTGCTGCAGAAACATATTATATTAATAAATCATGATATCTTTAACAAAATCTGAAGCTGTTAACGAATACACATAATTTTACTGAATGTATATTAATCTGTCTGAATTATGGAAATATAGGGCACTTAATCTATAAAATGATGAACAACTTGTCAAGAATGTGTATAAATTGTTGCATTTCTTACAAGTATCAATAGCAAGAGCCATAATAATAAAACCTGAAAATGCATAAACCGTTTTTTGCATGTGCACAACCCCATTACAACTGGAAATTGTGCACAAAAAGAGATTTCATCAGAGTGTGGGCAGAAATCAATACATCTTTCAGAAACATTTATTTGTGGAAATATTCAAATATTGTGATACACAGGCCATTTTAAATTCACAACTGTAGACCTCTAGATATTAATATCTCATCTTCAAGTGATTTTTGTAAGTCTCAATAATGTTGTCGAAATTATTATAAATAGTAACAGTGTGTATTTTTATTATTATAAATAGTAACAGTGTGTATTTTTATTATTATAAATAGTAACAGTGTGTATTTAAATTATTATAAATAGTAACAGTGTGTATTTTTATTATTATAAATAGTAACAGTGTGTATTTTTATTATTATAAATAGTAACAGTGTGTATTTTTATTATTATAAATAGTAACAGTGTGTATTTTTATGCCAAGGAAAACTAACAAGTATATCGTATTTTCTGGCAGAACAAGAGTATAATGCATAGGTTCATTATTATTGTAGAAAATCTTGATGAATGGTGGAAATGGAACAAAATCATGCCAGAAAACTGTCACATAGTGAGAAGCAGCCAGTACAATGCTACTATAAAAGGATTGCACACGATAATTGGAATGGCATTGTTCGTCATTCTCAATTTCAACTTTCCAAGAAACTTGTGGGAAAATCTTCCAAAATACAATGCAGTTTAGACAACAAAAATCTAAAGACTACTGACATCAAAGCACATCAGCATCTGCCTATAATGAGGATTGCATTCTTTACTTGTGTTCAAGGCCCATTAAAATCTCTAATTACAACTAATTTCCATTTGTCTTTTAGACTGCCCATTAGCAGGTGTCCTCAACAGTGGGCATGTTAGTATCTGCCAAGGAACGCTGCAATTTTTGCGAACAAAGTTTTGTTTTACCATTTGAACATTACAATGTTCCTGTCACATGCTTCACTTGTATTGTACAATATACAATACAGTTTCAAATTTGTCTAACATAACATATAATATAATAATAAATGTTGAAATGGCCTTGAATAAAATGTACCCCAAGCTCAGATAATACCATGCTTAACCAAGTGATTTTTTTAGGAAGCTTTCTTTACCTGATTTTTACTTTTCACAATGTTTGCCATCATACTCAGGGGTGCTTTTCAATGAAAAATGAATATGTGGCGCATATGGGGAAAACCGGACTTAATGCATGTGCGTAAAGTGTCGTCCCAGATTAGCCTGTGCAGTCCGCACAGGCTAACCCGGGACGGCACTTTCCGCTTTTATGGTATTTTCTGTTTCAAGGAAGTCTCTTCTAAACATAAATCCACTGTAGGCGGAAAGTGCCGTCCCAGATTAGCCTGTGCGGACTGCACAGGCTAATCCTGGACAACACTTTATGCGCATGCATTAAGTCCGGTTTTCCCACGACGCGGCTCATATCGATCATCAATTCTACAGCCCAGCCAATTCAAAATTGCCCCCACCTGGTAGCTACCACAACACTACAATAATGCCAAATTTCATATTGTTTATGAACCTAGATGCACTATGATGTACAAGTACTGAAGATAGGGAGCAAATGCAGACATGTTACCATTTGACATTTGGAAAACCAAAACTTTTCAGACACAATAGAAACCTTAATGGGACTTGTTCACAGAATTTTTTATTTTTTGAAGAATGCCATTAAATGTTTTAATTTGAACGATTTAAGTATCATGATTAAAGAGCTCATGTATAATAACGAGAAAAGGATTGTTTAAAAAAAAAGAAAGAGATTGGTCCCACTGGGATTCGAACTCGGGACCTCTGCAATAAAGGGCTATCGCCTTAACCACTTGGCCATTCCCCTTACAATATTTATTGCTGCATTTCTACTTTTTCTAAGTGATTCACACGTCGTCAACCATTTCAACGAAAACAACAGAAACACTCCAAATTATTCCATCGTTAAGCGTCACCAACCCTTTAAAAGTTTATCAATTTCAACTGGTGATTGCTTATAAACGAAATGGTATTTAAAGCATATTTCTATGTTTGTTGTGTTATTTCGCTCCCTTGTATGCACTGTTCTTTTATTTTTGGAATCTGTGATAAAAAGTTGTAAAATTGTCAATCTGTGAACAGGTCCCTTAAAAAACAACAACATACGTACAAATGATTATTTCAAGGCATTTACCGTAAATTCTCGCGTATAGGACGCCCCCGCGTATAAGACGCACCAAAAAATTTAGATCCTAATTTGTGGGAAAAAAAATCTGCTATTTGAAAGCTTCTAAACATCAAAGTCGTAAATTTTGCGTCCATTGCTTATTGACACTGAAAATATTTTGTCGTGAAAATCGCAATGTGGATAGATTACACTAGATGTGTTTTCGCTGTATTGACAGGTGTTGAAAAGTCTCAAGTGTCAACACCTTTAATTACACCATAAGCGCTAATTGTCTGTTTGACAAACATGGTCAGTTCTGCAAGTATCATCAATTCCAATATCCTTTTTGTTTGCAGAGCAGTATAAAGGTGTGAAGTAATTTGTAAGGTGGTGTTTACTACGCTACGGTTCATTTAACCCTGGTTCTTATTTTTTATGTATTACGTTTTACTGCATATATATTTCGGAAAAATAAGAATTAAGAATATAAAACACACAAAATAAGATTATATATTATTCTATATTTTTAAAAAACCCCAATATTTAACAGTGCGAAACGTATCGTGTATGAATACTTGCGTATACAAGCGTCTTAGTGACGTCGATCGAGTGTCTATTCAAAATGGCGCCCAAAACACCACAATTGATATTTATGATAGAAAAACTAGGAGTTTTTGCTTATATCTGCGTATAAGATGCACCGGAACAATGATACGAACGTTGGCTGAAAAAAGTGCGGCTTATACGCGAGAATTTACGGTACTGCCATACCAACAACCATTCACTTAGATACTAAATAACTGGCGATTATGCAAGTGTAGAACTTCATGGAATTGAAACTTACGTGATCGTCTCTTTCCACCAAAGAAAAAACCATCACTTTTGGACCGCCGATACGGAAGTGACAGTCTTTTTAATGTACTCAACATGTTTTGGTCCCTAGTTCACTTCCATTTGATCCACGATAAAGATTTAAATGTTGTCTGTGCATTTCATATTAACACCTAATTTGTAAAAACTAGAACTACTCAAATTTTGCAATCATTGCACAGAACTGTATTTATTCAATAACTTCCATACCATGTCCAAATATTCTTTTCAAATATAAACATTCTTTTTCTTTTTGTACTTCATTTTACTATACACGTTTCACACATTAGTCTTCATAGGATAGCTACATACATATTTTCATACAAAGAAACGATGTTTCTGATAGTGTGTGTGTGGACAAGGAAATGAGGATACATACAACTGATTTACACAAAAGACAGTGACTTTGCCACTGAATTATCAGATAAATTACATAATCACATATGTATTGTTTTTGTTTTTTGTACAGTAATATAACTTTTGTTCATTTGTTATTTAGGTGAAAATTTCATCACCACAATCATGTACACCGCAAATTAGATCCGATGTTTATCTACAATATAAATCCACTTGAAATAAGCACAAAATGAGCACAAAATTATCCCGTATCCCAATGGCTCAAGACGCCAGGAAAATTAATATTCCTAGATGCAATGGCTGCACATTCCATGTTTCCCACACGTCTCCCATGCTGCCACTAAATCACCTCCTTCCACACACATCTCATTGCAATCATATTCCTAGATGCAATGGCTGCACATTCCATGTTTCCCACACACGTCTCCCATGCTGCCACTAAATCACCTCCTTCCACACACATCTCATTGCAATCATATTTAAACTCATCATCACTGCATTCAGCTTTCAGATCTTCTACTATGCACAAGAGGAATTTTAATTAATACAACATTGGCTCATGATGTGTTTACTATTACTTTGGTTCCTACAATATTTTTTCATGAAAAATGTTATAATAATGTTAATAATTTGACACGGTTACATGGACATTATATTCCAAGATACAAAAAGTTTTCCTTAAAAAATGTATTTATTTTCACGACCTTAGTTATAATCAAAGATGAAAGATGAAATAATTATGCTAGAAACATCAATAGGCAGGTAACCTTAACCATTTACTCTTAATAAATTAATACATGAACATTAACTCTTAATAAATTAATACATGAAGCATTAACTCTTAACAAATAAATACTTGAATCATTAACTCTAAATAAATTAATACATAAAGCATTAAGTCTTAATAAATTAATACAATGTCCCGAAGCATTAACTCTTCTGTCATATCAGTCAATACACAGAATTCTGTATTTTCGAAAACCAGACGAAGCATTAACTCTTCTGTCATATCAGTCAATACACAGAATTCTGTATTTTCGAAAACCAGACGAAGCATTAACTCTTCTGTCATATAGTCAATACACAGAATTATGTATTTTCGAAAACCAGATTAAATTAAACCAGAAGGTCCCTGTGATTAAAACTTAATATTAATTCTTTTACTCCTTTACACTGAAATCCCACCTGCGCGCAGTACTAGTATTTGTCCAACCGAGGAGTCAATTGTGGAGAATTCCCGATGGATACTCCATGTACATCCATTACCCACTTCCATAATCAATATCTGAATACTAACATACATTGATACATAGCCGGGCTTGATCCATGACTCAAAGCCTCTATGACCATTACCTGAGCAGATTTCTTATCTAATTAAAACTATTACTTTGCTTAAAATGAGTCAAACATGTTAACTGTGCATCAAAAAGAGTTTTAGTTAGCATGTTTTAGGTTGAGGAATCTGCTTTTAACGCTCATTGGACCTCACCAAAATTTATTTTTGTATGTGTTGTTTCGCAAACAATGCTTACATTTTTAAAGAAACATCATCAACCTCACCTCAGCACATAACTATGAGATGCATCTAAAAAGGTAGCATTTTTATAACAAAAATTATTTTATCAACATTTATTAATTCTAATGTAATTTACTTAGAGAAAAAGATGGCAGATAACATTTTCCACTAAAGTCTTAAAGATACGTGTTCCTTTGAAGTGATTCTTCTAACATTAAACATCGAACACACTATTATGTGAAGTTGGACTAAGACGTCCAACATAGAGTAAACCGTTTTATTACAGCAATGTGTTATATGCAGTTTACTGTTTGTAATTTATGAATTTTGCAGAGTAATTAGGACAATAAACACCTCCATATATAACTGCATTAGTAAAATTGATTTTCCCACAAAACTGTATACTTGTATGCAATTACAAATTTTTCAACAAAAATGTGAACTGTGTCCAAACACAGTTTGTAAATGCAGTAAAAATGATCAAAGACACGGTCAGTTTTAATGACAAAGTGAACTAAAAATGCTTATTATACCAAAAGTATTGACATAATATAACAAATATACATAAACAACATGAAATACTCAGTTTTATGTGAAAACATAACAAAAATCATGTCCATTCTATGTTTGATGTCTTTATATTCTAACATCACATAATACAGTGTTATCACATAATAACCATTTATGTCTTTTGCTAACATTTAATGTGCTTAATTCACGCAAGTCTCTATATTCTAACATCACATAATACAGTGTTATCACATAATAACCATTTATGTCTTTTGCTAACATTTAATGTGCTTAATTCACGTAAGTCTCTATATTCTAACATCACATAATACTGTGTTATCACATAATAACCATTTATGTTTTTTGCTAACATTTAATGTGCTTAATTCACGTAAGTCTCTTATGACAACAAAAAAATCATGCCTTGTCACTTCCAATACACAAGAATTATATATCAAGGGACACGATAATTGCCACAAACGAATGTTAATAATCGCTTGTGACTAATACTCACTGTTAAGTGACTGGATGCAAGAAAGTTATTGACAAATGATACATTATTTAGTAGCAGCGCATGATTTTACTCCCATTTAATTGTAGACAAAAGGAGAAGTACCAATAAAAGATCAATAAGTCACCAATACTGATCATTTTCACCAAACCTGACATTACAGAGTGGGTTAAACATGATCATCACCACTGAACTCATCTTCAATTACATATAGTGTTGCCATTGAATAGTCACAACAAAAGCACAGGTTTCAGAGCGATGGATCGGAAATTGGAATAATTTGGATTACTAACTTCCTATATTGACTAACTTCCTATATTGACTTTACAAAGTCAACAAATTATCAATGTTTAAATGAATACAATAAGGGAGAAAAACCTCATACACAATTTAATACTATTGATTATGAAATTATACAGATGGCCTGGTCAACCAGCTATTCTTGTCTTTTTAACAATTATATGTAACTTCTTTTTCCAAACGAATAACAGTTCTTCTTCAAACCATAATTATATATCTTAAATACTTTAATAAAACACAAAATATACCAACTGAACTCAGATAAGTATTCACAATATACTTCATATTTAAGTATTGCATTTTTTGTACTTAAATATTCTAAGACAACAAAACTATTTACATCATACGTTAAAACACAAAATATAATTTCACTATATCTACCATGAACACATCATTCCCTCAAATTCACATCCAGTTCTTCACAACTATCAATTTCACATGACACTCTCTGATTGCCAAAGGTATTCCTTCACAAAGGCACATCACTGCTGAGATTTACCATCAACATGGCCTTACCCAGGCCTCACTATCCAAACCAATCTTTCAATCCACAAGAGGGGCATTCTGGCCTCAAATTGTTCAAATTTTACCTGGATTTTCAGTTACAAAACACTTGTTACATTTTCTTCCTTCAATAGAGGTAATCATTAAGTTCCTCAGTGTGTATTTATCACTAAATCAACAGCAACTGGTAGACTGGGGCGGAAATCACCAAACAGCTACCTATGCCATTAAAAAATAAAGAGTATGGCCCAATGTTTTATATATACTCATTTAAAACAGTGTACATTGTATGAAGTGTCTCTTAGTTACATAACGAGACTTGTTCACAGTGCAACAAATTCTCTACGACTTTGATTTGTTTTTGTGACCAACAAGAACCAGAACAGGAGGCTAACAATGAATTAATTTGTATAGGAGCTAATTAGATGTGTCACAGACACGGGTGCCCCCACGACGCACATTTGGACACTGACAAAGGGTGTGTCGCCAACACTAATTTTTTAGAGTCAAAAAAATTTCGGGAAGTACATTTTCTATAGTGCGAAAAATGACAAAGGGCTATAATTCTGGCCAAATAAGTCACAGTACAAATTCCTTCCTTCACGATCACCTACACACTAAGGTTCTTCAGCTTTGAAAGTTTGAGCGGTATCCGCCCAGCTGTTCAAGAGTATATTCTAAAACGGAAAAAAAACACACCATAATTCTGCCAAAATTGGTTGCAGCCAAAATTCCTTCCTTTACAATCATCTACATGTTAAGGTTCTTCAGCTGTGAAAGTTTGAGCGAAATACGCCCAGCAATTAAAGAGGAGGTGAGTCCACAAAATTTCACACAGTGTAATTATATTCTACAGTGAAAAAAATGACAAAGGGCCATTATTCTGCCAAAATTGGTCACAGCCAAAATTTCTTCCTTAACGATCACCTACACATTAAGGTTCTTTGGCTGTAAACATTTGAGGGATATCCGCCCAGCAGTTAGAGGAGTTGAGTCCACAAAATTTTGGGCAGTACATATTCAATAGTGGAAAAAATGACAAAGGGCCATAATTCTTTCACAATCACCTACACATTAAGGTTCTTTAGCTGTAAACGTTTGAGCGAATCCACCCAGCAGTTAATCAGGAGTTGAGTCCACAAAATTTTGGGCAGTACAGGGGGTGTGGAAATATCAAAATTATGCACTTGTCCACGGACAAGTTCATTGCATAAATCTACTTGTCTGCAAGCAAATGTCACGTGTCCAAATAAAATTATAGGTTTTTATGCCCCTACTTGCAGGCCTACACAGAAGCTGACAATGCCTAATGTTGTATAGCAGCAAACAATGTATGTAAACAAGCCTGCATACCAGCTAACAATGAACAAAGTTGACAGTAATATTTGCACTGAACTGTCTCAAGACTGTCTGTAACCAGTAAAAAACCTCATCATTTTGTCTGAGACTGGGCCAAGCAATTATAGAGGACTTTATCCGGCCGATATTCCAGACAGACTTTAATTATACGGAGACAGGAGACAACAGACCAGAAATCTGCTTGCTGGCAAATCTGCGGCAGAAGTGTCAAGCTCTGTGGTTTTGTGATTTTCTAGCACGGTTTACATTCAACTACGACAGCAGCTGGCTATATCCCATGTCACAACATCGGAACTATTACAGAAGGTATGATCCTTGGTCTTGGTTTTGAAGGCTAAAACCTTTATTTGAAAGCCCAAGCTGAGAAGAAAAAAAATTTAATAAAAAGGTCTCTAAGGGATTCCCATAATCATCCCACTCTTTTTCTTATTAAAGTAGGCTATGCCAAGTAAAAGCCAACAGCATGGGACATATTCCACCTTCTCTCAAATTGAGCCGCCATTTCACGTTAGGCCTTTGGAGTATTTGGAATGACCAGAACTTCATCATTATACCCCTTAAGCTGGGGAGTAGACACTTCTGGGACAAAATAGCAGACATTTTTCACAGCAGCACAGAAGTACAGAAGTCGTACAACAAGGAGAAGTACGTGTCCACAGATGTCATGTAACTCAGTGCCTTCGCGAGCTTTAGGCCAGCAGGTAGGGCGTTATGGACCTTGTATATTTCTTTCTGAATGCGAGGCGTTGGACGCTGGGATTTGTTATCCAAAATTGTTGGCGTGATCCTCAAATACTGTTTTTATCCAAAATCGATGATATCTGCTTCTCTGTGTCAGGTGAAATACCAAGACAAGCATGGCATCAAGGCAGCGTTTTTTCTCACCATTTTGGAAATGGTACTGGTACCGGTCAAATTGGAAAAATCTGTGTCGTTTTCAGCCAAATTGGGAATTTTATCACTTTCATTAAAAAATGTCATAAAAGAAGTAAAAACAGTAAGTTATTTCCCCTATCTGTTAAGAGTAACCCAGGTTTTTTCTCGGACGCCCCGGTCCATACGTCGAATTATTTTTTGCGACATGTGTCATATGACGTTATCTGGTGAGTTTTAGCTCTTAAAATTAAGGCTAACACGTTTTCAATTTTTTGTAAACGTTTAAACCAAATGAAATAAATGAAACATCACCGTTTAAACAGTATACCTTTAGTCTTTTAAAAGCAAAAGCGTCATTGTTAGAATCATGATTAAAATACATGTATATTATACATGCTTTGTTCTTGCAAACACGTCGAGAGAATTTCCCCGTGCACGTTCTGCCTACGTGCATCAAATGTTAAACACCTTATTTAGAAAGCACAAGGTTGTTACACGCACGCTCTTTATGCGTGAAACGTGACATCGTGGTTGTCAGTAGACATTTCGCGCTATTTTGCAGAAAACACGGGTTTTACATGGTATACATGTACATAAACAAAACCGCATGTTTATGAAATTACAACATTGAGCAGTAACACTGGATAGGCTTTTCCGATTATGATTTCATATTAGAATATTTAAGACTGATTTTCCGCAGTTTATTTTTTAAAGTTATGAAATTTATTAAATAAGTGTGCATATTATAAAATACGAAAGCTCATTTACTTTTTAGGTCGATATAAGGTTACACTCCGCAAATACATGCAGAACAAGCACTGTGGCCAAGCTCCGCCCATTTTATTCCAAATGGTTCCCAAAACTAGCACATTTTTATTGGCAACCCTTACGCAAAGCATCGGGACTGTAGTGGACAGCAGGCCTTAGTAACAAGAGGGCCATGATGGCCCAAAGGGCTCACCTGAGTACTGGCAAAGATGAAGGCTTGTGGGAATGTACGCCATAATGTCCTTAAATAATTTCTCTAGCTGATTTACTCTCATACGTAGAACAAGTAAGAATCTGGATATATTTTCTCTACTCTGGTATCCAACTTTTCGCAGGCAATTTCGGAGGAATAGTGTCAATGCTGAAGTTTTCAAAGATAATGGCGAGTGAGGCATGAAGGTCATGTCATGCTTGCCGGCTTGTTTAAAAAAAGTAGAGTGTATTACCATTTACCCGTCCTATATTCAAATTCGCTTTAGATTTTATGGTCATAGACAAATTGTGCAAGTTTGGTCCAGATTGGTTGAAAATGGAAGTCCCGGTCTTGCAACGAATTCATTTTTGCATTAATTTTCACAATTAAGGGGATATAACTGCTGTGTTCATGGCCTGTCTTATTTGCTGCTTGTGTTGAGATCTAATGGCCATACGAAACATGTGGAAGTTTTATCAATATTGAATGAAAAATGATGTACAAAAAAGGCAATTTTTGCATTTTTTTTCCACAAAAAAGGCAATTGTTGTATTTTTTTTTCACAAAAAAGGCAATTTTTTTTTCACTAACAAAGGGGCCATCACTCCTTTGTTTGTTGCTCAGTCTGAACGATTGTTGGCTTCTGATGCAGTCGTATGATCACATACAAACTGTGGAAGTTTGGTCAAGATTGGAAGAAAAATAAAGTCTCTATGAACAAAAGAGGCAATTTTCCCCTTTTTTTTCACATACAAGGGGCCATAACTCCAGTGTCTGTGGCCCAACCTTACCCATTTTTGGCCCCTGCTGAAATCTTTTCGACACACACAAACTGTGGAAGTTTGGTCAAGATTGGAAGAAAAATGAAGCCTTAATCAAATTAAAATGGCAATTTTTGCCTATTTTTCGACAAAAAAAGGGGACATTACTCTGGTGTTTGTGGACCAATCCGGCCCAATGTTTGACATCTACTGTGATCTTTTGATAATACACAAACTGTGGAAGTTTGGTCAAGATTGGTAGAAAAATGAAGTCTCTATGAACGAAAAAGGCAATTTTTTGCATTTTTTCCGACAAACAAGGGGCCATAACTCTAAGGTTTCTGGTCCAATTTGGCCCATTATCAATACCAACCGAGATTTTATGGTCATACACAAACTGTGCAAGTTAGGTCAAGATTGAATAAACAAGAGGGCCCTGGGACACTCACCTGAGACCGTGTTACCCAACAGGAATTTGCATCACTGAGGCGTGGCTTATTTTTATCCCAGGGGCATAATTTGAACAATCTTGAGCAAACCTCTGTGCCTTGTAGTTTCAGGTAAAGATTTTTAAAGTCATTTTGCTATTTAAGTCTACATAAACCATGTGACCTCTCGGGGTGTGGCCAGATTTGACCCCAGAGGCATAATTAGAACAATCTCTGGAGAGGACTACTATGCAATGTTACGTACCAAATACAGAAAAGCTGTGGGCCTCGCCATTTCAGAGGAGACGATTTTTAAAGTCATTCTGCAATCTAAGTCTATATAAACCATGTGACCCCTGGGGCATGACCAGTTTTGACCCCAAAGGCATAATTTGAACATTACTTGTAGAGGACCACTATACGATGTTACATACCAAATATGAAACCTCTAAGTCTTGCGGTTTCAGAGGAGAAGAAATTTAAAGTGTTTTTGCTATTTAAGTCTGTATAAACCATGTTACCCCTGGGGTGTGGTCATTTTTTACCCATGAGGCATAACTTGAACAATCTTTGTAGAGGACCACTATAGGATGTTACATACTAAATACGAAACCTCTGGGCCTTGCGGTTTCAGAGGAGAAAATGTTGAAAGACATTTTGCTATTTAAGTTTATATAAACCATGTTACCCCCGGGGAGTGGCCAGTTATGACCCCAGGGACATAATTTGAACAATCTATGTAGAGGACCACTATAGGATGTTACATATTAAATAAGAAACCTCTGGGCCTTGCAGTTTCTGAGGAGAAGATTTTAAAAGTCAATTTGCTATGTAAGTCTAAATTAATCATGTGACCCCTGGGGCATGACAAGTTTTGACCCCAGGGGCATAAATTGAACAATGTTTGTAGAGGACAACTATAGGATGTTACATACCAAATATGAAACCTCTGGGCCTTGCAGTTCAGAGTAGACGTTTTTTAAAGACATTTTATTTAAGTTTGTATAAACCATGTGACCCCCAGGGCGTAGCCAGTTTTGACCCCAGGGGCATAATTTGAACAATTGTTGTAGAGGACCACTATACAATGCTACATACCAAATATGAAACCTCTGGGCCTTGTGGTTTCAGAGAAGATTTTTAAAGTTATTTTGCTATATATTCTATATAAACCCTGGGGCGTGGCCCATTTTGACCCCAGGGGCATGATTTGAACAAACTTCATAAAGGACCACTAAAGGATGTTACATACCAAATATGAACGCTCTGGGCCTTGCAGTTTTAGAGATTTTTTTATTCATTTTCCTATATATTCTATATAAACCATGTGACCCCCGGGGCATCGCCCGTTTTGACCCCAGGGGCATAATTTGAACAATCTTTGTAGAGGACCACTATAGGATGTTAGATACCAAATATGAAACCTATGGGCCCTGCGGTTTCAGAGAAGATTTTTCAAGTTTACACTTTTTAAATCTATTTTTAGCTCTGGTGACCTACATATGCAGCGGACCATAACGATTTGAACAACTTTGAAAGAGGGTCACCCAATGATCATTCCTGTGAAGTTTGGTGAATTCTGCCAAGTGGTTTAAGAGGAGATGTTGTTTGAATGAAACGTTGACGACTGACGCACGGACACACGGACAACGGGCGATCACAAAAGCTCACCATGAGCACTTTGTGCTCAGGTGAGCTAAAAATGTAGTCCTTATCGCGTTAACGGTTTAAACTGTTCACGGCATAAGGATGACGGATGGCGCCGGAAAGGTCCCCTATACCAATAGCTCACCAAGCACGAGGTGTTCAGGTCAGCTAAAAAGAGCAGGATATTTTTATTACATCATCAACCTCATCTTAACACATTAAAAAAAAAATCAAAATGCATATCAATGGTCATCATCTTGTTTTAATGCAATAATAATAGTTAAGTGTATATGGCCAATGGCCCTAACGTGAATATTTAAGTAAGATCAAATAATACTAATGCTCATAAAGCCACATGGGATATGTAGTTGTTCAACAATAACTGTGGGCGCCGTTTTTTATCAAAAGCTTCAAACTACTTGCAAACTACTTTATCTAACACTAATCTGATATTATCTAAATTTGCCTACAAGAGTTCACCTCATTCCTGGGAGTACCTACCAGAGGCCAGGATAAGATCCATGTACATTCCACACACTTTACTGATCATGGCTGACACTTTCGCAGTTCTCATATGCTGTCCCTAACCGTACTTATTCATATACAGCTTTATTGTTATAAATAATTTTCAGCAAAATTATGTCAAGTTAATGAACGGCGTGCTGTCTATATATTGGAAATTGTAAGCAAACCATCTCAATAACACTTTAAGCCACACCCACCACTGGTTTCTTACATCACTGTTCACACTTTAAGCCACACCCACCACTGGTTTCTTACATCACTGTTCACACTTTAAGCCACACCCACCACTGGTTTCTTACATCACTGTTCACACTTTAAGCCACACCACCACTGGTTTCTTACATTCACTGTTCAAAGACATGTGCAACATAAATCAGTCACAACATTGTAATAAATACTCACTGAAATAAAATCAATTTCAAAACAACATGCAACCCCTATGATTTTACATGATCAACCTTAAATCCCTAGGAATAGTGTCACAAAATTCATCTTGAAACAAAATCCGATATTTCATAAACATGTACATGTATTCCACCACTGGCATTTCTTCTGTTCAAAATAAAAAACAATGTACAAAATCAAATATATAAAGTCCTCGAACATAAAGCCATATTTTTTTCCGTATACAAATTACTGAATATTATTTCCATAAGAACATTAAAAGTCATTGTTACTTTGTACCAAAATCATAATTCCAGGGTGGCTACGGAAATTACTTGTAAAATTCAATTTTTTTTTTTTCTAGTAGATTGAAAGCTTCAATTTATCCTTATTTGAAACCTCAAAACCAAAAATTCAACTTCATTCACTTAGTGTAGGTCCTGATTTTGTTCTTCTATCAAAAATGAAAATTCTCTACTGTTGAAAAAAACCAGACAGTTTCTGGCATTGCTGTCTGTGAAGTCTAACTGTGTCACAATGCATTCAATAACTGATCAATTTGTTAATTCACTTCTAGAATGGCTCACTAGACAGGCACACTGAAGGCCGAACTATTCTGTAACAGCCATTAAAGCCCTCAACAAAATTGATCAGCTTCTGTCCACAGTTACCACAAATAATATTATTCTTGTTTTCAAAGAAAATATGTATGATTTCATTAGAAGGCAATATAATACAATGTATTGCGAATGAAACTATATACAGCTTTTATTGTGGGAAAAAATGATGACAGTAACTTTGCTATATTAAACAATTGGGTTTCTAAATGCTTGTAAAATTCACAGGAAATATAATAGCGATGACAAAATCAATACGGCGTAAAAAAATTGTTTGTTTCAGGTTACATGCCCAGAAAAATTAGGGTAGGTAGGTAGGTTTTTTATTTGATAAAAGGTCAACTTGAAGATTCTAAAACTGAATGAATATTCAAAATATGTCTATAATATCATAAAACATTGTTTTGAAGTGGATGCTATCAAAACAAATACTTATTTAGCCAAAACACATTCAATTATTGGAAAAAAGTAAAATAAACAAAAAAATATCTGACCCACTCAATAAATGTTCTAGGGTCAGGCTTTCTTTTAGGGTAGGTCGGGTAACCTGAAACAAGCATAAAATTTTTTTACGCCTAGTCACTCTATTGCTGACAAAAATCTTTCTATAAAGTATTTCTAAAAAGCAAAGCAGTTTTTACAAAGTTTTATGCTTTGATACCTATGTGAAACTAATAAATTATGCCAGCATGAAACTGTTCATCAGGAGAAAATTGGCCAGACAATAATTCGGCAGAACAAAAATGCATTTGTGCTACCAATCAATGTTTTCTACATCTGTTACTTTGTAAACATAAACTTGTTGCAATTTATTTCGTAATGTTCAGTGTTACCAAGACAAAGTGTTTGACACTATTAATTTTGTCATCCAGTTCAAAGAGCCATACAAAATAATTAAATATAATTGACTGATCCACAATTCATTAACAAGCACAATTACAAACCAAGAAGTTATAGCAAAATGGAGGAAGCAAAAAACACCAGCTTCATAGGTTATAAATGACCAACTTTGTGAATTTCTTTGAGGCGTGTTGTGGGAAATCATGGCTTAATGCATGTGCGTAGTGTCGTCCCGGATTAGCCTGTGCAGTCCGCACAGGTTAATCCAGGATGGCACTTTCTGCCTACAGTGGATTTATGTTTAGAAGAGACTTCCATGAAACAGAAAATACCATAAAAGCGGAAAGTACTGTCCTGGATTAGCCTGTGCAAAACATCAAACAGTAAATTCACACTGGAATATGCCCTGTTTTTAAGCACAAAATTCTGTATTGATACTTTCCTACTATTGCATAAGGTTTGATCATAGCCGAGGTTTCAGAGAAATTTCCATAAAACCCAGATGAACAATTTTCCTAAATAAAGTTGCCTTTCCCATATATGCAATTTATCGAGAACGAAAGCCTTGCACTGTTGCACCATCTCTTTAGTTCCAAATAAGAGTTTCCAGTCACATTTTCTTTGTGGCCAATATTTTCTGGGACAACACATTTTCTTAAACAATCAAGGGATTTGCCAGTAGCAGTGTTAAAAGGAGTGGTAAAAGGAGTTTAAAGGACCCATTCCCAATTCCAGAAATAGTCATTTTTCCCCTACTGGAATAAAAAATTTCCAAATCTATAGTGACCAAATCTTAAATACCAATGAAAATGTCAATTAAAGTTGTTAATCATGACATGTCTTGTATGGATATGGATTAAAAACATTAAAATACTTGAGTTCAATCAATATACCACTAGTTTAAGTAATCAATAGAAATAATTACCTAGAATACTTTCATCATTTTTCCCAATTAGCAGGAGTTAACAACGTGAAATTCCCAATCGGATGGATACCCGACCCATTCCCAAAGCCGTGAAATCGCTAAAGTTTAAGATTTCTAGACATTTAAAACTAATTCTACCAAATGAAGGTACAACAATACCGATTTTTTGAAATAAACTAGAAACAATAATATTTGGTATATTTTAGAACCAACCTCATCTCAGTAGCTGTTTAGTAAAAACAGGCAACATAATTATGTACACTTTTATATATACTTTAAAGTTTGATAAATGGTTGAGCACAGCATAAATAATGATTAATGTCTTATGTGGCTCTGGTGCCAATATTTTTATAATTTATTTCCATGCACAGTATATGTGAACAATTTAAGGTATTCAACCCATAATTAGCTCGTTAGTTTCCGTGTAATTTCGACGAAAGCCGTAGCCGTCCGTACTTTACCGTTCGCATTCGGAATACATACAAAACTTCGTTAAAAAAGATTTATTTCTTTAGCTACACCGTAGTATTTGTTTCAGATTTTAATATCGTCGCTTTTAAAAGCAAATTAGATATAAAATAACAATTAAAATGTAACGAGTATAATTAAAACAAAAGTGGAATCGGCGTTTGTTCCCTTTGGAAATCATGATCATTTGAACGCTTATTGAATTTTATGTGCATATGACAGCGTTTATTTACCTTGATATAAATCATACTGACTGACGAAAACGTAATAAAAGGGGTAGATTTTTTCAGGAGAAAAAGACACTGTAACAATGTAAATTTTGTCGGCTATGATCAGCTGCCTTGATCTGTGACAGTGTGGTTGGAAAATTACTGAGAAGCATATTAGTTTGACTGTTTATATCTACGTGAAATGTTGTAACATGGACTAATGAGATGTCAATAATTTTCTCTATTGGAAAACTGACAAAGAAAACAAGTCAAACGGCAAGCCTAATACCAAGCTGTGTACGGGTTAGTATCAGTTCATTATCTAATTGTAAAGCCATTTGTTTGTATGGTAATAGTTACTAAGATAATGACAACTCGTGAATGGTCATGTAAATATACTTAAAATGTTTTATTTTTATTTATACACGGAACATAAAGTTTGGAAATATAATAAGATGAAGTACTAGTATTAGTTTCCACGCTTATTTAACAAAGTTCTATGTTTTGAAATAATCATATAATTATGTTACAATTTCCATATTGAAAATGCCATCAATTTTGCTTTGTCATTCTGTTAAGTGTTATAACATAACCTTATAAGTCGGTTACTAAACCATCTGTAAAAATTCAACATTTGGCATTAAATTTTGCTCAACTGACATCGGTGCCATATCAGACAATCAGTTAAGCAATGATTGTTGTGTAAATTAATATCAGTCTGTAAGTAGAATCTACTGTAAAACTGTGTACTGAAAACTTATTTTCAGTGATGCTGCTGTTCAGAAAAGCAAACACACATCCAGCACGATGGGCGACATGTTAGATGGCGACCAGGCTGTTAGTGCTCAACCAGAGGCATCGCTAGTAGCAGTCGCATTCGCATATTCATCAACAGCTGGGCGCAACCAGCTGATGTTCAAAAATGAGAAGGCCAGAAACATTGATTCTCTGGGTCTTCTTGCCTATACTGACGTGATAAAAATACTACAGCAGAGGACATCGCTGGCTCCGGTTTATGTACAATCGAAACATTCAACTGTGAAGGCGCGGACAGTTTATTTAGTATTTAACATGTAAATATAATAGATGGGAAACCCTGTATTACAGTTGCAAAAAGGACGTTAGAAACTTTTATAACACAAATTAGCAGAATTTTTGAAAAACACTCATTTTTTTTACCCAGTAAAGTTCATGATTGACATGGCCTGGAACGTTACAATTTTTTAGATGAAAATGTGTTAATGCAGCACATATTGGTTCTGTCTGTTATGTTTATATTTATTTCATTTATAAAATGTAGTAATTGTAAATTTAATTAATTCAACTCTTTTGTTTATATTCTAGATTATGTGTTTTAGACTTTTTGAATAAATATTGTTTATAATAGAATATACAATGATGAAACAAAGTTTAATTTTAATGTTTTATCTTCAAAATTTATGGAACTAATTTTATAGATTGCTTGTATTTTGTGTCTAAGAACTTTTTAAAGTTTTATGGGAGTATCTTTCTTAGGTTCTAAATAATTATTTAAAAATATTTTTAAAAAAAGGTATCTCTGAAAAAAAAATCCAGCTTAATTTTGTATGGGGGTAGTGTTAAAAACTGTTTTAATTTTTCAAATTTGCATGGTAAAGTTTATTTGTTATGCCTTTATTGTGTGGCTTATTGTCCAAGAATAAAATATATTATGGTTTAGATTCAGAACATGCATAAAATAAGCAAGCTTATCACATTTTGTTTATGGCTTTCAAAAAATAGAACAGGACAATTCTCATTGATCATAAATATAATTAGCAATATGAGTACATATTACTTCCATATAAATTGATTCAAGAATAATTGTTGATTATTTTCATAATATGTGTTCACTATACCATTCATAAATGTTTATTTATATGAAGTTTATGCAATATTAATAAAGTATTTCACTTGTAAAGATGCCTATAGCTTTTCAGTTTTTGATGTGTTTAGCAAAAGAGCGGGTATGGTAATTAAAAAACTATATCTGACAAACCAAACGGTAAAATCTCCCAAAATTTTGCAGAATAGTCCAGATATGAATGCCCTTCAAGAAAATAATATGATTTGTGGTGTTCTAGACATTGAGTATTATGTGTTGAATACCTTAACTGGAACTAGTATCTTATCAAGAACCAATTGAAAATGCTTAAAATCATTCCAAAACAAGCAAAAATCTAACACTGAGTTTGTTAATTCAAATAACTAAACATTCTGATTTTGAAATTTTAAGAGCAATAACAGTCACGTGATAAAAAAAAACAACTAGATCAGGTGTGTAAGCCTGTGATATATCTACTATCACCTCTCAGCGAAAAGATCTGCAATATATAATACCGGTATTAATAGCACAATTCACTCCACTCCATCATAAGATGGTCATGTTCATAATGATGCACATTGCAATTATTATAATATCCAAATACTTTGTAATGGAAATGAACTCCTTAAAAATATGAAATTGGATATTATTTATGTGCACTTGGCAATCATTGCTGCAAAAGCGAAAATCCCATAATCAACACTTTATTTCACAATTCTGGTATAAAACAGTCCACGCAGACAGCAGAAATTATTGAATGGTATAAGGGAAATAACTTCTACACATACAAATAGTAATTTTAAGATGGTATTCACCTAAGTTTCTTCCCTTTATCTATTATTTATCTCTTGTTCTAAGCAGAAAAGTGAAGTGAATGGTACCTCAGATGTTTAGAAAAAAAAACATCCTGAAAATGTTCAAAAAAATGGATACCAAATTACAAAATTATTTGTGTTTGTTTTCTCTTTTTTTTTACACTTGTTTCAGTCAATGATTCAGTTCTGAATCTGAGAATTTGAAAGAAAAGACTCCTGTAATTTATTAATGTACATGTACAGGTTTTATGACAAACATTTTACTATTCTTTAATATTATTTTTCAGGTTCTAGATCAGTCTAATAAATAAGACGTGCAAGTTGCAATGAATTTAATGTTACAAGTAATCGCCAAAGACCATTTTAGTGGTCGAAAACTTAAAGTTTAAAATCTCATAAATTTCCATTATTTGCAACAATAAAGTTATATATCAACATGCAGAAATTTACCTAGGACATCCGTTAAATTTTTTATATCAACATGTGTATAAATCTACTACAATTTTGTACAGACCGACATCTTTTGCCTTGATTACACCTTCAACCAATTGAAATGACGTGTATCTATTTATTAATAGAATTGTTCTGGGCAAATGACCAATAGAAATGGCATAACCCATAAAAGCTTAGCAGAATACTGATATAGGTGTATACAACTATGGAGTATGATTAGGGTTTTTAATATCGTAGACAGCATCATGCTCATAGAAACGAGCATCATGCTCATAGAAACGAGCATCATGCTCGTAAGATCGAGCATCATGCTCGTCAATTCAACAGGGATCTCGGAAACGCAAAATCAAGCGTATTTGGATGCATATTTTTTCAGAAGGACGCATGTCAAACCCATGCCAAGAGTCCACGGGACGCATGCTTTTTCGCTTACTGCGTATACCCTGTTATTTAACACATACAAGAGTGCCTGCAGTAAACTCGGCAGTAGTCGCTATAACAATATTGGCCCCAGTACAGTACACACTGCAGCTGTCAAAGTCTTTGTGCTTTAGCTCCCCCCACAGCTGTCCCTTAGCTCCGCCCACACCATTCTAGACAGTTACTGTTATTTTCATTGGTAAATTACATTTGTCACTCATTGATGTGCTTTAATCAACAAGTCAATCAGAATGTGCTAAATCGCCGAAATATGACAAAGAATGAGTGAGAAACAGTTTCAGCTGATTTCATTAATTAATATTGCCAATCAAATTTCATGAATAACAGCTAAATCTCAGTAATACGGTGATAGGAGATTTTGTTTTGACAGAAATTTTATACGAAAATCTAGGGCTGAATTTTGACAGGAATATAAAAACATCGATCAATAATCATACATAAAGGAACTTTCTAGTATATAACACATATGACAAGACATATATTAACAATACTGTGGTAATTAAAGTACAAAATTTTGCAATGTCACATAATTTTCGTTGCAGGCTTTTTAGATCACAAACATTTGTAAAACACATGCAAACACATATTTTGGTGTTTAAAATCACCAATAATTGCTCCTTCTCAACATTTTTATGTTGTTAAACTGTTTCACAATTACTCTACTTGACATTAACTTATGCATTGGTACCTGCCTGTTGTACTGCAATCATCGCATCATAACTTTTTACTAGGCCTACACATAACAAATCAGTCAACAAGTTTAGCCCATCAATTGCTAATTGTCCAGAATTTACCTGTTTTAAAATTAATTATTGGAACAAAAATATTGTTTAATTACATAACCAAATAAAAATAACATTATTATTATTATTATCATGATTATTATTTTATTTATAACTGTCATATATTTTATAAATTGTAAACATTCCATTCAATCTCGCGCGTCACATACTTGACTTTAACTTTTTTTTCTATTTGGGACTCCTACTTTTTAGGGGGAAGGAGTCCCAGGACTCCTATTTTAGAATCCTAGTGAGATCCCTGTTCAAGCGTGATGCCAGTTTTTGGATGCTCGTTCATTGAGCATCATGCTCAATAGTACTAGGTCGTACGAAGAGGGTCTTTATTGCCTAACCCAGCCTTACAAGTAATGCTAATTCTAGATCAATAAACTTCAATTAATAAACAAGTCCCCTTTTAACTGAATGTCTATGATATTACATGAAATATTTACTTGTAGTTCGAGAAGCAAATATTAAAGGGACTATGTCATGAAAAAAAAGTTATCTCCTGCAATTTTAATGTTATTATTTTTAAGAGATCAGCAATAAAAAGGCATATACAACAAATAACGTCGAATAATTTACTACATTATGAGAATTTTGATAAAAAACAAAAATGAAAAAGACTTGAAAAAAGAAAACCCAGAATGGGTATCAAACTTAAGACGCTGGAGTCGTAAGAACAAATGACAGTAGACAGCGCTGTAACCAACTGAGCTATTCTGACTCGTTAAAAGACATGTGCATACTATGGTTATATAAGATATCCACAAATCTGACGTCAAATTGTAAACAAGAAAAGGGCCAAATACGATCTAAATTATATAATGATTTTTTCTCAGAATGCATAAACTCCTTTTCCATTATATGTACATTATTTTAACCTTCATTTTATGCCAATATTAATATTAAATGTTCAGATTTTTTACTACTGCAGTTGCCCCTTCGGTGTGCACTCTTTGTTGACATAGTCCCTTTAACAAGTAAAGTAGAGTAGCGGGAACGCACTTTGAATTACTAATGCCGACAGAATAAATGGTAACTTATTTACGTAAAAATTACCAGAGGTATAGTCCAATTATATAATAAATACCGCAGATAATCAATGTTTTCAAAAACAATTTTTTTCAGAGTCTGAGTTCAAATAATAAAAATGCAGGTTTTGAAAAAACATCGAACGTAATGCTCCCGATATTGCAGCTCTACTTGTCACGTGACTTGTGTTTACATTCCACTATTTGGCAAACTAAGACATGCACACACAATAAACTGAAATATAATGTCTCAAAAGGTTTATTTTGTGTATTAATTAACTAATTTTAGGTAAATCAATATAAGGTAAATATAAAATTTCATACTGCAATTAAACGATCTCTGCAATGGTGAGTATGCATACTAGATTCCCAGCCCGAAATCGTGAGTATCCGAGTACTCGGATACTCGCAGCAGCCCTAGTTAAAATGGGCTTATGTTGCACAACCTTCCATCACAATTTCACACAGCTTAGTTTAACAAAGCATCAAATATTCTGGAGAACTGTTTGCTCTACTAATGAATTTTAGCATTGAGTAGCACTGGTACAGGTAGCAAGTTTCTATCCAGATACTCTGAAATTACACATGGGTAATTGAAATGATCATTTCCGCTGAACACTTTCACAAATTTGTTACCATCCGTTTTGCCAAAATTGCCAAATTAACCATATCAACTCCCCTGGTTTGTCAAATATTTCACTATTTCAAACATGAATCACAAACATCATGACTGTAACATCTATAAAAAGTCAGAGGGATATGTTTTTGGTCATCAGTTTTAACAACGATTTACCAATTCCAGAACAGAGCGTTACAGTACTGCTCAAGCAAAACATATATTTTACTTGCTGTCGCGTGGAGTCAGAATATACGATGAGAGTAATGACTTGGCGATCCTTCACAGTGTGGTAGCAGATACCACTACAAAATCATGTGACATGACTCAGCGGATGCTAATTGCATGGAGTAATCACACAAGGCAGTATTTTGCGCAGTACACGGGTCTACTCAACATCGCTCAACTCTGACTGATTGCCTAAACTCCACAAAGCATAGATATGTTTGTGTAAGGTGACCTATACTGTATATATTTTTAGTACCAGAAATATATATATAACAATAATAAAAGTTTTCAAAATATGAAAATTGTTTATTAAAAGTTAAATAACATTTTTTACCCGGGTAGTAGCATTAATAGACCAGATACGGTGATGCCCAGGTAACTGGCAAGTCATGGGTACTTGTACAGCTGAGAATGAATGTATGGTCTATGATGCATTTTCTGATAATAAGCAGACTGGGTAACTATCATCTTATATGACTGTCTCAGTGACTTTTTGTCTCATGTGGCATTGGAAACAAAACATGTCATAAAAAATTGTTTTATGGAAACAGCACAGTAAAAAATATCCAAAATATTTTGTTTCGTGACAAGAATGGTCATTATGGACATTTAATAAACTTTAAAATAAGAACATGATGAGCTTACTAGTGACAGAAACTTCACTATTTACAAATGACATCTAACAAGTGTGTGATACATGACTGTTTAATTTACCTTCAATACAAACTACATGTTCCCTGATCTGTTGTTGAATGAGGGGGTCTGGTATGGCATCAATAAGATCATAAATCGCGTAGATACTGGGGTGTACACTCTCAAAACGTTGAATTTCTTGGCGAACAGCCAATGAATTACTAAGATAGGGCTGAATTGGACTTCTCTGGTTCATTGTCAATTAAGAAATGTTTCATTATTTAAGGTCAACAACTTTAATGCACACAAAAATGTCAATGTTGACATATCTCTGCGATTCCGACATTTCCAAAATGGCTCATTTCAGCGCATGCGCATTTGCGCGCACTAGCTGTGCGCATAATAAACACTCTACTTCCGTGCTTAGGTCAGAAGTTAGTAAATCATTCCCATAGGCGTAACAAACACGTAATCCTTCCACATCTGGAAGCAACCTCCGCGCAGAGATTTGACTGGTATCGAGCATAGCTCTAATCAAATCCCCGCCGTCATATCAAACCACGTGATGATGATCGAATTAAATCTTCTAGATATTATTTATGGGTTTAATTAGTTATTTTCTTATTATGTTTTCATTATTGACTGCAAACGATATATAAAAATTCCAGTTATGTAGAAAATTGCACTGAGTTGCATTAAATAAGTAAAAGTTACAAATACGTAATCCGGCCACATCTGGAAGCATTTTACTTGCGATGGCAGTGGTTACCGTTAACCGATAGGGGAGGTAACCGCTGCGAGGAGTTTGATCTGGAAGGATTTTACTTGATATGGCAGTGGTTACCGTTAACCGATAGGGGAGGTAACCGCTGCGTGGAGTTTGAGGCGTAGGAAGATCGTGCACTTTAGTCAGATTGCTAGCAACAGGGTCCTTAGTGAAAATTTAAGTAAATTAAAAAATATATTGCTCTATTCTTTAGATACCGTTCCTCTTAATCACACTGTGAATCGTACATCAACTATGTTTGACCATGCTTGTTTTTAAAACATATAAAACACAAACAAAATAATATATCTTTAATTTCAAAATACACAATCTGTAAAATATATTTTATAAACAAATGCTAGCACCTAGAACAGGTCAACCGTTACGATCGCCCATGAAGAACACGCGTCTTTCGAAACCGTTTCTTGTCTTTTTGGGGTTATGACGTTATCTTAGACTGGCGCACGCGCTATTGTCCTTTACAAACGTTCATTTTAATCTTAATTTTAGTGAAATATTTTAAAGTTTAAGTTCGAAAAATGGAGTGAATATCGATGGAAAATGGGTACTAGCACTGCTGTTTAACACAAGGCCAGAATATGTTTTCCATAAAAGTGGCGCATTAAATAACATGATTTTGTGGCTTCATTTACTTAAATACGATGTATGCATAAAATGCGTATATTTTCGGACAGTCGTGTTACTGAACTCGTTATTATTCTAGAGCATCTTGTGAAAAAATGGTATCTAAGATAGAACGGTATCTATATATAACTTAATTCTGTGATTATTTCACATATAAGTCGTTTTGCATTTAAGGGATATTACTTTTAAAGAATGAACATTTGCTTCTTGTTTTACCAAGTTTTTAATATTAATTAGAGAAATTCACATTAAAGAGACTAAGCTCCAGATGGTCCAATCGTAAAAACGAAAGAAAATTGTCAAAAACGCAAATTTTTATGTCCATCGGAGTTCAGTATCTTTAAAATATTGATATGAGAATTTCACTTCAAGTTAAGTGGAGCTTCAATTAAAATTGTCCTACGGACATTTATGATTATCAACCCTGGAGTAATTTATCATATCTTACTTATATTTTGTTTGCTTCCCAAATAGGCAATTCTTGAAACGCCGATTTTCAACTAGGGTCATTATGTTTAATGAAAAGACAAAGCATTTTAACTTAAAAAATATAATGGATGACGCATCAGCGAAACTGTATATATATTAGCACAATCTTGCAAATTACTACCATTTTTCCAGTGTACCAATTACTGCTAAGCCAATTACTAGCTAATACATTATGAAATATTTCCATACTATATATAGGATCTGACACGATTTATCATTTCATGCAATATTTTATTAAACGAGTTCAGGAATTTTGTTGTCAGTAAGCGAGCCTTTGGCGAATTTCCTGGACGAGTGTTATTAAATATTGTATGAAATCATTGAAATGACAACGAGTGTCAGATCTTTTTTATAACACGCTTTTAAAGAACATAAAACCCTTCTAATTTGAATATGTAGCCAATGAAAACGCGCAGAATGCGATCTTACACATGTGTAAGATACAAATATTCGTAACGGCTGTATGACACGGAAAACAAGGTATAGCATGTGATAAAAGACAAATAATATGACGCATATGTTTTGTTTCACAATACACGTAACTGGTTTATTTAAAACTTTAATTTTACAAACCGGACAGTTTGCTTTCAATTTGACTTAAATGTAAACTTCAACGAAATGTAATTAGTATTTATGATTGTACTGATATTTCGCAGCACAAACATATGCTGTGCAACAGATTGAGGGTCCGACAAACTGCACCGGAATGTCGTCTTAAGAAATGGCAGTACTAGTTAATATGAAATTGACGAGAAAGATGAGCACAGGATGGGCATGAACTGAACGTTGACGACCTTTATATGGACATAAATTTGCTGTTTGGACATGCTGTCATATTTAGCTTGAGATAGACAGTCATTAATAACAGCTTTTCATTTTCCCATCATTACGTTCTCAAAGCACAGTGATGATTTTATATTTTCGTTTTCATAACGCAACGGTTTACTTCAGATGTCGTTGCGTGCAGAATTTTGTTTGGCGGGCAACTGCGAGTACAACTGTTGACGCTTTATGTGTCAACATTTAGAAATTATTTAGATTACAAGTTGTTATGGCCATAAATAAACGTTTGCTTTTGGGTGGATTTAGATAAATCCACATATCTTAAATGCCCCGGAGATGCGACGTTGTACAAAACACGGCGTTTAATGAATAGTTTTATCACACGTGATCTTTTGTTGACATATGTTCCATTTAAGGTGACGCTAAGTACATGATTCCCTTTTTATAATTGTTAAGTTGTCCTTTTCTGTCTGAGTGGTAAAATGCAACTGATTAAAATATAATATTGTAATAGGTTGCCCATTACCGTATTAAAATCATTTTGTATTCTGTTTACCATTGCCGTATAAAATAATTATATTACTTTGACACCATGAACATAGTCGTATTTAACATATTATTCTAATCTGCTTTCCTGATCGTATGGAAAAAAATAATTATATTTGTTCTGGTTTCCATGGCCGTTTTAAATTATTGTTGAAATCTGCCATCCATGACCGTATTAAAACAGTTATTGTATTCTGTTTAAATACCAGACGTATCGAAGCAAAAAAGCCCGCGTACACATACAAGATCGAAAACGTATACAATAGTTTAAAGGTTGCTACAATGACAGTCGTTAAAATCAGTCCAGTAAGCATTTGTATCATTGTAAATTATCAGATTAGTCTTTTATAATGTAGATACGCTATACAAATGACATAAATCAGTCAAACACATAGAATTTATGGTAATTTTGCCACATATGATATAAACATGGTTTAAACGGCAAGTATTGGATAATACTACAAAACTGAAGAACAAATAAGGGTTGTCCTTATTTGACATAAATTCCGCTCTTATATGTCCTCGTAGTGTACATCTAACAGCTGCCGACATTACTGATAGTATGTGAACAACTTGATTTGCGGATCTTGGGAAACGGACAAGTGGTTTTATTTTTATTGAGATACTGCCTATTTAGGACACGGAGTTCTATTTATACGCTGTAATCTAAACGTCGTCATTGCATTTCTGTATGTCTACATGGTTTTGTAAAGTGGAATAATATTCGGCTTGTGCAACATTTGTGGCATCGGAAAAGACTGTTTAAGAAAAAAATACAATGAAATGGGATTGGTATTATCTGTATTGAAATAATAATAACAATGGAATTAATATATAAATTGGTAGTTGTAGGATTGGTAATTCAGCAGGGTGAGTAATTAAAGCAACAACGTTTTTCTGAAAACAAAACCATAACATTTATATTCAAAACTGATTATTTTATATTCACATTTTAGATTTTGTGTCTGTGTCCCTGTCCGTGTTAGCCGTCAAGTTAAAAACACTTTAACAAATATTATTCATATTCTCTTAACCTATATATTAATTAATTATCTAACAATGACACAATACATATCAGTCATTGTTTTACCAAATCCAATAATACAGCATGCATGCATGTATTTTAAATGTAGTTTTTACACTCCCAAATTGAATGCATTCAATACGAACACAAGTATTCGTTCCAATTAATTTTGTGACTTATTTTAATGTTTAGTATGCGCGGCTGGTACCCCAACACCACCAGACAACAGAGGTACAGAGTTTATTCTAATGTTTATGGAAAACATAGCAACGCCGGATAAGGCGTTTAACCTGGAATTGTATTGCACGACGCAAGAAACGACCCCGGTCACAGTTCATGTGACAACGCCTTTGTGGAGCACTCCAAGAGTGGATGAAACATTAACTGTTGTTGATGGAGTAGTTCAAAAGGCAATTATAAACTCCACTCTTAGAATGACTGGAAGTGGTATTGATTCAAAAGGTGTATATGTAACTGCGAACGCAGAGGTGTCGTGTTACGGTGCAAATAAAGAAACAACATCAAACGACGTATTCCTGGGTCTGCCCGTCGATTCGCTGGGGACGGACTATTACGCGGTTGTTCACAGCCCGCCGGAGAAAGAGGCACAGATAGGTGTTGCTGGAACAGAAGACGGAACCACCGTAACAATCACATTGCCCGCAAAAAATGGGCCACTAACTGTTACTTTTCAGGGCACAACATATCACGAAGGACAAACAATAACTGTTACATTAGATAAATACAAGACACTACAGTTACAAAGCAAAGGTGATCTGACAGGTGAGGTAATTTAACTAATTTTTAGAAAACACTTTTGTGATTGTGCTGTTATACTGTTTCTTCCATTTTGCGTTCGTGTGTTAAAAGTAGTTTGTGGTTTGTATATAAACGTTGTATATACTCCATAAAGCACTTACAATATTGTACATATATCTAAAGTAGTACATGTATCTAAAGTAGGTCACTGGTATGCTCTTTTAACGGATGCTATACTTAATATACAGGAACACATATTGTATCGTCGAAACCAGTTGCTGTGTTTAGTGGAAACATAAAAACAAACGTCGGTACAGGGACGTTTTCCGATCATCTAGTGGAACAAATGGTGCCGTCAGATAGATGGGGGAAGGAGTTTGTCACGGCTCCAATCCCTGGTAGAACCGTAGGAGATGTGTTTCGAATAGTCGCAAAAACGAATGGTACTGTTGTCACTATAACAGGAAGACCACCAATATATCTAAACGCAGGCGAACGAATGGAATTCGAACTTCCCTCTGATCAGTACACGCATATAACTGCAAATGAACCTGTTATGATTGCACAATTTGTAAAAAGTCAGCTAACATCAAATGAGCCTGCGGATCCCTCAATGATGCTTATCCCGCCGGTGGAACAATTTGGATCCGATTACACGTTCTCTACGCCAGAATATTCTCGACCAGACTACGGAAATGCTTCAATATATCGTTATCAGAATGAATTCATGATTGTTGCCAAAAAGTCGGACATCGGTGGTCTTCTGCTTGATGGCAAACCCTTTCCACAAACTACATGGAAGGATATACCTGGGACGAACCTTGTTGGCGCATATGTGACTCTGGACCATGGAGCGCACACGGTACGCCATACCGATCCCCTGTCCACGTTCGGTGGGTATCTGTATGGTCATGCCTACCGAGAATCATATGGATTTCCTACAGGAATGCGAACTGCGTTGATATATTCGCCGGTAGGTTCATAGTTCATAGCTCACGAAAATAAATTTTATTTTCATTTGCGAGCTCCTTTATGTTACTTTAACATTATCTGCAGCTCTATATGCAGCTTGAATAGAACCGTAATGAATAATCCGACTTATTATCACTATCATTAACTGTTTATTAACTATATTTACTGTCACGATTACTTTTTAATACAATACAATAACGCTTCAAAACATAAAATATAAATATACAATTTTGGTATTTAAGTCCAATCTTCTGCAGTAAGAGAGGGTTTTTGAATGTTTCTTTTTTGGTATAAGATGTACAATTGTTAAATCGAGTGTTCTTGTTATGCCTGAACAGAACTGTAAACCAACCCCGTCAGTCGAAGGTGATGGTATAGACAACGATTGCGATAATAAAATAGACGAAGAGCTGTGTACCCCAGACAACCATAACAACGGCAAGTCATTCGTTTCTTTAATGCTTATTGGCAATATAATGGTCAAAATAAACAGTCTATGTTTCCATCATGCCGATCATATTCGAATTTATTGACTAACATATACATCATCGTACTTGCAACTCACCGTAACTGTTTACCAAGTTTTCGCGAAAGAGAACGTACCAAATGCTTGTGATACACTTGTTAAAGCGTTGAATGGAAATTAATCCTTAAATTATATCTTGGATGAGCGAGAACAATGCTATGTTCGCCCTGAGACCAACAATGCCAGTACGTACCCTAAGACAAGTGGTCCTTTCTATTTAAATGTAAAGTGCAATTTTCCACAACCTGACCTAAGACGCTAAACAAAATTTACCTCCCTTGTTCTAAGAGTTGCCATTTTTGCAGAATGTTTCTTAAGACGGTGGTTACATCTTTTCCATCACCATTTACCCTGTTGTTTTCTCATAATCTTAATTTATATCGTATACACTTAAACGTAAACACATGATATCATTGATACATTTACATACTCCTATATATATGAGGTCGGTATGATTCTGCCGAGTCTGTTTACGTATCTGTACTAACTACTATGCTACAAGGTACATAACGTCATAAGGAATATAACATGATTGTGATGTTCTTGTGGCGTGTATCACTCGAATTGACTGTGTAACGTTGTATTTACGATCAAAAGACCACCACAAATATGCTATGCAACACATGATTATTAAAACAAAATAGTAATGTTAAAGATTTCACTAACATCAATGACATCATTCAATTCAAATCAACATGTAACAGTGGCGTCGTGTTTAGAGCTGGGTGTTCCCCAATGTCGTTTGGAACATTACAGAAATATACGATACTCAACAAATGTTAAAGTAGTCTGTTTTTTCCAACCATTGAATAGTTTTGTCCAACCATTGAATACCAATTTTTATTTCACAGAGTGAAATATGGGGATTCCATCTGACCTATTGTAGTTTATAACAAAAATACACCAGTAATTGAGTCAGACTATGTATAGGTATATAATAAAAGAAGATACAAGAAAATGTATTTAACGTCGGCTTATTATATCAGATTAAACATAAGGCTAGCTATAAAGCTCTTTCCCCACACAAATGTTAAGCCATGCATGATGCTGAACTGTCCAATTGTTTTAATTGTTGTTCCTCATACATTAAAATATCTGTTGAAAAATGATAAAACTTTAAATTCCTTACAGATGATGACGGTGATGGAAAATTTGATGAAGATTGTGTTAAAACAACTCCAAGTAAGATTTGTGTTTGTTTTTTACATGGTTTTACCTTATTGCTTTTAAAAGTTGTGACTTAAAATCTCCGTCAGCCATTAATGTTATTAGAATCTGTGATGGTTGGTAAAAATAATCTGAAATATCACCGGACACCTAAGTAGAAGCAGGGATATAAATTTAACACTCACCCAGTTGCCAATGGCAAGTTGTTTTATAGCTGGGCAACTGGATCCAAAAAGTAATGATTCCAGTTTGCTAACTGCATATTTTTGAAGGATTTTCTCATATTACACACCTATAATTTTGTAATATTAATAGTGCACTTAAACTGTTATATATCCAATGTATCTTTTAATTACCATAAAAGCTCTATACATTTTCGGACACCCTCTTTTTTAGCCAAAATAATTATTTTTTGACACTATATATTTTCTGACATCCTGATTTTAACCCATAATAAATGAATCCAAATTTGCGGACATTTTATATGACAGTGGTATTTTAGCAGAATTCTAACCTATTTGCGTTAATCCGGTGACACATCGCACATGTGTTTTTACAACCGCATGAAGATCATAAAACCTGGCAGATGAATGAGTGGAGGCGGTGGACCATTACATTAGCGTTATTGGGTTAAGAGCCATGTGCCATAAATAATGGGTTTACCCGATTGTGTATACCGGTAGTGATATTGTATGTTAAATATGCTGTTGAAATTATCGTATTAAGGAACCAGTCTTAATTAATTACCAATAAATTCTGCTTAATTTATTCACAGTTTTTGTTTTAATCTGATACCGGTTGCATTTGAAATATATTGTTATGCCAATTAGTGCCAATTAACAATTCAGGTATCTACGGTACTATGTCCCTACTCAACACGTTAAGTGTGACAAACAGGCTCCAGTTTTCGCACCCTATCACAAGTTGCACTGCACGAATGTTTGAAGGTGTTAAAGACAATCGTTTAAGATTTTTGGTTCAAGAACAAAACAACATTTGCATCTTTTATTGCATTAATTACAGGTAAATAATATACGAGATGGTAATCTTTGAACTTGGTCGACAAAAATGCAGTCTTGGCGTAATTTTCTATAAAACAAAATCATACGTATGAAAAGACTTAAAAATTCATTGCAAACGTCGCTAAAAATTAATAATATTATACGGCATGGTATTTAACAAGCACGCGCAATCATTAATCTGTACTATCCGTGTATATTTGGCAAAAAATGTTAAACACCGGACATATCCGAAAACGTAATTGCAATATTGTCATAGTGTCTATAAATTTTCGGACACATGTAATTTGGAAATATTTTTGTGTATCGAAATTTTCGGACACTAAAATTTTTAATTATTTTTAAGTGTCAGAAAACATAGAGCTTTTATGGTATCTCCATGGACACATGTTGTCCATAACTTAGGCATGTCATCATATTCAATGTTTGGTAACAAAAGCAAGACAGTTTTTAAATCAACACATTTGACAGTTTAATCATGTTTACATCTAGGGTATTTCCGCAAGAAAGTTCTAATGAGTGCAAGTAGCTCATGATTTCAAGGCGGGCTCATAGGTTTTGAGGGTAGCGAGCCCAGTTGGCTCCTAACAACTGATTGTTAGTTTATATCCCTGAGAAATTATGTTTGGTCTACAAACAATGATTGTGTTTTTGGTGGCATAGCCAAAAAAACAGGGTTGGCCAGTATGCATCTTAATGGTTGTTGTTAAGTGTCGAGCTCGTAATTTGTTAATAATTCAAGTTAATATATGAAATATGCCAACAGCATGCACTGATTGGTAATTGTTTCAGTATTATTTGTAAATAATCGGACAGATGTTTGAAAGTAAAACTAACCAAAGAAACATTGTGAAAATACATGTATATCTTTCGCTTAAAGCAGTTTAAAAATTGCACCAAACTATTTCAAGGCTCAGTAGCCTATTTTACCCAAGAACCAATGGTAAATAAATTTTAGAAAATTGTTTAGGCCTTATAAAGACTTTATTGTTGGTTGCTGTCAGGTTATATTATATTTCTTTGTGTGACCCATTTAGTCCATGGATTGTGGGGTCAGTGGGCCCCGTGGAGCAGCGCCTGTTCAGTCACATGTGGGGACGGTGCGGTCTCACGCAAGAGGAAGTGTGATGCCCCAGTAGCCAAGTTTGGAGGCAAGAACTGTACTGGAGTGGAAGAGGAAACTAGACCATGCTACGCCGGTCAGCCATGTCTTTGTAAGTGAGATTACAGGCTGTGTACATAATATAGCTGGTATTTCAATACGATGTCTCAAATCCCTTAGCAAACAATCACCATACATTTGTCTGTTGTGTTTATTTCTTGCTTACCCTGTGGACATAATTGTATTTATCTATTTATGTACAATATTTATGTACTTAGTTTCTGACCTAACTACCTGACTTAACTACTGGTAGATGCATACATTTGTGTTTATTACATACTGTGTTACGACTAAAATACTATTACGATTAATCAATATTGCTGACTGTGTTGTTAAGTAAGCAGTCATTTGTCCTTTCTGGGTATTTAGCTAATTTACATAAAAACAATAGCAAAAGTATAAACAATATCATATTTGTCAACATTATGAACATTCTTTTGCAACAAGAGGATCATAGTTTTCTATATATTGTGTTTTTGCAAGTCTACTTCAGATGTGTTTCACATAATATAACTTTTTATTAGGCACACCAGTTTTGCTATTATATAGGCATGCTCTGAACTATGCTTATTATGTAACACTGTTATATTTTCAGTGGATGTGGCTAATTTCTGTGCCAGCAATTCCAAAAGAATAGGCCCAAACCCAGTAAACTGTGCCCAGTACATAGATTGCAGTCGAAATGGTCCATACAACCAGACACATGTGTTTGAGTGCACATACCCTGACCTATTCAACACAAATACTTTGCAGTGTGACAACTTTGAGAATGTTAACTGCAGCAGAAGGATGGAACCCATGGATCCTTGTAGGTTTTTACATACATTTAGTTTCTACTAAAGAAGCCCAAGCAGGCTACATAAAATGCTTTTTATTTCTAGTAAACGGCCAAAGCTTTTCAAAAGGCTACAGCATGCCAAAGCAGATTTCTTGTTTCATAAGTTTTAAATGTAATGTGTTTCTTCAACTGTAGGACTTTGAACTTCCGGACTTAGAATTTTTGTTTTCTTTTAATGTGAGGGGTAGTTTTCTTTATATTTATGAAAGTCCATCTCCTGTTCATAGGTTCCATGTTACAGTATAAAAATACCAGTAATTTACCAAGAAAGTTGTCAATAATTTTAAAAAGACATTATTTAAAAATAGATTTTTAATCTGTATGACTGAACAAAAATAACGCACCAGACTTTCCATTTTTCTTGCACAGGTGACTACCTTCAAAACAAGTGCAATGGGAGTGACCCTAATTGTAAACCTTGTAGAGATCGGTGGCCAACGTGTGTTGGTGTTGACGACGGGCAACAAGCTTTAGCAGTGTTTTCTCCGGAATATGTTGAGTGCAAGAAAAACAGGACCATGAGCCAGGGAAAGTGTGACTTTGGTTTCTTTGACTCCAGGACTCACAGATGTGTGCCTCATAATCCAGGTATCATATTTAATCTATGTTTTCGGGCACTGTGGTTTTAGACGCCCTCAAAAACTGCCAAAATAATTATTGTTCGGTTCCTATGTTTTCGGACACTTTCAGAAAAGGAATTAATTTGCTATCTATGCTTTCTGTAATTATAATCGGACACCCATTATAATATAAATGTTTTACGGAGTGAACATTGTTTCTTCCCTATTGTGCATGAATTGTGCTTGCCAATCATCATGTCTTTAAATGTTTAATGGCTTAAATATACCAACATGTCATAAATTAATATGTCTAGCAATAAATATAGACCATAATGGCATATAACTTTATTAACAACCACATCCTTATTTATGATTTATTTGACCTCAAAATATTTTAAATTCTGTATTTCAGACAGATTTCAAATAAATCTGACGCTGAAACAAATATTTCTAATTGTCCAAAAATACATATTATATACAGTGTGTTTGATAATAATAAATTCCTTTAGGTTGAGTATGAACTATGAAATCAGTTATGCACTTTTAAAAAAAATTTGGTCTTCTTTTACCCCTGTGTAGACCATTTTTCTCTTTTGATTCAACAGATATTGGTTCAATTTATGGACATTTTCTGTTTCTTTCATGAATTTAAAAAACTGTAGGTTTAATCTCTGAACACTTCCTTCCGTCTTCTGCTAATTTGAGCTATTGCCAGGAGTGAGTCATGACATGATCCATTTTTACATCATGCTTAAATGTAATGTTGCCATGCTTTTACCTTTGCATAACTGCAGAAAAATGAAACGTATATTATGACAATGGTGTCCTTATGCTTTTTTTTTCAGACCTGCACTTTTTTGACCTTTTGTTCATATTGTTTTGGGGGAACAGATCATTCATAATCTGAAAAACTTTTAAGACCAGATAATTACCATGATACTTAATAAAAAATGCAGAAAGGACAATTATTTTATAGAAATGTTGGAAATGTGTTGCATCATATTGGGGAAAATAACATTTTTGTGTTATTGGGAAAGGGTTCTTTCAACAGAAACAAACAAAAAATCACATACAGTCCAAATTTCCATTACTACAGGGTCTTTGGCTTTCTACTGTCGACTGCATCCCTCGGACAAGGTTCCAGAACCACACAACTGTGCTCAGTATTACGACTGTACAAAGCACGGTCGCACCCAACAAGAATTCACCTCTGAGTGCCAGTACCCCGACCTGTTCTCCATGGCAACCAATCAGTGTGAAAACTTTCCACAGGTCACATGTGCTCCAAGGTCGGAACCCCAGGCCCCATGTATGTTCAGGTGTACATAAATCAAGACAGCCATAATGAAGTCCTCACATAATGCAGCCTCAGGTGTGAAAGGACTATAAACCCTGAAACATTAACAACAATCCCGACCATAAGTAAAAGCAATGTACTCAACGGTTTTAGTGTACTACCTAAAGAACGCATTGTTTTAAATTACTTTCATTGAAATTTCAGGTAAAATAGTCGTAAACACAAATTTTTTGTTAGTCTGTGTATGCCATGTAAACCCTGTGTTTTGCTAGAAAAGAGCACGAAATGTCTGCTGGCACCAACGACGTGACGTTCCATGCATGAAAAGCATGTTGTACCAACCATATGCTTTTATAGACATGTCAACTGGCAATCAAAACTTCGTAGTGAAAGTACTTTGAAAACTTTACTTTTTGTATAAGAGTTTCAAAGTTTAATAATTTTGTGATCTTTAGCATTTTAATGAATACTTTTATTGCTATGAGTACTTATAACAATACAGCTTTTTTCATGAAAAGAAGTACATTGCCTTGTATTGGAATAAATACATGAACACACGCTCCTATTTCCCGCTAAAACTATTTTCCTGCAAAAATAAGAACACTTATTTGAACAAATAATTAACGCACGTACATGTCCCGGAAAATCAGTAAAAATCCAGGAAATTCCCGGGCAGAGTCCCGGAAATGATCCACAAAATTATGGCATGTATGACGTTGGCAGGACAATCTGTCAGCACATTTAAGTAGCATTTTATGTTCACTTGTATTGACTACAAGATAAAGGGTTAACAAACCCTAATGGACTGTGATGCAGTCCTAGCAGTAATGCTAGCGCAACTCATCATACTGGGTAGCTGACATAATCAAGTTTATGTAACAAACCCTAATGGACTGTGATGCAGTCCTAGCAGTAATGCTAGCGCAACTCACCATACTGGGTAGCTGACATAATCAAGTTTATGTAACAAACCCTAATGGACTGTGATGCAGTCCTAGCAGTAATGCTAGGGCAACTCACAATACTGGGTAGCTGACATAATCAAGTTTATGTAACAAACCCTAATGGACTGTGATGCAGTCCTAGCAGTAATGCTAGGGCAACTCACCATCCTGGGTAGCTGACATAGCGCAACTCACCATACTGGGTAGCTGACATAGCGCAACTCACCATACTGGGTAGCTGACATAGCGCAACTCACCATACTGGGTAGCTGACATAGCGCAACTCACCATACTGGGTAACTGACATAGCGCAACTCACCATACTGGGTAGCTGACATAGCGCAACTCACCATACTGGGTAGCTGACATAGCGCAACTCACCATACTGGGTAGCTGACATAGCGCAACTCACCATACTGGGTAGCTGACATAGCGCAACTCACCATACTGGGTAGCTTACATAATCAAGTTTATGTAGCACACACTCATTTTCAACACTAGCTGAAGGTTACTCCATATAGACATGCATGCCCTAGTTAATGAGTTTGGGTGTTTTTTGGTCTAACCCTTGTTTCTACTGTTCCTGTTGTTAAGAAAAGCAAAGCAAATGTTTTCCGTATTAAACTCTTCATACAATCTTGTCAGCCCCCATTTATTTAGGCAGAGTTACCATTTATGTACAAAGAAAATGTTAGCAAATCAAACTGTGAAAATGTCATTTCAATTATGAACAATTTGCAATACAGTTTTATTGTTTTATTGTTTTAGATAATTTGGAGATTTAATTTGGTTAATTGTCTGATCAAAATTTTTAATTAATTATAATTTGTTAAAATGACAACGCTGCATTTGCATGGATAAAAATGTTATAATGGAAAACGTCATTACACTTGATCTTTCCCATTTGAAATCACTGTAATGTAATGTGGCAGAAAAATGTTATGTCCATGTCTATAATTTCAGGTGAGTACCAGCAGTTCAACTGCAGCCCTTCAGACCCTAATTGTGTCCCCTGCCCTGACCGACTACCAAACTGTGTGGGACTCACGGATGGGAACCAGTCTTATCCAAGCGGGATGTGGAAACCGGACTATGTTGACTGCTACAAGAACAGAACTAGACTGCCTGTACACAGATGCACCAAGGGATACTTCCATCCTGTGCTTAAGCAGTGCACAGAGATTGTCAATAAAAGTAATTTTTTTGTTCAAATACTTTTGTTCAGTTATATAAAATACTAAATCCAGCCTACATTTAAGTGCCTCATTATTTAGAAACTAATCTGTATTGTTATTAATCAGCTTCTTTTAAGGCATACATTTAATATGAATCAAACTTAAATACAGTCGACTCATGATGCTCAAACTCGCTTGTCTTGAATTTTCTCATTGGCTCGAAGTCTCTTCCACGGACAGGTATTTTATTGCTTTATATTCATATAAATTTCTGTTGTTTGGCTTGAATTTGCGAGGGTGGAATTTTGGAAAGGGCTCGAGATGTTTTTCATGGTCCCAATCACAGTTTTCACGGTCCCAATCACAGTTTTCACACATTTCATGGTCCAAATCACAGTTTTCACACATTTCATGGTCCCAATCAGTTTTCACACATTTCATGGCCCCAATCACTGTTTTCACACATTTCATGGTCCCAGTCACAGTTTTCACACATTTAATTGAATGTTTGGCATGAACACGATTCGGTCACATTGAATCGTTTATAGATAGATGCGATTGATTAGTGTCAAGTGTTGTTAGAACGCTATTATTGATTTTACAGCTTTCACATACTTAAATAGATAATTAAATAAATTTATCACATGATATACCTTGTTTTCCGTGTAATACAGACATTACAAATAATTTTATCTTACACGTGTAAGATAACATTTTGAGGGTTTTCATTGGCTACATATTCTTTGACTGATTAATCGCATGACATTATTTTGGTGAAATGAGGTCAGTACACAACTTTTAGGATTTATCAACATCTTTTGGTGCAATTATTAGAGTTTTTTTGTCGTTTAAAAGCATGTGATAAAAAGATCTGACACTCGTTGTCATTTCATACCATATTTTATTTAACTCGTCCAGGAAATTTGTTAGTAAGCTCGCCAATGGCTCGCTTACTGACATAATTCCTGAACTCGTTAAATAAAACTAGGTATAAAATGACATCGAGTGTCAGATCCTATAAATATATATTTCTCGAACTCCCTTTTGCTAGAAGTTTCGATGGCTCGAAGTTTTCTTGTTGGTCCCAAAAACTTAGAGCCATCGAGAGTCGATTGTACGTACTTAAACTTAACACAGCATTATTTCCCTATCATTGTTTTCTATATAATTTAACTACTGACAAGATCTAGTGTACCTCATACTAGATTTAGTTATGGACACGTAATTATCAGAATTATCTGTATTCAGAATCTATGATGCTTGCTATGTTTCATTTCAGCTGATGCCAAGCCATATTGCACGGCCAACCCAAATGATGTCATTGCAATGCCCGATGACTGTGCTCAGTATATTGACTGCACAGTTGTTATTGGCAACCCAAATGCAGAACCAGTCAAGGTTTGTTTGTTCTGCAGATTTACTAGCCCTTTGCTTCTCTAGTAACATCTGTCCTTTCCAGCAAATAATATTTGATTGTTTTCCAGTATTTTAGCCACTAAATACTTGTTTAACCTGTAACTCATTTGACTGCCCAACGCAATTTAATGAAGTACATAGGTGTAGA
Source organism: Congeria kusceri (assembly GCA_027627225.1). Classification (NCBI taxonomy): domain Eukaryota; kingdom Metazoa; phylum Mollusca; class Bivalvia; order Myida; family Dreissenidae; genus Congeria; species Congeria kusceri. The sequence continues at coordinate 52,541,530 of CM051030.1, forward strand.
CAGACAACAAAACATTACATTGCAGAGTATGAATAGGAATACAAATCACAGATCACATTTTTTTCACATAATTTAATTTAGCATCATTATCTGTAGGCTATTTCACAACATTATTTGCAGGAGTGCCCCTACCCGGACCTGTTCTCCACCCTGTCCATGGTCTGTCAAGACTTCACCACCGTGCAGTGTGATAAACGACCCGAGCCACAGGCACCATGTGAGAGTCTTGCATTTGTACTTAGCATAAAATATGTATCGAGTATTATAAAATATTTATTGGAATGAATATTGTACACAGACATGCAGTGGTCTGGATATATAATCTATATTATTAGATAACTTTGGTAGTTACAAATCTTGGTCCTTTCAGTTTGATTAACAAGGCCCTGTGAAGAAATTAGATCAATATTAGCTTATTTTATTTTGATAAATTTAAACTTTCTTTTGAACATCTTACATGAATCCATATGGAGAATAAAATGACAATGTACAATGTTTCATATCCTGTCAGCAAATCATCGGTCTTTCATTATTCTGTCAAAGAGGTGGGCCAGTATTGTTTTGAAATGCATGTGATTTCTTTTGTAACCAGGTGAATATGAGAAGCTGATGTGTTCCCCTGGTAACGCTACTTGCAATTGTCCCGCTAATCTTCCAAGCTGCGTAGGACTCTCAAATGGACGCCAACCATTCCCCAGTCGGATGTGGAAACCAGACTATGTCGACTGCTACAAGAATAGAACCACTCTGCCAACACAGAAGTGTACTAAAGGATACTTTCACCCAACTCTGAAGCTGTGTACTGAAGATGTTACCAAAAGTAGGGTATTATTATACATTATTGACTTTTTGGCTTTGAAATATGCTGTGTTTTTGACCAAAAAATCATTATTGACCTAGGCGATGTGTGGTCATCTTTATCAAAGAGTGGTGGTGAAATCAATTGTTCATATTGCCCAGCTTGTAGAGCATGTATGGACAAGCGAAATTTGCCAGAATTTCCTAAATAATTACTGTAGGGACAACTGGCAAAAAGAAAGGCATTATCAGATTTGCCACCCCTGTCTATGTTACTTTTTGTAACGAATATGTTTGATTTAATAACAGAAATTGTTATCATCTCACATTCAATCTGTTAGTTGTCATTTCAGCTGATGCTACGCCATACTGCCAGGCCAACCCTACAGCCATTGTGCCACTGAGTGACAACTGTGCCCAGTACATCAACTGCTCTGTGGTTGCCATGGGAACCATAGCTGACCCCATCCAGGAGTGCAGGTATCCTGACCTGTTCTCCAAGGTCACTCTGATGTGTGTGAACTTCACCAGTCTGCCCTCATGTGACGGTCGAAGAGAACCAATGGCTCCATGTGTGTACTCTTGTTTGAAAGCTGTACGTCTTACATTAATTTAAATAATGACCGCTGAGTCTGCAAGGCTAACCATACCACTGTGAAGGTAAACCCATCAAGTTGTGCATAGTTCGTCAGTTGTTCTGACCTTTCGTAACATTATTGTAGCATCATTATGAGATGTTTAGAACATTTACCCCGGTATATTTATTGCCGGAAGTTGAGATTTTTGTTGATTTTTTTTTTTTCAGGTTTAAGTTACATGTTTACCCAGGTTTCATGGAAAAAAATACGTTAGAAAGTAATTTACATGGCAAATAACTGAACAAGTGGGCTATCTCCAAGACATGTACATGTAGATAAGTTTTGTAAATTTTACAGTTTTGTATGCCCCCGAAGGAGGGCATATAGTAGTCGCACCGTATGTCTGTGGGTGGGTGCGTGCATGGGTTGGTGGGTTTCTGCCCGTCCAGACTTTGTTTCCGCTCTTAACTTTTTAATGCCTGGATGGATTTTAATATAACTTCAGATTATTATTCCCCATGACTAGACGATGTGTCACATACAACTCCCATGCCCGTCAGTAAAAGGTCACGGTCACAATTCATGGTCAAAGGTCATGAATTTTCGTTTTCGCTCCTCATCATCTAAATGCCTGGGTGGATTTTAATATAACTTCAGATTATTATTCCACATGACCAGACGATGTGTTGTGTGCAACTCCCATACTCGTCGGTCAAAGGTCACAATTCAAGGTCAAAGGTCATGAATTTTCGTTTCTACTCCATAACTTCTAAATGCCTGGATGGATTTTAATATAACTTCAGATTATTATTCCCCATGACCAGACGATGTGTTGCGTACAACTCCCATGATGGTCGGTCAAAGATCAAGGTCACAATTTAAGGTCAAATGTCATGAATTTTTGTTTCCGCTCTGTAACTTCTTAACGCCTGGAAGGATTTTAATATAACTTCAGATTATTATTCCCCATGACCAGACGATGTGTCGCGTACAACTCCCATGATGGTCAGTCAAAGGTCAAGGTCACAATTCAAGGTCAAAGGTCAATTATTTTTGTTTCTACGTCACAAACTTCTGAACGTCTGGAGGGATTTAAATGTTACTTCAGATTATTATTCTCTATGACCAGACAATTTGTTGCGTACAACTCCCATGCTCGTCTGTCAAAGGTCAATGTCACAATTCAAGGTCAAAGGTCAAGGATTTCTGTTTCTCCACCATAACTTCTAATCGTTTGGAAGGATTTTAATATTACTTCAGATTATTATTTCCCATGACCACGCGATGTGTCGTGTACAACTCCCATGGTCCTCAGTCAAAGGTCAAGGTCATAATTCAAGGTCAAATGTCAAGGAATTTTCTTTCTGCTCTATAACTTCCAAAAGCCTTGAAGGATTTTAATATTACTTCAGATTATTTTTTCCCATGACCAGATGATGTGTAACATACCACTTACTTGCTCCTTGGTCAAGGTCTGTGGGTCCAAGGTTACACTTAAAAGGTCAAATATTAGAATGAACTTTTTGTAGGAAGCATCATTTTGGCCAACATGTAAGGAATGTAATAACTTGGTGGGAATGAAGATCATTATGAGGCAGTGTTTTACAACAACAAACAGCTGTGTTGCTGAAATCTCTGTCCAGTGCATAATATTGTATTCTGACATTGTTTTGCCTTCCCTGACAAGCATATGCTTTGGGGGCATATGTCACATCCTGTGACAAGCCTTGTTGCCATATTGTTGCAGCCCTAAACAAATGCTTAAAACATAATAAAATTGACTGAACAAGAAATACGCTAGCACTAAGACATGCAGATAAGAGTCGCAAATTTAAAGTTTTGAAAAAAAATGGAATAGTCATTTATTTGTAGACTTATATTTAATTTTTAGGCGAATACAAGCAAAACCTATGCTCTACACTGCAAACACCCGGATGTACTCCCTGCCCCTCACGTCTCCCCAGCTGTGTAGGGGTCTCAGACGGGGACCAGCCGTTTCCAGGACAACAGTGGGGAGACAGCTTTGTTCACTGCTATAGGAACCGCACTCTGGGTGTTGACAAATGTCCAGCAGGGTCGGTGTTTGACCCCAACACTAGGCACTGTACAACGAGAATTGATGATAGTAAATATGACACATACTCTCACATATAATTTGGTATTGAGTAGAGCTATTAAATTATCAAATTTGAAATTTTGCAAAAAAAACATGAAGAGTATTTTATCTTATTAGGAGTGATAATCGGGTAGCAAAAGTAGGCAATGATGCATAATTGCCAAGATGGAAAGTTTGTAAATAAAATAATTGTATATGATAATATGGGAATTGATAATTAGACTTAAAAGGTGAAAAAATATATCATCAAAGAGAATTTTCTGAACATTTATTTGAAGGCTACAGCTAAATGTTAATATATGTATAATGCATAAAGGACAGTCCTTGTCCTTAGCATGTGCAGACTTTCACTGGAGACTTTCACTGGAGACTTTCAGTTTGAAGAATATATTTAAAAATAAAATTTCTTATTGTTTTGTAGAAAACATTGACTCCTTCTGTCAAGCCAACCCTACAGCCCTGAAGATAAACCCGACAAACTGTGCGCAGTACTTCAATTGTTCCAATCCCTCATCCCGCTATGGGCACCATCTGGAGGAGTGCCCATATCCCATGCTCTTCTCAAATTTGACCTTGACCTGTGCACAATTTGACACAGTAAACTGTAAGAACCGATCTGAACCGCAAGCTCCATGTAAGTATCAAGTTTTGAATAATCTGGCCGCACGACTACGAACATTTTTAAGCTTAATCGTAGTCTTAAACGTAATCATTTAACCAATGGAAAGCAAAGCTTGTATGTAAAAACCGATCTCATTGGTCAATATTTTAAGTTGGACAAAGTTTGAGATCAAGAATTGTTGTAGTTGTGCGTCCTGGTAATATCCTGTCATTGCATTTGTAATGACACCATTATACTTGTGTATTTCAGGCCTCAATATCTACTAACATTCTTATACCTGAAACACTATGCAATAACATTCAAAGCTCATATGTTACTACCAGTTCTGTTGATCAATATATTCTACTGCATTCATACTAAATATGACATTTATTATTTAAGACCTGATGTAGCTGTAAGTCAGCTGATCAAGATTTAGCTTTCTTGATTTACTGACTATCAAGGAAAATGTAATTGGTGGCCATTGTAACTGCTATTTCTGTTGTCTGCAGGTGAATACCTACAGAACCTGTGTAGCCCAACAGACCCAAGTTGTGTCCGGTGCCCTGACAGGCTACCAAGCTGTGTTGGTATAGCAGACGGGAACCAGCCGTTCCCTAGCAGGATGTGGAAACCAGACTATGTTGTCTGCAACAAGAACAGAACCATTTCTCTCCCACACAATTGCACCAAGGGATACTTCCATCCTGTGCTCAAACAGTGCAAAGTGGATGTTAACAAAAGTACATTTGAGGCCTGTCGCGGGTAACCCGGGCTTAATGACACTTTACGCACATGCATAAAGCCCGGTTTTCCCACGACACACCTCATTTATTTTTAAATGTTGTACATTGAAACCACTGGTATATCCTTGTGGGTAACCAAAAGTTGTGCAGTCAACTCACTATTATTATTGTTTCATGTTTCCTATCCAATCAGCAATGCATTGCTCTGTTTGTGTGTGTTAACTTTATAAGACAAAACAATGAAATTTGGAACCGATATCAATGCTGATTTTATGTACATGGTACCAAATACATGTTGCAACTACATTAATAAAAAAAATACTAATTTTAAAATGAATACAATTTGCTCATTTGATTTTAATTGAAAACTAATATGGCAAAAGTTGTTTAATGGCTATACCAGCAGACAAAATGATTGTTGACTTTATTCAAGTCTGTTGATTCATATATGTAATATCTGCATGTGTATGTTATTGTATGTTGTTTCAAAACAATGAGTTGTTACATTAACACAACTGTAGCTGATGCCAAGGACTATTGCCATGCCAACCCGACCAGTGTGCTGCCAATGGCGGACAACTGCGCCCAGTACATCAACTGCAGTGCGTTCCTCGCGGGTTACGTGTCTGACCCGGTCCTCGAGTGCCCGTATCCGGACCTCTTCTCCACGGCAACCCTCCGCTGCGAGAAGTTTGAGAGTGTCACGTGTGACAGGAGGAATGAACCACAGGCACCTTGTATGTAACATTTATACTGATTAGAGCTCCATGTTGCATCCTGTTTATGTTTAATACACCTTGTACATAACAATTGAGGTGCGTCGTGGGAAAACCGGACTTAATGCATGTTTGTAAAGTGTCCGCACAGGCTAATCCGGGACGGAACTTTCCGCTTTTATGGTATTTTCTGTTTCAAGGAAGTCTCTTCTAAACATAAATCCACTGTAGGCGAAAAGTGCCGTCCCGAATTAGCAAGTGCGGACTGCACAGGCTAATCCGGGACGACACTTTACGCACATGCATTAAGTCCGGTTTTCCCATGATGCGCCTCATTTATACTGCTTAAAGCTCCATGTTGCAGGGTGTTCATGTCTAATACACGTTGTACAGTCGAAACTACGAATCGCAATACTACGAAATGACAGGATACTACGAATAAGGCTGCCGGTCCCGTCCGTTTTCCTTATATGTTTAACTACGAGAAGATGCGATACAACGAATTCGGGATACTGCGGAAAAATGCGTTACTACGAACACATTTTCCGGTCCCATCATATTGCCTGTATTGAAATTTTTACGCGATACAACGAACCATATTTAATGGAGACTTTTCACACCTTTTCAACGAAGATTTCACACCTCTGCCCAGTCAGACACCTAGCCAGTTAGTTTGCACCATGGACAAAGATAGTTGTTAATTCGCTTAGTTACCAGTAACTGATGCAGTGCGAGATTTGCGTTTGACTTAAATAACTTTCGTATTTGCCGATAATATGTCATTGCGATTTCGATAACTGTGCGTGGATTTAATTTTTTTATAATGGAATACATATATACAAATTGTATTGCCAAATGCAATTACTTTTTTGAGTATGTTTGTTTTCTTAAACACTACAATATGATGTAAATTAACACCAAATGTAAGAAAATTACGTTATTGACGTAATTTCCGAAAGATGCGATACTAACAAAAAACGCGATACTACGAACAAATCGGTGTCTCCCATGACTATTCATAGTATCGCGTTTCAACTGTATTTGTCATTTATTCTGGTTGTAATGCCATGTTACAGGGTATTCATGTTTAATAAATCCTTACACAACATTTATACTGCTTATAACTACATATTGCAGGGTTTTTATATTTAAAAGACCTTTTATGTGTCATTTATTTATTCTGATTTTAGCTCCATGTTGCATCCTGTTTAGGTTTAATACACCTACTACACCACATTTGTAGTTGCTGACAGTTCTGCTTGCATGTCAGCGTTTGTGCTTCTATGTTTGCTGGTGGATGCTACTTATTGCCTTGTTTTGCATTTCACTTAGTACCAGTTACGGTATAATCTTACCTGTACTTTGTATGTCATTATGCCATGGGCATGGTTTTTGAGTTTTATGTTAATTATATACCAACAGACTAGGTTTATAAAAGGTGTTATTCATGGCATATATGTTAGGCATGAGTGAGATCTTCCTCAATTCATCTGATTTCCTTGTTTTTTACTGAAACTTTGCATCAGAATTTCAGAAAAGTTGTTGAACTTTGTCAGGTCTGTGTAAAAATGCCAAGATTTGAGGGTTGGGTAGGGGGTTTCAGTTGTTTTTCAAAATGTCCACTTTCATGCATGTATGTGTCTTCATGACAAATAATAAACAGCTATAAGAACCTTGTGTGTACATGTGGGTGATTACTATTGCAATGTGCATATATATCATGATGATGTTACTGCTGTAGAAAAAAATGATGATAATAATGATGATGCAGATTACAATAATAATGATAACTATTTTAATGACCATTAAGATGAAAATAGGATGGTGATGATGGTGATGATGATGATATTAAAAATAATAATTATTTAAATAATAATACATTGTATTTGATTGGTCAGGTGAGTATGATGCCCACAAATGTGACCCCAGCAACCCCCAGTGTACACCCTGTCCTACACAGCTGCCCTCGTGCGTTGGCCTGCCGGACGGGGTCCACATGTTTCCTGGACAGGAGTGGAAGCCGGACCATATCACCTGCTACAAGAACCGGACTGTGCTGCCCACTGACAGATGTGTGGATGGTTTCTTCCATCCTGTGAAAGAACAGTGTACAAAGGACATTGATAAAGGTTTGGTGCTATTTAGACATTCCCAGATTTTGTAAGTAACATTTTAAACTCATCTTGAATAATTATTTTCCATTCTTCAAGTTCCTAAATGCTTCACAGTCTTTTCCATTTGCTCTTTTGTGTAACTGGATTAACTGTTAGCCATGTGATATGATTAGATATAAGAACCACTGCATTAATTTGTATCTGATCAACTTTGGTGGAAACGTCTATTAGTTGAGTTAGCAGAATATCTTTTGTTTACCAGTATATGTTTAACAATGTGTTTTGGAAAGTGATTATATCAAACATTGAAGAATTGTTCCACAGAAATAGAACACAAATAAGAATAATGAAAGATTACATTTTCGTTTGGTTAGTTTAATAAAATTATAATCATACTTATAGTCTTAAAGTATAACTTGTAAACTGCAGTGGATGCACTGCCATACTGCCAAGCCAACCCTCATGACATGATCCCTATGAGGAACAACTGCGCCCAGTTCATCGACTGCGCCCATGTGCTGAGTGCAACCCCCAGTGACCCAGTGGGCGAGTGCACATACCCAGACCTATACTCCACAGTGTCCAGGGCATGCCAGAGGTTCACCATGGTTACATGCGGTACTAGATTCGAACCCATGGCCCCATGTGAGTCTGTGTGACGTTTTTAGTGTTAGTCTTAAGGTGGGGAGAATATAAATGAGATTGAATTCACCATGGTTACGTGTGGTACCAGGCCGGAGCCCATGGCCCCATGTGAGTCTGTGTGAAGTTTTCAGTGTTGGTATTAAGGTGGGGAGAATATAAATGTGTATGAATTTACTACGGTTATGTGTGGTACTAGGTTCGAACTCATGGCCCCATGTGAGTTTGTGTGAAGATTTCAGTGTTAGTATTAGTATTAAGGTGGGGAGAATATAAATGTGTGTGAATTTACCACTGTTACATGTGATTTCCAGGCCAGAACCCATGGCCCCATGTGAGTGTGCAATGTTTTCATCATTGATATTGTGGTGGGGAGGATATAAATAAGTATGATGAAAATATTAATGTGATCTACAAAGAAAACAACTTTGTTTGACAACTTTTACATTTTTGGACATTGTGTGTAGGACTTAAAAGAACTGTTTTTGTATGTTTTGGCGCTTCATGATAAAGACATGGTAAAGGATTGGCTGCAGTTTAACATTTGTTGTAAACAATCTGATTTACGTCAGTTTTGAGCTCACCTGAGCAGTAAGTGCTCAAGGGTGAGCTATTCTGGTCAGCCATTGTTTGACTATATAATACTTCAAATTATTTTGGTTTATTAAAAAAATATGTCCTCCAATGTCTTTTTCCTTATATGTCTGTATTGAAAACTTTCAAATGACTTCTTGTCAGTAACCACTGAAATGTTCCTTGGATGGTCCTCTACCAAAGGACTTCAAATTATTTTGATTTGTTAAAAAACTCCTGGGCGTCGGGACCGTTTTCCTTAAATGCCTATATTTACAAATGTTGTTTTCAGTAACCAATGGTTGGATTTCGAAATAATTTCACAGTTCCTTGGTTGGTCCTCTACCAAAATACTTCAGATTATTTTGATTTGTTAAAAAAAATTGGCGACAAGGGGCGGGGCCTTTTTCCTCATACGATTATATTGGAAAATTAAAAAATCTTGTCAGAAACCACTGGTTGGATATGGAAATAATTTCACACAAATGTTCCTTTGGTGGTCCTCTACCAAAATACTTCAAATTATTTTGATGAAATAATTCCACAGAAATGTGCCATTATGATTCATTTAACTCAGGTGAGCGACCCAGGGCCATTTTGACCCTCTTGTTAACAGACTTCTTTTTCCCCATGTTCATCAACCAGAAAACTTATATAAAATTTGAATCTGTAAACATTTTTGGCAGGATTTTTATCCATTTATCACATTAAAAAAGGCAATGTGTTCCTTGTTGTGTTGTAAATAACAAGTTGACAGTTATAAAGTTATAATCAGCTCATTTTTAACATCATACAACAATCAAATAATAATACAATATATTAAACCTGCTATTCATCACATTTAAACCTTTTAAACCTGTTATGTAACGCAGGTGAATACAAGCAGAACATTTGCGACCCCAACAACACCACCTGTGAACACTGCCCACTGCGTCTGCCCAGTTGTATCGGCTTGACGGACGGTGCCCAGCGCTTCCCTACACGCCTCTGGCTTGCAGACTATGTACAGTGCTACAGGAACCGGACTGTGGCCGTTACCAAGTGTCGCCAGGGAAGCATTTTTGATCCAATCCAGCAGGCTTGTGTTACTGATGTCCCTAGAGGTAAATTGATAGTTACTGCGATTTCCATGAAGTAACCAAACAACACAAACAGAACAACCATTGTCAGAAACAACAACATAATGTAAAAGAAGCGTGTCGTGAGAAAACTGGGCTTAATGCATGTGCGTAAGGTGTTGTCCCGGATCAGCCTGTGCAGTCCGCACAGGCTAATCCATGACGACACTTTCCGCTTTTACGGTATTTTCTGTTTCAAGGAAGTCTCTTCTAAACATAAATCCACTGCAGGCGGAACGTGTCGTCCCAGATTAGCCTGTGCAGACTGCACAGGCTAATCTGGGATGTCACTTTACTCACATGCATTAAGCCCAGTTTTCAACATCAACTTTGAATGTATTTTTCTGTTTTGTAAAAAAAATTACTGGGTACTATTAGTGGAAACAAACATTATTTAAATATAGGATTCCTATTAACAAATATTTAAAAAATGCTGCTTATGAAAAATATTATTTTTTTACATAATTTTCATAGACAAAATGGACAGCTATTGCCAGGCAAATCCAACTGCGATAAAGAAGGATCCGGACAATTGTGCCCAGTATTTCAACTGCTCAGTAGCAAACACGACCTTGGGCCACCATTTAATGGAGTGCAAATACCCGGACCTGTTCTCAGAAACCACTCTGAGGTGCGAGAAGTTTGAAACTGTTGCGTGTACACCACGACACGAACCCAAAGCGCCATGTAAGCTATTTATGTATATTACTATACAATTTATTTTTTTGAAAGAAAAAACTTCAACTGTTTGTAAATTTCTTAAATACTTGAAGTAAAAAGCTGTTTCATTCGGAGTCCTTGGTATTTATTTTCCATTGTTATTTATTTGGTTTTGTATTGGTAAATAATCAACAAATGCTTCTTTTTTACCATATTGACTTTGCAATGCAACATTTTATTTAAAATTTTCACTTTTCACTTTACAATGCATAATGTTAACATTTTCCAATGCAGGTTTTTGGATAATCCCCAGATCTAAAAACGTGTAGGCATGTTCAGATTCAGATTCAATATTTATTTAAAGTCTGAGTATTTACATAACAAATAACATTAGCTATGAATAGCTATTGGCCACCATCAATGTTATAACATTAAATACAAAATACATACCAAGATACAATGCATACAAGATAAATACAAAAGTTAATAAAGTCACAACATTATAACAAATGAAAAACACGCATACAAATACCTAAAAAATTGTGTAATAAGATCTGAGTCTGAAAAAAAAGAATATCTAAAATATACATGTTTATAACTGCATCACTATTATAGTAAAATAAATAACAGAAAAAGTTTTGTGCATTAGTATGAACTTTAAAACATTAATAATTTAATGAGCTGTAAATTTCCGCATGGTATTATTCCTGTTCAGGTGAGTACAGCCAGAATCAGTGTAACCAGAGTGACCCCTCCTGTGCCCCCTGTCCTGACCGTCTGCCTAGCTGTGTGGGGCTCCCAGACGGCGCTCAACCGTTTCCTGCCAAACTTTGGTCTGCCCAGTATGTCGTCTGCTACAGGGAGCGGACAGTTGAAGTCAAGCAGTGCCAGAACAATGGGTTTTTTAATCCAACCAACAAAATGTGTGACAATAATGTGCAGAGACGTGAGTATAATTTTGTTATCATACACATTGTTGAAAAGCATTTTCTGTTATTGTGAATTTTTTTTATTTTACATTTGTTCAGGAAGGTTGGAAATTTAATTATGTTCTTAACAATTTGTTTGTTAATATATTTCAGAAAATAAAATTATCTGATTGTCATTACTCAGTTCTACGTGCATTGACCATATTTTACTGATGAATGTGTGCAACATAAAATATTTATATAAGAAAGTAAACCGAAGTATGAAATATAGGAATGCTTTATAAAATATATAAATAGGAAAGACCAAAGGGATTTTTTTTTCTCAGTATATAATTTGCAAACATTTCTACAGCTGATGCTAAGCCATATTGCCAGTCCCATCCTGCTGCCGTGGTAATGCTTCAAGACAACTGCGCGCAGTACATCAACTGTTCCGCATACACGGGCGGTCAGACTGCAGACCCCATTGCCGAGTGCCCGTACCCAGAACTGTTCGACGAAAACTCACTAATGTGTCGAGACTTCCAGTCAGTGACCTGTGGGAGTCGCCCTGAACCACAGGCACCATGTGTGTAGCTTCTTACTTCCCTTCTAAATAGTGACATTTCCATTTAAATTTTATCATAAAATTCATGCAAGTGTCACTTCAAATTACAAATTTTGTAATGTTGTTGTACACCAGTGCTGCTGCTTCAGTATCATGTACCACCTATTTATACTCTCCATCATCATAAATACAAATGAGGCATTTCGTGGGATACCCAGGCTTAATGCATCTGCGTAAAGTGTCATCCCGGAATAATCTGTGCAGTCAGCACAGTCTAATCCAGGATGACACTTTCGGCCTGCAGTGGATTTATGTTTAGAAAATACTTCTTTGAAACAGAAATTACCAAAAAAGCGGAAAGTGTCATCTTAGATTAGCGTGTGCAGACTGCACAGGCTTATCCAAGATACACTTTACGCAATGCACTAAGCCCAGTTTTCCCACAACACGCCTCAAATACTAATATGGAAGTACTCTTTGTTTTACTTGTCATATTTTGTATTTTATTCCTATCCTTTGCCAGTGATTTTAGCAAAATTGTTAAATGAACAAACATTTTTACACCTTCAAGTTCAACAGTCCGAGCTGCTTATCCATTGAATAAGTCCAGAATTTAACAATCAACAAGATTTGATTGACAATGGGGCTTACCATTTGGAAGGCCAGGACTTCATTTTTTTAGAAAGTGTTTCTCAGAGATTGACCTGAGTAGGTGTGGTTGTAAATCCAATAGCAATCTATAAAATACTAGTGTATTTTTTGCGACGACGATGTTAGCTTGTTTACCCTCGGGACTTCGGTTTTAAACCATTGCCCGAGCCTACTGCTTAAGAAAGTATCACAGTTATTATAACTATTCCACTATGGGAATTCACAACCTATATAAAGAGTGCATTGTGGATACGGTGCCATAATATTAAAAATCTATGTGGGGATAAAAGTCTCAGTTTATATAATACACAATAGTGTTAAAAAACAACACCACCATTTAAATGGTACTCTGTGTTATATATATGACACAACGGTATATATTGACATTGTTCTGTATGCTACTTTGTTAAAATATTCACTATTTATTAGCATTACTAAATATTATATATTGGAAATGTATGTAGATAAATTACAAATTAGCATAAAACAGCTCAGTTTATGCGCAAAAAAGACGTTAAAAATGGATTGACTAATTTAGAATTACAAGGGAAAATCGGACGGCCAATCAAAATTTTGGAGTGCGCGTGACGTCACAGTCAAGGTCCTGCTATCGTGTTAAGGTTTATCAAAAATTTAATGAGTTTGGGGGTTAAAATAAAAGTTAATAAATAACTTTTTGACTTGGAATTGCAATAATCATATAAAACATAAATGGATTTGGAGAACGATGAAATGTTAACCTTATGCGGTAAAATCATTGAGAATTGAAAACCGCTCACGCGGTGACTTTTTACAAAAGTGTCCAAGTTTGGGCTTTAATAATTATTATAATATAACATATTTTGGTGAACCAACACATTGTATAGGTAGTAAATACCTAAAATAATTAAGTTAGAAAGAATCAAGGGACTAGGATTATGCTAAACGGTGGAAATAGCAGTTTAAAGTAAAAAAATACGAACAATTTACCAAAAACGGATTGACCTACTTCAATTGGGCATTAGTGACTGTTGACCTATCAGAAACAAGCATGTTTCTGAGGGTCCGAGCACATGTATAATGTATTATTATACCCCCACAAACGAAGTTTAGGGGGGGTATATAGGAGTGAGCTTTTCGGTCCGTCCGTCTGTTGGTTTTGGTTTCCGGATGATAACTCAAGAAAGACTTGACATATTCAAATAATTTTTGGTACACATGTGTACTATCATAGAATACAGGTCAAGTTCGATGTTGGTTACAAACCACTAAATTTTGACAGTGTTATGGCCCCTTTTCGACTTAAAATTCCATAAAAACATGGTTTCCGGATGATAACTCAAGAAAGACTTGTCATATTCAAATAATTTTTGGTACACATGTGTAACATCATAGAATACAGGTTAAATTCAATGTTGGTTACAAACCACTAAATTTTGACAGAGTTATGGCCTCTTTTCGACTTAAAATTCCCTAAAAACAAGATTTTTGGACGATAACTCAAGAATGGCTTGACATATTCCATTAATTCTTGGTATATGTGTGTAGCATCATAAAATATGGGTGAAGTTCGACTTTGGTTACAAACCACTAAATTTTGACAGTTATGGCCCTTTATTTGACTTAAATTCCCTAAAAATATGGTTTCCTGACGTTAACTCAACAATGGCTTGACATAGTTAAATAATTATTGGTACACATGTGTTGCATCATAAAATACAGGTCAAGTTCGACTTTGGTTACAAACCACTAAATTTTGACACAGTTATGGCCCCCCTTTTTGACTTAAATTCCAGAAAAACATGGACAATAACTCATGAAAGGCTTCACATATTTAACTTATATTTGGTACATAGGTGTAACATCATAAAATACAGATCAAGTTTAACTTTGGTTACAAACCACTAAATGTTGACAGAGTTATGGCTCCTATTGAAATAAACATTTTCCAAATACACTGTTGACCATTAACAAATTAAACCATTCTCTCTGCACATTTCTTTTGAATGGATGCCATAGTTTTGTGACAAGGCCATATTGTGGGGGTATATCCGTCACACATGTGACAATTCTAGTTTACTATAGAAAAGGGTGTGGTTCACAAAAATTTAATGAACAATGCCTTAAATAGTGTTATTAGGCCATTTTAATTATCTAAAAGAGGTGTATTAAAGAAATATAACCACTGGGACAAAGTGGTATTTAATAAAGTAAAATTTATAGTGTTTTATATAAAAAAAAAAGGTTCAGATACCTATGCGGTGAACAATGTCCAGAAAGAATATGTCTCTGTATTTTTTGCAGGTGAGTACCAGCAATATAAAAAGCCTTGTGCACCTGCTGATCCCTACTGTATCCCTTGTGACAATACATATCCCAGCTGTGTGGGACAGACAGATGGGAACCAGCCATTCCCCAGCAGGATGTGGAAGCCAGACTATGTTGGCTGCTACAAGAATAGAACCAGTCTACCCACACACAAGTGCACCAAGGGATACTTTCATCCTGTGCTCAAACAGTGCACTGAGGATGTTAATACAAGTGGGTTATTGCCATACATTTGAAGGCATATAATTTATTTTGATTAAGTTGTAGCTGGACATATATATGTCACAAAGATACAATATGATTCAGATATCAGTGTAAATTAAACGTTACAATAGTTGGAAAACATTGTAGAGATATAATAAATTTAAAGCGGAAAGAAAGCTTGTAACATCAATAGTTGACATTCTTGAAAAGATTTGTGAATGACACATTAAATTCTATAAACAGTAGACTGCTGTTTCTGCATAAAAAGCAAAATCAGAAAAATTTATAAAAATTTCTCGGTCAATTGTGCAGAATTTATTTAAAGGTAAATAATCACTGACCAATATTGCATTTTTCCTTTGCTAAATTGACTGATTGCTTATTTCTGGAATGCATGTAGTTAATCAGTGAATCAGTCAGATACTGTGAAAAAGACATTAATTCCACTGTAGCTGATGCAGTTCCATACTGTCAGGCGAACCCCCGAGACATGTTACCAATGGCAACCAACTGTGGCAAGTACTACAACTGCACTGCCACCCTGGTGGGTGGGGACGTAGTACAGGAGTGCCCCTACCCGGACCTGTTCTCCACCCTGTCCATGGTCTGTCAGGACTTCACCACCGTGCAGTGTGATAAACGACCCGAGCCACAGGCACCATGTGAGAGTCTTGCATTTGTACTTAGCATAAAATATGTATCGAGTATTATAAAATATTTACAGGAATGAATATTGTACACAGACATGCAGTGGTCTGGATATATAATCTGTATTATGTTAGAGAACTTTGGTAGTTACAAAATGTTCGTCCTTTCAGTTTGATTAACAAGGCCCTGTGAGTTGATGTCTTGTCTGAGATCACAGGCACCTTTTGAGCTCATGTCTTGTCTGAGATCACTGGCACCTTGTGAGTTCATGTCTTGTCTTAGATCACTGGCACCTTGTGAGTTCATGTCTTGTCTTAGATCACTGGCACCTTGTGAGTTATTGTCTTGTCAGAGATCACAGGCACCTTGTGAGTTAATGTCTTGTCTGAGATCACAGGCACTCTGTGAGTTAATGTCTTGTCTGAGATCACAGGCACCTTGTGAGTTAATGTCTTGTCTGAGATCACAGGCACACTATGAGTTAATGTCTTGTCAGAGATCACAGGCACCTTGTCAGTTCATGTCTTGTCAGAGATCACAGGCACTCTGTGAGTTAATATCTTGTCTGAGATCACAGGCACTCTGTGGGTTAATATCTTGTCTGAGATCACTGGAACCTTGTGAGTTATTGTCTTGTCTGAGATCACAGGAACCTTGTGAGTTATTGTCTTGTCAGAGATCACAGGCACCTTGTGAGTTAATGTCTTGTCTGAGATCACAGGCACTCTGTGAGTTAATGTCTTGTCAGAGATCACTGGCACCTTGTGAGTTAATGTCTTGTCTGAGATCACAAGCACCTTGTGAGTTATTGTCTTGTCTGAGATCACAGGCACTCTGTGAGTTAATGTCTTGTCAGAGATCACAGGCACTCTGTGAGTTAATATCTTGTCTGAGATCACGGGAAGCTTATGAGTTATTGTTTTGTCTGAGATCACAGGCACCCTGTGAGTTAATGTCTTGTCAGAGATCACAGGCACCTTGTGAGTTAATGTCTTGTCAGAGATCACAGGCACTCAGTGAGTTAATATCTTGTCTGAGATCACAGGAACATTTGTTAGTTTATGTCTTGTCTGAGATAACTGGCATTCTGTGAGTTAATGTCTTGCCTTGATCACAGGCACCCTGGGAGTTAATGTCTTGTCTGAGATCACAGGAACATTTGTTAGTTTATGTCTTGTCTGAGATAACTGGCACTCTGTGAGTTAATGTCTTGCCTTGATCACAGGCACCCTGTGAGTTAATGTCATGGCTGAGATCACAGGCACCTTGTTAGTTAATGTCTTGTCTGATACCACAGGCAACTTGTTAGTTAATTTCTTGTCTGTTATTATAAACAGTTTTTTTTTTTTTTTCAAGATTCAGAAACATTAACATAAGTTCTATGGTTCTATGTAGAGATTTATTTTTATATTAAATATCATGACCAAATGCATTTAAAGTGTCTGTTAACCAAACAGAATTATTAATAAGCTTCATCTTTGTTAACGTCTCCAGGTGAGTATGACCAGAACCTCTGCCTTGTGAATGACCCCAGCTGCTCCCCCTGCCCTGACCGGCTACCGTCCTGTGTGGGGATGCCAGATGGTGATGAGCCTGCAAGAGGCCACCTGTGGACCGATATGTATGTGCGTTGCTATAGAAACCGCACCCTCAAGGTGGAGCATTGTCCGTCTGGTGCAGTCTACAACCCGGATAAGCTGGCCTGTGTCACAAAGATTACATCTGGTTAGTCATTGTTAAAATGTTACATACACTGACACACTTATAATTGTTCGTGTATCTATAGTTTACGTCATAATTATGTGCAACCAATTACATTGTGCATCGTAGGCTGGCCACCTCGCTCAGTTGTTAGAGTGCAGGATTGTCAATCCGGGGTTCGTGAGTTCACTCCCTGGCCCGGCCATATAACTTGTGTGGGGATTGGTCATGAAATTATTTCTACGGCCATTCTCCCCCAACCTCTGATTCAAGTAGGGCATTTGTCAGTTACTGGCATAAGTATGTGCACTTAGTACTGGTAAGCCACTTAGATCGGCTAAGCTTGCCCAGGAAAAGTGTGAGTAGGTTAACTGAGCGCCGTTATATGGCTGAAATACTGTTAAACATGGTGAAAAATCCTAACAAACAATTACATAGTGTATCATGCTTATGTAGTTTCCCTTGATGAACATGCATAACTCTTTATAATTACTTGAATATACACAGCTTTATATCATGGTATCTTTTAAAGTTATATAGTTTTTTTAACAGGTCTCAAAATACCTTTAATATAAAACCTATGGCATAGATAAAGCTCTGGATATATCACAGACATGTTCTAACATGTACCATCCATGTATTTGCACGTATGATCCTTGTGACACAGGTAAGGCTTTAGAATGAATGAAGGTATTCACATACATGTAGATGTTCTGACATACATAGTCCATCTATTTGCAGGAGATGTGAGCTCCTACTGTCAGTCCAACCCTCATGCCATCAAACCACACGAGACCAACTGTGCACAGTACTACAACTGCTCCAACCCTTATTCTAGGTACTGTAAAACACTGTGTGCAATGCACAGTAAGGCCAAAAAAACATGTTTCTGTATTTTGGGCAACCCGACCCTACATAGCGAAAGAAAAACGAACCTAATTTTCAGCGAGGATTGTTTTCCGTGAAATACGTATTCATTAGATTTTAGATAATTTTCGATGTTTTTTTCATTCAAATGCGTCTTTAAAAAAAATGTGAAGAAAAATTTATCCCGACCCTACCTGACTTTTTTGAAACCGTTGAAACCGTGGCCCGAAACACCCAGTTTATTTTTTGGCCTAACACTAAAATTTGGCTAGGAAATGTCTGTGCACTTCATTAATGGCAGCATGTCGTTTTCAGCCATTTTGTTTTATAGTATTAATAAATATTTTACTTCACTTCATGTTGCACTTACAAGGACAATTATTCAAGTTTTGAGCTGAAAATGTTTAAAAAAAGTGTTCCTGTAACAATGCACCTTTGTTAAATACAAGTTGGATCAGTTACAGTGTACATTTTAAGTTGTTTTGAAATCACATATATTACCATAGTTACTTTCTACATGGTTGGAAATATCTAAGAACTCATATAGAAGGCAGAACGTCTAGGTTGCAAACAGAAATAAACTTGTCGTGTTCAAAATAATCAAAACGAACAAATAATGTGCTACTATTTGTATATGGTGGAAATATATGTTTTTATTTGAATGTTTGCAGAGTTAAATTACTATTTCAAGAGTAATGATACATTTAGTGATAGTTTTTTTTTGTGTTACTCGCTGTAAAAAACGTATGTTGATTTTGAAATCTACTTCCTGTTTTGTTTTTGTGTCACTCGCTGTGAAAAATGTGTGTCGATTTTGAAATCTACTTCCTGTTTTACTATTCAGGTTTGGCAACTACATCCAGGAGTGTCGCTACCCAGATCTGTTCTCCACAGTCTCCATGAGTTGTGCCCCTTACTCCACCGTGCCATGTGGGACACGCATGGAACCCCAGGCACCTTGTAAGGCTGTCTGAGATGTTACACATTTTTGCTTATTTTCTTTGTGATAACGGCATTTTTTTATTATTAAATTAGATTTTTATGTTTACTAGGAAATAAGTTGGTGCATTAAAAGAAAATATAAACTGTAGTGGACACTTATGACCCGTTGATAAGACTACGGCACCCATCTGCCATCAACCAGTTAGCCGGATTAATGCCACTCTGTCAAGGAAACATTATAGTTTTGCATCTGCCAAAACATTTATAGCAGTAAAACCACATACAATAATAAGAGATCAAACATTGATGCTAACTCTAAAAGTATTAGAATATGATTTAAGTATTTGGACACCTAACTGGTATATGGATTCCTGAAAATCTGAATATTGCTGAGAAGCCCTACTACTGGATATTTATGTTTTTCAGGTGATTACCTGCAGTATCGATGCAATGGCAGTGACCCTCGCTGTGTACCATGTGACCAGCGTATGCCAAGCTGCGTTGGCCTTCCAGACGGCAAGAACCCTGTGGCGGGAAAGGAGTGGCAGCCGACATATGTCAAGTGCAAGGATAACCGGACAGTGAGCGTGGAGCAGTGTAGTACCAAGTACTTCCATCCCTTGACAAAGACGTGCACAGATAACATGAACAGAGGTGGGTTGTGGTATAGGGTTCAGTGTTCAATTTCGGTTTAATTATTTTAGTCTAGATTAACTTTATTTGGATGAATGTTAACATGCACTTAAAATCTAATATTTATATACATTATTTGAATATTTTGATGAAAATATATCTATGTGTTGTGCATCCGTCTGTCTGTCAATACATCTGTCTCTTTCTGTGTCTGAAACCATAGAATTTAGAAGTTTTTCAGAGTGTAGGAATAAATTAATTTCTTGTTTAACTGTACAGCAATAAATTCAACCCTACAAACTTTGATCTGACTGAGTAATTCAAAATGTGGTACATCCGTGTGTACGTGTATATAGCTTTCGAAACAGCTTGTAGTTTAATCATTACAAGAACCATATATGAAAACATTGTATATTTCTGGTAATTAAGCTAAAACTAGAAGAAAAAGTAAGTACCGTACATTAGTAAATGCCACTTAGAGACTCATCTAGACTCAAAACTGTTGTGTGATTTGTGATTCATATGAAATATGCTTCAGGAGATGTGAAGGACTACTGCCAGAGGAACCCTGCAGCCATTATCGCAGCAGAGGACAACTGTGCCCAGTACTTCAACTGCTCTGACCCTCACTCCGCCCTGGGGCCCTACGTGGGCGAGTGCACATACCCGGACCTCTTCTCACGGTTCACCATGACCTGCAGCCCTTTCAGGAACACTCTGTGTGACAGCCGGCCCGAACCACAGGCACCTTGTATGTCTAAGCTGGGGCCATGGGCTATTTTGATAAAGCTCCTTAGGAGAATCTTAACTTAAGTTAAATTTAAGTGCAAATTTCAAATACTGTTTTCTTTGTGAAAGTCCATAGCTTATATTTGAAATTTGATAAAATAATTGATTCCTTTCCCGAATAAAACCATTTAGATCTATATAGAATTAAAACCATTTAGATCTATATAGAAATAAAACTAATATGAAACTGCCACAGACTTATGTTTTAAATAATTTTCTTAAATTTTTACTGAGGAGCTTTATTGATGATTGTCTTGAGGTTTATATACAAGTAAATAGAAACATGAGTGACAGTTGGAGGTCATTTTCAAAAATAATTTATTTATTGAATGGGTTTTGTCCCCTAAAACCCGATGTGAAAGACTGTTAATTACCCTTTCTAAATTAAAAAATAATTAATGCGTTATTGTTTTCTTCAATAAGCTGAATGAGGTATCATAAAAATATACACAATTTATTCACATAGATATGCATAAATTTAGGATCCACAGCTGATTCGTGGTATAACGGATATTGTGTTGTAACGATTTGTGATACATTAGAGTTGAAGTGTAGTTATGTTCTGGTAACATAATTATTTGTATTTATTTTCAAAGGTCAGTATGAGCGCAACCTGTGCTCCAAATCTGACCCCCAGTGCCCCCCGTGCCCTGAGCGGTTGCCAAGCTGCGTGGGGCGCCATGATGGGGCTCAGCCGGACACCACTCATCTCTGGGGCAACAAGTACATAGAATGCTTCATGAACCGTACCATGACAACCAGGACCTGTCGTCCAGGAGAGTACTTCCACCCACGTCTGAGGCAGTGCCGCAGTTTTGTGGATCCGGGTATGCTCGCTTTGTTCTTTGCTTGTGTGTAACGTAGCATTTACAAACAAATCTGACTATCACTAAGTTACTTACGTTTATTTTTAATAAACCAATATAAACCAATTTCCCTTTTTTGTTCGAAGTGATTCTTTGATAAACACACATATTCTTTGTTAAGACAATTATAAATAAAAATACTCTATCATTCTCATTAAGTGTATATGCACCACCAATCTCCTTTCTTTTTTGTTAGCAAATGATTCAGAACTTTCCTACTTTGACATAAGTTAATAATAGTTTATTCATTATTATTTTTCCACTTTTGTTTTATTTCCTTAATGTAAATTAAATATAGAATATTCTTTTTTTTAATTCTTTCTTTCTTAAATATAACATATGTTCTATTTGCCTAATGTTAATATAATACAGTACACTGTGCTTATCACTTATCCATAATTTCTTTCTACTCCTACAGTCGACGTACCAGAATACTGCAAAATGCATGCCACCGAGGTGATAACCAACCCAGACAACTGTGCCGTGTACTACAACTGCTCGGACCCAAGCTCGGGCTACAAGGCAGAGTGCCCCTACCCGGACCTGTTTGACTCCACTGCCATGAGGTGTATCAGCTTTGAACAGGTCGACTGCCAAAACAGGCCTGTGCCCATGGCACCATGTATGTGGAACCTTTTAAACTGCATTTCCTGTAACATTTCAATTGAAGTGTTGTTACATGGTCGTAAGTATCGTTTCTGTTATCACTCATAGTGATACAAATAAGCTATTGGAAAGTTACATTTTAGACAAAAAAATTATTGTTTTGTTGCTAAAGCAATACAAAACCTGTTCTCATGAGAATTTTTTTCAACTCATGACAAAAATATGTTTGCAGAACATCACATTTTATACCAGAAAAAGAGGCCAGTAGATTTAACATATTTCCATTTGATAGATAAAGTCATTTAGTGTTTCTTATGCATATATTAATATTTATTTCTACAGGCCAGTATCAGCAAAACATCTGTGACCCCACAGACATTGCCTGCACACCATGTGCAGACAGGCTCCCATCCTGTGTTGGGCATGCTGATGGGAACTGGCCCATTACAAGCAGAAGCTGGGGACCAGACTATGTCAAATGTTACAAAAATAGAACGCTGGGAGTTGACCACTGCAAGACGGGGTTCTTCCATCCTATTCAAAGAACATGCACATCAGATATTGGCAAAAGTATGCTTGAAAATTAGCTGAAACTGTAGCACAACTTTAACTTCAAATGGTTTGTCTTCCAATGATATAACCCAGCAACCAAAGTTTCAAAATGGTATATGGAAACCAGCTTGCAGATAGTTGTATCTGTGTGAATGTGTATTTACCATCTCAAGTTTAAACTTGTAATCTTGTTTATAAACATATACTTTATAGGATATAACATGTAAATGTGTAATTTATATATATTTTTATGAAAAGTTTAATAATATATACATTAAAGTACAAAGTATGTCTCACTATGTTGTTTCTGCATGCCTACAGACGACCTGTCGTACTACTGTGACGCCCACCCAACTGCTGTGATTGGTAACCCAGACAACTGTGCCCAGTACGTAAACTGTTCTCACATGACGCCCACCACCATCCCAATCCAGGAGTGCACATACCCCGACCTGTTTGCAGCAGACACACTCACCTGCAGCAGGTTCACCACAGTTACTTGTGGCACTAGGATGGAACCTCAGGCTCCGTGTAGGTTTGAACTCTTGGCAGCAAGTCATTAGAAAAATCTTGTGTTAGTTCAATATAACCAACTTTTCTTTGCATCTCTAAATAAACCAAGCAAGTCACTGGAACAACCTTGTGTCAGTTTAATATACAGTCAGCCCTCGTTACAATGACACAATCCAATATACAGTCAGCCCTCGTTACAATGACACAATCCAATATACAATCAGCCCTCGTTACAATGACACAATCCAATATACAGTCAGCCCTCGTTACAATGACACAATCCAATATACAATCAGCCCTTGTTACAATGACACAATCCAATATACAGTCAGCCCTCGTTACAATGACACAATCCAATATACAGTCAGCCCTCGTTACAATGACACAATCCAATATACAATCAGCCCTCGTTACAATGACAATCCAATATACAGTCAGCCCTCGTTACAATGACACAATCCAATATACAGTCAGCCCTCATTACAATGACACAATCCAATATACAGTCAGCCCTCGTTACAATGACACAATCCAATATACAGTCAGCCCTCGTTACAATGACACAATCCAATATACAGTCAGCCCTCGTTACAATGACACAATCCAATATACAGTCAGCCCTCGTTACAATGACACAATCCAATATACAGTCAGCCCTCGTTACAATGACACAATCCAATATACAGTCAGCCCTCGTTACAATGACACAATCCTTTCCTGTTAAAAATGTTGTTATATCCAGTTTCCGTTATAGCGAATTCCGGCAATATAATTATAGAATAACAGAAGATAAACAGTTTGTTTAGACATTCCGATTTTGTGGTCATGTATAACTATTTTGGGCACCATAAACAAGCATTTTTTATTTTGCTTACGGGGTATAGATGGAATGAAATGCTTTTTTCTTTAAAAACATTATATATAAAATATCAACGCGATCAACTTTTAAAACAAACAACCTTTTATGGTAATTGTATGGCATTCACTATTATTTCAATTAAGTTTATGCCGTAAAACAGATTATCACACCTTGATTGCATATCTGGCTAATCCTGTGACATCTGCTGATAACACTTGATTAAGCAAATCAATAGGACCTGTGACAAATTAACTCATTTTGAGCGCCGTCAGTTTTGAATGTCATTATAACGAATCAAATAAGTGCACATTCTATTGATTGGCTCGCGCATATTTTTCGTCAGAGTTGAAAAACAAATATTCAATTATACTGTGGAATCACTTGAATTTGTGGGGTATAAATTGTGCACACTTGTGATCGCAGACATATTCGCGCAGTCTTAAATTCGCGCAAGTACGATTTTGAAAATAAAATCGAGAATTGGGTTTTATACAAAATATGTGTCAATTATGCAGTTAAACAACCAACCATGCAGATCCTAAATGAAGGGTCCTTCAGCTTGTTCGCTGCAATAAACACGTGTATTAGTACCGGATTAGGCTCTTAATTGACAACAGTGGTCCACTTGTGAAGAATAGGGGATGTATTAGTACCGGATTAGGCTCTTAATTGACAACAGTGGTCCACTTGTGAAGAATAGGGGATGTATTAGTACCGGATTAGGCTCTTAATTGACAACAGTGGTCCACTTGTGAAGAATAGGGGATGTATTAGTGCCGGATTAGGCTCTTAATTGACAACAGTGGTCCACTTGTGAAGAATAGGGGATGTATTAGTACCGGATTAGGCTCTTAATTGACAACTGTGGTCCACTTGTGAAGAATAGGGGATGTATTAGTACCGGATTAGGCTCTTAATTGACAACTGTGGTCCACTTGTGAAGAATAGGGGATGTATTAGTGCCGGATTAGGCTCTTAATTGACAACAGTGGTCCACTTGTGAAGAATAGGGGATGTATTAGTGCCGGATTAGGCTCTTAATTGACAACAGTGGTCCACTTGTGAAGAATAGGGGATGTATTAGTACCGGATTAGGCTCTTAATTGACAACAGTGGTCCACTTGTGAAGAATAGGGGATGTATTAGTGCCGGATTAGGCTCTTAATTGACAACAGTGGTCCACTTGTGAAGAATAGGGGATGTATTAGTACCGGATTAGGCTCTTAATTGACAACAGTGGTCCACTTGTGAAGAATAGGGGATGTATTAGTACCGGATTAGGCTCTTAATTGACAACAGTGGTCCACTTGTGAAGAATAGGGGATGTATTAGTGCCGGATTAGGCTCTTAATTGACAACAGTGGTCCACTTGTGAAGAATAGGGGATGTATTAGTACCGGATTAGGCTCTTAATTGACAACAGTGGTCCACTTGTGAAGAATAGGGGATGTATTAGTACCGGATTAGGCTCTTAATTGACAACAGTGGTCCACTTGTGAAGAATAGGGGATGTATTAGTGCCGGATTAGGCTCTTAATTGACAACAGTGGTCCACTTGTGAAGAATAGGGGATGTATTAGTACCGGATTAGGCTCTTAATTGACAACTGTGGTCCACTTGTGAAGAATAGGGGATGTATTAGTACCGGATTAGGCTCTTAATTGACAACAGTGGTCCACTTGTGAAGAATAGGGGATGTATTAGTGCCGGATTAGGCTCTTAATTGACAACAGTGGTCCACTTGTGAAGAATAGGGGATGTATTAGTGCCGGATTAGGCTCTTAATTGACAACAGTGGTCCACTTGTGAAGAATAGGGGATGTATTAGTACCGGATTAGGCTCTTAATTGACAACTGTGGTCCACTTGTGAAGAATAGGGGATGTATTAGTGCCGGATTAGGCTCTTAATTGACAACAGTGGTCCACTTGTGAAGAATAGGGGATGTATTAGTACCGGATTAGGCTCTTAATTGACAACAGTGGTCCACTTGTGAAGAATAGGGGATGTATTAGTACCGGATTAGGCTCTTAATTGACAACAGTGGTCCACTTGTGAAGAATAGGGGATGTATTAGTGCCGGATTAGGCTCTTAATTGACAACAGTGGTCCACTTGTGAAGAATAGGGGATGTATTAGTGCCGGATTAGGCTCTTAATTGACAACAGTGGTCCACTTGTGAAGAATAGGGGATGTATTAGTGCCGGATTAGGCTCTTAATTGACAACAGTGGTCCACTTGTGAAGAATAGGGGATGTATTAGTACCGGATTAGGCTCTTAATTGACAACAGTGGTCCACTTGTGAAGAATAGGGGATGTATTAGTACCGGATTAGGCTCTTAATTGACAACAGTGGTCCACTTGTGAAGAATAGGGGATGTATTAGTGCCGGATTAGGCTCTTAATTGACAACAGTGGTCCACTTGTGAAGAATAGGGGATGTATTAGTACCGGATTAGGCTCTTAATTGACAACTGTGGTCCACTTGTGAAGAATAGGGGATGTATTAGTACCGGATTAGGCTCTTAATTGACAACAGTGGTCCACTTGTGAAGAATAGGGGATGTATTAGTGCCGGATTAGGCTCTTAATTGACAACAGTGGTCCACTTGTGAAGAATAGGGGATGTATTAGTACCGGATTAGGCTCTTAATTGACAACAGTGGTCCACTTGTGAAGAATAGGGGATGTATTAGTACCGGATTAGGCTCTTAATTGACAACAGTGGTCCACTTGTGAAGAATAGGGGATGTATTAGTACCAGATTAGGCTCTTAATTGACAACAGTGGTCCACTTGTGAAGAATAGGGGATGTATTAGTACCGGATTAGGCTCTTAATTGACAACAGTGGTCCACTTGTGAAGAATAGGGGATGTATTAGTACCGGATTAGGCTCTTAATTGACAACTGTGGTCCACTTGTGAAGAATAGGGGATGTATTAGTACCGGATTAGGCTCTTAATTGACAACAGTGGTCCACTTGTGAAGAATAGGGGATGTATTAGTGCCGGATTAGGCTCTTAATTGACAACAGTGGTCCACTTGTGAAGAATAGGGGATGTATTAGTGCCGGATTAGGCTCTTAATTGACAACAGTGGTCCACTTGTGAAGAATAGGGGATGTATTAGTACCGGATTAGGCTCTTAATTGACAACTGTGGTCCACTTGTGAAGAATAGGGGATGTATTAGTACCGGATTAGGCTCTTAATTGACAACTGTGGTCCACTTGTGAAGAATAGGGGATGTATTAGTACCGGATTAGGCTCTTAATTGACAACAGTGGTCCACTTGTGAAGAATAGGGGATGCAGATTT
This sequence comes from Congeria kusceri, assembly GCA_027627225.1. Lineage (NCBI taxonomy): Eukaryota > Metazoa > Mollusca > Bivalvia > Myida > Dreissenidae > Congeria > Congeria kusceri. Next base: position 52,569,123 of record CM051030.1, read on the forward strand.
AGGCATGCAATACATGCAATAGATACTTAATATCACGCTGTGTCAAACAACACCTTGTTGTTAATGAAATGCCGAATACTCTTGTCGGCTCCACACCGGTGGGTGTTAATTCTTAACTCAAAAGGTCAACTTGTTAAAACAAACTGTCATCTTCGGCACATTACCTGTTTATACCAAATTAATTGTTTACAGACATGCACAGTGTGCATTTCCAAACATTGTTTTAGAGATTACTGTACTATTATTATATATCTATAAGTAACATTGTCCTATCCTTTTCCTCATTGTATTACGAATGTTCAAAATAATGCCTTTGTGCAACTGTGTTATAGAAATACAATTGTGTTTGTTTATGCACTACGAAACCATTTAAACACAAGTGTAAAAATCTCAATGTTCTCTGCGTTTCAAAGTTTTTATAAAGCAATCAATGCTTCCATGCTTTCCATGCGGCTGATGTGACCTTGTACATGACAGCGTAATTTTCATGCGTTTTTCTAGCAGAACACAAGATTTACATGAAATAAATGTGCAGTTTAATGAACCTTAATTGTAAAATAGAATTAATGTTTACGTCACATGAACAGTAATATTCGGATAGGCGTTTCGGATTTTGAATTGATTATACGCGATTTTAAATTAATTACAAGGAATTATATTATGTTTTTATATACAAATAGAATATCTTACATATGGATATTAAACATTATGAATGTTAACAAAATGAAAAAGCTGAGTTAATTACGTTTATGACGGTACTTGAATGTACGAAAGCGTTCACAATTTAATTTAAAAGAAAAAAAGTGCATTCATTAATCAGAATTGAGCAATAAAACAATCAAAAACATTAATTAAATAATTCACATCGTGACATATAGGCCTATCTGCGTATAGTTACAAACGATTACCGACGTACATGTGAACGAATGTGTAAGCTCCCGAGGTTTGCTACACTACGAAATTGGTAAATATTCGCTGTGGTCATAAATTCGGGCAATGGTGGGAGCGTGAAAATTAGTGATTCTACAGTAACGGGTACCAATGTTATGGAAAATAATCCCTTCTTAACAAAACTGTGTTGGAAGTTGAATATTTTGTTATGACGAATGTCGTCGTAAAGAGGGTCGACTGTAATATAACCCACTGTTCCTTATATCTTCAAACTACTGTAATACACTGTTGTGTAATGCTTACCAAGACATTAAAATACAATAAATTTACTCAGAAGTCTGGTCTGTGTAGCTCTGTAAAAAGAACCTTTATAAACTTCAGTTTTACTTGATTACAATTTAAATTTATAGTCTTGTAGATTCAACAAACTAATTTTTATTTTATCAGTCAGCATTCGTGTGGTATTATTTAGTTACCCAATTCCTTTGTAATGCAGGCGATTATGACCAGAACAAGTGTGTCCCAGGGGACAGCTCCTGTACGCCCTGCCCCCAGAGACTCCCTAGTTGTGTAGGTGTCAGTGACGGTGCCCAGCCCTTCACGGGTCGGGAGTGGACCGAGTACTATATGGAGTGCTTTAGGAACCGGACGATGGCCCTCAATACTTGTCCATCGGGGTCGGTGTTCGAGCCCTACCAGTCTTCCTGCATCTCCAGGATTGATAAGAGTGAGTTTGTTTAAACATAGTTATATAGACAAACAAACATATAAGGGGTAAGTACATATCATTATGTGCAATTTCTCATGCAAACTGGGTTAGAAAAACAAGCATCAATAACGGTTATACTAATACTTCTCTAGAGTAATTTACATTTAATATCTCGGAAGGTCATGTACGATCAGTCAGATGAGCCTTCATATGTTGTTTGTCTCTAGATGTGTATAGTATTTATATTAATTTTTGTTGTATAAGGTTAATATAAATACATATATGGTATTTATTATTAATGTTATAAATATTATGATTTTAGAATTTTGCCTATGGCAATCTGAAAATATGTAGATCTATCAAGAAAAAAAGCACTTTTAATATGGAGCATCTTGTTGAACAAATATCTAACAAAGAACAAATAAGTTTAAGTTAATTTAGCTATGTAACTCTGTGACCTTCAGATGCCATCCAGTCATTCTGTCAATTCAACCCGGGAGCGGTGAAGGAGCACACTGACAACTGCGCCCAGTACTATAACTGCTCCCAGCCCGCCTCACCCCTCGGCCCCTTCCTCATGGAGTGCCCCTACCCACAGCTGTTCAGCTCCCTGACCCTGACCTGTGTGGAGTACCAGCAGGCCCAGTGTGGGCGCAAAACAGAGCCCAAGGCACCATGTGAGTGATTAGTATGGGCGCTTTTGTACTTTTGAAATATGGTTTCACTACATATTATCACATAAATTGGTGTGTTTTTTTCTCGTTACTTATTGAAACAAATCTCATCCTGAAAATAAGCCAACTGTGAAAGGTATGATGTAAGTTATCGTGATTGGGTGAATTCGTTGGAAACTCCTTAAAAAATATGGTTTGATTACAAAGCTTATTAAATGCAATTTTAGTTATGGTAATATTTTGCACAGTGCTCAGACAAACAAATCTCAATATGAAAATCAAAACAGCTTATAAAATTCCAAAAGTATGTAATAAGAACAAATTTAATAATAGTGAATATACACCTGTAGTAATGGAAATATATTTTGCTACGTCATATAACTGCCTTTTATAGGGATACTCATAATTGGATATCTGGATATCCAAATACTATCCAGCTACTAAATCTCATTTGGATACCATATCAAGTGAAAATAAATGCTTCCTTCGTACCTTGTTTCCCAGGTGACTACATCAAAAACCTGTGTTCTTCCACGGACCCCAACTGCGTGCCATGTTCCAGCAGACTGCCTAGCTGCGAGGGCCTTAGCAACGGGCCCCAGCCCTACCCAGGTCGACTGTGGCAGACGGACTACGTCACCTGCCGTGACAACAGAACCATCACCATGGAGAAGTGTTCACAGGGGTTCTTCAGTCCACAACAGAGGTCTTGTGTGGACTCTGTAACTAAAAGTATGATTTGTTAGTATTTGACCTCAGATATGTAACATTAGCCACATTTTTGCTTACATACATGACTACTAGTAATAACAATCTGATTTATTTATTACTGGATCAACCTAAAGAAGTCCAGCTATGATGCATTTTTGTTTTGTCTTAGAGAAAAAATATATATCCTTCCTTCCTATCTATTCGGCCACCTCTGTCTATTCGGCCACTTGCTTATGACGTAATAAACACTTAATCCGCGAATCAGCGTGTGTCCGAATTCTTAGCAAGTTAGCACATAATTCATCTCGCTGTCATCAGAAGAAGAATGAAGAAGAATATGCGACAAAAACAGGTACAAACCGTTACTAATATACAAAAAACATTTACCGCAACATAAATTGACTTAGATTTTCTGTATATATTGGTCAAAATATTCTTATTTGAGGTTGCTTTTCACATTTCCTTCTCTCGTCAGCGTTTCGATGTTTTCTGTTGTGTCACGTGACTTTTTCGCTTCAGTATTACGGAAGCGCTTAGTTGATTTGAGGCCCGTATACGGGGTTTTATGTCTGTTTTGTTAGTATTTACGTTGCCACTTAAAATCCAATTTACGTCAGTCATTTAATTATTTTCCCCCATTCTCTGTTAGGCAAATCCATCAAAGTACCATAGCAGGTACAGACAGTATTCGGCAGAAACTGTGTTGAAGGCTGTCTCAGAGGTACGATGTTACAAGAAATCCATACGCAAGACGGCTTTGGAGTACGGTATTCCATACCAGACGCTCCGAGACAGGATCAGTGGCGAGATCGATCCTGATGACTTTGGTAGATAAACCATCTTCACGGAAGAAGAAGAATTAGGCCTCGTAGAGTTCACTGAGGTGATGGCTAGGTTGGGGTACGGCGTTTCTAATGCAGCCCTACAGATGTATGCCGGTGAGATGGCCTTCAGATTTGGGAGACGACCAGTAGACAAGCCTTTAAGCATTTGCTGGCTGTATGGCTTTTTGCAGAGGTGGCGTTCTAGGGTAGTGTCTAAAAAGCCGTCAGCTGTAGATAGCAAAAGGGCCCGGAACTGGACCCCAGAGTCTGTAGAGAACTTCTACAGCAGTCTTGAGAAGACACTTGCAGACTTGGGATTGCATGACCGTCCTCAGCATATATACAACATGGATGAGACCGGGATAAGTCCTGAACATCGCCCTCCCGAACATAATTGCCCCCACAAAAGAGGAGCCACAGTCAGTGACGTCCCCGCGCTCTGCAACAACCACGCTCATAGTGTGTGCCAACGCTGCCGGGAACCACATGCCCCCTTTCTTTGTCTTTAAAGGTGAAAATAGTTAAAGGTAACTTTTTACAACAAAGATATAGTGTAGCGTAATTAATGCATAAAGTCAGTTTTCAAAAGTTATTTTATTCATTCTGAATTTAATAGCTTTATTTTCACATTAAATAACTTTGTATGTCCCGTCATTAGCCTAAAATATTATGGCAATATAGTTAGTAAATTATTTAAACAAGAACATAAATTTAAATGTTGTAGTTTTTGAATCAGAAATTTCTTGATGAATATAAGTAATGTTTTTTAGTATTTTTTTTAAAATTACTTCTAGTAATTTAACACACATCAGCTCTAAAATAAATTACATAAATGACCATTACAAAGGCAAAAGAATGAACGAGGACCTCATGAAAGGTACAACAGCCGGATCTATGGCAAAGATGTGGGAGACTGGTTTGTCCAACGCAGACGTCTTCAAGGAGTTTATGGAGACCCATTTCCTGAAGTATGTCAACCGCTCCGACATTAGCCAGCCCGTGCTGCCGATTTTTGACGGCCACACCACACACAACGTCGCCTGAGATGATTCGTTGGGCCAAGTACAGGTCCATTTGTTTGTGCTTCCTGCCCATACGTCGCATATTCTTCAGCCACTCAATGTTGCGGTTTTCGGCCCGTTCAAGCGCTATTACTACTCTGATTATGCTACCTACATGCAAGCCAACATGGGGAAGGTAGTGACCAAATATGAGATAGCAAGCATTGCGTGCAAAGTCTACTTGAAGTCTGTCAGCCCCCCTGAACATACTGTCCACATTTAAGAAAGCTGGGATTTCCCCGTTCAACCGAAACGCCATCTTACCAGAAAAACTTGTGCCGTGCGAAGCGTTCAGGGATGAAACTCCAGTGCAGAAAGCTAGCGCCATTCAAGGAGGGAAGGAGGCCGTTCTGGAGTATCTGAACAATAAGGTTGCTGCCCCAAACACTCCAGATGCACCGTGCTGTGTTTGCAGAAGGAAGAACAGGAAGCAGAGCAAACCCAACCCAAGTGGTCGCGAGGTCACCGGACGAGAATACGTAGACGAAATCGAGGCCTATCAGGAGCAGAACAATGAGAACGCACCGCCCACTGCTCACAAAAAAGCCAAGAAAACCGTGGAGAAGAGGATCCCCACTAGTCCCTTGCCGTCAACAAGCGGCCTTCACATCTCCATTAATGAAGAGTCCGACTCGGAAAATGATGATGATGACGTGTGCTGCATGTGCGAGCAACGCCAGCCGCAGAATATGAACGACCGCCCACACTTAAAAATCCTGAGTTGGGGACAGTGTGACGTTTGTGGACATTGGGTTCACCTTTCCGTCTGCCAAGAGAAGAGGGTTCTGAGACGCGGCGATGAGTTCCTCTGCCACCACTGTCATTAAAATTCTAAATACTTTGTTTGTTTTACTGTTAAAATGTTAACATATTGTAAGTTATAGTGTTGAAAATTTTTTACTTGTCACGTTATACTGATTGTTGTGTGTGTGTGTGTTTTTAAAAAAAATAAAGAAACGTTTTGTTAATGAATTTATTTCCAAACTGTTACAAAAGAGACACAAATTATCCGCACAACTGCCTAAACACAACAGTAATGAAAATTAAGCACGCCCATGCAGCGAACCTCATTCTTCACTCGCGAATTATTGACCAGTCAGAGCGGCGGAGTAGATAGGAAGCGCCGGAGTGATCCAGACTTCTAACTGTCAAATGCTAAACGAAGTAAATATTTGTAAACAAGCTGCTTTCGGTGGAAGTTAACATTTAATCGTGTTTCTGATATATTTTTCGTTAAATATTTAGTGTTATATTGTTTATTTTATTGTTCGTTAATCGTATACGGTTGTTTATATTCTTAAGTGGCTGAATAGACAGGAAAACAGGCTACTTTAGTATGTAATTCTTTGCATTATCTCCTGATAAAGCCAGAGAATGTAAGAATCATAACTACAATAATGTTCATGTTTTAAATGGTTATTCTATGTCGTTACATCTGATGAAACTGTTATCAATTGATTTAAGTGATTCTGAGTGTTGCCACAAATTAAAGCACCATTTTGTTGAAAACTTATTTATGTTTTGTAAACTACGGAACTCCAGAAGTGAAATCAATTGGCTATTTGGACCACTTGGCAATTTCGCAAAAACAACCAAAGAACTATAAATAGTTTAATAGCATCTCGAGACGCTTTTGAAATAATGTAAAAATGCGTGGTAATGACCAAACCATTGTGTTTCAACTTTTGTTAATGTGTCTACAACGTTATTTCAGTCAGTTGTATTAAAAATTTTATTAATTTACTAGATTTGAAACAATTCTTTTCATTATTGTCATTTTCCCAATCTGTGACCTAGCAACTTTAACCTCACATATGAAAAAGTGTATAATAAAATAGAAATCAGAAACGCCTATCCGAATGTTACTGTTCACGCGACCTAAACCCAACTTCTACTCACAGTTAAGATGCACATGTATTTCATGTAAGTCCCTTTTCTGCTGCAATAGCTTGGACAAATTATGTTGACATATACAATGTCACGTCATCCGCATAGAAAATGTGAGTGTATTGACCGTGTATTCATAATTATTGCAAAGAAAAGTGAAATCTTTACTTTAGTATAAAAGTTTAATAGTGCAAAACAACAAAATAAGTAATCTGTTTCGCGATCGATATGCAGTTGTACTTATATCGCATATTGTTGCTTGGTCTTTTGTTGACATCATAAACATTTCCTTAAAACGGAAAAGCAGTTGGGCTGTATTGATAATGTTATTGTCAGGTTAGTAAATGATGTATGACATACAGTTACTGTAAACACCCTCCACGTGTAGCACGTTTTTCATGACCCATAGCTGTTATTCGTCTGCTAATTAGAGCGACAGCCGTGAAAAAACATAGCCATGGGTGTCAAGCACGATAAAAGCTGATGACGTCAAACTGTTACACTTTATGTTGAGTGGGTCGGTTATTGTTTTGCTTAATATAGGTGTCAATGAAAGAGGGGCATTGTAGGTGGTAAAATCTGCACCAAACTGGATGTCTTCATGAATGTCGGGAATAATAAGAAAAATATACGTACATGAAAAAAATTCAGGATGCACGGCCGATTTGCACGCTATTGAATATCGCAAAATAATGGATCGTGATATAGCGGAGTTGCAGTGTATTATATGTTATCCAAATTTATTTCCCAACTGTGATATAGCTTGTTTATCATTGGGCATTGAATATTTAAAACCACTTCGTTAAACACCATTATTATGCCCCCCTTCGAAGAAGTGGGGGTATCTTGCTTTGCACCTGTCCGTCGGTAGGTCGGACGGACGGACGGTCGGTCTGTCCGTAGACCATTTCGTTTCCGCATGATGTCTAGAGAACGCTTTGACCTACGATCATGAAAGTTGGTACGCTGGTTACTTGGGAGGAAAGGAAGACACCTATACTTTTTTAGGTCAACAGGTCAAAGGTCAAGGTCACCGTTGCTAAAAATAGAAAAACGGTTTCCGCTCAATAATTTGAGAGTGCATTGAGATATGTTAATGAAACTTTATACATAAATACCTTATATCAAGACCTCACTTGGGATTGCGTATGGGATGGGTGGGGTCAAGGTCAAGGTCACCGTTACTAAAAATAAAAAAAACGGTGTCTGCTCAATAACTTGAGAACGCATAGAGATATTTTAATGAAACTTCATACATAGATACCTTATATTGAGACCTTGCTTGGGATTGCATGTGGGGTGGGTGGGGTCAAGGTCAAGGTCACCGGTACTAAAAATAGAAAAACGGTCTCCGCTCAATAACTTGAGAATGCATCGAGATATTTTAATGAAACTTCATACATAGATACCTTATATCGAGACCTCGCTTGAGATTGCATATAGGGTGGGTGGGGTCAAGGTCACCGTTACTAAAATAGAAAAATGGTTTCCACTCAATAACTTGAGAACGCATCAAGATATTTTAATGAAACTTCATACATAGATACCTTACATCGAGACCTCGCTTGGGATTGCATATGGGGTGGGTGGGGTCAAGGTCACCATTGCTAAAAATAGAAAAACTGTTTCCACTCAATAACTTGAGAACGCATCGATATATTTTAATAAAACTTCATACAAAGATATTATGTATCGAGACCTTGCTTGGGATTGCATATGAAAAATGTTTCTTAACAATTGCACATATTCACAACTTGGCTGCAAGTCGGGGGGGCATACATGTTTTACAAACATCTCTTGTTACCTATTTTCTTCAGCTAATATCATAGACTACTGCAAGTCACACCCCGGGGACATAGTGACCGACCCCAGTAACTGCGCCCGCTACTTCAACTGCTCCGACCCCACCTCGCCGCTAGGACCCTACCAAGAGGAGTGCCCCTATCCTGACCTGTTCTCGATTCTGCTAAAGAGTTGCGTGCCCTTTGATACAGTCAACTGCCAGAACCGCCATGAACCTATGGCTCCATGTAAGTTATTTATGTGGTACATGAATACATATGAGGCGTGTCGTGGGAAAACCTGGCTTAATGCATGTGCGTAAAGTGTCGTCCCGGACGGTATTATGGTATTTTCTGTTTCAATGAAGTCTCTTCTAAACATAAAGCCATGGTAGGCGGAAAGTGCCGTCCTGGATTAGCCTGTGCACAGGCTAATCCGGGACGACACTACGCACATGCATTAAGCCCGGTTTTCCCATGACACGCTTCATTTGTTCTGTTGAGAAATGCTCTGTGTAAACCATGAAATGAATGAGACACAGTTTCCATTATAAGTAACAAATGTTCGTGTCACCATTTAAAAATTGAGTAATTATTCAAGATGGCACTATGTAAGATACCGTTATATGTTTACTGTCATGGATATTTGTGTTGTATTGACTGAAAAATACCACAGGAAATGTTATGTGTTAAACCATAAAATATAATAAGGTACAAATGAGACATTATTTTCATTATTTCCTCTAAATGAGTGGTAGTCAAGTCAGTGACTGTTCTGTCTGATAGTACATGATTTGACAAATGCACTAAATTAGTGGATGATGTGTACGTTTGTGTTTGTAGGAAGTTTTATGATGATTTAATAATTAAAAATCAACTTGAAAAAATTATATTTTCAGTTTGTTTGTTGTTGTAATTGTTGTTGTTGTTGTTGAATTTACAATTAATAAGGTAAGTACACATTTTGACCAGATTGTCTTATGTTAAAGAAAATTTATAGTGGTAAAAGATATGTAATCATATCAAACATGTATAAAGAAGATACGCACTTAGCATGTTGTGTCTGTTCCAGGTGACTACGCCGCTAACCAGTGTTCCCCCCAGGACCCCCAGTGTGTCCTCTGCGCCCAGAGGCTCCCCTCGTGCCAGGGCCTCCCTGACGGTGACAGCCCCTTGCAGGGCAGCCTGTGGAAGGGGGAGTATGTTAGGTGCAGGGCAAATAGGACCATATCCACAGAGAGGTGTGCCCGGGGGTACTTCAACCCACACACTAGATCCTGCCAGACTGATGTGGACCCAGGTACCCAGGCTTTATTATATATGAGGCGCGTCGTTGGAAAACCGGTCTTAATGCATGTGCGTTAAGTGTCGTCCCAGATCAGCCTGTGCAGTCCGCACAGGCTGATCCAGGACGTCACTTTCTGCCTAAAGTGGATTTATGGTTAGAAGAGACTTCCTTGAAACAGAAAATACCATAAAAGCGGAGAGTGCTGTCCCGGATTAGCCTGTGCGGACTGCACAGGTTGATCCGGGACAACACTTTACGCACATGCATTAAGACCGGTTTTCTCACGACGCCCCTCATATTGTCTTTTGCTGCTTTAAACATGGAGCCAGGCCCAGCTAGCTCAGTCTGTAGAGCGCTGAACTGTCAATAGGGGGAGCTCGAACCCCAGCCTGGCCCGATAACTTGTGTGGGGATTGGTCATGAAATTATTTCTACAGCCATTCTCCCCCTACCTCTGGTTTAAGTAGGGCAGTTGTCAGTTACTGCCATAAGTATTCTGCACTTAGTACTGGTAAACCACTTAGGTCGGCTAAGCTTGCCAAGGACAAGTGTGAGTAGGTTAAATGACCGCCGTGATATGAATGAAATACTGGTAAAAACAGCAAAAAATCCATTATGTTCATTATTTTGTCACATGGCCTATGTCTGCCTTGTGTCTCCTCAATACCCGGCAATTAGCTACATTAAAAAATACTATAATTATCAAGTGCCTTTTTATTGTGGCAATGGTATATGCATGTGAAATGTTTTCCCTATCATAATGTATGTGTATGTTTCTGATCACATGTCATATCTACTATCAGTATTAACCGTAGCCATGTTATAGCATGATGTTTGCTAGTAGACATTAAACTATTGGCAAAAATGAAATAATAGTCGATCATGCCCATATATTGCTACTGGACATGAAACTATTTGTAAAAATGAAATGTTTATCATGCACATATATAGCTACTGGACATGAAACTACAAGGTATTAGTAAAAGTGAAATAATAGTTGTTCATGCCCATAATTTGCTAGTAGACATAAAACTATTTGTAAAAATGAAATAATAGTTTATCATGCCAACATATTGCTAGTGGACATGAAACTATTAGTAAAAACGAAATAATAGTTTATCATACCCATATATTGCAAGTGGACATGAAACTACAGAGTATTAGTAAAAATGAAATAATAGTTTAACAGTGCCCATTTATTAATAGTGGACGTGAAAGTATGAGTAAAAAGAAATACCTTACCTTACATATCTCTTGCTAGTGGACATTGTGCCGTACTGCCAGGCCAACCCGCAGGCTGTAGTGCCCAAGGTGGACAACTGTGCCCAGTACTTCCTGTGCAGCAAGGTGGTGGGCACCGTGGCAACAGTGGAGGAGTGCCCTTACCCTGACCTCTTCTCAAGGTCAACCATGCAATGTGAGAAATTCGAGAATGTTGACTGTGACAGCAGGCCGGAGCCTCAGGCCCCATGTGAGTAACGCAATGTAGCTATGCATGGATTGTTTTTCCTTGAAAGGTCATTATTTATTTATCCTTTTGAAGTTCATTTTAATTTGATCAGCTTGAAGGTCATAATTATTTGGTTTATTGTATTAAAATAATTTTTTGTGTGTGTTTCTTAAAGCCATGATTGTTGGTTACTGGACTGTGTAAACATATACAGTTGAACTCCACTATTTCAAAGTCATTGGGACCGCTGAAAAAAGTTTGAAATAGGAAAGTTCGAAATAGCAAGGTTCTCTTGCACATGCGGTTAAATTACACCATGTGTATATAAGATGTTTATGTGTATAATGATGGTTCATAAATATCATTGTAAAGATTGTAAAAATCAATAGACACGGAGTACATTTATTTGTGTTTCTTTTTATTTACATATTCAAACATCATAACAAATCAAAGAACAATGTGATATAAGACAGAGCCTGTTAAGGATGAGCACTTTGAAATGCATAATACTGTGTATAATATATACTCAACTGTCAAATATCACAATTATAACTCTACCTTATATTCAGTTAATGTTAATTATTTACCCACGCATCAAGCATCACTGGCTAAACCCGAGAACAATAGAAGTTGCAAAAACTTTACCGAGCGACGACTGCCAAGTCATCACACCTTTGATAGACTGCTTGAGGTTAGGTGCGACTTGGAAGTAAACACTGACAATTAGGTGTAAACAACGTAGTTGTGACCGGAATTTTAGTTCGCAAGAGAGATTAATTTAAAATAGACAGATTTGAATTAATGATTGATATTTTAGTTAAATAAAGAAGGAAAAAATCGGGAATGAAATAATAGTTGGAAATAGCGATTAATTCAAATTAACGGTGTTTGAAATAGCGGTGTTCAACTGTATGTTTAAGAAAACAATACTGTAAAAATAAGAGAGTAAACATTCATATAGTGTAATGCACCATTTATAAAAAGGTTACTAATAACATGTGATACTAGTAATTTCGATTTGTCATGCATTATGGCAGGTCAGTACAGCCAAAACCAATGTGCTCCAAATGATCCAACATGCACCCCCTGTGTATCGCGACTACCCAGCTGTATCGGGGAGCAGGACGGGTTCCATCCGGTCGGGGGCCAGGCTTGGGGGTCGGGGTATGTGGAGTGCAGAAAGAACAGGACTATATCTGTCAGCCAGTGCCCTCAGGGATCATACTTGAGTCCTAACGATCATAGGTGTACACAGAATATCAACACAGGTTGGTTGGTTTCTAACGATCATATGTGTATACAGAATATCAGCACAGGTTGGTTGGTTTCTTGATCATAGGTGTACACAGAATATCAACACAGGTTGGTTGGTTTCCTAACGATCATAGGTGTACACAGAATATCAACACAGGTTGGTTGGTTTCTTGATCATAAGTGTACACAGAATATCAACACAGGTTGGTTGGTTTCCTAACGATCATAGGTGTACACAGAATATCAACACAGGTTGGTTGGTTTCTTGATCATAGGTGTACACAGAATATCAACACAGGTTGGTTGGTTTCCTAACGATTATAGGTGTACACAGAATATCACCACAGCTTGGTTGGTTTCTTGATCATAGGTGTACACAGAATATCAACACAGGTTGGTTGGTTTCTTGTGTTTGAAATTACTGTTTACTAATTACAGCAGTCCGCACAGGCTAATCCAGGACAGCACTTTCCGCTTGTATGGTATTTTCTGAGTCAAGGAAGTCTCTTCTAAACATAAATCCACTGTAGGCGGAAAGTGCCATCCTGGACTGCACAGGCTACTCCGGGATGACACTTTACGCACATGCATTAAGTCCGGTTTTCCCACGACGCGGCTCAAATACTCTTCTGTCTATAGGTTTGGTAGTAAATAGACACAAAATATGGGTGAATCTCAGTTTGTACAACAGTTTTAATTAGTCTAAAAATGTTCTTTGGTTAAGCTCAAAGTTTCAATGGCTAATATTTTTGTGCAAATCAACTTTTAAGCAACAGGAGTTAACTGTATGATTATAAATCTACATTAAGGTGTGTCGTCTTTTCGTTTGTAAAACATCTTTTAACATAATTCTGATAGATACAGAATTTCTAATTCAGGGTTGTATACCTACCATGTCTTTGCTGCTGTGTGTTTCAGGAGATATCGACAGCTTCTGCAGGGCACACCCCACTCACATAAGGCCACACCCAACCAACTGTGCCCAGTTTTACGACTGCTCTGCCTCGGCCCTGGGCAGCCAGATACTCAGAGAGTGCCCGTACCCTCAACTGTTTGACTCCGCGTCCTTGACCTGCAAGCCCTTTACCAATGTGAGCTGTGGCATCAGATTTGAGCCAACAGCCCCATGTATGTGTTTTTATAAGTTACAGATCTACCTACTATTAACACAATTTCAGATGAACCTACTACCATTATTAACGCTGGCAATATTTTTGGATATATAATAATAATACAGAGAATGTTTTCAACAATGACACCTGTTGATGACCACATCCTGCCCTTATCAAAACCTCTATGTTAAAATTGTATGGTTTTAAATCATAATTACTGTGACAGATTTCTTTGTTAGAATAATGGTAATTATTATTAGCTTGACTATTCACCGTCGGCATAATGCTCTGGTTAAGGTTTGCGTGCACCAAGTCCATATATCTGTAACTTCTAAAAATATTCAATTGAAACTTAATACATTTCTTTGGGGTCATTATGTGAGGTCACTGACCAAGACCTATAATTCTGACCTGAAATTTATCAGAATTATGCCCCTTTTCATTATATAAGGTCACTGGCCAAGGGCCACAACTATGACCAGCATTTGAGCAGAATTATGTTGCCTCTTTTGTAGTTAGATAAGTCAGGTTAAGGTTTGCGTGCAAGAGAAAATCAGGTTAAGGTTTGCGTGCAACAAGTACATATCTCTGTAACTACAAATGTCATTATGTAAGGTCACTGACCAAGGCCCATTACTCAGACCTGCAATTTAGCAGAATTATGGCCTTTTATTGTACTAAAAAAATTCAGTTTAAGGTTTGCGTACAACAAGTTCATACCTGTGTAACTACTACAGATATTCAATTGAAACTTCACACATGTCTTCGGGGTAATTATGTAAGGTCACTGACCATGGCCCATTACTCTGACCTGCAATTTAGCATAATTATGCCCCTTTTTTGTAGTGATAATGGACCATAACTCTGACAAAGCGGTTGAATAGTCGAGCGGGCTGTAATGAGACAGCTCTTGTTATTACTATAATAATTATCATCAATACTAGTATTATGCACTGAAAATAAACTTTTATTTTGATTTATTTTGTAACTAAGTTAAGTGCATAAAAATGTTTGCTGTTTCTTAAACAACTTTTTTCTATCAGGCGAGTACATGGCCAACCAATGCAGCCCAGGTCAGACTGGCTGTGTTCCATGCACCCATATTCAGCCATCTTGTAATGGCCTGGGCGACGGTTACCATGCATTCCCAGGGTTGCTATGGCAACAGCAGTACATCATCTGCTACAAGAATAGGACTACCTCTGTGACCAAGTGCACAGGAGTGCAGTTGTTTAACCCGACATCTAGAACATGTGTTGATGTTAAAGACCTCACAAAACGTAAATACAAAATTTAATTATGCATTTAAAAATGTCAGTGTTTAGTATTGTTTTAATGAATTTTTCCAAGAGCAGTAATAATGTTTTATTTCCTACTCTAAAGTATTTGTACTGCTGGACCATATGTTTTTATTGCTGGACAATATACTGATAATTTTTTCTGTCTTTATTCAGACATTATGTATTTAAACCCCATACGATTTGTATTTTTTGTATTTTCATAATTTTAACTGAGTATTGTGTATGGGTGTCCCCAAGAGGATTACAAGTAAATTAATATAATTTATCTTATTGTCTTTAAAACTGTATATTATATGTCACAAAATTAAAAATAACAACAACTTCCCTCGTTCCAGCTGAGATCCACAGCTACTGCCAGGCACATCCAAACTCAGTTCTGGCAGACCCAACAGACTGTTCCCGTTATTTCCAGTGCAGTACTATTGGTCTTTCAAATGGCGGCCATCTTCAGTGCACGTATCCTGACTTGTTTTCACCTACCAGTGGACGCTGTGTTGCCTTCAGCCTCGTAGGCTGTGGTACCAGAAAAGAACCCACAAAGCCATGTAAGTTTATAAAAATTCTTTTATATTTGAGGTGTGTGGTGGGAAACCCGGGCTTAATGCATGTGCGTAAAGTGTCGCCCCAGATTAGCCTGTGCAGTCCCCATAGGCTAATCCAGGATGACACTTTCGGCTTTTATGGTGTTTTCTTTTCAAGGAAGTCGCTTTGTAACATAAATCCACTGTATCGCAAAGTGTCGTCCCTGATTAGCCTTTGCGGTCTGCACAGGCTAATCCAGGACGACACTTTACGCACATGCATTACGCCTGATTTTCCCATGACACGCCTCATTTATATGTGTGAATCTTTTATCTCTACCATGGAGGTAATGTTTTTGTGGATTGCTTTGTCTTTTTGTTAAATAGGGGTAGCAACGTAACACAAACGTTTATGAATGGGTTTGCATGAAATTTTCTTGGAAGATTGGAAATGGAACATGATCTTAATAATCATTTGGATCCAGGAATTTTTAAAACTGTCTTTATTATTGCCACATTATGGTGTGTAAATCATTAATTGCACTACACATGGGGGGAATGAGCTGCCTTGGCGGAGGTGCACTCTCTGCGTGCTTTCTAGTTTGTGGATGTTGTTTCATGTATAAATGCTTGATTCCATAATGTTATTTAATGATATCAAAATTTTCAATTGCATTTCTAGGTACACATACGATTTAAATCGTGAACTGTATAACATTCAAATAATTTTTTCCGTATGTCTGTAGGTGAGTATGATCACAACCTGTGCCCCGCTAGTGACCCGGCCTGCGTCCCATGCTCTACCCGACTGCCGGACTGCCAGGGACAGCCGGACGGAGACAGCGGAATACTGGGCATGCTCTGGTCACTCAACTATGTCCGTTGCCAGAGCAACAGGACTGTGGAGGTCAAAAGATGCACCCAGGGCGTATTTGACCCCAACATCAGAGCCTGCAGCAGTAACATTGGGCCAAGTTGGTGTAGTTTTGTAAACATTCATATTTTGACTGTGAAACATTCTCTAAAATATGCAAATATATGCAAATTTTCAAACTGCTACTGTTAATAAATATATACTGTTGTTATATTAAGACTTTAATATTATGTTATTGTTCATTTCTTTCCTAGAGTTTTTAAACAATGAGGTTAAAATTTCCCTTTTTAATTTCGTGTTTTCATTTCTTTGCTTATTCATTATACCAGAAAGGTTATACTTGGATCATGAAAAAACACATATAAGCACAGAATACAACATACGTATTTTGACATGTATGTATGTATTTCAGGTCACATCAATGACCTCTGCTTCTCAAACCCGAAGGCCATTGTCCCACACCCGACAAACTGCGCCCAGTACTTTGACTGCTCCAAAGCGAGCACCAGGTTTGGTCACTATCTAATGGAGTGTCCCTATCCTGAACTTTTTGATGAGCACACGCTGACATGTAAACCCTTCACACAGGTGCAGTGCGGAAACAAAGTGGAACCCAAGGCCCCATGTTAGTAGCCAGTTTCGTGTGTTTCAATTAAATAGGTTTTATAAAATTATTTGTTATTTTTCCGACATATTTTTTCCGTGCAGTTTGTGCAGAATTTAATCTTGCATTACAGTTACTGTATACTGGTAAATGTGGTAGTTACTTGTAGTAAAGTTCTGATAGCTATTGAATTTATTACCATCCCTTCTCAATCTAACAAACACTGTGTTCAAAATACAATTGTTGTTACAAGGCAGACATCACTAACAAACAATTAAGTCCTGCGATACTGACTGGCTAAATGCATTTTATCAATCAAATCTTGATGATCGTTTGCTTGGAAATTGTTTTTGTGTTGTTTTTAGGTGAGTATTTCCAGAACCTGTGCCCAGCAGGTAACATGACCTGTACTCCATGCGGGCAGAGACTCCCTAGCTGTGTGGGTCTCCCTGACGGGTCACAGCCGTTGCCCGGGCAACCCTGGAGCCCGCAGTACATGACCTGCTCCCTGGGACGCACTCTTGCCCTCCATCAGTGCCCTAGTGGGGTGTTTGACCCAGCCAGAATGGTGTGCTCTAGCAGTGTTCAACCAGGTACTCCATTTGGAATGATTTATACATGTATGTTTCTGCTGTGTGTTAAAGTAGATTTAACAATCTAAAGATATGGTCTGTAGTTTTAGATTAATAAGATTCTTTTTTCATGTTAAACCGGTTTGACAACTATTTTAAGTCCTTTTATGTACTTACAATTATAAATTAAAAGTTAAATCTTGTTTTGCTGTGTAAAATGTCATAATGATTTATTTTCACATCTTGAATTAACTTGCATTGAGTTTTGAAATGTTCTGGTATTTATCCACCAAACAAAAAGCATCTCACTAACTATATGATATTAAACATTATTATGGGGTGTTTTATCACATTATAATATGGTATGTTTAAGGCTTATTTGTTGATTTGTATCTTTCATAAATGTTGACTTCAGAAAGGGTATTTTAAATTTCATTCTAGTGGACATACCTCAGTATTGCAAGACCAACCCACATGCAGTACTACCGGATCCCAGCAGTTGTTCGAAGTACTTCAACTGCAGCAAGCCGGAAACCAACTACCAGCAGGAATGTCTGTACCCAATGTTGTTCTCCGTGGAAATTTCCTCCTGCGACAGTTTCAGGAATGTGCAGTGTGGCCCGAGACCCGAACCCCAG
Source organism: Congeria kusceri (assembly GCA_027627225.1). Taxonomy (NCBI): domain Eukaryota; kingdom Metazoa; phylum Mollusca; class Bivalvia; order Myida; family Dreissenidae; genus Congeria; species Congeria kusceri. The sequence continues at coordinate 52,587,275 of CM051030.1, forward strand.
GCTCCTTGTAATTATGCTTACAGATCTTTTCATTAGCTCACCTGAGCATGCTATTAAACTTTTACAAGCCATTATGATTAATTAAACTCAGGTGAGCGACCCAGGGCCATTTTGGTCCTCTTGTATTATAAAATGATGCATATACCGGTAACTACTAAGATATTTCAATACATACTCCAGGTATATGTCTTAAAATCTTCATTGTAAATTAAACAACTTGGAGTTTCAATTCTGATGCATTAAATTATGTAGAAATCAGTTCTGTGAAATTCTCAAGCTTGTGGTTATTGTGACTTAGAGTCTATATAAATAGTGATTGGAATAATAAATTCACACACAAATGTTTTTTTTGTTTTTTTTCAACTATATACATTTGATTGTTGTTTAACAGTTTTATGATTTTGTAATTTAACATTCATTTTCAGGTGAATACACACAGAACCAGTGTTCTATTGGAGACATGAGTTGCATCCCCTGCCCGCAGCGTCTGCCCTCCTGTAGGGGTCTCCCTGACGGCATAAATGGAGCCCCCATTAACCTGTGGAGCAACATGTACATTCAGTGTCTGCAGAATCGAACAATGGTTGTGCAACATTGCAGACGGGGATTCTTCAATCCTTTGCAGAAAGAGTGTGTTGAAAATGCGGACCCAAGTAGGTTTTTGCTTAAACAACTTCTAACCTACAGCTTGTCAAAATTGTTGTAAATATTTTTTTATGGTTCAGCAAATAGCAAATGTTTTGGTGGTTAACGATTCCATTCATTTCAGCAAATACTGCTTCAAAGTAAGAAATTTGTTGTTACATCTTTATGCTAATGGATAAAAATACTATAAATAATGATTGTCTTAAAATGTCTGCTTAAACATCAGTTATTTTGAAGGCATAGGTTTTGTTTTTTATAAAATGCCAATCATACTGTTAAATTATATTGGTGCATAATAAGACCGCCTTCTGGTTATTTGTTACATGTTCACCAGTGCCAATCTTCAGTTGTTTGTAAGTAGTTGCCTATTTTCAGCCCCAGATATCTTACGTACAACACCTTGATTAAGCCACTTATTCAAACTTGTATCTCTATATTGAACCTACAAACACAAATTACACAAGAGGCGCGTCTTTGGAAAACCGGACTTAATGCATGTGCGTAAAGTGTCGTCCCGGATTAGCCTGTGCAGTTTGCACAGGCTAATCCAGGACAACACTTTCCGCTTTTATGGTAGTTTCTTTTTCAAGGAAGTCTCTTCTAAACAGAAAATACCATACAAGCGGAAAGTGCTGTCCTGGATTAGCCTGTGCAGTCCGCATAATCCGGGACGACACTTTATGCACATGCATTAAGTCCAGTTTTCCCACGACGCGCCTCATACATTCTCCTGTTTGTTTTTCAAACAGACCAAGTGAACGAAGTGTGCCAGGCCAACCCTTCAGCCGTGTTCCCAGACCCAGGCAACTGTGCCAAGTACTATGACTGCCGACAGACACTCGGGTTTGGATCCTCGTACCTGAAAGAATGCTCGTACCCTGACCTGTTTTCTACCAGCCTGAACTCCTGTCAGAACTTCACCACAGTGGACTGCGAGACTAGGACAGAGCCCCAGGCTCCATGTGGGTGATATGATATGCTGATATCCTGTGATAAACCTACAGTCTTTAGAAAGGACTTTTTCATTGTGATCACATTAATCATACGACATTAAATTAGACTTTTTTGTTATAGAAGTTTTATAAAATTATTGATATCTCTAATTGCAATATTTGTTAAATTCAAAAATGAATTTTCATGGTATCACTAATATTCATGAAGGCCTACAATCAGTAAAAACAATTGTTCATTGTCATTTATGCAAGATAATTTGACTGCAAGATAATTAATTGATAAATTGCCTTAAGAACATCATTTTGATAGACTGTGGTATTTTATAAATGATGACCCTTATAATAATGGTTATTAACCAACTAAAAAAAACCAGCTTCATCTGCCTTCTCTTTTAAACTTGTGTGTGACTGTTTCAATCTCAATTCAGCATTTGTAGCATATTCTCAAATCATAGATAAAACCTTGTTTTGCATTCAGATTTTGCATTAAGATTCTTTGTAATCAACAAAACTTTTACAATAATCATTATAATATATTGCAGGTGACTATGATCAGAACCAGTGTGTGAGCATGTTCAACTGTCGGCCATGTCCTGACCGGCTGGCGAGCTGTGTTGGTCTGCCCGACGGTGAGAACGCGTACCCAGGACGTAGGTGGACCGCTGACCATGTTTACTGTCTTCAAAACCGGACAATAACCACTGACCAGTGCCCCAGCCCCAAGATATTCGATCCAATTGCAAAGCAGTGCACACAGTTTGTGGATCCGTGTATGTTGAAGTTAATAATAGTTTTATTTTCTTTTAGGTGGATAGCTGTGCGAAATGACCAGTGCCCCAGCCCCAAGATATTAATTTTGATCCTTTTGCAAAACAGTGTACACAGCTGTGGATCAATGTATGTTAATGTAAAAAATATTTCACTTATTTCGGAGTGCATGGCTTTCTGACAATATAAACATGTGATTACTGCCCCAACCCCAATATATTTGACCAAATTGCAAAGCAGTATACACAGTTTGTGGATTCATGTATTTTAAAAATAGTTTCACTTACTTTGGAGTGGATATCTTTAAGACAGTAAAATCCTGTGACCAGTGCCCTATCATAACAATATTTGTTCCTGTTGCAAAGCAGCGTACACAACTTGTGGATCCATGGATGTCCAAGTTAATGCTTGTATAAAGAAACTGTTCATGTTTAATGTTCAAGTAATGGTTTTACTTACTTCTTAATTTCATATTTCACTGTCTGAGCAGAGCGCGAATTTAAGACCCTCCGTTTTGCATGATTATTAAAAAATGGACATCACAATGAGAAATGTGTTAATTGAGAATCTCACGAATCAGCCATTTTTCAAGAATTAGTGAAATTGACACTCCACAAAATAAAATGTGGCGCGTCATGCGAAAACCAGTCATAATGCATGTGCGTAAAGTGTTGTCCCGGATTAGCCTGTGCAGTCCGCACAGGCAAATCCGGGACAACACTCCGCTTTTATGGTAGTTTCTTTTTCAAGGAAGTCTCTTCTAAACATAAATCCATTGTAGGCGGAAAGTGCCATCCTGGATTAGCCTGTGCGGACTGCACAGGCTAATCCGGGACGACACTTTATGCACATGCATTAAGACCGGTTTTCCCACGACGCGCCACAAATGTTTTTACTATGTATTCTATATCACAATTTAACCAATAAGATACACCTCAGCTGCAGTATATCCTCTACTTTTTCAGCTCACGCTCAGGACTACTGTATCACCCACCCACAGACTGTAATCCCTAACTCCCAGAATGCCGCGCAGTACTTTGACTGCTCGCAGCCCCAGTCACCCCTCGGCAAGCCCTACCTTCACGAGTGCACGTACCCGGACCTGTTTCACGCTTCCAACCTGCGGTGTCAGAATTTCACAAGCGTGCCCACTGACCAGCGACCAACACCACAGGCACCTTGTATGTTATGTATACATGACTGTGGGTGGGATTTGTTATGTGTTTTTCCTAAATTTTTTTTGTGTTTCTATCTTATTTCTGCTTATGATGAGAACACAGATAAAATGAAAAGTTAGTATTTAGTAAAATTATGAAGCAAATCCCATCAAAAAAGGTATGCTGGTTCAGAGAGTTAAACAGTTTTATTTGACAAAACTTATTATTTATGATGTTTATGCCACTGACATACTGTCTATGCATATCCTGGTTTAGATGTTCACTATATTCCATCCTTAGACAGATATCTATGTCTGACTTTATGAAACATATTGAAAGTAGACAAACAAGTATATTTTATATCAGGTGAGTATGAGAGGAACCATTGCCAGCCATCAGGCCCTGTGGGTTGTGTCCCCTGCCCCCAGAGGCTGCACAGCTGTGTTGGGCTCCCAGACGGACTGAACCCCATTGAAGGAAAGCAGTGGAGCCCAGAGTACGTGAACTGCCACCTCAACCGCACCGTGGGCTCTGGCAGGTGCTCCCAGGGCATGTTTGACCCCAACACACGACAGTGTGCAAGCACCCCCCAGCCAGGACCATGTAGGTGGAGCTTATTGTAAAGGGGCATATCGACGGTCTTTCACATAAATATAGACACATATTAAAACAAGACATAATTATTCCCTTTTCATCGAATATATTTTTCTTATAAGAATAATATATTGTTACGTTATAAATTGTTAAGAAAAAAAGTTTGAGGATACACGGTTCCAGCAGGTTTCTAACTTAAGCCTAGACAAAATCGTGCAATCCAATTAAAAAAAACATTTCCTATGCTACACTACATTTTTTCTTGTTGCCAATACGCGTAATGGTACTTCATGTTTATTTCATCAATATTGACGTTTCTACTTCTACTTATTTTCCATGCCCATGAAAGTGTCACTGATGACCACTGTTTATATATTGAAATTATATATATGTCAACTGTTTATAGACACAAGTCCATCATATTTAACAATGTTTCAATATTATTTCTCTGTAAATGAATTTTATTTTTGCAAACTTTATTGTCAATCTACAGTCGATACGCCCCTTTAATTGATGGTTCCACAAATGTCACTCATATGCAATCTAGTGTTTTATCCAATGTATACGCTCGAATACCATATTTTTAATCGTTCAGCTATTTTACACAAAATAGCGTATGGTAAAGCTTGCGAAGTGTTTGTGGAATTGATGAATGAAATTATTCCTTTAACAATAGCTTGGGGAAGAGTTTAAAATGTTAGTCACCAAGACTAAAAGGTCTATAGAGGACAATTTGTTAATAGTCCCTAGGATCAAAACTGCTTCTTCATAACTATCATTTATGTACGTGGTTCAGTTTTTGTTTTATTTCCTGAATGAATTCCTATTATTTTGTCAACAAAACTGCAGTATAAATACAGTCATCATTGCACACATTAAACATTTGAGGCTTATCGTTGGAAAATTGGACTGAATGGATGTGTGTAAAGTGTTGTCCCGGGACTTTCCGCGTACAGTGGATTTATGTTTAGAAGACACTTCCTTGAAACGGAAAAAAATACCAAAAAAGCAGACTGCACAGGCTAATCCCAAACAACACTATGCAGGTGCATGAAGCCCAGTTATCCCATGACACGCCTCAGTTTTAAATAGACAATAAAAGATATTAATGTTTGCACTCATTGAAATTTTTAGCTTATAATCATTATAATTGAATAACAATAATGGTATACATTTCCAGTGAGCATACCGGACCAGTGCCGACAGAACCCCAATCTGCTGCTCCCGGACACCCGGAGCTGTGCCCTGTACTATAACTGCTCCAAGAGTGTAGGGACACTGAGTCCCCTGCTACCAGCTCAGCTTGAGGTAGGTGCCATGTACTTGTGATGCTGGGGGAGTAACATGATGTATATAGTTATTATACAGGTACAGAATTTCTGTAAAATGGACACCATTCTGAATTTGACAGAATGTATACATAGAGGTTTTTTATTATGCTCCCAGAAAAATGTTGTCCCTCTGTCTGTCCATAATTTTCGGGGGAGCATACAGTCTCCGCTTTTTCCGTCCATCCGTCGGATTTTTGTGTCGTGCATAACTCAAAAAGTATAACTGGTAGAGTGATGAAACTTTATAAGCATATTCATCGGCATCAGGGCTTGTGCACCTGGGTATTTGGTGCAGTTTCTTCCGACATCAGCAGAGTAATGGCCCTTTTTTAGCAAAAAATGACATTTTTGGACTTGTTTCGCGTGTAACTCAACAAGTATTGCTGCTTGAGTGATGAAACTTTACAAACATATTAATCAGCATGTGAACTTGTGCACCTGGGTATTTTGGTGCAGTTTTTTTTCAACATCAGCGGAGTTATGGCCCTTTTGTTGGCAAAAGAATTACATTTTTGGACTTGTGTCGCTTGTAACTCAAAAAGTATTATTGCTAGAGTGATGAAACTTTATAAACATATTAATAAGCATGTGAACTTGTGCACCTGGGGTATTTTGGTGCATTTTTTTCCACCAACAGCGGAGTTATGGCCCTTTTTTAGCAAAAAATAACATTTTTGGACCTTTATACATAGATGCAACTTTATACATAGATACCTTATATTGAGGCCTCGCTTGGGATTGCATATGGGGTGGGTGGGGTCAAGGTCAATGTTTACTAAAAATAAAAAAACGGTTTCTGCTAAATAACTCTAGAATGCATTGAGATCTTTTAATGAAACTTTATATGTACATACCTTATATTGAGACCTCATTGGGATTGCTGATAGGGTGGGTGGGGTTAAGGTCAAGGTTACTAAAGAAAACAGTTTCCGCTCAATAACTTGAGAACGCATCGAGATATTTTAATGAAACTTCATATGTAGACACCTTATATTGAGACCTCGCTTGGGATTGCATATGGGGTGGGTGGGGTCAAGGTCAAGGTGACCATTAGTAAAATTAGAATAACGGTTTCTATTAAAGAACTAGAGAACGAATTGAATTGAGATATTTTAATGAAACTTCATACATAGATAACTTGTATCAAGACCTTGATTGGGATTTCATATGGGCTGGGTGGGTTCAAGGTCAAGGTTACCATTAATAAAAATAGAAAGAGTTTCTGCTAAATACCTAGAAGACAAATTCAGATATTTTAATAAGACTTCATATGTAGATACCTGATTATTTAGACCTCGCTTGCGATTGATATGGGGTGGGTGGGGTCAAAGTCATCGTTACTAAAAATAGAAAAAGGTTTTCCACTCAATAAGTTAAGAACAAATTGAGATATTTTAATGTAACTTCATATGTAGATACCTCATATTGAGACCTAGCTTGGCTTGAATATGGGGTGGGTGGGGTCATGCCCAACAGCTCAAGTATGAATTAAGGTATTGTAATGTTACTTCAAATGTAGATATCTTATGTTGAAACCTCACTTCTTTTCTGGACTCTGCTCTTCTGATTGCTTTCCCATAACTTGGTAAAGAGCATTGGGGAGCATCCGTCAGTTCACTGACATCATTGTTAATTTGGTTCATATTTAATCAGCATTTTCTACAACATTTGGTATAGTGTTGTTTTTTTTTTATAATTGTTATTAATTTTGTAGTAATTGGACAGAGGATGTGGCTTTATTGCATGCATAGATTTCAGCAAGTTTCATTGAAATTTGTGAAGAACTTATGGTACGATGAAACTGTCACTTTGATGATGTCTTTGTCCCTGTGTCTTAGCAATACAAATATGTTATACTTGTGTTAGGAAGACACAACTTTAAAATAATAAGAGATATGAGGAGTGGCATGTGAAAACTGGGCTTAATGCATGTGTGTAAAGTGTTGTCCCAGTTTAGCCTCTGCAGTCCGCACAGGTTAATCCAGGACACCGCTTTCCGCTTTTATGGTATTTTCTGTTTCAAGGATGTCTCTCCTAAACTTAAATCTACTGTAGGCAGAAAGTGTCGTTCTGGATTAGCCTGTGCGGACTGCACAGGCTAAACCGGGATGATACTTTACGCACATGCATTAAGCCCAGTTTTCCCACGACACGACTCATATATTTTCCCACCATTTTTTTCCAGGAATGTGAGTACCCCAAGCTGTACTCCACCCAGTATGGACGATGCCTCGACTTCCAGAGTGTGACGTGCAATGATCGGCATGAAGTTATGGCCCCTTGTGAGTACATGGTTGTTTTAGTCAAAAGTTTTGTTGTTGTTTAGTGCAATTAGTCATATGTTTTTTTAGCCATTTGTGAGAAAATTTTTGATTCATTGAAGTGTTCTTGCTGTTCTTTGCAATTTGCAACATGAAGTTTAGTCTCTTGTGAGTACATTTAAAAATTTATTGACATGTTTTTATATTGTTCATTGCAATGAGCGTCAGAAAGTTACTGGTTGGTGAGTAATATGGGTGATTGTTTATTAGTTTTTCTCTATTTTCAAACGCGTTATTAATACTTTTAATAAAGCTGATTGCAGAACAAAGTTGGGCTCCTTTTTACGAGGATGTACATATCTTGTCATGACGTCATATGTTTTTTTCCTTTTAAGGGGCGCCAAAGGGGGTAATCACTAAGCACTAATTGAAGCAGTAGAACTAGTAGTATCCGTGATTTTTCCTTTCAACTGAAAATGCGTTTTTGTGCTAAACACCTCAAAAGTTTAATTTTGCCAGATTAGCGGTAATAATGCGACTGCCAACATAAGTGTATGCCGGAAAAGATGTTTTGAGTACCCCTTTGGCATCCATTAACAATTTAAAGGGGAGATAACCATGTTTCATGTAACTGTTATTAATGTAGTAGTAGTCTCCCTGGAATTGAAATTTTGTCAAAATCTCCCCGAAACTAGCCGATGATTGAATAAACATTTTAGAAGTGAAATTCTTGATTTTTTTGTCATATAATCTGTTTCACGAAAAGTGTGTGCTGAATATATGGATGGTGGTGTTTGGTGACTAAAATTGCTGCTTTATGTTAATAACCTAGCAATCACCTTTGGTAAATCGAAAGTAGGGAAATACAAGATATAAATAGGGATCCAATTATAGATTAATGAGAGTAAATTTTAGTTGTCAGTTTCTTCATTCAGTGTAACAAGCATCAGTAAGTTATGCCCCATTGAGAGTAAATTTTAGTTGTCAGTTGCTTCAGTCAGTGTAACAAGCATCAGTAAGTTATGGCCCATTGTGAATAAATTTAAGTTGTTAATTTTTTCATTCAGTTCGACAAGCATCAGTAAGTTATGGCCCCTTGTGAGTGAATTTTAGTTGTCAATTCTTCATTCAGTGCAACAAGCATCAGTAAGTTATGGCCCATTGTGAGTAAGTTTAGTTGTCAGTTGCTTCTTTCAGTGCAACAAGCATCAGTAAGTTATGGCCCATTGTGAGTAATTTGAGTTGTCAATTTCTTCATTCAGTGCAACAAGCATCAGTAATTTATGGCCCCTTGTGAGTAATTTTAGTTGTCAGTCGCATCATTCAGTGCAACATATATCAATAACTCGTGGCCCCTTGTGAGTAAATTTAAACTGTCACATGTATCAATATTAATGGCCCCTTGTCAGTAAATTTTAGTTTTATTCAGTTTTGTTCCAGTTGTTCATTGCAACGAGCACCATAAGTTATGGCCCCTTGTGAGTTCATTTTCCATTCATTGAAACGTTTTCTTGTTGTTCAATACAGTGAGCGACATGAAGTTATGGCCCCTTGTGAAGGAATTTTGGATTTATTCAAATATTTGCTCATTGCGTCATCGTGAAATGTTTTCTCAGTACGTGTTATTGCAGTGTGTAAAATAATTATGTTTATCACTGTATTGTGCTTACCACATTTTACTATGTGATCGTCTAAATTAGCTATCTGTCCATTATAGGCTGGTGCTACAAAATAAAAATAACTAGCACACATTTTGATTTTGCAAGAATATGTGCTATTTGAAATGTTTTCCCAGCAAATGCATCACTTTCTACTAATGTCAGATAGTTTTAGTAACCATATGGCTGTATTTTGGCTACCAGTAACATTAACATGATGCAGTATGCCGTGTCACCCTAATTTTGTGGGTCTTATTTACGAGTGTGACGCATGCGCGTTAATACATTCTGTTATCTCACCACTGAGTTGGATAAAACACAATTTGCAATGTCCTTTTTGCAAACAAAGGAATTAAAAGACCGATTTTTGTTGCTATTTCATGTATATATTATGTTATTGTACCTGACCCTACTGATCTGTATTGTTTGGAAGCTTCTCATAATTTTGTGGGTTCTGATTGGCTGGCCTACTTTGGCTGTGAAAGAGTGTTCACAGCATCAACTTAGTTTCACTTTGTTTGTGCTGGACCCTGTGCTGATGAACAGATGAAAATCTTGGTAAAAACTAGTGTTTAAAAAAAAATTATCATTATAAATACACACTCCTTATCATCTTTTTTAAAGGTAACAATATAGGCCTGACGAAATCTACACACTTGTTCAATTTTCGTTGTGCAGGTTTAACTTTAGCTTCTTGAACCTATAAATATTCTATTGTGTTATTGTTCTTAAATATTAAATAAATGATAAAAGTGCACGCAGCGATTCATAGGAAGGAATGCTAACTTAAAGTTAAAAGTTTGAAAATGTCTGTCAAATTTAGGGAAGGGGGATTGTTTAGGTATTTTTTTTTTAACAAAAATTATTATATAGCAAAATTCCATTGAAAAATAAACACAAGGGAGATAATCATACATGTGCAATTAACTTTGGAAAACTGTTCTAAATATACGATTTTTATAGCACGAAATTTCATGAATTTAATTCCAAAGTAGTTATTGGGTAGTGAATAATTTGTGTATTTACTGTCATTAATTGGTGATTTAAATGACCAAGTCACTTACTGGTTGACATTAAATATGATTTCCTTTTCAGATACTACTAAAATATACAATTAACTTAACAGTTATAGTAATTCAGACAATGTTTTCGGATGCACGAGCGAAAATTCTATTAGTTTTAAACGGCCACGAAATTATGATAACCCTAAAAATTATGGTAATTAGGCATATATTCTGTACAGGTCTATAGAATAGGTTAATGAAGAATTAGCTTGGTTTATTGTTTTTTCTTATAAATTGATCCGTGGATGTTATCTCCAGTCTGTAGATTTTTTCCACAGATGGTTTATGGATTAATAAATGGGTTCATTTTCACAAAGTAAAATATACATCCTTTTCGTAGGTTAACCATTATGCTTATTACATAGTTGTAATTTATTTGCCATAGGGTCCATGCTGTTTAATAATTTCAATATACCAAAACATGATCGTAGTATAGCTCACATATTCTTCGATTGGCGAGCTAAAAAATAACACAGAATTGAGTAAATGACTAGAATTTAACAAATGGAAATGGACAGTGATATTTAAAGCATTATGCATTATTACTTACTAAAATTATATTACTCAACATTAACTTAATCACTTCATGATAACGTGAAATTAATACCAGCAATAGTAACATTAAAAGGCAGCGTTTATCATATAAAAACTACTGTTAATATATGCTCACACTTAAACACAGTACGTCAGATATCGCTGGTCAGTGGCCATATTACATGTATAACAGCATGTTTAATTAAGTGAAAACTAACTCAGTATATATCTTATTAATAAATCAATGTACCGGTACACCAATTAAATTTGTTAATTATAATATTTATATAAAATTATAAATGTGTATTTAATACTAAGAATGTAATTTGATTTTACCGAGTATTTTCTTCTTACTTTAAGTGTTGCATGATGTATAAAATAACAGAGATCAGATCATATGAATCATACAGCGATATTCAGTCACTATGCAAGTTACAAAACAATTTATGCATTTCTTTAGAGTTTGTTTTTTTTGCATTCCGTGTAACAGTTGAAACCATTTCACAAGGTCATTTTACGATATCAGATACATTAATTTCTTTTATTATTTTTTTTGCTTTTTGGAAAAAATCAGGTAGGCAGATCTGAGAACCAAGAAATAAGAAAACTCTAGCCTCAGCTTATTGAACAGTTTTAAGGTTATTAAAAAACAGTGAATCAATCTTAAGTTTAAAACATTTGAAGAGAATCCTAGGAAAACCGGTCTTAATGCATGAGCAGTCCGCACAGGCTAATCCAGGACGGCACTTTCCGCTTTTATGGTATTTTCTGTTTCAATGAAGTCTCTTCTAAACATAAATCCACTGTAAGCGGAAAGTGCCGTCCTGGATTAGCCTGTGCGGACTGCACAGGCTAATCCGGGATGACACTTTACGCACATGCATTAAGTCCGGTTTTCCCACAACGCGTCTCATTTATTTGTAATAAGTACACACATATTGGTAACATGAGGGACTTCAAAGAATGCTAGGACGTGTATAACGCTAAGTCAGGTGCTATCTAATTTCTTTATCACAGGTGACTTAACAACAGCCAACACAAAAAAATAAACAACAAAATAAGTGCAATGCTCTATGTCACATACACATTACAATCAATCAAAATGAAAGTTAAAGAACCATTGTAAACATGGACGAACCGGTACTTGTAAATCAGATAATTTATAAAAATACAGACGACTGAAGCATGTTTATAAACAGAAAATCCTGATTCCCCGATTACCAGTAAATGGTTTATCCACTAATTATAAATTTTCACTGACTGTACATCTGTATCATATAACATAAACATACTTATAACTGCAAAAAAGCAAACACTTCCACACATGGATTTCATCAGCGCAACAAAATGTCTAAAATAAAGGTAGAAAAATGATTTGCCACCATAAATGTTATACCTGCTTTGAATCCAATCTTTAAAAACAATTATTAACAATATATTGAATTGTGCGTTTACAGCAATATATTAGAATATGATGTTTTGAGGTATCAAGCTCTACAAAGAATTGAGCAAACAAATATTGGTTAACCAATACTATAACTGGGACAATAAACTAATGTTTTTTCACTAATATTTCTGTCTTTGAAAAGTAATATCTTTCTAACAAACTAACCTTTATAATCACTATTGACAGCTGTTAAAGGTATTAATATTGTATACAGTAAAACAGTTAACTTTGGTAACAACTGTTCAAGATATTAATACAATATACAGTAAAACAGTAAACTGAAAGTTAACGGAGACATTTTCGTAAGGAGATAAAACCAATGTCCCCGGGAGTTCAGGATTTGCACAAGTTATTACTGGTATTCAGGTAATCTTTAGTTCTTACAGGTTACTAATGTCAAGTTAAAGTTCATTTTCTATGTACTGAGAACAAATCGGAGTACGAAACATAACAATATATATTTAAAAAAAATAAACAAATGAGTATAGTGTACTTGTAATGCCCAAAATTTGTGACATTTCATTTTTAAGTGATGTTGCATTAACCTAGGAAATTAGCATGTAGCCTACTCTCTATGGATTGAAACAGTTGATTGATTCATCAACTTTGATATAAAGTTATGCCAAGTACAAATACATCAATAGAATACTTTAAATGGAAAATAATGCTTACATAAAAAGTGTAAATATATACAATCAAATGATTTCATAACTTTGTGCAAAGAGTTAATGCATTTGTAATAACGAGTGTAAAATAGTTCATACTCATTTATTTGTAACATTCATGGCTTTTAAAAGATTTGGATACATTCCTTTGGTAACTAGCTTTATAAAATAATCTTAACAAACAAAAGTATTTGAAAGTATTACAATCCATACATTTGGCATGAAAATGGGGTTGATTAACAAGCTGAAGAGAGATTGCTGCCCGAAAAGGGTGGGAGAGTTAATGCATGTACAGGACAGTAATTGAGTCACAGGAGCTTCCCAGAACCAACTCGTTCCGTTCCCGGTTGAACCACATGGTTTTCATCGGCTTCTCCATCTTGCTTTCGATGGAGGCCAGCTTATCCCTTCCCTCTATGTCCACTTGGATAATTTTCTTAGTGGACTCCCCGCACACGAACACGGACCCGTTGAAGGCAAAGCAGACGCATGTCGGGTTCTTGAGTTCCTCATCTTGGAACACATTCACAACCCGTCCATTATTGTCCACCGTAACCAGCCTGTGGTTATCATTGTCAGGTATGTAGATACGTGTGCCTTCCCGGTCAACGGCAAATGAATACTTTGTAAAGCCATCTTTATACTCGTAAAGCGTTTTCAGAAACTCTCCTTTAATTGAGTACAGATATACATTACTCCCATCACCAACGAACAGTTTGCCAACTTTATGAACAACCATTTCACAGTAATGCTGTAAGCTAATTTTCTCTCGCAAGAACACTTTAGCCACCTCATTGCCGTCTTTCACATTTTTAGCCACCTTCATAATTTGAAGGTCACTTTTTCTGTTATGGTGTTCGACCGAAGCAGCCAGTTTGTTGCCATGTAGATGAGTTATTCCGCGGGGATACTTCAGCGGGCAAATCCCCACAACATTGTAATCACTGTTGACAAATTTCAGGTTGTAATTGTCGTCATCCAGTAACACCAAGTAACCATTGGGTAGCTGGCAAATGTCAGTAATGTGACACTCACGTGTATCAGATTCATGCCTTATGTTAAACTCCTTCTTGTCATATTTTTGGTAAACCAAGTCTGTACCCGTAATGTTTATTTCCGGATGTAAGTATGGATATCTGTAAACGAATCCTAACTTCCGTAGGTCATACAGCTTTGCTTTGACCTTGTCATTAATGTCGAACCGAATTGAATATTCTTCATGGATAGATTTCAAAAGACTTTCAGCATCATCCATCATACTTAAACATTGCTTGTATGAAACAAACTCTTCAATTTTATTTTCTTGTCTTTTGTTAGTACTTTCTTTCAAAAACCTTATCAATTCACCCTGGAATTTTTCAGCCCTTTCTATTTCATTGTTGAGCTCTTCTTGAAGAATCTGAACATTTGCTTCAAGCTCTACTCTTGTTCTCTCAGCCATGAGATCAACAACTCGGTGTAATTCCCCTTGTACTGTCTTTAACCTGGACAACTGCATTTCATACAGTTTCTTAAGGGACATTCCATTCTGAGATTTTGACTTTTCAAAACTCTGTAGTTCTTGCAGCAAGCTCTGGATCAGGCTGAAGTTTTCTTGCATCTCAGTTTCAAAATTGAACTCCTGAGCAGCTTCATTGATTGATTTCATCTGCGTGCATGATCTGAAATCAAATAAAAGATAGATGGTAAGTTGACGTTGGAAATGTTTGCAGAAAAAGATGTTCATTCATCTTGACAAAATGATGTGAAAGGTCAAAATCAAAGAATAACACACACAATTTACATTTTTTACTATTTTGCGTAGTATACACTGTGAAACTTCAGCTATCAGCAGGAGAGAACTAGTATTAGCAGCACACAGGCCTTAATTGAAGGCAAGTGACCTGTGCCTATACAACACAGCATAATACAAACAACTCATAACACACACAAAACACAAATCTGAATAAAACGTGGGTCACTGCCTTGAACAGACAATGGAAAACATTGGGAAGTTTAAAGCCTAATGTTAAATAAATAATCAACAATCACCCCATTTCTTGACTTACATCCATTCCCCTAGTTGTTTACAAAATACTCACTGGTGTTCAGGGAACCCCTTGCCACACAGGATCTTGCAGTGGTTACCACAATACCAGGTTAGGGGTTCGTGCGGGTGCTCGCGGCATTCCATCATAGCTGTGATCTTGCTTTCACACTGTGACCTTGGACGGTTTCCTTACTGGGTCCTACAGAGGTCCCTCTGTGGGAGGGTTTTCACTGACTGGTCTGTACCTCTTTGTGGATGCCATGTGATTACATCACAGCAGGTGTTTACATGGTAGATTTTATGTTATTATAATGTGCGCAGTCTTATTCTGTGATCTCTTTAAGAACTGTTTTGTGTTTCAGTTATTGTTAGGTATCAACAGATTCTGATATATGTTTGATCGAGAGGGAATTCCATGTATAGTTTCTACTATCATAGACTACTGGGTGTTTTGTTCACATATTTAAACTGGTTTGCAAATGTTGTTAATTTAATATCATAGAATGCATATCACAGAAATAGTTCACATATGTCATCACATCACATCAAACAATAGTTTGTATTGCACTTAAGTACATCATGCAGATCACAGAATGCATATCACAGAAATAGTTCACATATGTCTTCACATCACATCACACAAATAGTTCATGTATGTCTTCACATCACATCACATAAATAGTTCACATATGTCTTCACATCACACAAATAGTTCACATATGTCTTCACATCACATCACAGAAATAGTTCACATACGTCTTCACATCACATCACACAAATAGTTCACATATGTCTTCACATCACATCACACAAATAGTTCACATATGTCTTCACATCACATCACAGAAATAGTTCACATACATCTTCACATCACACAATATTTTGTATTGCACTTAAGTATATCATTCAAAGTATCTTATCACCAATGCTTTTTGTCCAGTTATAGAATCATATCACAGTTGTGTTGTAGTATCTGAGAAAATCCTCTTTCACCCCACATTAAAGCTGTGGTTTCACTAAAGTCACTCAGTATAATTCTTAAACCTGAAAACAGAACACAAGCCTAGTATGAAAATGGATTCCCAGAATAAAGTATTAAGCAAGTTATAATAGTTTTATGAAAATGGATTCCCAGAATAAAGTATTAAGAAAGTTAAAATAGTTTTATTAAAATGGATTTCCAGAATAAAGTATTAAGCAAGTTAGAATAGTTTTATGAAAATGGATTCCCAGAATAAAGTATTAAGCAAGTTTATAGAATAGTTTTATGAAAATGGATTTCCAGAATAAAGTATTAAGCAAGTGTATAGAATAGTTTTATGAAAATGGATTTCCAGAATAAAGTATTAAGCAAGTTTATAGAATAGTTTTATGCAAATGGATTTCCAGAATAAAGTGTTAAGCAAGTTAGAATAGTTTTATGAAAATGGATTCCCAGAATAAAGTATTAAGCAAGTTAGAATAGTTTTATGAAAATGGATTTCCAGAATAAAGTATTAAGCAAGTTAGAATAATTTTATGAAAATGGATTCCCAGAATAAAGTATTTAGCAAGTTAGAATAGTTTTACGAAAATGGATTTCCAGAATAAAGTATTAAGCAAGTTAGAATAGTTTTATGAAAATGGATTCCCAGAATAAAGTATTTAAGCAAGTTAGAACAGTTTTATGAAAATGGATTTCCAGAATAAAGTATTAAGCAAGTTAGAATATGTTTTATGAAAATGGATTTCCAGAATAAAGTATTAAGCAAGTTAGAATAGTTTTATGAAAATCGATTCCCAGAATAAAGTATTAAGCAAGTTAGAATAGTTTTATGAAAATCGATTCCCAAAATAAAGTATTAAGCAAGTTAGAATAGTTTTATGAAAATGGATTTCCAGAATAAAGTATTAAGCAAGTTAGAATAGTTTTATGAAAATGGATTCCCAGAATAAAGTATTAAGCTAGTTAGAATAGTTTTATGAAAATGGATTCCCAGAATAAAGTAGTAAGCAAGTTAGAATAGTTTTATGAAAATGGATTTCCAGAATAAAGCAACTTAGAATAATTTTATGCTTCCTTAGTGGAGTACTTAAAGGGACTTGTTCATAGATTTTCGTATTTTTTAAAAATTCCATTTAATATCGTAACTGCAAACAACTAAAACTTCTGAATTAACACAAACAAATATTATATGAAGAAAAAAAAAGTAAATTCAAAGTTGCCTTTAATGGGACTCAAACCTACGACCGGGTATCAAAAATCTGTCGCCTAGACCACTCAAACCTACAACCGGGTATCAAAAATCTGTCGCCTAGACCACTGGGCCATCCAAACTAACAAACACGGTAATGAACGTTATAGATACACCTGTGTTTGCTTGATACTGACAAAAAGAATTACAAATGTTGTGTAAGTTTATCCATTTTAGTTGATGATTTTTCATTAGCAACACTTTATTTCTAATATATTTTTATGTAAGGAGTATAAATCCACTTGTTTATATATTATGTATTATTTTGGGGGGCATCTGTAACAATTTTTTTTTTTTAATCGTCAATTTGCAAATCTGTGAAGAGGTCCCTTTAAAAAAAAGTTGTGTTTCGATTAAGCGTATTAGGCTTTTTTATAAGACACAATACTTTGTTATTTTTAAACAATAAATTACTTTTAAAAAGACAATTGGCATTAAAATCAATATTGAGATGTCATTTAAAAATGACCTAAACAGACAGCCAAGATGATCAGTTAAGTGACTTCTCAGACCCCAGATTTTTTGGTCCCCACCAATATTAAGAGACTTGTTGGACCCCAGATTTTTCGGACACTATAAAAAAATATTCTCAGACCCAAAAGTTAATTTTAGATAAATTTATTAATTTAAAAATTAAACAAAATTATCATTAATATTTATGCCGTGAATAAACCAATCATACAGCTCCATGTTTCCACCAGTGATATATTTATAACCAAAATAATTTGGGTTAACATAATTGTTATCTGAATTTGTCAAGCCAATTTAACAAATTAACAATGTAAGAAAAATAACTTCAGGAATGATTTAAAATTATTATGTATCAGACGAGTCAGTATAGTTATTTATAGTACCGGTAATATACCATTCATGTTAGTTATCTAATATAATAAAGATTTGAAGTCAAACAAGCATTTATACTGTGTATCCCAATAAAAAGCAATAGTCAGGTAACATTCAGCAATTATTGAAATTATAGACTTTATTTTTGATAACGCAAACATACAAATTCATTAGACTATGACGATTTGGCAATTATATCAGTAGAAATATGGTATATCAAGGGTTCCTGTGTATAATTAGTATAGCAAATTGTGTATTCATGTACATCAATAACAATTCGACGTATTCCATATCTTCTTTCATAACGTTTTATCTATATAAAATGTAGCATCTTTTTACATATTAAATAACATCTACTGGAGAAGTTAATAGAAAGATGCAATTATAAATAATCGTTAATAAATCGTAACCACAATTTTATTTCAAATTAACAGTAAGTTTATAAATATAAATTTATTGAAATTTTTAGGTCTATGATTCTCTGAACACAATTATTGATGCATGTACGAGTATATTATCACAGCTATGCACTATTTTTAGAATGACACTACTGTTCCTGGAATGTGTTGAACTTGCTAGAATCAATGGGCTACATGGAACAGCAACTCTGTCAATGAGATTTAAGGATGGGAACATTGCTCAATTTCTATTTATAGAGCGTACCGCTTATATAAATGTAGGCTGAACAAAATAGATATTTTGTTACAAGAATGAATATAGCATTCTGTTTATGGCATACAATGAGAAAATACATTCATAATTAGCCTCAGTTCTAGAGTATATGTCGAGGATATGTTTATAATAGAGATGGGACCGAATACTTGAATATTCGAATATTGGATAATATTAGAATTTAAAAAAAACGAATACAAATATTCGATTTTCTCATTAATTTAAAGAACAAAATTTCTGTAAAAAATCATTTTTTTTTCCAGTTTGATTGCAAAGTTAACATGAATTCCAGTTGTATTTCCTGCCTAGCAGATGGGCGGGGGCAGTGTAACGTTTTACAACACATGCTAAACATGTCTAATTAACGACAATTGATAATTGGCAGGGGGGGGGGGCACGTCTGTACAAGGGCTGCGAGTTAACGGTTTGTAGGACGCACAAATATGACGCATTTTATCCACAAATAACAAAACTGGGCCATGTTGTGATAACGGTTTCACAGTTTGCACAAGGTCTACATTGTTGTTTATTATCCTTAAGTGACATCTATACGGTTAACTTGTTCACAGTAAATTACAATTACTCTCTAAGTTAACCAATCAAAATGAATCCATTATCAGCCAATCAATTTCTTTAACAAAATTAGCATGATCTGGCCATTCTTACTATACGTCACTTGTAAATTATTCTACATTATCTCAACACCGTATATTATACAAGAGTCTTTATTATTAAACAATGCCACCATCACGTGCTTGGAAGTACTTTATGCGGTCATTAGACAAAACCCAGGCAACATGTAATCTGCACAGCAGATACAAGCTTCATAGTTCTATAAAAAACGATTAAGAAATTAATTAACAATACATTTAACAATATCTTACATTTCTTTATATTTGCCTAACACTCAAAAAGTTATATTGCTCATTTACCACTAAAACAAGGTAAAACAACTACGTACATGTAGTATATATATTCCGGATAGTTTTCGGACAGGGCGCCGTATATAGTAGTATATAGTAGTATTTACAAAACGAATATTCGAATATATTCGAATACCTAACACGAATATTCGAATATTGATTTCAGTATTCGGTCCCATCCCTAGTTTATAACTTCATTTTAACCACTTATGTAAAAAATTATGTAAATTTTTTATCTCCAAATTTATGCAACACTTATTGGTATACGTTAAAGCATTGTTTGAAGTTTGCGTTCCCTAAAATTATAAAATTTGCCAAATCTGTTGGCATAATTATAACAAGAAATCTCTGTCAAAAGTGATCTAAGACAGCTACGCTGAAAAGATCTGATTAGGATTAGTGGTGAGTTATAATTGAATCTAAATGGAAAATTCCATTCTTAACCGTCATTCTTCTTCTAATGTTTAACCAGCAATTTCTCAATAAGGACCACAGCTTATAATGAAAAATTTACTGGGGTATATCAAAGAGACCTGTTCACTGATTGTCAAATTTTCAAAAAAAATGTCATATATTCCAATCAAGCGAAATAACACTCATGGCTAATAAATATATTGGAAATATTGTATGGTTTATGGATAATCATCAATCAAAATGGATAAAATTATGAAGCGTTTGTAACGCTTGTCATTGGTATTTTGTAAAACACATGTACCACATACCTAACGTTAAAAATACACAACCAAATGTATGAGTCCAAATGGACGAGTGGTTAGTGCATGAAATTTTTTTATCGCAAAGGTACCGGGTTCGAGTCCCGGTTCCAGATGCTGTACTTTTTGCAGTAAAGAAATTTAATGATATTTATCAAAAATACGAAAAATCTGTGAACATGTCCCTCTAAGACACAGAATAGAATGAAAACTAAGAATGCAGCCATGCTGATCAATGAAAGAGAAAAAACTTTAATACAATATTTTTTTTTTGAGTTTGTTTTAAAGGGACTTCTTCACAGATTTACATATTTAAAAAAAATGTCATAAAATGTCTTAACTTGAAAACTACAGCAGCTGGACGAAGAAACCCAAATATTCTTTGTAAGAAAAAGCATAACAAATTTGCCTTCATGAGGGTTCGAACCCCTGACCTCAGGATCATGTGTCTGTCACTTGAACCACTAGGCCAAAGGGGTGTCAAGTGTCTGTCACTTGAACGACTAGGCCAAAGGGGTGTCAAGTGTCTGTAACTTGAACCACTAGGCCAAAGGGTTGTCAAGTGTCTGTCACTTGAACCACTAGGCCAAAGGGGTTCAAGTGTCTGTCACTTGAACCACTAGGCCAAAGGGGTTCAAGTGTCTGTCACGTGAACCACTAGGCCAAAGGGGCTTGGCTGCATAGGGATACAATTTAACGTCATGTAAGTGATATACTTTTTTAAAAAGATATCTACAAACAGTTTACAAACGCTTATAAAATGTGGCGTGGCTTGGGAAAACCAGGTTTAATGCATGTGCGTAAAGTGTCATCCCGGATCCTCCTGTGCAGTCCTCACAGGCTAATCCTGGACGGCACTTTCTGTGTACAGTGGATTTATGTTTAGAAGATACTTCATTGAAACAGAAAATTCCATAAAAGCTGAAAGTGTCGTCCTGGATTAGCCTGTGCGGACTGCAATGACTGATCCGTGACGACACTTTAGGCACATGCATTAAGCCCTGTTTTCCCATGACACGCCTCAAGTGTATTTTGGTTTAAATTTTGGAAATTGTCAATTTGCCAATCTGTGAACAGCTCCATTAAAAACTTCAGAGTTTAAAAATTGAAAGCATTCCAACTGAATTTACCAAATGATAACCTTGCAATCTGAAACAGTTTCATGTTATACACCAAATGAATTCAACATTGTATTTAACCAAACAAGGTGAATGATTTAAGAATATCTTCGAAAGGGATGTTTATTGGTGTATTAAGTGACAGATACTGGTATGTTGTTGTTATTGTTTGCTGTAGCATCAAAAATTATGAATGTACATTTCAATAGTTTGTTTGTCATCACAGAATATGGTAAAACCCTTCGGCTCTTGTTGTTCCTGGTTGAATCCTACATAAGCTGACATTGAACTGCCAGTAATATTGAAAACAGAACATAATTTTACGCCTATTGTGTATATATACTCCAACATCTGCAGCTAAAAATATTTACAGACATGAAGAGCAGCTGCCAGACGATGTTATCCTGCATTTATTTTCATCAGAAAATTCTGTTAGTGTATTCCAAACAAGCCTTGCTGAAACGAATGTAACATATACAAATACATTTTATCATCAGGAAATCAAAGCATTGTGTTTATAGCAACAGTCATTTTGAAATAAATGTAACACTTTCTGAGAAGCAAAAATTAAAAAGTGTTATGTATGTGGAATTACAAATGGATCAGCCCATATACCATGTTATTAGGTTAATGCAAACAAGGGCGGTGATGTATGAGCAGTCAACACACTGTTTACTGGCTTTAATGTGAGGGTTATCACATAGGAGTACCGGTATGCAATTAATTTCATGTCATCTTGTAAATCCTTAAATCTGATATAGAGAATACTATTTTAGTGGTGAATAAAGTTTATTGAGCAAGACTTTAGAAAACCTAAACCTATAACCTTAGAGAGTGGTTTACATTTTCGTGCATGCCGAGCAAATCAACATACCTTTAACACTTCTAGTATTCTATTTATCCCATCATTTTCTTTTTAGAATAATAATTATTTATTATTTAAAAAGAGAAAAAAAGAAAACATACTCAGTAACACAGAAAACATAAAATGATGTCACGAAAAACAGCAAAATGACGTCATAAGACAAATATAACAGTGATTGGTGTGTAATAATTCTTTCATGTATCAGGTTTATCACAGATAATAAAATACAGACTTGCCAAGCCTTTTTCTACTGTGTTAATGCCATCGTAGTTCACGACTTCGACCTGTGATTATGAAAGGGCGCCACCATGATACACCGATATGAAACGCCAAAGCGCCTAAGCGATGCGCCGAAGCGATACAAACGTCACAATCTTGTGTGTTTATTCATAATTTATGTGGCTATAAAATTGGGCGAAAAAATGAAGAGACGACGTTTATATCGCTTTTGCACATCGTATCAGCGCTTCGGCGTATCGTTTTGGCGCATCTGCCCCCTTTCATTTCTGATGTCAAAATCGCACGTAGACAATGCGCTGACACGACGCGCCTACAAGTTTATCACATTGAGACGATGTGCAGAAAGCATGGAGCAGTCTTGCCACCTCAAGGTCAAGGTCACACTTAAAGGTCAAATTTTTTGTGTCAGCTCCATATCTCCAATGCCCTTTAAGGAATTTTCATGAAACTGGTTAAGGTCAGTGTGATACCTTTAAGTCACCTTTAAAATCTAACGAAGGATCACGGCGGGGGATATAGCTGTCCTTTGGACTGCCTTGTTATTTTTAATGTAAAATACTTTAATATTAATATTAAATATTTATATCGATAAGTAAATAAAACTAGTAAATAATCGTGTGTTTTCATACTCATACATATTTTCACTTTTGACTATAACGGTACGCCATATAAAATTGGCGAAGATACGAAGAGATAACGTTTCTATCACATTGTGTCGGCGCTTCAATGTGTTGGTGTATTGTTTCGGCGTGTCATTATGGTCTTGGCACAATTTCGTACTCAGAAATGAAAGGGCGCCAACATGATACACTAAAACGTCGACACAATGCGCTGACACAATGCTCCGAAGCAATATAAACGTCGTACCTTTGCCCAAGTTTATAGCCACATATACAACAAAACCTCATGAGATTGTGACGTTGATATCGAATCGGCGCATCGTGTCAAAAAAGAAAAATTATGATTTACCCACTAACAATTAATTCATTAATCCCAACACAACATGACAATCTTATTGACAAAAATCCAGTTTCTCATTTTACAATTCAACTTCGACTTGTGGCTGTAAAACTCAATAGCTGATACTTGAAACCCTGCATTACTAGTATATTGGTTCAACTTAATTAAGTGTAAAATTTAGGTCACAGATCTCAACAAAGCTTAGAGCTACTTCATATATTTTGAAAACTAAATCAGTCAGCTGTTAAATACATCCGGGCCTGGTTTCTGAACATAAAATCGTGTTATTATTCGTTACCAAAAAACTGTGTTATTGAATTCATTAATGTACTGCAATTTATATTATTAGCTTTGAAAACGGATATATTAACAACAAACCTGTTTCTGAATTCTCAATTTATAATTAATCCACTTTCTTTTAAACAATAACCAGAACGTATATACGTATACTCCTATCGAATGGCTTGCCACGTCAGAGGCTGTTTAATACACTGGTCGATAGTTCACAGTATTGTATGGAACGCCATGACTGTCTTATGTCGTCATGATTCGTGTTGTCTTGTTCAGGATTGTCTTATTATGTCAAAAGTATGTGTTATTATGTTAAAATATTAATTCGTCATTTGCTATGATCAGGTGATTATGTCAATGTAATGTGTTATTATGTCAAAAAGACATGTCATTATGTTAAAATATTGTTTCATCATGTTCTATGATCAGGTGAACTTGTCAAAAGAATGTTATTATGTCAAAAAAATGTGTCATTATGTTAAAATAGTGTTTCATCATGTGCTTTGATCAGGTGAACTTGTCAAAAAATATTAAATTATGTCAAAGACGTGTCATTATGTTAAAATAGTGTTTCATCATGTGCTTTGATCAGGTGAACTTGTCAAAAAATATTAAATCATGTCAAAGACGTGTCATTATGTTAAAATAGTGTTTCATCATGTGCTAGAATCAGGTGAACTTGTCAAACTAATATGTTACTATGTCAGAAAGATGTGTCATTATGTTAAAATATTGTTTCATCATGTGTTACGATCAGGTGAACTTGTCAGAAGAATATGTTATTATGTCAAATGGGTGTTTTTATAATGTTAAAATAGTGTTTCATCATGTGCTATGATCAGGTGAAATTGTCAAAAGAATATGTTATTACGTCAAGAAGGCGTGTCATTATGTCTACAACTCTAATTAACTTATTGACTTCAATCTCCTTCACGCACGCTTTTATGTCTAATCGCGTCGGTATTGTGTCAATGTGCGGTGCTTTCCGCCATTGTAGTGAGTGCACGCTATTTTTAGCTCAACAGCAACAACTTGTCATTTGAACAAAACAACATACCGTTTGAACAAAATGAACTTACTTTAGACATGATAATACAGTGTTACAACAAAATAACACTTATCATTGATAAAACAACATGTGGGTTTGACATGATAGCACAGTATTTGGACAAAATGAAACGCTGTCTGGACAAATCAACATCATATTTTTACAACTTTTAAACATGACATAATAGCAAACTACACTGACAAAATCACACGCTGCACTAACATGTTTACTTAATCTCTTGACAAGATCAAACGACATTTTAACATAACAAGACAACAATTTGACATAACAAGTCACATTGCATACACGATAACTCCTTGCATTGACAGAACAACACGTGTACATAACATAATAACACATTCGAAATACAAACTCACATTACGAGAAGACAAGATGAACCAATATACAGACAAGACAACATTGAAGTTTGACATAATAACATATACTGCTAACATAACGATACAACAGAAGACAACATAAGACAGTCCCGGCGTTCCATAGTATTTATTCACTCTTGCAACACATTGTGAATCACCGTCCATGTTATAATTTCACAGTGGACCTATAAATGATTGTAAGCTTTTATTTCATGAGGTAACAGTGAAAATCATTAGTAATTGTCTGTTGAACAAAATCCTTATTTATGAGTCAGTGGATTTTGCGGAACAGATAATATAGGCTACTGATTGCAAAATACATATTACGAGGGTTGAGTGTGAAACTATTGTATCTGATATAGAATTGTTAAGCAATTACAACAGTTTCACGCTCAACCCTCGAGTTACATGGTTTGAAATGAATAGTGTTATCAGTAATATACTACATGTGTTGCATAGGATCGCTGTGAGTTTTAGATGAACATGTTACTGTGTTTCAATACTTGTATCATTTCTTGGTGTATTTTGCTATCTTTCTCATAATGCTTACTTTTGTTTGGTACATTAATTGTTTATCTTTATCAGAAAGTGAGTATTAACAAATGATAACTAATTGTAAGATGTACTTCCTTCTTTTAACTGATTATTCAGATCTGCACAAAACAAAGTAACACTAAAGATTTGAATTCATATTTTACATTAAGCATTTCTTTATAACCTTATAACTTTCAACTCTTTACAGCAGTAAATACATCATCACCTGAAAAAAACATGACTTGGTAGGCCAGTTGTAAACACTTATGAATGCGCTAAACACTCATGAATGCGCTGGTTAATGATGAATGCCTTGTACCACACTGCTAGTGGTTCATAGACTAATGCAGTGGTTTCTCAACCTCTGCGCAGAGATTTAACTGTGTCCCAGCATAGCTGATTTAAATCCCTACCGGTGTAACATTAAATATTGACCCGGTTGAAAATAAAATTGTCTCCATGGGTACTTTTTCAACGGATGACTGATCAATTTTCAACGTTGAAAACTGACCCTGTCCGTTATATAATGACCCATCCACGCGTGAAAATTCGACCCTCGTTGAAAACTGATCAACTATTGCCAGTTTATATTTCCACTGATCCCAATAATCTTATTCAATTTGACTATACCGTACAGACCAAAGAATAACAATTCTATTTGCCATTTGAAGGGCCATACCTCTGCAGATACAGGCCAGATATAAAAAGTAACACCCAGCTACACATTTGAAGATGCTTATAAACGTCTATATGTAAAATCAGTTACTATAATTTATGTGTAATGTATAAACAATATGTCTGAAAACTTATTAACTACAGTATGCCATAGAGCAGTGTAGATGCTGATAATTAGCTTTCATTTGAATGCTAGAATCAATATAATATTATGACTTCGCACTGGTTTTGTTATTAAGTCATTTGACTATTATACATTTGTATAGACTAAACCGAAACAAAACTATAACATACTAATATAGCATGGTGTCAGCTATTACTACTACCACTACTATTACTACTACTACTACTACTACTACTACTATTACTACTACTACTACTACTACTACTACTACATATGTGACCCATGCTTGTCTGTCAAAAGGTCAAAGTCACTGCACGTGCAAAACTAGTTCTCCCATAAGAGCACAGTTAACTAGTTTGGCTGAAGTCATGGTAAAAACAGTCAAACGTATCATTGTCAAGGCAAAATAAGCCAAGAGTGATTGCAATTCTTGAGTTTAGAAATACTCCATTGCAAGACGTCGGATTTTCACAATCACAATTGTTGCAAGGTAGACATAATCAACATAATAATTCAAGTTAAAACTGAGAAACGCATATCTAGGACAATCAATACATGTGAAAATAGCAATGCCAAAGCAATAAGAGTAGTGTCCCTTGGCGGCAGCTCATGAATATTAATTAGTGTCTGCAAGCGGCCCAAGCACTGGTACCATTTTATTTCGCTCTAAAACCCATATAAAACGTAAATATCTGGAACCAATCTGAATTGCATATGCTAATTAGATGATGAAATAACAGGGAAACCAGAAAATTTCCCACGAGAGTGTTATTTTTAGCTCCGAAAATCTTACTAGAATAATTTAAAATCTTATTTTTCTGAGAAAAACTTATGTTTTGCTGAATTTCATGGTACCTGTTTAATCATGAAAATGTTTTTTTATTAAATACATCACAATTTTTTTACATATTTTAACCGCATAGGTATTATTTATGGGACATTTCCAGCCCCATGCTAGAGTAAACACAAATCCAAGATGGCGGCGCTTTGTACGAATGACACTATTGTACATGCGTAGCAACCTTATTAATTGCTGAAAACGAACTAGTAGTGATGAATAATGTGTAATAAGATACAATATATATGTTATATATTTGCACGTGTATTCGAAATTGTTGAATAAGTAGAAATATACCGTCAATAACATTGACACGCAAACTCGGAGTGGTACGTACCTGGTCGGTTCGTACCACTGCATGTCTGCGTGTCTGCTGTTGCCTCTATTGTAATTTATATGGAATCACTTTGAAATTCATGGTGGATTAAATACATACATTTATTATTATTGTTAAGAACAATACTGTGGCTGCACAAGGCTAAAGTTCCAGTTTTTCTGTTATAACATGATGTTCTGAAGCCACACTTTGTGAACAACTAGAATTGAATTTAAGTATTTTCTGTCTGAAGACAGTTTTCTTTCACTGATATTGTAAATATACATTATTTGTCAGTTTCAATATAATAATGATAAGTGTAAAATATTTGAGTAATACCGGTGTTGCAATTAAAATTAACAAGAAATGTCATTAAAAAAGTCAATCGGCGTTGAAATTAATATTGAGATGTCATTTAAAAATTACCTAAACAGACGGCCAAGATGATCGGTTATGTGACTTCTCAGACCCCAGATTGTTTGGTCCACAATATTAGGAGACTTATTGGACCCCAGATTTTTCACTATAAGAAAACTTCTCCAACCCAAAAGTTTATTGGAGATAAATTTATTAATTTAAAAATTAAATAAAATTATCATTAATATCTATGCTGTGAATAAGCCAATCATACAGCTCCATGTTTCCACCAGTGATATATGAATAGCCAAAATAATTTAGGTTAACATAATTGTTATCTGAATTTGTCAAGCCAGTTTAACAAATTAACAATGTAAGAACATAATTTTGGGAATGATTTAAAAGTATAATGTATCAGACGACTCTATATAGTTATTTATAGTACCGGTAATATACCACTCATGTTAGGTATATAATATAATAACGATCTGAAGTCAAATAAGCATTTATACTGTGTATCCCAATAAAGAGCAATTGTCAGGGAACATTCAGCGATTTTTGAAATGTTAAGACGTTATTTTTGATAACGCAACCATAAAAATTTATTAGACTATGACGACTTTAAATTATATCAGTAGAAATATGCTATATCAGGGGTTCCTGTGTATAATTACCGGTAGTATTGCAAATTGTGTATTCATGCTACGCGAATAACAGTTCGACGTATTCCGAATCTTCTTTCATAAACATTTATCTATAGAAAATGTTACATTTTTTTATAGATTAAATAACATCTACTGGAGAAGTTGATAGAAAGATGCAATTATAAATAATCGTTAATAAATCATAACCACAATTTTAATTCACATTAACAGTAAGTTTATAAATATAAATTCCTCATTTATTGAATTGTTTAGGTTTATGATTCTTTGAACGCTATTATTTATGCATATACGAGTATATTAACACAGCTATACAAAGGTTGCTGGTTACGCGCGCTATTTTTATAATGTCACTACTGTTTCTGGAATGTGATGAACTCGCTAGAATAAATGGGCTACATGGAACGGCAACTGTGTGAATGAGATTTATTAATGGGAACATTGCACAATTGCTATTTATAGAGCATCCGCTTATATAAATGTAGGCTAAACAAAATAATTATTTCATTACGTGAATGAATATAGCATTCTGTTTATGGCATACAATGAAAGAATACGTTCACAATTAGCCTCAGTTCTAGAGTATATGTTGAAGAAATGTTTATAACTTCATTTTAACAATTATGTAAATTTTAATCCATAAAAGTATGCAACAGTTATTGGTATACGTTAAACCATTGTTTGAAGTTTGCGTTCCCTAGAATTAGAAAATTTGCGCAATTCTATTGGCATTCACTTTTCCTGCTGCATAATTATCGCAAGAAATCTAGGTCAAAAGTGATCTTAGACAGCTACGCCGAAAAAATGAAATCTGAAAAAGTATTAAACATTATCAGTAAACTTTTTATGTAAAATACTCATTAACAATCACTGATAGAACTTTGATTTTGATAAAACCATCAAAAGCAACATGTTGAAATCTATTGACAGTATTGTTTAAAAGATACTTTCTAGTTTTCAATCTGAATTTGAAGTATACATTTGACATAAAATATTTTTCTTACATTAAAATGTGTCAGGTTTTATAATTTATGCACAAACTTTTTAAGCAATAAACCAAAACTCAAGCTACTTTATACACATATAGGAGCTTAAGGATATTGTTTGTGTTGTTATTGTGTTTGTACAAATGCTCAGTTCGTGAATGAGTGCTGACTATTGGATATATTTTTCGGATATTTTGTACAGAAGAGTATTTGATGAAAATAAAGTACAACTGTGACATTCAGACATGTATATATTTGTCACTTAATATCGATGGATTAAATTTGTGTGCAATGACCGTGACTGTGTAAAAGCAGTGGTCAGTATTGGTCAGCAGACCGACACATTTAAACGTTGTATATATAGTGTAAACATTTGACTGTTGACAGAACAATGGGTGTTGAGCTCACAGAGTATCGTATATGCATTGGGTGCTTTGTGCAACCTAATTCGCGACCATCACAGCGAAGTATCAACAAAAGGTACAACCCATGTACGCCAGGAACCGATGTCCATTTCCAAATGTTCACTTGCATGTTGTTTACTATTGGACTGTGCCTATATTTAAAGGGTCTTCTTTACAGCACATATTTCTTTAAAGTATTTGTTGAAAGTAATGCACAATCCCACTTATCCTCAACTTTCATACAGTGTACTCATGCCGTACATCTGCATGGTGAATGGACTGACTATGCATGTTTATACAAAGATTACTACCAGGGAATATTACTATTAGCCAACGAATATTACTATTAGCCAACGATGTCCAGCTTAACCCTGGCCCTATTCACTGCAATGCAAGTGGTTTGGCTTCACCACCACCACATGAATTTTACACTGGCCAATTTATGAACCCAGACATGCAGTACATTGGGGTTAACACTATGGCAGCCTATAACAATCAAACAAATGAAAGTATAGCAGATGTTTGAATGGAAATTCAAGCTGTGCGGCATGAAATGATGAGTGTAAAAAAGGACCTTAATGATATTAATGAAAAAATTGGCAATATTGAGTTTAAGCAGCATGCGTTGACTAAAAATATTAAATCAATACAAAATAAAATTGATGATATCGACAATGAACAGCAATTTATTCGATCTGAGTTTGAAGAAGTTGCTCATATGTTTGATAAAGGTAGTGGCGAACTGAATGAAATTGGTAGACGTTTAGAAAAAATTGAATACACTGAAGTTAAAAATTCTCTAAGAATATTTGGCCTTCCTGATGAGGATAATGAAACAGTGGACAAAACTAAACAAAAGTTTGTAACAGATGTATACAATGTGGCATTCCCCAATGTTCCTTTTCAAGATAATCATGTAACAGATATAAAACGGGTCGGTCGATTCAACAAACAATTTCCAAGGATGGTTCTTGTGACATTTAAACAATACAATATTAAGGGAGAGTTGTTTAAAGTGTGTGACCGCGTTCGGGATTCCGGTATTCGTGTGTCAAATGAGCTTACAATGTTTCAACGGACAAAGATCAGGGAGATGCAGCAGCGAGGTATACATACAAGAATGGTGTATTATATCAACGTCAAGAACCGACGGAAAACAGAACTTTGGTGCGTGCAAATCGCAGACTTGAACAGGGCGAAACGATGGATGTTACAAACATTCCACACCATACAGTAGGCAACACCGGAAGTACACCTGGACAAGTTTATTAGGAATGTGGTCAAGGCCCGACAATTTCTTTGTCATTGTATTCTATATTATTATGGAACATTTCGGGTTTGAGGTCTATACTTGACGATGCAGGCTTCATAGATTATATTTCAAAATTTGATATTGTCATATTGTTAGAAACCTGGGAAGTTAATACAGATTTAATCAATCAATCAAGTGTATTACAAACTTTGGCATGGTTTATCTCGCCAGCTAAGGCATCTCTGAAAGGTGGTAGAAATATGGGTGATGTATTGGTTGGAGTTAGACTTCGATTTAGTCATTTTAGTAACCAAGAATTTAACTTCTTTAGTGATGGTATAGTCTTAAAAATTCATAAACAATTATTCAAAACATCTAGAGATATATTGTTAGTTTCAGTATATATACCTCCTAAAAATTCACCTGTGTACGAAATGAGCGATGTTAAAGGTATAGGAATTATTGAAAATGTATTATGTAACATAAACACAGATGATTATTGCATACTTTTGGCCGGTGATCTAAATGCAAGAATTGGTATTGACAGTGATAACATTGAGTTAGATACACATTTACCAATGTTCAATGAATATGAACCAATATTTTCTGTAGATCCTCGTATATGTGTAAGAAAGTAATTAGATTCTAATATAAATAGTTATGGTCGAAACTTGTTGAATTTGTGCAAAGTTTATTCATTGTATATTCTAAATGGCCGATGTGGATCAGATAAGGAATTTGGTAATTTTACGTATGTTAGTTCCAATGGTTGTAGTGTTATTGACTATTTTATCGGTAGTGGTGAATCATTTGATATTGTCAAAGATTTGTTTGTTGATGACGAATTTTCTTCAGATCATTTGCCGATAGTATTACAAATTAATGCGTTTACTTTTGAAACTAATGCAAACCAAACGCATAATAAATTACATGAACGTGTAAAGATGACTTTAGTTCACAAAATGTAATATTGTATAAGCATAACCTTCGACAAGCAATTGAAAGTAATGCGTTGGCATTTATATATGAAAGCAAAGATGAACCTATTGATGACATTATAAATACGTTTCAGGATATCTTAATTGATTGCAGTAAGCACTTATTTATTAAGAAGAAATCAAATGCCCAATTAAGGAAATCAACATGGTTTGATAAAGAATGTAAATATTACAAAACATGTGTTTATAAAGCTATGCGCACTTTCCGAAATGATAATAATGTGCACAATCTTGAACATTATCTATCAGCTAAAAAGGACTACCATAATTTATGTAGACAAAAGCGTTTTCAGTACAAGGAACGTGTGGTAAAAAAATTGTCACAATCAGTCGACAATCCGAAATTGTTTTGGGGAAAAGGTAAAAGTTATCCAAAACAAACAAACTATCAAACCTAAAATTTCTTGTGATAAATGGTTTGATCATTTTAATGCACTATTTAATTTAAAAAATGATAATAACCATGAGTCGCTCAGTATAAACAATGCTGCTAATAATTGTATTATCGATGAATGCCAGGACGAAATATTTAATTATGTTATTACAAATGATGAAATCCTAGAAGCAGTGAAATCATTATATCCTGCAAAATCAAGTTCTGGGGTATTATTAGCAAATCATTTTATATATAGTATTGATATTATTCTTCCATTCATAAAAGCTATTTTTAACAGGCTATTTACAGATGGTATTTTTCCAGAAAAGTGGTTCTGCTCAATTTTGATACCTTTACATAAAAAAGGTCCTACTGATAATCCTGACAATTACAGGGGAATTTAATTAATAGATATCTTAAGCAAAATATATATATTCATTTTAAATAAAAGGCTTTCGTCTTATCTTGAAGCACGGGATAAAATAACAGAATCGCAGGCAGGTTTTAGAAAAGGCTATTCCACTACTGACAGTGCGTTTGTTTTATATTCAGTAATTAGCAAGTATTTATGTAGAAAGAAAAAGAAAATATATGTTGCTTTTGTAGATTTTAAAAAGGCTTTGGATTATGTTGATAGGAGACGATTGCTTTACAATTTTATAAATAATAACGTGGGAATCTTTTACAAGCTATAAAGGCTCTTTATATGAAAGTCAAAACTCAAGTGAAGTCAGACAATGCGTTAAGTGATATTATTGATTGTCCTATGGGATTAGGGCAAGGCTGTAGTTTGAGCCCTATCTTGTTTTGCTTGAATATAAATGAATTGTATGATTACCTAAAGGGCAAGAATATAAGAGGTATACAATTGACTCCAGATAATGTTGAAATATTTATGCTGTTATTTGCAGACGATGTAGCACGTGCTTCGGATACAGTTTCTGGCTTACAACAACAGCTAAATTATCTTCACGAGTATTCTGTAGACTCTAATTTAGAAGTAAATGCTAATCAAACAAAAATTGTGGTATTTAAAAATGGGGGTAGACGGGCTTTAAATGAAAAATGGTACTACAATAATGTATTGTTAGAGTGTGTACAAGGATTTAATTATGTAGGTGTTTATTTTTCATCTAGTTTATCGATGTATAAAATGGCAGAAAACATGGCTTTTAAAGCCAAACGTGTAATCATTTCAATGCTTGCTTCCCTTTATGAGTACATGCCTATGCCGTATAATTGTTATTTTAAGATAGTAGATGCAAAAATCATGCGTATTCTTTTATATGGATCGGAAATATGGGGGTTAAAATCTGTTGATATTGTTGAAAGTGTACATATTTATGCTTGTAAAAGGTTTATGTCAGCACCATTGTATTCGTGTAACAATGCTATATTAGGTGACTGCGGTAGATATCCAATTCATATTTATGCATCAAGGCGCGTTATTAAGTATTGGCTACATTTACTTGAAATTCCAAATCCCCCGTTACATTAGAAAGTGTTATGAAATGTTGAAATGTTATGATAATTTGGGTTATAAGAATTGGGTTTCCTCTTTACGTGAGCATTTGTATTCCATAGGGTTTGGATATGTTTGGGAACAGCAAGGTAAATAAAAATGTATTTTTGCTAAGTTACTTTCAAAGATTGAAAGACATTTTCGTACAAGCATGGGTTGAGTCATGCCATAATTCTTCAAAATTAAAAACTTAACAGTGGGTTTAAAGTGAACTTTTATATCGAATTATATCTAAATATTTTAACTGTACGTAAGTTTAGAAACGCATATGCATATTTTCGGACATCTTCACATAAGCTCATGATTGAAAAAGGTCGCTATTTAAATATCAATAGGGAAAATAGGTTTTGTCCATTTTGCAAAACATATATTGAAAATGAGCTTCATTTTCTGTTTATTTGTCTGAAATATTTGGACCTGCGCGAAACATATGTTCGTTCTAAGTATTATACGCCCCGTACTGTAAATAAATTCAATAT
The DNA here is from genome assembly GCA_027627225.1 of Congeria kusceri. Taxonomy (NCBI): domain Eukaryota; kingdom Metazoa; phylum Mollusca; class Bivalvia; order Myida; family Dreissenidae; genus Congeria; species Congeria kusceri. The sequence continues at coordinate 52,622,188 of CM051030.1, forward strand.
TATTATGAGCTCACGTAATTAGAAAGTGATCAGAAATATTGCAACTTGTTTTATGCATTTGAAAGGAGAAATTTATTGCTGCCTAACTCATAATTATATATAGCTGTACCATGGTAACCATTGTATTTTGTTTGCGTATGTGTGTATTGAAAATGGTGATTATGTTAAGATATATGTATTTGCAAGAGCCGGAGGCCATATAGCAATAAACATTGAATTGAATATAATTGTGTTGGTATTGAGTGTACCTAAATGAATATAATTTTTTTCTCATAGGTTTTAGTTTAATATGTGAAAAATATAATTGGGTTGACATTTTAGTGTTTTTTTCTTGTATCACGTTTTATTGCACATTGACGGGTGGTGTGCAAAAACATTCATAACTTCACTTCCAAGTAAGATATTTTAATTTTTATTTCAGTTTTATAATCAGAAAATCTTTTAGGAAATATATAGATTCATTATCAAAACACCCTAAAAAAATCATGTTACAATGCTACAGTAGTCTTCATTTTTCATGTATTTTCCCAATTTGCGTCTTATTGCAGCCTGACGGGTGGTGTACAAATATAGTAATAACAACACTTCTAAGTAAGATAATTATGATTTTATTTCAGTCTTGTAATCAGAAATCATGCACAATTTACAAAATACATTTCCCCGCATAGCTTTTAGCTTTAAAAACACAAATTCATAGTTGGGCTGACTTTTCATGTTTTTTTCTTGTATAACGTTTTATCACACTTTGACGGGTGCTGTACAAAAATTGTCATAACTTCACTTCCAAGTTAGATATTTTCATTTTAATTTCAGTTTTGTAATCAGAAAACATGTACCTTTTAGGAAATATATTGGGATTCATGAACAAAACACCCCTACAAAATCATGTAGCCATGCTAGTGAAAAGCAAAGTTGGTAAAACATGGTTGCCTGCAAATATTATTTCCATCCCCAATGACTGATCATTAACAGTCAAACACTGGATGGAGCTATATACCACATAAACTGCCAGTTACAGAAAACAAACAACCGAATTTTACAGACATTCAGGAATTTGCCCCTTTTGTCACCTTTAATTAATGAGTTCACCAGAGCATAGCAAAATACCAGAATGACAACAATTTAATTCACCAAAGAAAAACAATGCTGCAAACCATATCCATGGGAATACAGAATTGGTGAAGTTCAGGTGTAAACAATATCTGGAAGGCTTGTTGAGTGGAATAAATTGTTTTCAGGAGATGGATAAGGTAATGGGTACAGTAATTAGCTGTAAACAACAATTTCATGTGTGTTATCTGGACAGGTTGCTCAGAATAAGTTGAAGCATGATCTACACCAAGCAGGGACACTGCTGATAACTTTATCATTGTTTTAGTGTGGATCGTTGTAACTGAATTGAATGCGTTTATTTGGTAAATGTGTGTGATTATTATTCCATGATTGATTACATGAATGATAATACTTTATTTTAATTATAATATACGTAGACGTGTGTTATTATTAATGGACTTATTATTCCTATTTTCATATGTCATAATTATTTATTTCATTCGTCTTTTATGATAGAATGTGTTTCAAGAGTTGTTAGAGTCTTGAAATTTTCTTTATTATAAAAATAAGGAGATATAGGAATATTCCATCATTCAGATTCCAATTTCATGAAACAAATTATACGAGTATATGATCAATTATTTTCCCATATGCTAATACATATTAAAGACTCCATCAAATCATTTTGGTTCGTTAAAAAACATGGGCGCCAGGGACGGGGTCAATTTTCTTATATGGCTATATTGAACACTTTGAAAATCTTCTTGTCTGAAACCGCATGCTGGATTTTAAAAACATTCAATTTCATAGAAATGTTCCTTGGTTGACCCTTTTCCCGATTCCTTTGGGAAATTATTTTGATTCATTAAAACACATGGAGGCCAGGGGTCGAGGCAGTTTTCCTAATAGACTAATTGAAAACTTTGAAATTCTTATTGTCTAGAACCATTTGATGGATTCAAAATATTTTCACACAAATGTTCCTACTATGTTCCTTAAAACTGTTCTGATTCGCTTACAACCTTGCTGTCTGTGGAACTTCGTTAACTTCCATTGTCAACGTTTTAGTTCAAACATCTCTAAACAACATGTGCCTGTACCTGTCCAGGTCCTTATTTCTAACAAATATAGGAATAATAAATGAATAAATAAATAATGCATAGGTATTTGTACTGCTTTCTTGAGTGAGACAAACTAATTTAATTTGAATATGCACTGATAAATGAATTCCTTTATTTGCAATAATAAGATGTTTAAAAATTTAAATGCATAGTTGTAGCAGTAATTTATATTTATAAATATGATTATGAAGGAACTTGTCACATGCATTGTATTTTTCTTAACCAATGTAAGATGCATGAATATTATCATCGTTGCATAATTCTAGCGTTTAATATTTAAAAAGCACTTAAATTAAAGATATATTAAAACTACAAAATGTTGTTTTCGGTATCTAGCCATACCCCTTTCTTGCTATAGTTTGGCTTTTTGAAGCCCGTCTCATTTTTACTGTGAGGGACCCATTTTGACCTTCTTGTTTCCAATTTTTGCAGTTTGTCATTACCTGTGTTCTCTTCAGATTAAGCAAAGTATTAAAATGAGCATGGTGACGGCTATATTTAATAGCGTATCTTGTTTATTACATGTTACACAAAATGTATTTAAAAATATTAAAATCTACGTATTAGAATTTACTCCATGATCTACGTCTTTAAAAGAACGTCGATTCATATGCGACGTCGTCGTCTTTGATCTTTCCTTGCGGCATCTTTTATGTAGTTCAAACTCATTGCCTTGGGAAATTATTTTTAAAGAAGCTATCCAGCAAGCCTACGATAGTTTCTGGTTCTTTCCAATGTGATTCTCTTCTACAAAAAGACTATCTCCGACATTTAACATAAATTTAACTAACCGTTAAAAAATGACCCCATGACTGATCAAAATTTAACAACTGATCAGTTTTCAACGACATTTTAATCACAGTTTAATGTTGAAATGTTGGCTGGGTCATTTCTCAACATTGAAAAAGGACCCATGGGGTAAATTTTCAAGGGGGTCAATATTTACTGTTACACAGGCACGAAGTTCCACTTGGCCAAATGCAAACACTTGGCGTGAAATAAAATCGTGGACAAGCACATGATAAAAACGTCCCTTCTTGAATAAGCATATTAAACTCTGCGGTATTGGGACCATATTTTTTCTGTGTTTAATGCGCATTAAATACACTTTAAGTACACTAAGTGTATTTTTTCTGTACTTTTTCTGCATTTTTTTTACCAAAAAAATGTATCAATGCACTAGAAAATACACTTAAAATACGCTTAAGTGTAATTTTGGAAGATATAGTGTATTTTTCAAAACGAGAAAAATACACTTTAAATGCACTTAAGTGTGTTAATGCAGGAAAAATGCAGAAAAAATACACTTGTTTCTGTTAGAAAGTGTATTTTTTCTGCATTTTCAAGTGTATTAAATGCGCATTAAACGCAGAAAAAATACGGTGCCAGCGTTTAATATGCATTAAATGGGTATTAAATACACTTTTTCTAGAAAGGGTGGACAACGTAAAATCTTAGAGTTGTTTTGTTTACTTCTTATTAATTTATTTTTTGTTTTTCATTTTAACTCTTAATATATACACCTGGACCAATAATGCAACATGTCTGTGTCATTGTTATAAAACAATAATGATAGAATTTAAAAAAAATACAACATAAATTTTCAATCTCCTCAAAAATGCCTCCCCTCAAAACTTTCACATCTGTAAGTTTTTAACTTGTGGTTGCAGTGGTAACTGAAAAGAGTGCCAATTGGGAAGTAACCACTGCGAGGAGTTTGGTCGTTTCTGTCGAAAATCAAATTTATCATATATAATGTAACTTTGCTCGTAGTTTGCTCCTTGTAACTCGAGACAGTAGCTCTCCCAAGGAAATGTAACTTCGCAAGATAAAACAAGAAAAAGGATTTGTCCACAAATTTACATTTCACATACAGTTTCAGCAGTTTGTTTTCAGGGACTAAAATTAGTCTAGATGATTCATGTCTACCCATAGCAAGGCTTTTACAAGGCAGTGTACCTAAATATTTGGTATATTCATTAGTCCAGACAATAATTATCTTAGATCTGAGTTTCGTCCAGAGGTCTTACGATGCCCCAAGCGCCCATTGCATGGCCACTTGGTCTGCCCATGTCATGGCAAGCTGTCCTTGCTTGATGATACTGTATTTTAGTGCATATCACAGGCAGGACAACAGGGTATGGAGACTCATGAGTATGTTTTGTTAGATAAGCCTTATTACCACTAGACAAATTATATTCTAAATAATTTCATTTTTAGGAACACATGAAAATTTAATGTTAAGCAACATGTTGGTACAACAATTATGCTAAACCATTTGTTTATTGTAGGTAACTATGCACTATGGAAAATTTCCTGTCCATTGTTAATATACTGTAGGCTACATTGTTTACAGGCCAATACCTGCAGAACCAGTGCAACTCTGCCGATGCCACCTGTCAGTCATGCATGGAGAGACTCCCCAGCTGTATCGGGCTCCCCGACGGAAACAACCCAATACTTGGGCGCTACTGGACGGGCGACTACATACACTGCTACAAGAACAGAACCCTGGCCAAGGAAACCTGCCAGACAGGCTACTTCAACCCGAACACAAGACAGTGTAGTGATGATGTTAGCAAGGGTATGTCACAGAAGATGATTCCTTAAATTAATTTGATTGGTTGTTACAAATACTGTTACATTGAGAACAAGTCATAAAAATGCAGTTACATTGGGAACAACCCATAACTTGAAATTGACCAGTCGATACTTGTCAATCAAGGATTGATAACCCATAATTTGAAGTTGACCAGTCGATACTTGTCAATCAAGGATTGATAACCCATAATTTGAAATGGACCAGTCGATACTTGTCAATCAAGGATTGAGTTTACCAATTATGGGTTTATATTTCAGTGGTAAATAAGAGCACATGGTTGCATAATCCACTCAATTTACTTCAAATTCTTAAGGAGCCCATACACTTTCAATAATATGGTCAATACATGAAAATTGACAATTTTATTCATGTGTGAGGTTAGTGTTGAAGATTGATGCAATATATTGAACACAATCAGAAATAGCAGATATTTATTGAGAGTCTGTCAATAATATGGCTATATATATCAATAATATGGTGCAATATTTAATTTTGGGGATAAAAACCCTTGACTTTGGCTATAAACTGATGCATTGAAGTACTTTTCTTTTGCATTTAATGTGTTATCATCTGCAGTCATTGTTTTAAACTACCACTGCTTCATGAGAAAAGTTTTTCAAGCTACTTTTTAACTTGCAACCACATGTTAAAAACTAGCTACATTCAATTTCCTTGTTTCATCTGCCAATTCTCCACCCAGTATTTCTATTTTCTTGTTAATACCTTCAATGCCAAGCACAAAAACATTAAACTACAACAGAATCCATCCTTGCCAGACCAGGTTCAAATCACAAAATGAAACAAAATATTGAGTAAAATAATGGAACAGTTTGTAGCTCAAAATGAATGTCAATTTTATTGTATCCATAAAATTGACCATATGAATGAAAATGTATGGGCCCATTTGGACAAACAACCTTAAGGAGCCCAGACACTTTCTATAAAATGATCTATAATATGGTCAATGCATGAAATTGACAACTTTATTGATGTGTGTGGGCTATATTGAAGATTGATGCAGTATATTGAGAAAAATCAGAAATCGCAGATATTTATTGAGATTTTGTCAATAATATGGCTAAGTGTCATTATATATCAATAATATGGTGCAACATTTAGTTTTGCAATAAAAGAAAACCTTCAGGGTGGCTATAAACCGATGCATTAAAGTAATTTTCTTTTGCATTTAATGTGTTCTCATCTGCAGTCATTGTTTTAAACTATCCCTGCTTCCTGGGAACAAGTTTTTTAAATTTACTTGGATTTTACATACAATTTTTTAAGGTATTGAATGACGATTTAACATTTCCTTATTTCAAAAGCTAATTCTCCACCCAGTATTTCTATTTTCTTGTTAATACCTTCAATGCCAAGCACAGAAACATACAAATACAACAGGATCTATCCTTGCCAGGTTCAAATCATAAATGAAACAAAATATTGAGTAAAATAATTGAACAGTTTGTGGCTCAAAATGAATGTCAATTTTATTGTATCCATAAAATTGACCATAAAATTGAACGTGTATGGGCCCCTTTGGACAAACAAAAAGCAATCTATGTTTTTGCTGCTGGTTAGTTGTAAAGTTATGTACATTTTATTGTATGTCTACCAGTTATCTGAAGGAGAACTAATGCTCCTTACCAATACCTATGTCTGGGAATGTGCAATATCTACATTATATGCGCATGATCTCTATATAAATTTAGGGTAACACCAGCGCTCACAGTACCTGTATATGCAAGATCACATTTTGTTATGGTTAATCATGTAGATACTGAGAACAAAAATATTAAAAACCGTATTACAGCATTATGCGTTAGGTGACTGTATTGTTGTTGTTTTATTTTTTTTTTTTGGTTCAATACTTTGTAAGTTTAAAATTACAGTTCAATACCACTTTGTAAGTTTAAAATTACTGGTAAGTTCAATATGACATAAATAATTCTATTTAATGTTAATGCATCAATGGCCTATGTTGCTAACAGGTAACCTGGACGACTTCTGCAAGAACCATCCCAATGCCAAGGTGGCGAATGCAGATAACTGCGCACAGTTTTATGACTGCTCCAAGACTTTACCCAGGTACATTGAATGAATTTGAATGAAAACATTGATATATGAAATCTAGGACATTTCACAATGCGCATTTTCCATATTTGCCTGTTTATCTTTTGTAAGAATTTTAACTTTTAAGATGTTTCACATAACTTGCTGTCCAAATGTTTTTTAAATGATATATTTGTAAAATGGTGACTTACTATACAGTTCTTGTGTAAGAAGATGTATTATTTACTAGAAAAAGTTAATATATTTGTTAATCATTTGAACAGTGCTCCATTTAAGATTTTGTGTAGATGTACATTCAGTCTGAAAATGATTAGCTTAAAAGTCCAAAAGAAAACAGTAATCATAAGTAATGTAGTAGACATTTCATGAAGATAATAAAATATGTTTTCATAATGAATGCTTCATATTCACACCTAAAAATTATGGGTCTGTTTTTCATTTCATGTGTACACAAAAGGTTGAAACTTCTTGCGTGAATTTGATTTTGTGCGCATATCTTGGAGTTTTCTGTGTAAATAACACACATATGCACCTTATCTGGTCATCTGTTTATGAAAAGTCCACAAGATTTTATTGTGGCATAATCACTTGCACTATATTTTTAAAACGATAAATACTGGTAACTCATGTATACCAGATAAAGAATGTATCGAGAGTGATCTCCCTTGTACCATCTGACTAGGATTAGTGTTTTAAGAGTAACTTCCCTTGTACCATCTGACAGGATTGGTGCCCCTGTGTCTGATGGAAGCAGTCTGGTTATCAGACAGGAGTGCCTCTACCCAGACCTGTTCTCCACCATCACCCAGAGGTGTGAACCCTTTACAAAGGTCAACTGTGATAAACGACCTGAGCCTCAGGCCCCTTGTGAGTAATGTTCAGTGTCTTTGTTGAAATTGTGAATTGAATTTGTAGAACAACATGTCAAAAACACCAGTATCTTCAGTGTGTGGTCAGTGGCTTGTCTGTCATATTGTTAGATTAGTTTAAACCTATTTATTAAAGGTTGATTGTGTCGAACGCCAGAGCCTTATTGAGACACTTTTGAGTCTGTTTCCTGGGTAGAACCAGTACTTGGTGTCTTCTGAGTATGATTATTTGAATGCTCCCCAAGAAGGGATTGAACTCATAACCTACAGATCCCAAGGGGGACACCATATACATTACACCACTGTGACTGCCTAAAGTGATAAAAAACACTTTAAAAAAAACACAGAAATGTTCCTTTTTAGCTCATCTGAGCATAAAGAGCTCAAGGGTGAGCTTTTGTTGTCAATGGTAATCCATCATTCATGATTACCATCACCGTTTACATTGTCCATTGTCAACAATTTACTTTAAGAACCTTCTCCTCTGCCACTGCTTTGTGTTAAGTAAACATGTTCCTCTACCAAAATACTTTTTTTTTAATTATTCATTAAAAAACATGGCTGCCAGGGGACGGGGCCTCTTTTCTTTGCTATATTAAAAACTGAAAATTTTCTTGTCAGAAAAAACTGGTTGTATTTTTTAATTATTTCACCCAAATGTTCCTTGGGTGGTCCTCTACTAAAATACTTCAAATTAGTTTGATTCGTTAAAAAAAGACTCCATTTTTTCCTAATATTGCCATATTCAAAACTTTGAACAAAAGAGAAATCACTGGTTGGATTTTGAAATAATTTCTCTCAAATGATCGTAAGGTGGTTCTCAACCAAAATACTTCAAATAATTTTGAAGTGTTAGAAAACATGGCAGCCTGTCAGTGGGGCCATTTTTCCCCCTTATATGGCTATATTTAAAACGTCTTGTCTGCAACCACTTGATTTATAAATAATTTCATAGAAATGTTCCTTATGTTATCCTTCAAATGATCATGATTCAGTAAAAAACATGACTGCTAGGGGACGGGCCTTTTTTTCCACAATTAAATGGCTATATTGAAAACTTGTAAAATCTCTTTGTCTGAAAGCTCTTGCTGGATTTTGAAATAATTACACAGAAATGTTTCTTGGGTGACCATGTTCCAAATTCCTTCAAATAATTTAATTCGTTTTAATTGTTTTCTTTCACTAAAAATATGGCTGTCGGTGGTCTATTGTTGACGTCTATTGCATACATGCCATAAATTTTTCAGGCCAAAATGGTACATTAAAAAAAAATCGGCGGGACATTTGACATTTCAGCGGGACACCTTAATATTGTTATTTTGTCGCATGGTCCATGGATCGCAATGTTCGTATAAAAATTGTAATATCATTCATGTACATAATACATATATACACTAATTAAAGCTAACACGTTTTCATCTTTTTTAAATGTTTAAACAAAATAAAATTAACGAAACGTCACCGTTTATACGGTATACCATAGCCTTTTAAAAGCAAAAGCGTCATTGCTGTTGCGAAACTGAAAGTAATAATTCTTTCTGGATGTTTATATCCAGTGCACATCCTATTAGCTCAATGACGTCACTTTCAAACCCACTTTTCTCGTTGTTCTCAAATCATAAGGTTACACTCAATCTATTTACGGGGCCTTTTTATTCGATAAGTAATGTTCTTATGAGCATTTGTTTAGTGCTTCAACTGTTTTTAATCGTTGCCACTGTTGAACTCGTAGTACTGATTGGATAATTAATGAAGTATAAACATCTTGATATAAAAACATGTATATTATATATGCTTTGTTCTTGCAAAAACGGCGTGAAAATTTCCTAGTGCACGTCATGCCAACGTGCGTCAAATGTTAAAATGCACATTATACATTGTGCACTTTGTGTAAATCTTTTGTTCCGCAAGCAAAGCGCGCGAAAATTATGCTGACATGTACAACATCACGTCATCCGCATCGAAAGTGTGGGTGTATTAATTGCCATATAAAAACTTTGTTGCGCAGAGAACTGTGAGATCTTTACTTTGGAATAAAAGTTTCGTAGCGCATAACATCAAAATTAGGTATCTGTATGGCGAACATATGCAGTTGACATTTCCTCTTTAACAATGAAGAACAAAACAGCCAAATCGATAACGTAATTGTAGTTCAGATAGGTCAGTATTGATCTAGAACATACAGTTACTGTATACACCCTCCACGTGATGACTAGTTAACAGCAATTAGCGACCGCAGATTATCTGACCACCGTCAGGCGAAAGCGTGACAAAGGATTAATAAACCATTGTTTGGGTTATCATAACTGCTCCTCATCGACAAGCGGCTAGCGGGCATTGTTGTCATAGGGACCAATTAAGGATTTAACGATAAGAAGTAAATTGTTGGCTCAATGCAACTTTTATTGCACATTGACATCGATTTTTGTGCTTGACCGGGACAAAATGCATCTGAGCAGGACGCCGGGACAAACCTCGCAAAAGCGGGACAATCCTGGCGAGACCAGGACGTATGGCATGTGTGTTCTATTGTCAATGTTTCACTTCAAACATTTATTAATGTGCTATTAATTGTTTACAAGCCATTATGATTCATTTAACTCAGGTGATTGACCCAGGGCCATGTTGGCCCTCTTGTTGATTATTTTATAGCATTTTTGGTCTAACATATTTTTCCTGGAAAACAAAACCTGCACAAATGATATCAGTCCTTCATATTATGACTAAGTAGATAATTACCCAAAAATCTGTAAATTTAAGAATATCAAATTCATTTACCTGGTCTGGCTAGCTCAGTTGGTAGAGCGCTGGACTGTCAATCCGGGGATCGTGAGTTCGAACCCCAGCCCGGCCACATACCTTGTGTGGGGATTGGTCATGAAATTATTTCCATGGCCATTCTGCCCCTACCTCTGATTCAAGATTTGCAGTTGTCAGTTACTGGCATAGGTATGTGACCTTAGTACTGGTAAACCGCTTAGATCGGCTAAACTTGCCCAGGAAAAGTGTGAGTAGGTTAACTGACTGCTGTGATATCACTAAAATACTATTAAAACGACAAAAAACAAAACAAACAAACTTTTTCCTGGGTATGGTAACTTTGCTGGTGGGTGCACCCTTCAACAACTTCAAGACTTGTTACAAAAAAAGAAATTACTTCTAGCATAGCTAAGGGGTACACAGGATCTTATAAATCAGCCTTTGCCTTTGCTGTAAAGAAATATCTTATTTGCTTAAAAATGTTCCTCTTTGCACAATAATAGCCAAGTCATAACCAAAATAATTATTCCCTCTAACAAAAAGCTATTTAACATTTATTGGTATAGATATTGGTTTATTGTATTCAGTTATCAGTCTTTGTCTTAATCAATGCAAGGTCACAAATACTTGTCAAATGAGATGAACTGATTGTTGTATTCCAATCCTGCTTGGCAAAGAAATGTATGTTTAATTGAATGCATAATAATGCTATTGTTTAAAATCATTCTCTAAAAGATGTGATTAGTTAGTGCTGATAAATATTGATAAATATTGTTATATTTCTGTAATCAGTGTCATACGTTGGTTTCAATGAGCTAAGTTGTGTACAAGAAAAAAAATGCATTCAGTGAATAAAAGATGGTTTTTTATTTGCTTGTATGTAATATCTAGTTGGACAATGGTTAATTCAGCAAAATTTGAGGATGTAGCGATGGCAAATTCAGAAGTAATTTTTGATGAATTAGAACCATATGAAAATCTAAGACCGGTTTCAGACAGTGATTTAACAGTTACTGTTAAGGCTTCCTGGAATTTGGTGGGAATCAATGATTTTGACGAGTCCAATGGATACATAGAAGTCAGTGGGTACCTAGAGCTGAAATGGACTGGGGACGCATATGGTGATACTGCAACCATTTACAATGGCTCTCAGATGTTCAAATATGACAAAATATGGACTCCACCTATAATGATTCTGAACTCGCTATCATATTTTGAGGAAATCGGACATGCTGCCAAAACAAGAGTTGCCTACAATTTCTATAACAAAGAATGTACATGGAAGCCTTTGGTGACAACACGAGTGGGGTGTTCACCTGATGTCAAATATTATCCCTTTGATACGCAGAAATGTGTCATCAAGCTAGCCATCTGGGGTTATCCAAACAATGAAGTTAACATAAATCCTTCAGTGAATTATTGGAAATTTTCGCAATTTGAAGAAAATGGAGAGTGGCAAATTACTGAGACAACTGTTGAGAGCGTAGTTGATAATGACATGTCAATGCTTCTGCTGGGAATCAGCATCAAGCGTAGACCCATGTACTATGTGCTCAACCTGATTACCCCAGTGATCTTGCTTGGCATTCTGAACCCGTTTGCTTTCGTCCTACCAACAGACTCTGGAGAAAGAGTGGGTTTTGCCGTGACATGTTACCTCTCGTATGTTGTCCTGTTGAATATGATTATGGACTTCCTCCCGTCATCGGCAGCACCGATGTCTGACCTGAGTTACTACACCTTTGTCATGATGCTTTTTAGTGGAGCGGTGACCATCACTACAATTTTCACCATCAGGATTCACTACAAAGATAAGACAAAGAAAGTTCCTGCGATCTTCCAGTATTTATCATGCAGGTCGTCGTGTCGATCGCCGGACACTGTCGAGCCCCTTAAAAATGTGACCTGTTCTGAGTCTGATTGGACCAATGAAAATGACAAGTCTGAATCTGAAGACTTTGACAAAGATAAAAACACGGTTACCTGGCCAATGATTGCTAGCGTCCTGGACTGGATCTTCTTTTTTGGGTTCCTTGTTGGACAGGTCTGCTTCTCCACTGGGTACCTTGTTCCTATGTTCCTCAAGTGGGAATAACGCTTGATTACATGAATGAAGACACACTGATAATGAATCACATTTAATGTGGACTGCAACTTTGTGCATATTGATCGTTTTTGGTTTGTTTGTTTTTTATTGACATTTTTAACCAAATTTTTCGAAAAAAAAAGAAAAATTTTGGTTATTAGATTGGGATATGTCGTCGGGCAGGCAGCCGGTGTGGTGGCGTCAACTTTTTGTTTTCACTCTCTAACTTGAGACGGATTAAGCTGTTGTAATGAAACTTCATCTATAGATACCTTATAGCCAGACCACGCTTGGGATTGCTTATGGGGTGGGTGGGGTCAAGATCAAGGTCCCTGTTACTAAAAATAGAAAAACGGTTTCCGCTCAATAACTTGCGAACACATTGAGATATTTTAATGATTTTTCATACATAGATAACTTATATCGAGACCTTGCTTGGGATTGCATATGGGATGGGTGTCAAGGTCAAGGTCACCATGACCAACACTTTAAAAAAAAATGGATTCAGTTCAATAACTTGAGAACACATTGAGATATTTTAATGGAACTTCATATATAGATACCTTATATCAAGACCTCACTTGGGATTGCATATGGGTTGGGTGGGATCAAGGTCAAGGCCACTATTACTAAAAAAACAACAACAGCTTTCGCTCAATACCTAGAGAACTAATTGAGTTTTTTTTATTAAACTTTATATGTAGATACCTTATATCTAGACCTCTCTTGCAATTGCATATGGGGTGGTTGGGGTCAAGGTCACCTACTAAAAATAAAACATTGGATAACCCTCAACAGCTCAAGAACGAATGGAGGTATTGTAATGTTCCTTAAAATGTAGATACCTTGTATTGAAACCTCACGTGGGATTGCATAGGGGATAGGTTGGGGTCAAGGTTACTGTTACTAAAATTAGAAAAACTGTGTTAGCTCAATAACTCAAGAACAAATTGAGCTATTGTAATTAAACTACAGATAGATACATTATAGCAAGACCTTGCATGGGATTGCATATTCCATGTGAGATTCAATATCAAGAGACGCTGCTAAGTATTTCTAAGGGGATGGATGAGGTCATGGTCACCATTACTTAAAATAGATCACATGCTTTCTGCTCAATAACTCAATAGTGGATAGCTACTTTTACACCAGTAAACTTTTCCACTTACATAAACACACTTCTGTTCAAGGTTAGTATTTTTAAATGTCCTATTTAATAACTAAACAGACAATTTCTTAACTTAAGTTGTACTTTAGTGCAATTCTTAGCCATAGCTGTATGACCTTCACCTTGCATCAAGAACGTTCTTTTATTATTTGCTGACTTTTGTGCATTTCGTTTGAAAAAAAAGGTTTTCGTGGAACTTCCATGTTTCTTGTTGATTAATTGCATTGTATAAACATGTCAGTTTGGTTTTGTTGATTTATTTTAAACATTTCTGTTTTGAAAGAATTGGAATCTACCAGTATTTTGTTTAAAGTGATCTGAGATGTTAACAAATTAAAATATACTTATTCAGTACTACCAGTAGGATTTTCAAGTGAAACATCACTAAACCTGTAGGTCTTTTGTCCAGTTAACCATTGGTCTATTTAGACATAATTGCTATGAAAGTCTATGATGAAAATGTGACTTAATGTTCAAGTTGTTATTACTAAATGTCTATGGCATATATATAGGATCTGAATTGAGTTGTCATTTCATACCATATTTTATTAAACGAGTTCAAGAATTTTGTTAGTAAGCGAGCCTTTGGCAAGCTTTACTAACGAATTTCCTGGACGCTTTTAATAAAATATGGGCCGGGGCCGGCTAGCTCAGTTGGTAGAGAGCTAGACTGTCAATTCGGGGATCGTGAGTTCGAACCCCAGCCCGGTCACATAACTTGTGTGGGATTGGTCATGAAATTATTTCTATGGCCATTCTCCCCCTACCTCTGATTCAAGTAGGGCAGTTGTCAGTTACTGGCATAGGTATGTGCACTTAGTACTGGTAAACCGCTTAGATCGGCTAAGCTTGCCCAGGAAAAGTGTGAGTAGGTTAACTGACCGCCGTGATATCACTGAAATACTGTTAAAAACTGCGAAAAATCCCAACAAAACAAACAAAAACAAAAAATAAAATATGGTATGAAATGACAACGAGTGTCAGATATTTTTTATCACATGCTTTTAAACTAAATAAAACCCTTCTAATTTTACCAAAATAAGTTGGCAAATCCTAAAAGTTTTCTACTGATGTGACGTCATTTTATGCTGACGTCGTTTCACCAAAATAACATCATGCGATTGGTCAGTCAAAGAATATGTAGCCAATGAAAACGCTAATAAATATCGTAATGGCTGTATTACACTGAAAACAAGGTATAGCATGTGATAAATTGTGATATATAATGTAATGTAATGTTGTATATGAGAGTTAGTGAATAAAATGATTTTCTTACACACAAATTGGTTTACTACTCTACATCTACAGATCTCAGCTGCAATCATAAGAACAGACTTATAAGGTATGCAAACATGGTAATATTTTTATGTGTAAAAAGTGTTGGTGATACATTGATTAAAAGTATCACATTAATAGTTCATTAATAATTAGATATATGGACCAAGTTATGAAAAATGTGTTCAGTTAACACATGGAGTCTGGCCTGCTTATTCAAAGTGAAACTTCATGTCTTAGAAGCATGATTTGTGGTATCAAGTTTTGACTGTAATATTCAAGAAGTTTGATTCCAACTTTACTGTCTGTAGAGAAAATCAAAACGCGGACAGCGTAGAAAGACTATTGGTGACAAAAGAAACTAAAAGCATGTGAATTTTCAGTGCAGCTTTGCTAAAAAGGAAACATTTGTTTGAATGAAGTTCAATGTCCCACCTTTAAACTTGATAATATGGCTTCTTATTCAATATTATACGACATTATAAGAAAAATTAATTAGTAAGTAACCAATAAATGTTTTTAAGCTAATTATCTAAAGCAAACAGAATTATATACATGCCAGTTAGCAAATCAATTGGCAACGAGCCATGCAGAATGACCGATGGAGCGTATTATTTAGGAGCATCCATTGTTAGTGATTTGTAGCCTTCCGAGTCAAAAGAAGGTCATACGATGCGTGCTCTCGTTTTTCCATACTACAGATTAAACAAGTTAATACATTGCAGTAATCTGTTGTTAAAATATTTAGAATAAGAGTCGGTAACAAGAAATAACACGTTCGCAATGAGTCAAAAATAACCGATGTAGTGCATTAATTTAGTGGTCTTATTCCAGTGGAATGTGAATACCTGGTTAAATACGAGTAAATAGCAAAAAAAGGGGTGTCATTAGTTTGACGTAAAATTTTCAATAAATTGATATTTTTAGAAACTGTAATTGTAATAAATCACATGATATACACATTATAATACACATGATATACAGTACTGGTATCTTAAATAATTAAAAGGTAAGAAAAGAGGCGTGAATTTTTGCTGTTCTGAAGAAGGACCCTATCAGGTTTCCATTTACTGACTCGTAGCCTGCAAAGAAAATAAATAGTTTTCCGCGATACCTGTTTAGGAAATTACCCTCTCAAACGACCGTTGGCTTCCGCCAACAGTCTAATTATAGCATTGTCTCTTTAAGAAACTGTGTCAGATTAGTTTAATGGAACATACAATCTGTATGGCTGAAGTTTAAATCATGAAAAAAAATTATTTGAGATGTGATGTGGGTGAGCTCTTCCTCTAAAACAAGGTAAATTGATGCATGATGGTGTGTTTGGCTTATTAAAGTTCATACAAAATCGAGACTAAAAATAGTGTTAGTAAACTTAATGTTGTTTTATATCTACAAATACTTAATTATGTAAAAGTCCCCATTTATATTATTTAATGAGTTTATAAAAACCACTGCGTTAGTAAATAGCGGTAACAAATGTTTCATAATGTTTTATGATAGGAAGACAATATCTAGATCAGTACTGTCCTCTAAAACAGGTGAATACAATCAGAACCAGTGTGCGCCGGGCGACCCCTTATGTCAGCCATGTCCCGATAGGCTGCCTAGTTGCGTGGGGCTTGGGGAAGGGGACGTGGCAGTGCCGGGTCGGGAATACACAAGCCTCTACGTCAACTGCCGCCTGAACCGCACCCTGGACGTGAAACATTGCCAGCAGGGCTTCTTTGATGCTGGCCTTCATATGTGTGTCACACAGATCAACTCAGGTATTTCTGCATAGAGCATTACAAGTGGTTAATAGTATAGGTCTTCATATGTGTGTCACACAGATCAATTCTGGCAAACTTGGTGACTTGATATGGAAGCTATTTCTACATAGAGTATTACAGGCAGTTATGCAAATGCCCAAGCAGGCGGGCGGTTGGGGGAGGGGGCGGGCAGGAGGCGGGAG
Source organism: Congeria kusceri (assembly GCA_027627225.1). Classification (NCBI taxonomy): domain Eukaryota; kingdom Metazoa; phylum Mollusca; class Bivalvia; order Myida; family Dreissenidae; genus Congeria; species Congeria kusceri. The sequence goes on from CM051030.1 coordinate 52,639,146, forward strand.
ATCTTTGTCCAGAGCATATCTTCGTCAAGTATAGATGGATTTTCAAATAACTTGGCAGAAATGATAAACATGGACGGTGTGTCTTGTGCAAGAACCAGGTCCCTAGGTTTAAGGTCAAGATCACAATTCAAGGTCAAAGGTCAAATATATTAAACCAGTCCTTACCACTTTATCCGGACATATCTTTGTCTAGCATGGATGGATTTTAAAATAACTTGGCAGAAGTGTAAGCATGATAAGACAGAGTGTCGCACGCAAGAACCAGGTCCCGAGGTCAAAGGTCAAAGTCACAATTCAAGGTCAAGGTCAAATTTAAGAAATCTATCCTTACCACTTTGTCGGGAGCATATCTTTGTCAACCATGGATGGATTTTCAAATAACTTGGCAGAAGTGATAAGCATGGTGAAACGGAGTGTCACGTAAGAACCGGGTCCCTAGGTCCAAGGTCAAGGTCAGTATTCAAGGTCAAAGGTCAAATATAAGAAATCAATCCTTACCACTTTGTCCGGAGCATATCTTTATAGATTTTTTGTCTTTATTGGTTGAATCTTTACCCCTAAAAATGCTCCTTTGACCGGCGTATCTTTGTGACAATGGCACTCTTGTTTAACATTGGTTATCTCAATCAATTGATAAGAAAAAAATTATGTTTGTGCAGCCTAGCAATCTAATTCTTTATGAGGTCAGAGACAAAACCTCAATATATCACAGTTTCCTATTGTTTTCATTGTTCGTTAATCTAAGATGATCTTCCTTTCAACCTGTTCAGTGTTTGAATTGTACATATAATATTTTTGGTTAAATTAAATACATTGATGATGGTGATTTTTAAAACATTCAATAAATTTCAATGTTTCCTTACATTTAAGTAATAATTGAAAGTATTTTTTTAATTGCAAAGTTTCTACTGTCAGTGCAAATAAAAAATTTAATAAATTGAAGTTGTGACAGATTACACATTCAACGAATGTTTGTTTCAGCAAACGTCGGCCCCTACTGTCAGCGCAACTCTCAGGCAATTCTGCCCCACCCTACTAACTGTGCCTGGTACTACAACTGTTCTGTGACCGGCCTGACTCTACAGAGTGTCTACCCGTATGACATTGAATATGTCCAGGTATGTTGGTACTACAACTGTTTTGTGACAGGCCTGACTCTACAGAGTGTCTCCCCATATGACATTGAATATGTCCAGGTACTACAACTGCTCTGTGACAGGCACTGCAGGTTGTCTACCCATATGACATTGAATCTGTCCAGGTATGTTGGTACTACAACTGCTCTGTGACAGGCCTGACACTACAGAGTGTCTACCCATATGACATTTAATATGTCCAGGTATGTTGGTACTACAACTGTTCTGTGACCGGCCTGACTACAGAGTGTCTACCCATATGACATTGAATATGTCCAGGTATGTTAATACTACAACTTCTCTGTGACAGGCCTGACTCTACACAGCGTCTTCCAGTGTGACATTGAATATGTCCAGGTATGTTGGTACTACAACTGCTCTGTGACAGGCCTGACTACAGAGTGTCTACCCATATGACATTGAATATGTCCAGGTATGTTGGTACTACAACTGCTCTGTGACAGGCCTGCCACTACACAGTGTCTACCCATATGACATTGAATATGTCCAGGTATATTGGTACTACAACTGCTCTGTGACAGGCCTGACACTGCAGGTTGTCTACCCGTATGACATTTAATATGTCCAGGTATGTTGGTACTACAACTGCTCTGTGACAGGCCTGACACTGCAGGTTGTCTACCCGTATGACATTGAATATGTCCAGTTATGTTGGTACTACAACTGTTCTGTGACAGGCCTGACTCTACAGAGTGACATTGAATATGTCCAGGTATGTTGGTACTACAACTGCTCTGTGACCGGCCTGACTCTACAGAGTGTCTACCCATATGACATTGAATATGTCCAGGTATGTTGGTACTACAACTGTTCTGTGACAGGCCTGACACTACGGAGTGTCTACCCATATGACATTGAATATGTCCTGGTATGTTGGTACTACAACTGTTCTGTGACAGGCCTGACTCTACAGAGTGACATTGAATATGTCCAGGTATGTTGGTACTACAACTGTTCTGTGACAGGCCTGACACTACAGAGTGTCTACCCATATGACATTGAATATGTCCAGGTATGTTGGTACTACAACTGCTCTGTGACAGGCCTGACACTACAGAGTGTCTACCCATATGACATTGAATATGTCCAGGTATGTTGGTACTACAACTGCTCTGTGACTTGCCTGACACTACAGAGTGTCTACCCATATGACATTGAATATGTTCAGGTATGTTGGTGCTACAACTGCTCTGTGACTTGCCTGACACTGCAGGGTGTCTACCAGTATGACATTGAATATGTCCAGGTATGTTGGTACTACAACTGTTCTGTGACAGGCCTGACACTACAGAGTGTCTACCCATATGACATTGAATATGTCCAGGTATGTTGGTACTACAACTGCTCTGTGACAGGCCTGACACTGCAGGTTGTCTACCCGTATGACATTGAATATGTCCAGGTATGTTGGTACTACAACTGCTCTGTGACTTGCCTGACACTGCAGTGTCTACCCATATGACATTGAATATGTCCAGGTATGTTGGTACTACAACTGCTCTGTGACTTGCCTGACACTGCATTGTCTACCCATATGACATTGAATATGTCCAGGTATGGTGGTACTACAACTGCTCTGTGACTTGCCTGACACTGCAGTGTCTACCCATATGACATTGAATATGTTCAGGTATGTTAGTAGCATTAGAGAAGAGACAGGTCAACGAACAGAACGTTTTGGTAAATGGTTGGTCAAATTGTTGAAGCATGCATTATCAAATGTCTTTCTTTTCGACCACCTTGTCAGTTTCCAAACAATAGCATTTGCTTTGTATTGTTTTATGTTTACTGACCCCATTTGTTTTCGTTCTATCAAACCAAAGGTTTTTATATCGTTTGGCTTCCAAATTTGGTTATGTCAGATTTGTGTGGTCTAAACTTTTCACTGGTTTCAATTTAGTCAAATGATACACTGCACAAATAACGAACTACTGCATAATGATGTCTGTAGCTTAGTTAGTTTGAGGTGCTGGGTGTTGCAAAAGCTTGCATGTGAAACTAAATATTCTAACTATATACTCGCTTTTTTTTCTATAGACAAAGAAAAAAATTATCATTCTTAAACTACCCAATAAACAGTGCAAAAATTAGTCCAGATTCTGAGCAAAGCATAGTAAAATGTAGTTCCGATTACAATTACAAAAATATATGTCAAATCATGTTAGAATCAATGAAAAGTTTGAGTACTTGAATTGGACATAAGAACATTGCTTTCTATTATAGGAATGTCCCTACCCAGACTTGTTCTCTGCAGCTACAATGCGGTGTGAAAACTTCCACAGTGTGTCATGTAGAGGAAATTTTGAACCACAAGCTCCATGTAAGTTTTAGAGGCGGTTAACAATTACTAAAATTATTATAAATAGGTCTGTGTTTCTGTTATTTAAAATACGACGTTTCCAATCTTACTGACATAAAATAATTGCTGTGGTGCTTATTCATAGTGTAAATATTATTTTAGCAAATACACCATCGTAAAAACCCACGGTATATATTCCGTTGCCACTACATTATATACCGCGGGAGAATAGCCTGTCAAAAGTTCGTTTCCATGACTATTGATGAGCCACCTGCTGACCAATGAAATTACAATGAAATTTTAAGTAAAGTTGAATACTCCTAGAATGAAGTCTGGAAAACAAGTATCAGTCGACCGGTTACTAAGTCATTGAGTACACACCGGTCAAAAACCGACCATGTGCAGGGTAATGGTAAATATGATAAAAGTGAACACGGCCTATATGCGACTGTTTTAATACAGCGTCGTTTCGATAGGTTGAATTTGCCGTGCCGACTTGGACACGAAACCAATGAAATGTCTCATAAATTATTCATGAGTACGAAGTTGTGCTAGCCTAATCGCCCACAGTCGATCAAGAAGCATAGCGCGTTTGAGCTCTGATGATGATATGTATCTCAAGTCATTGAGTACACCCCACTAAAAAACCGACAACATGCAGCATAACGGTAAATATGATAAAAGGGAACACCTCCTACATGCGACTGTTTTAATACCGTTTCGTTTTGATGGGTTGAATTTTCAGTGCCGACTTGGACATGGAACAAATGAGATGTCTCATTAATTATTCATCAGTACAAAATTTTGCTAGCCTAATTGCCCATGGTCGATCAAGAAGCTTAGTGTTTTTTAGCAAATGTGGGTTCCGACGATGATATGTATCTCAAATTGCATTACTCTGCTCTATGCATAAGTCCTAAAATTAAATATCTTAAAACCCAATAATATCTAGAATCTAGATGCATTTTCACATATCGAAAGCCTATTGTACCATATCTGTAGAAAATAAGGTTTTTTAGTACCATTTAATGGTGTAATATTTTCACTTTGTATTTATTGCTTTCTCCATAGGCGAGTATTTGAAGAACCGCTGCGACCCGTCCCATCAGAGTTGCATCCCTTGTCCAAACAGAATCCCGAGTTGTAAGAATCTGCCGGACGGCCAGCAGGTGATCTCGAACCTGTACAACCAAAAGCAGTACCTCGTGAACTGCGACAAGAGCCGAACTATAGCCTACCAGGAGTGCACACCGGGGTCACTGGTGTGCGCTGGGATGCCCACCTTGACAACGACCCCTCCCTACATAGCAACCACGCCCCTGCCTACCACACCGGTCCCCACATCACCTCCCGGTAGCGTGTCTGTTAGATAATGATTTACTTATGAATGCAGTAACATAATATTGTAGATTTAGAATGTTAACATCTACAACAAAATTATAAAAAAAATACATTTTTCTCAATACTTATATTTTCTTAAGCATGATTTTTTTACATGTTTACATTCATCTTAAAAAAAATGAAAGCTATATATTTTACAAATATTGAATAATAATGCTTGAGCAAATAACTGTTTACAATCAACCAAGACTTAAAGGGCTTAAAATCAACTCTTAATACAGTAATGTTTAACTCCTTATAGAAGCATGATTTTTTCAAAATGTGGGTTGATTTCCTTCAGATATCTAAAAGAAATGCCATTTGAATGAAGCATTCCTTCTTACACTGCAGGCATCTGTGACATAAATCGTGGCCAGGTGGTGGGTAACCCCACCCACTGTGGTCAGTACTACAACTGCACTCGACTGTTCCCGCCGTTCGTGTTCGAGTGCCAGTACCCGCAGATGTTCTCTGAGGTTACACGCCAGTGTGAGGACTTCCAGAGAGTTTCCTGTGGGGCTCGACCTGAATACGAGGCTCCTTGTGAGTGTGTTATTGTGGTTTTCAGTTAAATATTTGTGTGTAGCTTTCTTTGTTGCATTTCACATTTCTTGTTCAGCTGTATTTTATGTTTTCTTATGCTATACATTGCACTTTTTCTTGTTCAAAGCACACAGTATGTTAATTGTTTGACACAGAAGTATAGGTGTTTTGTGCAAACTGTTTTAGTGTGAAGTTATTCTGTCTAATTTTGTAAATCAAATTTTGATAAGTAGTATCATGCTCAAACAAGGTGGCAATATTCTTATAAATGTATGACTACTATGTAATGGATTTAGAATTAACTGATGGGTAAATAAAAACAAGACATAATTTTATTGTGATATGAATGTAAGTATAAATATATTTGAAAGTAATGCCCTTATGGGTTCCTTATTTTGTATCTCAATGTAGCAAGACTAATATTTAAATGTTTATCTACACTTCTTTATAGGTGACTATGAACAGAATCAGTGCAGGATAAACAACGGAGCTTGTGTTCCCTGCAACCAACGGTTACCATCTTGTGTAAACCTCCCGGACGGTAACCATGCCTTCCCGGGTCGTGAGGGGACGTCTAGCTACATCACCTGCTTCAAAGGCCGTACCATGTCTGTGGGGCAGTGTCCCTATGGGGTATTTGACCCGTATAGAGAAATGTGCTCCACACCCACTACAACAACTATCGCTACTACTACCAGTTCAAGTAACTGTCCTTACTACTGTTTTGTAATGATTGTAAATTCATGGCATCTATATGCACAAACACGCAAAGAAATGGTATGTAACATTAGTAAGTGGAAAGTTGATTGCACAAAACTAGATAGGGTTTGTTACGGTATTCTGTATGATTTAAATCCACTTCTTATCAATTTCACATAAAGTAAAAATTTATAATATTTAGTAATTCCCTTTTCAGTTTTCTTTGCCCTTAAACAGTGAACCCCTCGGGTGAAATGTCATCTATTGTCATCTGTTAATAAGTCCTATTCTATGTACATATAGCTGTTGTGACCACCACCTTGTCCTATTCTATGTACATATAGCTGTTGTGACCACCACCTTGTCCTATTCTATGTACATATAGCTGTTGTGACCACCACCTTGTCCTATTCTATGTACATATAGCTGTTGTGACCACCACCTTGTCCTATTCTATGTACATATAGCTGTTATGACCACCACCTTGTCCTATTCTATGTACATATAGTTGTTGTGACCACCACCTTGTCCTATTCTATGTACATATAGCTGTTGCGACCACCACCTTGTCCTATTCTATGTACATATAGCTGTTGTGACCACCACCTTGTCCTATTCTATGTACATATAGCTGTTGTGACCACCACCTTGTCCTATTCTATGTACATATAGCTGTTGTGACCACCACCTTGTCCTATTCTATGTACATATAGCTGTTCTGACCACCACCTTGTCCTATTCTATGTACATATAGCTGTTGTGACCACCACCTTTTCAGACACAATAGCAGCTTACTGTGCCCAGCACCCTAGGAACGTGATTCCTGACCCAACCAACTGCCACCGCTACTATGAGTGCAGCACGTACAACACCCCCCTAGGTGGCTACCTCATGGAGTGTCCCTTCCCTCAGGTGTTTGACGCCACCTGGACCATCTGCCGAGACAAACCATATGTCAGCTGTGGTCAGCGAACCGTGCCTGCCTCACAGTGTGAGCGCAACTTGGTCACTGTAAAATGCTGTGTCTTTGATATTAGTGGTGTATTCAGGCATACCCCTGATGAAATGACAAGATGCAAAATTGAAAGAAGAAATCAAGAGTCTTGATGTGTAGATTTCACTTCATAATTATGACTCGTGTTTCCTACATAATTGTGGTATTTAAAAAATAAAAATACAACATGTAGTCTCAAATGTATGGTATCTAAATTCAACCGTGAGGTATAAAATTTTATGAAAAAGTATCAAAAGTATGTATAATATGTTTAATAATGTTTATGTGTTAAATAACACATATTCATTATACAGGTATTACTTTTTACAAAATATTTTTTAAATTTTTAGAAAATAACATTTAAATTGATTCGTTGATGAGTGTATCCTGCTGCAACTCAAAACTGACATTAAGAGGGCTATAATGATTGTTGGAACAATGGATTGTTTGATTGTATAACGTCTCATTTGAATTGTCTACATTTGGATGTTTTGTAGAAAAGTAATATTTTCACATAACACAATGAAAGCACACCGCATCAAATGAAGGTTATGTCAAACGTGTCACACCAACGATTTACCTGTGTCTTTCAGGTGACTACAAGCTATACCAGTGTATTGGCATAGACTGCCTGCGGTGCACGGATACCGGTGTACAGACCCTACCTCCTACCACCCACGCCCCTGTTATCCACACTACCCACCCCCCTGTGACCCACACCACCCACGAGACGGGGCCCAACTGTGTGGGGAAACTGGACGGGTTGAACCCCTACCCTGGTAGGGAGCTGACTGGTTACTACATCGTGTGCCAGCACAACCGCCTCATTGAGACTGGTATCTGCATTATTGACAAAATATTGGACCCAGTCATGAGGAGGTGCTCATACCCGTCAGAAAAGGGTTGGTTTTAATGTTTTTGTTTCGTATATTAATGACTTAGTGAAAAACAGTGTGTTTGCCAGTAACTCCTTCCATTCTGGTTAGGTTCCGTCTGAGTTTTCACAATTGGAAAATGAAACATGATACTGGTGTTTACATACATGTTGTTTAATTTATTTGCTTCCTAACTTAACATTTAACAAAGAAATTAACTCATAATGAATGATTTTAACAAAAGTTGTGGTTTCACTCCTTAGATTTCAATACATTCAAATCAAATGTATTCTTCAAATTAGATAATACGTTATGCAGCAAATAGCAGATTGTGCCCCTGTAAGTCCTACAATTTCCTTGCATGCACTTTCAGATGTGATTGGTCCGTACTGTCGTGCCAACCCGGGTGTTCTAATCCCCAGTGACATCAACTGTGCCCAGTACTACCAGTGTGGAAGTGTCACCAATGGTTACCAGAACGTCCTGATGGAGTGTAGCACCCCACTGCTGTTCTCCACTATTGACAACAGCTGCAAGCACTACACCCAGGTGCAATGTGGCCAGAGATTTCAACCTGTGCGACCTTAAATGCGACCTTGACCTTCACCTCAGAGTTTTAATCCTAGTATTGTTTTTTTTTCTTTCTTATTCAATAAAAAATAAATATTTTAACAATGTTTGTGTTGTCTCAGATTGCTAGACTTCTTTAAGTACACAATTAATGTTTTGATTTTTTAAGTATATTGAGTGAACAGAGTATGTTTTAAACTGTTTAATGACCATTTATATCCCTTACCATTTATAAAGCCAATTATGTGTCGGTATCTTTACCCTCCATTTGGTGCATATATTGACATGATAACCTACCTAATCTGATCATCTCGGAAACTGGGCATACTGAACAATAGACAGTTTTGGTAAGAAGTAACAGTGATCCTTTATGCAAACTAAATAACACCATCATTACTGTGCTTCCTGGGGTCATTTCTAATATATTTCTCCATTAGTAATGGTCCACTATCTCTAGTATATTCCTGGGGTCATTTCTAATATATTTCTCCATTAGTAATGGTCCACTATCTCTAGTATATTCCTGGGATCATTTCTAATATATTTCTCCATTAGTAATGGTCCACTATCTCTAGTATATTCCTGGGATCCAGTATCTCTTGTTTATTACTTGAGTTCCACTGTCTCTAGTATATTCCTTCAGTACCTGGTTTCCAATATTTTAGTATATTCCTAACGTACATGGTGTCCACTATCTCTAGTATTTTCCTGGTATCCGGTATCTCTAGTAACATAGGTACCACTATCTCAAGTTACATGCTATTCCTTAAGTACCTGGGCTCCAATTAGTATATTCCTAAGATAACGTACATGGGGTCCACTATCTCTAGTATATTCCTGAGATCAGGTATCTCTAGTATATTACTTTAGTACCTGGGTTCCACTATCTCTAGTTAGCACAGGCTAATCGGGGACGACCATTTCCGCTTACAGTAGATTTATGTTTAGGAGAGACATCCTTGAAACAGAAAATACCATAAAAGCGGAATGTGTCGTCCTGGATTAACCTGTGCGGACTGCACAAGCTAATCCGGGGACGACACTTTACGCACATGCATTAAGCTCGATTTCCCACGACACGCCTTATTAATATTCGTCGGTTCCCAATTAAATCTCCCAAAAATCTAGAGGGAGGTAAAAAATACCTCTAACTTTTTTTGTCCTTCGCGACATACTCACCACACAGTTTCGGTATAATGGACTGCATGTCAAATGTTTAAACACCTCCCATAAAAGAAAAACTGTACTTCAGCTATAAATGAGGTCATAGAAAAAGACATTTAATATTTTCAGCATATGAGTCTGAAATTTACTTTTTCAAAATATGAATTACCGAAAAGCCGCATATAAGCGAAAACTGCTCTCTTGACCGAAAGTCAAAAAAAGTTAATGATCCGATGCCCTGAAAAAAATAGTGTCGGCTGAAAAAAATAGTGGGGTCGGATTTTGCTTTTAAATATATTGCACACTCGGCTATGTAACCACCGTATAGATGGGCGAATCGAGATTTGTCGTTAAAAATAATCAATAAGTGACGTACTGAAATTCATACGATAAAACAGTCTTGTAATTGAGATTCGAATACAGTCAATGACACAGTTGTCGTGTTTAATTCTTATGGATAAAATATATTTGCTCGCGTCATTTTAATGCATGAGTAAGTTTTTTATTGATATCATCCAGAGATCTGTTTATTAATAGATCTGTGTATCATCCTTCATTCAAATTGTATGATCTAGCGTTTGTTTCGGCGTTATAAGTTTTGCATGGCGCCCCCCCCCCCAACAAAAAACAAACAGATAAATACCCAACCTTTGCTCTGTTTTTGAAGTGCCTGAAAGGGTTTCGATATGAATACTTGCATATGGGAGCGTTTCAAGAGTTGCTGGGTGGGTAACACGGCTGTGAAGGCCTGGTATGGAATGCATGTCGACGAGATTTTGCAATGCGGAAATATGATAAACTGGTGACGTCACTTCTCACTTCAGTGGACTGAAGAGATTGTGGGTGTGTACTATAATTTTGTCAATTCCATGGGCGTATATCCATCCAATACCCATAAATACGAAAAAACCTATCTTGTGCAATGAATGGTGTGTTCATTGTGCAAGATATGTAATTTCATAATAATTGGTATTATTGTTTCCTTCTTGTTTTGTCGTGCAGGGATGTGTATTCATATCACGATACAATAAATGACTGTGATGCCATCGAGCGCTTTCAGTTGCTGCCAATGTCACTCTCTCATATTGCCTCAGTGAGAGTATGCTACTGGTATGAGGTCGAACCAGACCAATGTCACTCTCTAATATATCTCGTATTGCCTCAGTGAGAGTATGCTACTGGTATGAGGTCGAACCAGACCAATGTCACTCTCTAATATATCTCGTATTGCCTCAGTGAGAGTATGCTACTGGTATAAGGTCGAACCAGACCAATGTCACTCTCTAATATATCTCGTATTGCCTCAGTGAGAGTATGCTACTGGTATGAGGTCGAACCAGACCAATGTCACTCTAATATATCTCGTATTGCCTCAGTGAGAGTATGCTACTGGTATGAGGTCGAACCAGACCAATGTCACTCTAATATATCTCGTATTGCCTCAGTGAGAGTATGCTACTGGTATGAGGTCGAACCAGACCAATGTCACTCTAATATATCTCGTATTGCCTCAGTGAGAGTATGCTACTGGTATAAGGTCGAACCAGACCAATGTCACTCTAATATATCTCGTATTGCCTCAGTGAGAGTATGCTACTGGTATAAGGTCGAACCAGACCAATGTCACTCTAATATATCTCGTATTGCCTCAGTGAGAGTATGCTACTGGTATGAGGTCGAACCAGACCAATGTCACTCTCTAATATATCTCGTATTGCCTCAGTGAGAGTATGCTACTGGTATGAGGTCGAACCAGACCAATGTCACTCTAATACAGCTCGTATTGCCTCAGTGAGAGTATGCTACTGGTATGAGGTCGAACCAGACCAATGTCACTCTAATACAGCTCGTATTGCCTCAGTGAGAGTATGCTACTGGTATGAGGTCGAACCAGACCAATGTCACTCTAATACAGCTCGTATTGCCTCAGTGAGAGTATGCTACTGGTATGAGGTCGAACCAGACCAATGTCACTCTAATACAGCTCGTATTGCCTCAGTGAGAGTATGCTACTGGTATGAGGTCGAACCAGACCAATGTCACTCTAATATATCTCATATTGCCTCAGTGAGAGTATGCTACTGGTATGTGGTCGAACCAGACCAATGTCACTCTCTAATATATCTCGTATTGCCTCAGTGAGAGTATGCTACTGGTATGAGGTCGAACCAGACCAATGTCACTCTCTAATATATCTCATATTGCCTCAGTGAGAGTATGCTACTGGTATGAGGTCGAACCAGACCAATGTCACTCTCTAATATATCTCGTATTGCCTCAGTGAGAGTATGCTACTGGTATGAGGTCGAACCAGACCAATGTCACTCTAATACAGCTCGTATTGCCTCAGTGAGAGTATGCTACTGGTATGAGGTCGAACCAGACCAATGTCACTCTAATACAGCTCGTATTGCCTCAGTGAGAGTATGCTACTGGTATGAGGTCGAACCAGACCAATGTCACTCTAATACAGCTCGTATTGCCTCAGTGAGAGTATGCTACTGGTATGTGGTCGAACCAGACCAATGTCACTCTAATACAGCTCGTATTGCCTCAGTGAGAGTATGCTACTGGTATGTGGTCGAACCAGACCAATGTCACTCTCTAATATATCTCGTATTGCCTCAGTGAGAGTATGCTACTGGTATAAGGTCGAACCAGACCAATGTCACTCTAATATATCTCGTATTGCCTCAGTGAGAGTATGCTACTGGTATAAGGTCGAACCAGACCAATGTCACTCTAATATATCTCGTATTGCCTCAGTGAGAGTATGCTACTGGTATGAGGTCGAACCAGACCAATGTCACTCTAATATATCTCATATTGCCTCAGTGAGAGTATGCTACTGGTATGAGGTCGAACCAGACCAATGTCACTCTAATATATCTCATATTGCCTCAGTGAGAGTATGCTACTGGTATGAGGTCGAACCAGACCAATGTCACTCTCTAATATATCTCATATTGCCTCAGTGAGAGTATGCTACTGGTATGAGGTCGAACCAGGCCAATGTCACTCTCTAATATATCTCATATTGCCTCAGTGAGAGTATGCTACTGGTATGAGGTCGAACCAGGCCAATGTCACTCTAATATATCTCGTATTGCCTCAGTGAGAGTATGCTACTTGTATAAAGTCGAACCAGACCAGTGTCACTCTCTAATATATCTCATATTGCCTCAGTGAGAGTATGCTACTGGTATGAGGTCGAACCAGACCAATGTCACTCTAATATATCTCGTATTGCCTCAGTGAGAGTATGCTACTGGTATGAGGTCGAACCAGACCAATGTCACTCTCTAATATATCTCGTATTGCCTCAGTGAGAGTATGCTACTGGTATGAGGTCGAACCAGACCAATGTCACTCTCTAATACAGCTCGTATTGCCTCAGTGAGAGTATGCTACTGGTATGAGGTCGAACCAGACCAATGTCACTCTCTAATATATCTCGTATTGCCTCAGTGAGAGTATGCTACTGGTATGAGGTCGAACCAGACCAATGTCACTCTAATATATCTCGTATTGCCTCAGTGAGAGTATGCTACTGGTATGAGGTCGAACCAGACCAATGTCACTCTCTAATATATCTCGTATTGCCTCAGTGAGAGTATGCTACTGGTATGTGGTCGAACCAGACCAATGTCACTCTCTAATATATCTCGTATTGCCTCAGTGAGAGTATGCTACTGGTATGTGGTCGAACCAGACCAATGTCACTCTCTAATATATCTCGTATTGCCTCAGTGAGAGTATGCTACTGGTATGAGGTCGAACCAGACCAATGTCACTCTGTAATATATCTCGTATTGCCTCAGTGAGAGTATGCTACTGGTATGAGGTCGAACCAGACCAATGTCACTCTCTAATATATCTCGTATTGCCTCAGTGAGAGTATGCTACTGGTATGTGGTCGAACCAGACCAATGTCACTCTCTAATATATCTCGTATTGCCTCAGTGAGAGTATGCTACTGGTATGTGGTCGAACCAGACCAATGTCACTCTCTAATATATCTCGTATTGCCTCAGTGAGAGTATGCTACTGGTATGAGGTCGAACCAGACCAATGTCACTCTAATATATCTCATATTGCCTCAGTGAGAGTATGCTACTGGTATGAGGTCGAACCAGACCAATGTCACTCTAATACAGCTCGTATTGCCTCAGTGAGCGTATGCTACTGGTATGAGGTCGAACCAAACCAATGTCACTCTCTAATATATCTCGTATTGCCTCAGTGAGAGTATGCTACTGGTATGAGGTCGAACCAGACCAATGTCACTCTAATATATCTCGTATTGCCTCAGTGAGAGTATGCTACTGGTATAAGGTCGAACCAGACCAATGTCACTCTAATATATCTCGTATTGCCTCAGTGAGAGTATGCTACTGGTATAAGGTCGAACCAGACCAATGTCACTCTAATATATCTCGTATTGCCTCAGTGAGAGTATGCTACTGGTATGAGGTCGAACCAGACCAATGTCACTCTAATACAGCTCGTATTGCCTCAGTGAGAGTATGCTACTGGTATGAGGTCGAACCAGACCAATGTCACTCTAATACAGCTCGTATTGCCTCAGTGAGAGTATGCTACTGGTATGAGGTCGAACCAGACCAATGTCACTCTAATATATCTCGTATTGCCTCAGTGAGAGTATGCTACTGGTATGAGGTCGAACCAGACCAATGTCACTCTCTAATATATCTCGTATTGCCTCAGTGAGAGTATGCTACTGGTATGAGGTCGAACCAGACCAATGTCACTCTCTAATATATCTCGTATTGCCTCAGTGAGAGTATGCTACTGGTATGAGGTCGAACCAGACCAATGTCACTCTCTAATATATCTCGTATTGCCTCAGTGAGAGTATGCTACTGGTATGAGGTCGAACCAGACCAATGTCACTCTAATACAGCTCGTATTGCCTCAGTGAGAGTATGCTACTGGTATGAGGTCGAACCAGACCAATGTCACTCTAATACAGCTCGTATTGCCTCAGTGAGAGTATGCTACTGGTATGAGGTCGAACCAGACCAATGTCACTCTAATACAGCTCGTATTGCCTCAGTGAGAGTATGCTACTGGTATGAGGTCGAACCAGACCAATGTCACTCTAATACAGCTCGTATTGCCTCAGTGAGAGTATGCTACTGGTATGAGGTCGAACCAGACCAATGTCACTCTAATATATCTCGTATTGCCTCAGTGAGAGTATGCTACTGGTATGTGGTCGAACCAGACCAATGTCACTCTCTAATATATCTCATATTGCCTCAGTGAGAGTATGCTACTGGTATGAGGTCGAACCAGACCAATGTCACTCTCTAATATATCTCGTATTGCCTCAGTGAGAGTATGCTACTGGTATGAGGTCGAACCAGACCAATGTCACTCTAATACAGCTCGTATTGCCTCAGTGAGAGTATGCTACTGGTATGAGGTCGAACCAGACCAATGTCACTCTAATACAGCTCGTATTGCCTCAGTGAGAGTATGCTACTGGTATGAGGTCGAACCAGACCAATGTCACTCTAATATATCTCGTATTGCCTCAGTGAGAGTATGCTACTGGTATGTGGTCGAACCAGACCAATGTCACTCTCTAATATATCTCGTATTGCCTCAGTGAGAGTATGCTACTGGTATAAGGTCGAACCAGACCAATGTCACTCTAATATATCTCGTATTGCCTCAGTGAGAGTATGCTACTGGTATAAGGTCGAACCAGACCAATGTCACTCTAATATATCTCGTATTGCCTCAGTGAGAGTATGCTACTGGTATGAGGTCGAACCAGACCAATGTCACTCTCTAATATATCTCGTATTGCCTCAGTGAGAGTATGCTACTGGTATGAGGTCGAACCAGACCAATGTCACTCTAATATATCTCGTATTGCCTCAGTGAGAGTATGCTACTGGTATGAGGTCGAACCAGACCAATGTCACTCTAATATATCTCGTATTGCCTCAGTGAGAGTATGCTACTTGTATAAGGTCGAACCAGACCAATGTCACTCTCTAATATATCTCATATTGCCTCAGTGAGAGTATGCTACTGGTATGAGGTCGAACCAGACCAATGTCACTCTAATATATCTCGTATTGCCTCAGTGAGAGTATGCTACTGGTATGAGGTCGAACCAGACCAATGTCACTCTCTAATATATCTCGTATTGCCTCAGTGAGAGTATGCTACTGGTATGAGGTCGAACCAGACCAATGTCACTCTCTAATACAGCTCGTATTGCCTCAGTGAGAGTATGCTACTGGTATGAGGTCGAACCAGACCAATGTCACTCTCTAATATATCTCGTATTGGCTCAGTGAGAGTATGCTACTGGTATGAGGTCGAACCAGACCAATGTCACTCTCTAATATATCTCGTATTGCCTCAGTGAGAGTATGCTACTGGTATGAGGTCGAACCAGACCAATGTCACTCTGTAATATATCTCATATTGCCTCAGTGAGAGTATGCTACTGGTATGAGGTCGAACCAGACCAATGTCACTCTCTAATATATCTCGTATTGCCTCAGTGAGAGTATGCTACTGGTATGAGGTCGAACCAGACCAATGTCACTCTCTAATATATCTCGTATTGCCTCAGTGAGAGTATGCTACTGGTATGTGGTCGAACCAGACCAATGTCACTCTCTAATATATCTCGTATTGCCTCAGTGAGAGTATGCTACTGGTATGAGGTCGAACCAGACCAATGTCACTCTTTAATATATCTCGTATTGCCTCAGTGAGAGTATGCTACTGGTATGAGGTCGAACCAGACCAATGTCACTCTCTAATATATCTCGTATTGCCTCAGTGAGAGTATGCTACTGGTATGTGGTCGAACCAGACCAATGTCACTCTCTAATATATCTCGTATTGCCTCAGTGAGAGTATGCTACTGGTATGAGGTCGAACCAGACCAATGTCACTCTAATAATCTCATATTGCCTCAGTGAGAGTATGCTACTGGTATGAGGTCGAACCAGACCAATGTCACTCTAATACAGCTCGTATTGCCTCAGTGAGAGTATGCTACTGGTATGAGGTCGAACCAGACCAATGTCACTCTCTAATATATCTCATATTGCCTCAGTGAGAGTATGCTACTGGTATGAGGTCGAACCAGACCAATGTCACTCTAATATATCTCGTATTGCCTCAGTGAGAGTATGCTACTGGTATAAGGTCGAACCAGACCAATGTCACTCTCTAATATATCTCATATTGCCTCAGTGAGAGAATGCTACTGGTATAAGGTCGAACCAGACCAATGTCACTCTAATACAGCTCGTATTGCCTCAGTGAGAGTATGCTACTGGTATAAGGTCGAACCAGACCAATGTCACTCTCTAATATATCTCATATTGCCTCAGTGAGAGTATGCTACTGGTATGAGGTCGAACCAGACCAATGTCACTCTAATATATCTCGTATTGCCTCAGTGAGAGTATGCTACTGGTATGAGGTCGAACCAGACCAATGTCACTCTAATATATCTCGTATTGCCTCAGTGAGAGTATGCTACTGGTATGAGGTCGAACCAGACCAATGTCACTCTAATATATCTCGTATTGCCTCAGTGAGAGTATGCTACTGGTATGAGGTCGAACCAGACCAATGTCACTCTCTAATATATCTCGTATTGCCTCAGTGAGAGTATGCTACTGGTATGAGGTCGAACCAGACCAATGTCACTCTAATATATCTCATATTGCCTCAGTGAGAGTATGCTACTGGTATGAGGTCGAACCAGACCAATGTCACTCTAATATATCTCATATTGCCTCAGTGAGAGTATGCTACTGGTATGAGGTCGAACCAGACCAATGTCACTCTAATTTATCTCGTATTGCCTCAGTGAGAGTATGCTACTGGTATAAGGTCGAACCAGACTCCTGTGGTTATTTATTCGGGACACAAGCCACCCGAAGTTTCAGCTACATGGATATTTCTTATTGGATGTACAGGCATTTAGGTGTCACTTTACTGGTCTTACCGAATCCAAAAGACACGAAGGCAACTAGATAGCTCTTTTGCACCTGGTGGGCCAACAGTAACTGTATTATTCCCAATATAGTCCATATCGTATTGGGAATACTTTTGGGCTTTTAACGCGAAACATTTTAGTTAGCAAATGTACATACATTTGGCGTATGGTAATTCATAATAGAAACAACTGCACGTCTTACTTTTAAGAAACTTGAAAAGGAGTGACTAAAGTTGCTATGACAACGAACGCTCTGTCGGAGTAGGGTATTGGGTAACCAGAACCGGGAGTGTTTGTCTTGATGCAGATCACGTATATACAGAAAAGTTGCATACACTTCACTTTCCGCTCGATCGTACGTGTAGATGTAGAACATTGGTATGCACGGGCAAATGTATGCAGTTTAAGCAACTGTTTCGTGAGCATGAACTTATAGGTGTAGAGTAAATATTTATTTTCAAATGGCAATCAGCATAGCATGCACATCAGCCGTGTATTTTACCGACCGATGTAGTGATATGGAAGTGCTTGTTTGCATGGATAATGGAGCTCGCCATGGGAAATTCAGTCGTGTTACGTATATATAGTCACTAATGTTGATGGCAAATACCCGACTTCGAACAGACCGTGGTATTCGTTCCCTCCACCCCTCATACTCCTGATATTTGGCTTCACATCTCATCAACCATTCTGACTTTACATAAAGTGAGGCTTATAGGCTTTAACCAATATATTTACCGGTACATACAGATAGGATCTGACACGGTACATACATATAGGATCTGACACGGTACATACATATAGGATCTGACATGAGTTGTCATTTCATACTATATCCTATTAAACGAGTTCAGGATTTTTGTTAGTAAGCGAGCCTTTGGCGAGCTTACTAACGAATTTCCTGGACGAGTTTAATAAACTATGGTATAAAATAAAAACGGGTGTCAAATCTTTTTTTATCACATGCTTTTAAACGAAACAAAAATCTTCTAATTTTACCAAAACATGTTGATAAATCCAAAACGTTGTGTACTGACGTGACGTCATTTCATGTTGACGACGTCATTTCCCAAAATAACGTCATCCGATTGGTAAGTCAAAGAATATGTAGCCAATGAAAACGCTCAAAATGTTATCTTCCACATGTGTAAGATAGAAATATTCGTAATGGTTGTATTACACGGGAAACAAGGTATAGCATGTGATAAAAATGTCTCTTTCTTACGCAACTGTTACTACTGGTCTAGTACTCCAAGTACAATTCGGGCCCGGCCATCTCAGTCGGTAGAGCGTTGCACTGTCAATCCGGGGATCGTGAGTTCGAACCCCAGCCCGGCCACATGACTTGTGTGGGGATTGGTCATGAACTTATTTATACGGCCATTCTCCACCTACCTTTGATTCAAAGTAGGGCAGTTGTCAGTTACTGGCATAGGTATGTGCACTTAGTATTGGTAAACCGCTTAGATCGGCTAAGCTTGCCCAGTGTTAGTAGGTTAACTGACCGCCGTGATATGACTGGCTAATCCAGGACGGTACTTTGCGCTTTTATGGTATTTTCTGTTTCAAGGAAGCCTCTTTTAAACACAAATCCACTGTAAGCGGAAAGTGTCGTCCCGGATTAGCCTGTGCGGACTACACAAGCTAATCCGGGACGACACTTTACGCACATGCATTAAGCCCGTTTTCCCACGACAAGCCTTATGTTTTTGCGTATTTCGCTGTCAGAACAAAGCGCGAATTTAACATCAGCGTAAATGTTCTTTTTGCATTATTTGAAAATTATATATATATACCGGTAGATACAAATAAAAAAAATGCGCTAATTAGCCGGTTTTCAAGAATGCGCGAAATTTAGTCATCGCGAAATGATTTTACAGAAGTAAAACTATATTGCGAAATCCATACAGTACTTAATATCGTAGATTCAATTATTCATTAATCAATGAGTGCTTCAACATTTCAATTGTGAGCCCATGTTTAGGTATCTGATCCGTGACACGCGCACGAAGACTCATCGTATTTGATCAAAGAAGTCGATGTACTGACGTCATCTGTGGTATCATGTATTGCATATTTGTCCACACCCTAATCATTATGCTGTGATCGTTTTAATATTAATAGTTGCAATAATCGACAGTGTCAATGTCGGCGCAACCGCAACACGCCAGGCATCTCTCGCCCATGATTGCAGGACCGTCGACACTAACAAATGGCCATCGAATGGCTCGGAATGCCTATCGTCTGATCATTAGTATTGGTCATAACGTGACCTTAAATAGTCCGGAGGCAGTGTTAACGAAAATAATTGCTTTTTAATCAGCCGGCTACAGGCACGCCTATTTAACTGATGTCTAATTTTTCAAATGGGGAGAGACTATGGTATCCGAGGGCCTTATCAAAGTTATTGTCCGCTGTGTAAATTTTGGTCTACTTTTAACTTTAAACTTTGGACGAGACGTGTGAATGTAACAAAATGTTTAGCCCCGGTTTGAGAAAAACAATCGTATTAAACTATTTAATGCAATCGGACGGGCTTAAGAATGTTTAATTTTGGAGTGCCTTTAAATAATCTACGTCCTTTTAAAGTCACTTTGTACACAAAATCTGTTTATTCCAAACTTTGTTTAAATGATATCCGGATTTATTCAAATTATTTAAGGCTAAGACTCGAGTCGAGAATTTGAAAATGTGAAAATGATGTGCGCTATCGTATAAACACACTTTTAATGAAGCAACACAGTCCAATATGCGCATGAAACAATGTGCGATAACGAGTTTTCAATGACTCCGTGAAAGCTCTGCACGGTAATGCGGCGCGGAAGGCCGGTGCGTGTTGTATTACTATTTAAACGACAGCGCGTGCACGGGCGGGCAATTCCGGTATTCTAGAATCTTGCTCGTACCAAATGAGTTTGCAATGTTTGCAATAACTTTCCGAGTCTTGGTTTTACATGTATGTCCTTCGTAGGGGGTTGCGACGAAATGTTTGCAACAGTAAAATGTACCGACATACGCATTTGATTATTTCGGTTTTAAACTATCACATCTGCAAAAAAAAAAATAACTCCCGTAATAAATAATAAGCAAATACCTGTAAAGCTAACGCCACATTAAACACCAATATCTCGTGTATCCAGCAAGCGATGACGACATGACTTGCGTCGTTATGTTGCGCACATGTTTCTGGCAAAATTAATAAATATGTAGTCAGGCTGTTTCTTATTTGTAATTCACAAAAAAAGAGAAGAAATTAAAAAGCATTACCGCAAGCAAACAGCACATAGTTGTTCAATCTCCAGCCTTTAGGACATATTTATGACAAGCATTTACAGGTATATACTTTTGCTGATTGATCATTGAGTTACATACAGGGCTGTTTCCGGGCGACGATTATAAAACAAACATCTCATATCCATTTGTGTTCCGTGAAGTTGCAGAAAATTATACTACGGGTGATAAAAATTTCGGTTGTTACAATCGTCAAATGACCTCCAACGGTTGTTTTTCTACAACTAATTGCAATGTTTGTATTTTTCTTAACACTGAAAGGTGTTGGACCACGTATGTGCGCATGTGCGAGGGCTAACCACCGGGGCCGTGGGAAGTTTCCTCGCAATCTCCGTAGATGACTCCATATCCCGGAAGTATGCGCATTTATTCACCTAATAACGAACGCTCCATAAACTGTTGCCTTAACTTCACAGGAATTGATCCGCTGACCACCTTGGGGTATTTACTTTCAGAACTGACCAGACGGAGTGGACACCAGACGTTTGACTTCAATCGGAAGAAAACTACGTTGCCACTAGTAAAATTTTTATCGTTTTAGGTTTTGATGAACAGCTTCAAAGGCGCATCACCAAACGAACGATACTTATATATACAATGCGAGGTTAAATGGACGAATCTCTTGACCGTACATTTATTACGCAATTATTATGTAATTGGAGGTTTTTATTTTCTGCTAGTATCATTCTCAGCAGAAAAAACGTTAGCAAACGCGTTTATATATATGCGGTGATTTTCAGAGAGCTGCTTCTTTTATGCGGCGACGCGCAACGCATAAAACAATCGTTGCCTTTTTGCGGCACGATTTTGCCTTTTTAACGCATATATTGAACTGAGAAAAATACTTATTTCATAGCAAACAGTTGAAAAGATCAGGGAATACAACAACAACGACGACGATGACGATCATGATGATAATTATGATTATAATGCTTTTGCAAGAATAGTTATCCTGAAAGGTACATACGTGCCCATTCGCATTTTGCATAAATAAACTTACCGATATACTACTAGTCATTGCTGTTTTAAAAAATGAACTTTGAGTTACTGCTTGTGAAGAAGGCGAACACAAACTGACGTCTACAGTACGATCAAAGTAGAATGAATATTTAAGAAAACATTCCAAACGTTGTGTAATTAATCACATGAGGCGTGTCGTAGGAAAAGTCCACACAGGCTAATCCAGGCTGGCACTTTCCGCCTACAGTGGTTTTATGTTTAGAAGTGAATTCATTGAAACAGAAAATACCATAAAAGCGGTAGGTGTCGTCCTGGATAACCCGTGTATACTGCACAGGCTGATGCAGGACGACACTTTACGCGCATGTTTTAAGCCCGGGTTTCCCACGACACGCCTCATATAATGGCTAATAAATATTGCAGAACTAATGCTTTACTAATGCACGGGTCAAAAGCATCTAGCAATGTCATGTTACACAAACAATTTGTATGTTCATGTTATTTGTTTATTTAATCCGCAAACAGACGATTATTGTCCCTGCTTACAGCATGAGCTTATACCAGTGGTCCATTATAGTGGACGAACTGCTTTTCCCTCCATAAACAAATAGACCACAGTGGTCCATTATAGTGCACGAACTGCTTTTCCCTCCATAAACAAATAGACCACAGTGGTCCATTTTAGTGCACGAACTGCTTTTCCCTCCATAAACAAATAGACCACAGTGGTCCATTATAGTGCACGAACTGCTTTTCCCTCCATAAACAAATAGACCACAGTGGTCCATTTTAGTGCACGAACTGCTTTTCCCTCCATAAACAAATAGACCATCATCACCGGGTGCCTTTTTTCATTGTTTGCTACAAATTAAACAAGGATATATAAAGGAAATACCTAGTGGGCTTGCCTTGCCTTTTTTACGAAAGTTGCTTTCTTATCTCTGCTAGTATGTGAATATCTAATCCTAGTGTTTACGTAATTTTGAGCCCTGGCGAATACGTCAAAGGCTCTATGTGTGTGCGCGTCGGTTATCATTGGAATATTTCATCTTGATAATACTTCGTATCTGACTTACGCCGTAATTTCACCGCGGAAAGCACTGGCGCCTGGCCGGAAACGATGCGACAGCGCAAATGTAACGGGTATTAAAGCGTTCCGTACCGAGCTCCGTTGAAGAAATAGCCCTCTGTGTGCGTCAAATATAGAACCTTCGCACTGGTATTTAAGAGGACACCCCCTGAAAGAAACTTGCTGATTTCATAATAATAATTAGTGTTGTGGTATTTAATGTGTTTATTTGGTAAGGATTTATTCAACTCACGACAATGCATCAAATTGCTGTATCTGTTTTGCTTGGTAAGTGATAGCGCGTTTACATGTTAATATTCTGCATTTTTATTTATTATTATTATAATTATAATTATAATAACAATTATTATTATTATTATTATTATTATTATTTTCATTATACAAATATTAAAACAGTTTACATGATATACCGTTCGTAACATTTTATATATATATAAGTTTGTGAACAAGTAAAAGCCATATTACCATATTTATAACTAGTCGTACATCCAATTTATACTTTATATCAGTATTCATTTCACATTTGCAACTGCATTTAATCGCTGTGTCTCTTATTTCCAGTCATGATGGTCTTGGGTCACAGTGCATCGGGTAAGTGAACATGCTACAAATGTCAAGGCCCAGTTGCTCCAAACTGTAACGGTCAATTAAGCTAACAGGCCGTTTACTTTAGTTTACTTTGTAAATCACATTAATATTACAAGCCACTTGTTAATCAAACATTTTAAAATTACTTCAGCATAACAATTTATGCAGAATAAACTTACCTTTAAAAATTGTAATGTTTTATTTTACATAAATAACTTAATCCAAAGTTTAACGGCTGTTCATTCCAAAAATGAAATTTTCAGACAATATTATATAGTTGCTTTTGCTTGGAATACAATAAGAGAAGTGTTGAAAATTATGTTTTTTTATCAACACTGAACAATATAACTAAAATATTTGCGGTGATAATGGTCCCTGATGTAGGAAGCCGGAAAACAGAACGCTTGCGATTCCTGGTCTAATAGAAGATTATTTTAACTATAGACAGAAAATACACGATATCTGTAAATATATAATTATAGAAATAAAAACAATGTATATTATATGAATTATGTAAATATGTATTTAGCGGTTAT
The DNA here is from genome assembly GCA_027627225.1 of Congeria kusceri. Taxonomy (NCBI): domain Eukaryota; kingdom Metazoa; phylum Mollusca; class Bivalvia; order Myida; family Dreissenidae; genus Congeria; species Congeria kusceri. The sequence continues at coordinate 52,663,297 of CM051030.1, forward strand.
TAAGAACAAACATTAAATAAAATTTAACAAAAAACGACTTAAAGCGCAGAAAAAGCAATTAAATCAGTTACAAAAATCAGAGATCTATTAACAAATATTAATTGATAGATCTTTTCAAAAACAGTAAGTTTTGTGATTTAAAGAATTCTCATGCATTACAATGAGATGGTTTGTCTATAAAGAATCAACTTATCGAAATGAAACATAAATTTCCAGTACAGAATTAAAAAGAAAAAAAAAAATCAAACCATGCAAGGTCAGAACATTAAAACATAAAGTCGTACATGACCGCATATTTGGCAGTTAATTGGGAGTTATGGGTAATGTTGCCCCTGATACTAGAGTTGATGACAAAAATTATTTCCAATTTTCAGGTGAATAACTTACGTAGTTTTGAAGTTACCAAACTTTTGAATATAAACTTTAAACAGAAAATCTAAGTGAAAAGGGGGCATAACTCTGTCAAAATACAAAATTTTGTTATGGGTAATGTTGCTCCTGATACTAGAGTTGATGGCAAAGGTTAGTTCCAAGTTTCAAGTGAAAAGCTTATGTAGTGTTGAAGTAACAACACTTTTGAATATAAACTTAAACCAGAAAATCTATGCGAACAAGGGACATAACTCTGTCAAAAATACAAAAAGAGTTATGGGGAATGTTGCCCCTGATCCTGGAGTTGATGACAAATTTTAGTTCGAAGTTTCAAGTGAATAACTTCTTTAGTTTTGAAGTTACACAACTTTGAATATAACTTGAACCAGAAAATCAAAGTGAAAAAGGGGCATAACTCTGTCAAAATACAAAACAGAGTTATGGGGAATGTTGCCCCTGATACTGGAGTTCATGCCAAAGGTATATTCCAAGTTTCAAGTGAATAACGTATGTAGTTTTGAAGTTACAAGACTTTTGAATAAAATCTTTAACCAATTTCAGACACGGACGACGCCGGGAGTAGCAGACAGCTCACCTATTCTTCGAATAGTCGAGCTAATTAATTGAGAACACTTATACCAACCACTGCAAAAGATTATATTGTATATATAATATAGATATAACACGTGCTCTATACCACATACAACACATTTTCCAGGGACTTTTTATTTTTGTTTCAGTACTACATTTGACATTTTAGCAAAAACGAAGTATAACAAACAACCTTATCAATGACAGTTACACACAAAAGTTAAAATCAGTATGAAATTTTTCATATGCATATATCGTGCTCATTTTCCTGTCATATGTTTACTTTTGTTTTGTTGTGAACATTCATTCTATTTTACCGTGTTCGTCATATTTCCCCTTGACCTATAATGGTTGCAAAATTAAGTGATACCAGAGAATGTTAGTTTTATGGATTTTGTAATGTATAATACAAATAATCTAACAGTAATAAAAGCACGCGTAATAGTAATATATTATAAAGTTTAATGTAAGATAGTTAAAATTGTTGAAAGCAAACGATGCGTTATGGTCATAAGAACAAGATATTGCTACAAATCACTCGGTATCTGGTCAAAGCTGGAACATTGGGGCAAATATGATAAAACAATACGTATTTTTATTTCAAGAACGAATATAAAAGCTAATCATCTTCACAACTTTATCTTTCTATGACAGTTACACACACACAGGTTAAATTAAAACGCTTACGGCGTAAAAAGACTTATGGCAAGAAAATATAATAAAAGTATGTTAATTATGAGTGTATTTTTTATTTTAAAGTTACTTTTCACAAATTTTTGTAAATTTGAAATATGTCATTAATCGCATTAACTTGACAAATTAAAGCATTTTATTTAAAGAGGTCAAGTATTATAACAAGAACATCTGAGAAAACTACAATATATTCAATACGATGAAGCTAACATGTAAACAGCACAGTAGCATACCTCTGTGAATAGCCATTACATGAATGTACTTGTAAATGTGGAATAAATGGCTTATTATGATTATTTGTTAGGGGTTAACTCGGATCTATTTCTTGTCATCCATTCATATCAAGTATCATCGTTAAGAGGAAGCCTCACTGCAGCATGGAAGTAGTTCCTTCAAGACAGATTTCTAAATCCTTTTGGCTTGCGCCAACAGTCTAAAAGTCTGATAGTATGAAATTTTAACTATGAGAATCCTTTTTACAAACATCAGAGTTTATTCGCCTGTAGTAACAAAGTAACAAAGATAATACAATGTAACGTTTGTCACATAAAACATGAAGAATTGTCACAAATTCCATTTGTAAAACTTCAATGAACATGTTAAAACTGGATTTATCGAGTGTCTGTTATATTGGTGTGCATGTACGTGTTATATGCTTAAATTGACAGTCATCTAGTAAAAATAAACAACAGAGATCGAGAGGCAAACACAGTCGACTTTTTTCTCGTATCTCGTTATTTCGTTTGTGGTTTTTTATATCTTTTTTTAAATCACGTTAATTTATTTACGTACAATATACACGTAATGTAAATGTTAGCAGTTACTGTATGGGGCGGTATTCACAAAGCATCTTAAGTTAAATGTTATCCTTATCCTTAAATGTGGAAATTTCCTCAACTGTATAATTCCATAAAGAAACAGTTTTGCACTAAGTATCTCTTTAAATGGCATCATCATTTAAAGTGTTATTTGAGAAATATCAACAAAATGTGCATCTGTTTATTAAGTAAGAAATATAACACATTCAAATGTTGCATTTAAGTGAAAATATTTATGAAACTACTTAAGATGCTTTGTGAATACCAGGCCGGGTCTCCATAATGCTCCATTCAGCAGAGATAGGCCTTTTCACCCGAAATAATTCGAAAAGATGAACGAGTTTACAAACAGATCAAACCGGTATTTATGTACTGCTGTTGGGATATTTACTGGCATCCAAATTCTACATAAAACATTTCCAATACCTGCATGTTCATTAACAATAAAGACGTGTTTACACTGTCCAAACCACGTGCCTTCCCAATGCCATCGAAGTTCTAGCGGAGATAAATACAAATGTCAGCAAAAAAGCAATTCAAACGCCCACAAAGGATCGCGGGGTTTATTTTTATATCATCTAAAGATCACCCATCCAGTGAGCCTTTATAACGTGTGGTTTTTAAGTTTATTTAATTATCTATCTCGCAGATGTGTTATATATCTATGTTGTTTTTTAAAAGGTCTACGTACCATATGAATCGAAATAAAATATACAATTATAGCCACGGGACTGCGGTCTTTAGTTGAGTCACTCATTTCTTGTTTGGAAACAATATGATGTAAATTATCCTATTTATATCCGGTTGGACCGTCATTCCGTCTTAGAAACTATAAAATACAAAATGGGTTGTAACCACGCAAAAATTACGGTCTGATCAGATGACCTACCCAGCATGGCCTTGCTGTGTCATCTCCGTCCAGAGTCAGTGTGGCGTCAATACGTCAAGACGACGACGTTCTAATAGTCATGTCATAATCAGCTTTATACATTTGCAGATTCTGCATTGAAAACTACGCTTAATGTTTATATTATGTACATGTGTGTTGAATTTATAATGTATAGAAAACAAGCTCAGCCGATTTAACCACATGGAAGGGGTTTATTTGTTATACTATATACTTGTGTACTAACGTACATAGCATAAAAATAAGCCCATTCTCTGTGGATTGGACTTGTGTATAACATAGGTTCTACATACTGTAACCATGTAAAATCACAATTCATTACGTTATACTTCTACTGATTTTTCGTTGTGGCTATGAACCGATATTTTCATGTTTCGAAATGTGGCTATGAACCGATATTTTCATGTTTCGAAATGTGGCTATGAACCGATATTTTCATGTTTCGAAATGGGGCTATGAACCGACATTTTCATGTTTCGAAAGCTTGTAAATATGAAATAATCAAAACATAAGACCTGTGCACGTTCCTTTGTATTATTGTTTGGTAAGATGCGTCAAAGAAACACAAAAGGCATATTTAAAAGTCGGCTGGTCTATTCAGTATGGCTATTGCGGATGTTGTTGTTGTATCCGGTAGTTTTGCTTGAACTCTTAATGAATATAGGGCCTAAACAGGCTGAAAAAATGCAAATGAATGTCCGCTACAGTGTACAAGATTCCATCCGAATTGCTGTGTAACCCTTTTGCTGCAGTTGTAAACTCCACCTTAAATCTCGTCGTGATAGGCCGCGGAGGGAGGAATTTGCTAATGTCATCACAACACCACATTAGCTGGATTTCAATGTTTACAATGTGTGTTTTCTTGCCTGTTTGCCGAGATGTAATCCGTACTTGGGTCCTATAGCGATGATCTCTGATAGCATTTGCTTGAAAGTAGACACGTTGTATATGCTAGTTATATAGCTATTCAATGTGTGTAATTAGTGAAAACAATTCACACCGTGTTATCAAATAATAAATATTAATACATTTATGTATACGTAGGAATTAGGGATATCTTAATATATGTGCGTATATAAAACATTCACCACTGACGTTCTTATTCACGAGGTTTGATTCATTCCCTACATACATGCAATCATGTTGGCATTGCATGCGTACTAAACATTGTTGTAACCCATCAGATTGACCTTGCATGCTTACTAAACATTGTTGTAACCCATCAGATTGACCTTGCATGCTTACTAAACATTGTTGTAACCCATCAGATTTTCCTTGCATGCTTACTAAACATTGTTGTAACCCATCAGATTGACCTTTCATGCTTACTAAACATTGTTGTAACCCATCAGATTGACCTTTCATGCTTACTAAACATTGTTGTAACCCATCAGATTGACCTTTCATGCTTACTAAACATTGTTGTAACCCATCAGATTGACCTTGCATGCTTACTAAACATTGTTGTAACCCATCAGATTGACCTTTCATGCTTACTAAACATTGTTGTAACCTGTCCGATAGACAGATTCGTGCACCAGATGCATGCTTTGTAAACATTGATTTAAAATCTCATGGTGACATATCATGTTGAAGAAAATTGTTGTAACATACCAGGTTGGCATCTCGTGTATTTTAACATTGCTGTAACATACCAGGTTGACATTCATACATTTTAACATTGCTGTTACACATCAGGTTGACATTTCATGCTTTTTAACATTGGAGTAGCGTACCAGGTTGACATTTCATACATTTTAGCATTGCTGTAACATACCAGGATGACATGTCATGCGTTTTAACATAGGTGTAACATATCAGGTTGACATTTCATGCTTTTTAAAATTGCTGTAACATATCCGATTGACATTTCATGCTTTTTAAAATTGCTGTAACGTATCAGGCTGATATCTCATGCGTGCTGAACGCTGCTTTTAATATTATTCGTGTGAAGTTACATGCTTGCTGCTACATTTTTAAATTGCACGCGTGGGAACATTGATATAACATATCGGGTTGATATTTTGTTGCCAACAGAACTTTGCTGTAGATATCGTGATGACATTTCTTGCGTACTGAATATTGCTGTTACATAGAAGATTGACATGTCATTTGCTGTATCGTGATGACATTTCTTGCGTACTGAATATTGCTGTAACATAGCAGATTGACATGTCATGCATACTGAACGTTGCTGTAACATATTATGTCAGAGTATATAACATATCAGCTTGATATTTCGTTGCGTACAGAACTTTGCTGTAGCAAACATGTTAGCATGACATTACTGAATCAGCTTTTAATAACCCATCATGTATATATTGCACTGCAGGAATGAACGTACGTTTAACTATAAAAGTAGTTTTATGATTTGTTTTGACTTTAATATTCCATTTCATTAAACAGTACTAAACAAAGTATTAATAAATTGACGATTTTTTAGTGTTTCGAAGCAGTAATTTATAATAAATAATAAATTTCAGCCATCTGTGACAACGACCTCGTTGCGTCATACTTGACGTCACTGAAAGCATCGAGCATTTTCGATTTGACGGACAAGAGCACCAACTATGGCCCTGACCGCGCCCTGATTAATACCACCGAGGTCAAGGACGCCTCAGGGGTCACCCAGATGGGAGCCTGGGTAGCGGAGAAAAACAACATCAACCAGTGGATTCAGGTAAAGTACGATCATGGTGAGGATAAAGAGGAAGAAGTCAGGAAGATGTTGTTGTTGTTGTTGATGACGACGAAGACGATGATGATGATGATGATGATGATGATGATGATGATGATGATGATGATGATGATGATGATGATGATGATGATGATAAAAGCAATGCCATTTCCTGTTGGAAACACTGAAATCGACAACCGTACGCCTTTGATACGCTTGAGAAGCACATGCTAATTTTCGTTTAAATGTTCGCTAGATCGAGTTAAAGGATCCAGCTCTGGTGCGCGGCATAATGACCCAGGGGCGGGAAGGTCAAGGTCAGCAGTGGGTCAACAAGTACCGGATCCTCTACAGCGAAGACTGTCACTCCTGGCACACGGTCGGGGGTTTCAACATCACAGACAAGGTACTATGACGGGACAGTCGTGTTGAACTGCTCTGAATACAATTACAATGCACGATGCTTTGGTTTGCTAGTTGTTTGTTATTTTTTTATTTTTTTTATTTTTTTTCGGCGCATGTTTCGAAACTTGATTATTCACTGAACGTGTAATTGGTAAGTGACTAGTATAGATGTATCTAAACAATTTTAATGTGAATCATATGCAAATTAAATTTTTTTTATCCAATCATTGTACTTGAATATCACATGTTTTAACAGATGACCTATTTTACCCCAAAAAGCATTTGGTAAAGCTTGTGATTTGTTTGTGATTTGTTTGTGATTATCGATGAACAGAAACAATAGCTGGGGAGGAGTTTAAAATATTAGTGGCAAATTATGGAATGATCCCAGACGGTTACTAGTTGCAAACGTATTTATTAATTGTGCTAGGTATTCTTCTTATCCAAATAGTCGTATGGTTTTCAGTCTAGTTTTGTGGTTGCTTAGTTATATATTTATATTTTGTGTGTTTTTGTGCAAGAAACAATGCACGACTTCTGTAAAACGCTTATCAATAAGCGTTTTATTGTTAATTTACTGTTATTATATTCCCCCATCTCATTCATGTGTACGTTGGAAAACGTTAAGGACTTGTTTCCAGATTTTCGTATTTTTGAAAAATGACATTTATTGTCTTAACTGCAAAAACTATAGCAGTTGGACTAACTAAAAACTAATACATGTATTATATAAAGAAAAAAAAACATTAATTAACAGATTTGCTTTTGCCAGGACTCAAACCTACGACCGCCGGGATCAAAAATCTGTCGCCTAAATCACTCTGCCATTCTGATCAAAATCACGATTTTTTAACGCTATGTAAGTGATACACGTGTTTCCCAAAATACCGAAGAAAAGCGTTACAAACGCTTTATAGTTTAATCAATTTCAATTGATGTATTTTCATGAAAGACAATAATTTATATTTCTTATATTTTTCTTTGTCAGTAGTGTGATTTCGCTTGTTTTTGTTTTTTTTGGTTCTATGACAAACAAATTTAAAATTGTCCATTACCTAATCTGTGAACAGGTCCCTTTAAAAAATATTTGAAAAACGACCTATATGTGCGTTATTGTGGCCCAATGAAATATTTTCTGCTACCCCAGTTTTTCACCGGGAACACGGACGCCAGCACCCCGGTGACGAACATGTTCGAGTGCCCGGTGATGGCCAAGTGTATCCGCGTGAACCCCCTCGGTTGGAACAAGGACATCGCCATGCGTGTCGGTCTGCTGGGATGTCCACTGAGTAAGTGAAGTGCAAACTATAGTGATGGGAACGAGTCTAAATCAGGATTCGTCGATTAATCAGAGCTAAGAGTCACAGATTAATCAATTAATCATGACTTAATAGGGGTATACAACAATATCAACTTAAAAGCTCGTATAGTGCATCAAATAATGTCTAATCATTTTATCGCCGATTTAAATGTTACGTTTAGATGCTGAATAGCACGCGTCGCGTCTATGATTAGTACATTAATCCTACTATATTACCACTCTGACTCAGTAAAACTCTTACTTTGCACAACTGTTTCTTACGTTACTATATAAATGCACCCATTAAACACAACATAATATTATGAACAATATTTCCTTCTGAAATATAACATCGCACCGGCTGTGTTGAAAGATTTTGGTTTTAATTGACGGTGACCTATATAAAACTTCTCCAGTACTACATTTCCTCGCTTGCAATCATTCGAAGTTCTTTGTCGTGTCTGTTCCTATACTACTTTATGCAGTGTCAGTCATCTATTCAGTCAGTCATTAACGCATTGTACTTGTATCTTGCAGATCTCCAAGGTGCTGTCACCACCGCCGCCCCCACCGCTCCTACCACCGCTGCCCCAGTCACCACCGCCGCTCCTGTCACCACCGCTGCCCCAGTCACCACCGCCGCACCTGTCACCACGACAACCACGGCTACTGTTGTGCCTCCAATAACGAGCGCCATTAAAGTTGGTACGTATACTGGATGCATTCAAACCGTTACAATACAATTATGTTGCGTATATTAGGTATAAATGTAAACGTTATACAATTTTATTTTGTTATTTCAGCGACAACGCCCAAACCAACCCAAGCAGCTATAACGCTTCCATCCGGTGGCTCAAAGAACGGTAGCATATATACGGAATATTATGCTAGTCAGTTGTTCCATGAGTATGTATTAGTCGAGTGGCTTGTGTGATGACGTATCACGCGAGAGGCGCAGCCTCGAGTGTGATACCAAATAGCGCAGCCCACGAGACTAATACATACTCTTGGAACAATCGACTAGCGTAATATTCCTTTTATTATATACCACGATAAACTTAAAATGTGCATTTACCTTATTTTATTTGTTTAAAAAGTACAATACTGACTAATCATTGTAGGTATAAATTACAGTTGTTTACATAACTCTATGTAGTCCGGCTAGTATGGTAACACGGGATCGGAAAATAGCGAGTAGCATAATACGGGATTTGGTTTCTGACAACATGTATTGCACCGATTTTACAGCATGTATTTTGTTAAGATTTTAATCAGGTATATAATAAGAAACATTATCGCGTGCTAGCAGTTGAGTTCAGTCGTTGTTTATGAAATAAATGTCCACTTTAAAATAGACAAAATCAAAGGAAGACAAACTTGAAACAAGCGAAACTATTGTAATTTATTTACATGTATAATATATTTGTAAATCACATTTTTAAATTTATTATTGAATAAAGACGTTGTTAAGGTCAATTTACATGAAGACGATAACTAACTTTAACAATTATCGTAACAGCATTATCATTATATCAAACCTACACCAATGTTCTGCGATTCCATCACATTAATGAATATTGCAGGTCAGTGCATTACCTCATGCCTGGGACGCGCCAATGGCGACTACCAGTCCTGTACCGGATGTGACGTATACATGACGTGCGTCTGGTCCTCCGCGTACGCCAACAGACCGTGTCCCAAGATGCAGCAATGGGACGATAATTTGAAACGATGCGTGTTCAAGTCATCCACGTGCCCGTAGACATTCAAAAGAGATGCACCGGGTACCAGTCAGTAAAAATATCCAAACAATGTACCGGGTACCAGGCTGTAAAAAATAAATTCAAAAGAAAGGCACCGGGAACCAGTCAATAAAAATAAATCTTCATGTAATTCACACTATCGACATAGAAGCATGCTTCTTTGGAATCCTCCATCTTTATTAACTCTTAACTTGATCTACTCTGTACTTTATAATGGTATATACACTGTCATTATAGGGGTATATGTACTGTGATACCTTTAAAGCCTAATGAAATGAAACAGCTGCTAGTTAGAAATAAATATTGTACAACCTCAAACACGCACATTTTGCATATTTCTTTTGATGCGCCTGGTGTATGCCCGAAACCTGACTTTTCGCACAGAATTTGGTATTTATTTACCCAAGAAAAAAGTGTTGATCATACTCTATTGAAATGTGTTTGTGTGTTGTTATAAATATTATTATATACATTTGTGGACAGTTTAATATTCATTTGGAGTAAATGTCAAATTTACATGAAGTTATGTTAAAGAAAGGGGCATATCGACGGTATTTCCAGTAAATATAGACACGTATTAAAACAAGTCATATTCCCAATTTTAACGAATATATTTTTCTATTAGCAATAAAATATGGATGGAATAGTTAAGAAAAAAATTATATACAATTTTAAAAATTTGTTTTTCGATACACGGTTTCAGCAGGATTCGGACTCACCCCTACAAAATCGCGCACTTCAATTAATCTTTTTCACGCTGCAGTACAGTTATCAATAACTCGCATGCGCTTAGCGGTACATAATGTACATTTAATTAATATCGATTGTATTACTACAACTTATTGTCCGCGCCCGCGAAAGTGTCACGGTGACGACTTTTTATAATTACAAAAACACACACAATATTTTACTGTTTGTTTATAAAAATGGGACCCATGTGTTAAGCAGTCATTTAATAAATACTTTAAAAAAATATATAATACCGTATTTACTGTCGATACGCCCTTTAAATAAACCTGTTACACATTTTGATTTATAAAAGGTTTTGAAATGTGCGTCAGTTTAATATGTGCAAAGACAACTCTTTAAATAAATTGAAAGCAATTCAGTTTTAGTAATCAATGAATGACAATGTGAACTGATCTGCAGGCAGATGTATTCTGAAATAAAATGTTTTATTTGTTGTAATGTATACACAGTGTCTGCTATAACAAGATAAACCATATACAAGTACATGTAGATTAACTACATGCGTCCGTGCATTGTGTTGCGTTGTCATACAAGTCGGTTTATTTAATTGATGCGGTTCATTATAACGCGTCTTACACAAATACACACCATGAAAATAAATATAAAATTGAGTAAAAATACATTACTCTGTAACATAATTGTAAATAATACTAATAATCAAAGTTTATTAATTTAATTTAAACGGGTACTCTCACGACACTAAGTTCAAGCATTTTTGTCAGTTAAGATCGATTGTTTGGAAAACCCCAGGAGTACTGAGACACTTACGAGTCCGTTTCCTGAGTAGAACCAGTACTTGGTGCCTCTGAGAAACATTACTGAGTACCTGTATGTATCGGGCTTACGATCGCAATGCCGACACCACATTTTTACACCACTGCTACTGTCACAATAGTTCTACATAGTTTATGTTTCGATTAGATGTCAATTGAACTGCAACTCTGTTATGGACATCTTATTAGGAACCGGCATATTCCAGTATTTAAAAACAACGGTAATTTTTGGCTTTAATGTCCGCATGTAGTATAACTGATATTAACGATTGATTTCTTTCGCATCAGAAAACAATTAATGAAGTAAAAAAATGAAAAAAAACTAGCGGTCATGACAGAATTTCAAGGCAGAAAAAACGGCTAGGCTTTTCAGCAAAACCATGCACGATTGAAGTCCGTCTACTAAACTATCCCACGTATTATTTCAAACAATGATGGGCAATTTCAAACAATGATGGGCAGCAATAAATTATAAATAATGATTCTTTAAACATTTTGCGTAGTCTGACAGCGTGACATGGAATCCAGACACACTTGTTAATTATTTATATTTGTACGTAGGAGATATTTATTTTCTTGCATTGACCTGATTTCTAGTGAGCTACATCAAACATGTGTGAATAATAGATTACCCATATGCCAATCAATGAATATCAATATCACATGGAATATTTTTACCTTACGTGATGATGCAGGTAACATTAAACGAAACAAAGGCGATGTTGCTTACCTCGACCGTTTCAATGTGCAATCCAAACTCCGATAGCATTGAACTACTGTTGGCTGATAAAGAAAGGAAACCAAAAACAATGGAAATATAAGTGAAACTAGTTTTCAGTAGAAAGTTACACTTCTTTGAATGAAACTGAAAGTCTGTGTTGCTGACCACGGCATTTTTAGTTTTAAAAAGCGAAATGAGTGCCTACATGGATAGGCGATTTGTAGACTACGACCTTTTTAATATGTAAAAACGCGAAACGTACCTTTAGTCTAAAGACCAAATTATTCATCAATGCATAATTCTTTCGATCAGCACAACATTCCTGCAAGAACAGGCAAGCCCATCCCAATCTACAGGTGATGTATTATTCAGGCGTAACATGATTTGAAAGAACTCTAAATACATCAACTTGAAATAATACATTTACTTGTAAAACAGTAATGAGTCACATGTACATTAATTTGAAAGAATATAATTTAAAAAAAATGGTGAGCCTATACTCTGTAAAAACCAACCGATCGACCCACGGTTCCTAAGCAGTTCGGTTTTCCAAAGCTTTTACCGTATACCTTTGCACTCATATGCTTTAACGGATAACTTCGTGTTTAGAATTATATCTGCGAAGTTGCAAATATATACTTTTAATGCTCCACGAAAGGGGGGAGCATTCAGTCGCCGTTTTGTCCGTCCGTCCGAATTCTAATTTCACTGAAATTCAGTTTTTTCCGGGTGTGAAACGAATTTCCCCAATGAATTTATCCACCATACTGCATGTCCATCCGTCCGTCCGTCTTTCCGTCCTGCCGTCCGTACGGTAATTCGTTTCCGCGCAAGGTCTTAGGAAATAATAACCCGAATTTAATAAAACTTTATATGCAGCATCCCTATAGGATGGACATGCGCATATTGTCAGGCTGTTCCGGTTCGTTGATTTTTCTGGGAGTTCTTGCCCTTTGATTAGAAATATGACATTTTCTCAGGAAATTTTCGTTTTCGCCCGAGATCTCGGGAAGTAACAACTCGAATTCAATGAAACTTTATATGCAGCTTTCCTACCAAGTGGACATGCACATATTGTCAGGTCGTTTCGAAAGATTTTTCAAAGAGTAATTGCCCTTTGATTATAAATTGGCTTTTTTGCTTGTCCACACTTTTAATTGACCATGGATAAGGATCTTATTTGCCACAAATGTTTGCTGCAATCTGCTGGCGTGTACCGCTCATAAATCAGGTCCCTATGTCAAAGGTCAAGGTCACAGAGGTCAAAGGGCAAAATTGGCACTTTGCTTGTCTGTGCTTTAACTTGCCGCGGATTAAAAAAAAAATACCTGACGTAAATGTTAACCTCACTGAGACAACATGAAGTGCATATAAACCAGATTCATACGTCAACGGTCAGGGTCACACTTAGAGGTCAAAGGTCAAAACTAGCCTTTTCCTTGTCTTGACTATAACTTGGTCATAGATTAAGCCATTTTCCAATTCATTTAAATGGCACAAAGACATACTTGAAGTTCATAAGTCGAAATTCGCCTTTTGCTTCTTTGGACTTCTAACTTTTTTGAATGGATTTTAAGACTTTACACGAATGTTAGCCTCAACATGACAACGTGTCTCCGTATGAGTCGGGCTCTTAGATTTAAGGTCAAGGCCACATTTAGAGGTCAAAGGGGCATCGGGGAGCATCCATCGGTTTTACCAATATTCTTTTTTATATCTGTTGGAGCATGTTAATTCCATTCAAGTATAAATAAAGGCAATATAACAAGACACTAAAATCCCTAGGAACCCACTCAACCAAATATGAACACCCATGGCACGTATTCACAAAGCTCTTTGGCCAAACTAAAGTACATTTCTTAAATTCATAAAATTTCTTAAATCTCTGGCTGTTTCATGTATTGGTCTTTTAAAATTAAAATGTTTTAAACTAGTAAATATTGCTTTGATGTTTAGTACTTTACCATTTTGTAAACACAAAATCATTGAATTTAATATAGAACATTTTCTTTTAAATTTTCACTTAAGTACAGCTTAAGTTAAGATTTACCTTAGGAGCTTTGTGACTACCAGCCTAAGGCTTATGTAAGTAGAATCCACTGTATTGTAGTGGACCATGGCAAGTATTCACGAAGCTCCTAAGGCAAATCTTAACTTAACCTGATCTTAAGTGAAAACTTCATATAAAAATGTCAATGTGAAATCCAATGATATATGTTAACCAGTTGGTAAAATATGAAAGACATCAACAATATTTACTAGTTTGGACCATGTTAATGTAAAATGACCTATACATGAAACAACCAAATAATTAAGGAGATTTTTTTTGAATTTAAGAAAATTCCTCAAGTTTCCCCTAAGAAGCATTGTGATTACGGGCCAATGGCGTCATCAAACTCATCACAGTGACCTCCCCTGTTAGACATTAATACAGCCAAGCAGAAATGAACAAAGTCTGGTTTCTTTAATATTTAAAACGAACTTTGGTTGTCAAACATAATAAACGATTTATTAGCGTCTTCACGATGTCGATTCATTTACACATTCATTGTGCAATGCACATGGACTTTGTTATGTATTTATATTTGAAATCACATCCAATGTATTGCATCTAGGAAAAAACATATTTTATAAGCGGATTGAAAGAGTGAAATTTTGAGAGCAATGCTTAATCTTCTACATGAAATAAACTCTAACATTGACGACGCCATTATACGAAACTAAGAACATGTATTAGGCAAATATTAGGTCACTAAAATATACCTCAACTTTGTTTCTTTTGAGAAATATTGCAAACAGTAATCATTCATAAAGCTTAAAAGCTTCAAATGTTCCATTTGTATTTCGCAAAGTATCTAATAAATATAAGATTAGTATCAACGAGAGGTTGAAACATAATGCATGCTACTGTGTAGTCATTTCAATCCGCTAATTTAATTAGAAAATAAATTGTGGAGAAATGTGTGTGATCGTTCTAAATTGAAATTACGATGTACCGGTATGCATTCATGAACAACTGAAGCGACCAGCAAAACAAAATTTAGCATCGAGTGTTTGTAATTATGATCTACATGTAATAACTGCTCAAACTGTGCAACAACCATAATTCCCTACAATGAAAATGTAAAAAATGTGTACATGACTTATGCATTGAGCTAATATCAACTATTGTACAATATATATACATGTACATGTATGTAATCACCGCATTTGATTATCGTTTGGGAATGCATACTAATTATGATGGATACACAGTGTATATGTGTAAGTGTGTATATGTGTATAATATATGATAGTAGTTATATTAACAACAAAACTTCTAACAAATATGGTCAATTGAACGGAAATCTAATCGCTACTTGCTACCTAAAACTACCGTCTACAGTATACTTGTATTAGAAGACTCCGCGCTATACAGAGATTGCATAAAGTAGTAACGAATTGAGTGACTTGAAATCTTCCGGGCTGTACTCCAGTATGAGCACCTCGTGCCGGTCACTAGACACCGACTGAGTCACGGTGAGTCTTCCGGCGTGCCCGAACGCCACGCACTTCGGGTAGTTGAGACCGTCCTTGGCGGTGATCACCTCCCACAGCCGCCCATTCTTGGTCAATATGAACACGGCGTTGTTGCATATAAGGATCGTATTGTCCAGGCTGTCCGTACAGACGCCCTGCACGGCGCAGAACGTGTCACCGATCCGGAAGTCGTTGGCGCTGAACACCCGCAGTAGCTTCCCCTCGAACTGGAAGATCTTCACTGAGCTGTTTCCGGAGTCCGACACTATGATCTGCTTCTTCGTGTTCACTGTCACGTAATACGGGTGGTCAAACTCTCGTGGCTTGCTGCCATAGGAACCAAACTCGCTGTATATCCCTCCGCTAGGGTACAGCACGAATATCCTGTGCTTGCATATATCCGATACTATCATGAAATTGTCGTGCGTTATTGCGATCCCGTAAGGGAATTCCAGGAAACTGTCATTTCCGTATTTGTTCTGGAACTCTCCACTCTGCGAGAACACCTTAATACACGCGTTCACGCTGTCAGTTATGGCGATGCAGTCGTCGGTTGTCATAGCAACGCAGACCGGGTAACAGAGTTCGTTGAGTTCGTTGCCACGTGAACCGAACATGTGCTTGAACACACCATCGCTGCTGAAGATTTGAATCCGATGGTTTTCCGTATCAGATACAACTATGTCCCCTAAAATGGCAACGGTATAGGCATATCGAAATGCTGATGAAAACACGGGTATCATTTATAGTGTGTACTTGATCAAATATTTTTTGTACAAATGCACAGCTGAGAGGAGCTGCTGAATGGATGTCTGCACTAAGTTACCTTTTATTGAATTTCACCGGAATGGTATTTCTGTCTATTGGGCACATCGACCGTATTTCGCGGTTCAAGAAGGTTCAAACTCATGCGTACACAAATTGCACACTTGAATGAAAACTATCCTACATTAAACAACTTTTATAAATCGCGCACGTAACGGTAATCATGTACTTTCATTCTACTAGTTTACTACACTACTCATTAATAATTTTCCAGCGCCGGCGACATTATCATTGATGATCAGTGTTTATGTAATAAAATGATAAATGTCTGTCAAATGTTTGTTTATAGAAACCAAACCTTCGTATTTAACAATGTTTCAATACTAATTCTCAGTAAATGAACTTTATTTTTACAAACGTCATTAGCGATCTACTGTCGATAAGCCCCTTCAAATAGAGTAAGTTATTTTTCAATAAGTTATCTAGATTGTATTTTGAGCGGACGGAAATACGTGCAATACAATTACTGTGTACAGTACCTGCTTTGGTAATCGCGATCCCTGTTGGCATGTTGAACTGGCCCTTGTTCTTGCCCTTCCGCCCAAGCCTGCGCACAAGCTTGGAGACCTCGGCCTCCTCCTTCCGGTCTCTGACGTCAGCTGCGGGGGCAATAAGACGGCGTAGGAGGTACATTATCGACAGCCATTGGCCCGTGTTTGGCGCGTGGGTGAGGAACTAAGGAACTTCCTGCGTCTCCTTGCCCGCCAGCATCATCTGACGGTCGGTGGGGAGACTCCTGTGGGAAAGAAACGCGAAGTATATGAACATTAAAGCCGCCGTCCATAGCATATAATTTAATACATCTTAAATTGGCATAAATTCTAATGAATGTTAATAACGTTTACTCGACTGAAAACTGTTTCTTTTTCACGACAGACATTTTATATTGTCTGTGTTCGAAAACGCTTGGTGCGAACGGAATACACACAATCACGGCCTGTACCCGGATAATCCTAACGCATTGCTGCGACCCTTACGCAGTGCCAATATGTCAGATGGATAGACGGTACTACTTTGTTTTATGCATAGTTTCATTATGTACATGTTGGTTTTGGTCGTAAGATCTGTCGCAATTGATCAAGTAAGTATTTATTTCAATAGATCTAATGTGTCATGTAACAAACATTGTGTTGTAAGATGGAATGCTGAGGAACAAGGTCAAACATTCACTTAAAATATGTATACAAATCTTTAAAATACTTAGAGACATGAAATGGCCATACTATTTCGCTGCTTGGAAGCAAACATATACTGCTTAAATAGCACGTTTACACTATGGTGTTATACAACTGCATATGGACACAATACTCGTTCAAATGTGCAAACTGTGAGAAAATGGAAAAAAAATCTAATTTCTTGTTGATAATAACCGAACGCAATGTATAATAGGAACGGATAAAAACCCAATCAAGGCATAAAAACGTGAAGGATAAACACCTAACCTACTAATTTTCTAAATAAATGAACTGATGTACATGTAAGACGAACGACTATAATGGGCCTTCGTATATGTTTCTATTTTCATTCAAATCTTATTGCATAATTTGCTCGTTCACCAGTGACAACGTGTATTTATATCTTTTCATGATAGAAACTATGGGCCACTTTAAATGTCATCGATGTGAGGAGAAACGCACTTAAACGACGGAGATTGTTACCCATTTCACACTTTACCATGAAGACCTGTGTTAAAATATCGCGAGTTTGTGCTGGACGAAAATAGTGGGAAATAAAGTATGTCATGATATAGTGCCAAACGATTTGATAAGACAGAAAAAAGAAGACGCAGTTATAATTCAAAACAATGAAAGTGGAACAGGAAATGCAAATACCCCTTTAAAATATAAAAGCATAGAGCACATTAAAAGTGACTCTAGTTTGAATATTTCTGAACGTCCAACGTTTAATTAGTGTGTATATTGCATCTTTTGGCAGTTTAGAGGACATGATTGAACCGTTCGAAACATAGTGACAATGTTCTGAAATACCGTGAATTTTGTTCAGAGTGTATGCAGGGTCTAACAAATATGGTTATATGTCATAAGTACATAAGGAGCTATTCCTTCCGCTATTACATAAAGTGGCAAGGAACTTGTAGTAAAAGATAATATTGTTTTTATCCGAAAGAAACAGAGTAGCCATGGGACTGTAAATACTCCTGTAAAAACATTTGAATACAGAATAAAGCACAGAAATAACACCAAAAGAAATTAGTTCATGCATCGGAATCTTATTGCTTTTAGTTTTTTAGGTAATTATTCTTTTTACGATGTACGTATCCATCACAGTTTCCTACATCGGTCAGGAATTATCCGCAAGCCCATAACCACTTCAGAATATAGGCCATATTTGATCAATAAACATCAACTTTAAACTTTGATATGATT
This sequence comes from Congeria kusceri, assembly GCA_027627225.1. Lineage (NCBI taxonomy): Eukaryota > Metazoa > Mollusca > Bivalvia > Myida > Dreissenidae > Congeria > Congeria kusceri. The sequence continues at coordinate 52,681,798 of CM051030.1, forward strand.
ACAATTGGTCATGTAAATGTTCATTTAACTAATTTATATTACTAGTAAGGTACTTCTGCATCTAAAGACACATAAAAAATGTTCTTTATGAAGACTTTTTCGAGTAAACTTTGACTTCCAGCATCATAGACTAATTGTCAAACAACATATTGAGTACATAAAGCACAGGACACTATAGCTATTAAAAAGCTTTACGCTGATACTCAACACAAATATAAAAACATGATAAAAAAAAAACCTGAAAAATATTTACAGACTTTGTCTCTGTGTCCGCCATATTGGCACTGCGTTAGGGTCGCTGCACTGCGTTAGGATTATCCGGGTACAGGCCGTGTTAGTGTACATGCTGATTACTCAGAGGCATCAACAGCTATCGCATACAGAAACTATACGATAAAACGGTACCAAAACGTCATAACTTGATCGATTTCATTGCGGTTGTTTGTATTTTGATCGGTAAGATGTCCATTAGAAACGATTTCTGCACATTTTTATGTTCATACATATTTCTGGACTGCTGCTTTAATATGAGTAGATAGCTGGATACAAATCGGTATACAATATTAAAGTGCATTTGAGTATGTTGTGTATGAGTTATGGTAAAAATGTTTTTAAAAAAAGCAATACGATGACATATTGTGCATGGCTTATGAAATTTGGTGTGCATGTTGGAAACAATAAAATTAAGCGCAGTTTTAATCAGTATTAGCACAGTTACCGGTAATAGTATTTTACTCACTATTACTATACATTGGTGAATAAACTCGCAAAACAAATAATCATCCATTTGTTCACTTGATACAAACTGGAAAGTAGGTGCGTTTTAAAAACAACCACGAATGAGGCGTGTCGTGGGAAAACCGGGCTTAATGCATGTGCGTAAAGTGTGGTCCCGGATTAGACTGTGCAGTCCCGGACACTTTGCGCCTACAGTGGATTTATGTTTAGAAGAGACTTCCTTGAAACAGAAAATACCATTAACGCGGAACATGTTGTCCTGGATTAGACTCCGCACAGACTAATCCGGGACGATACTTTACGCACATTCCCCACGACACGCCTAAAATATAATCTACCGGTATGTATACGATCTAATTATGCAAATTTTGAATTTGAGCGTGATTGTGGATTTTTGTCATACATCTGTCGATTGATTTACCGGGTATACCTTTTTAAATATTGAAACTCTGCTAGTATAACAGGAAACGAAGAATGTGTTTGGTTATTAATTTTCACAAGTATTTCAAGAAATTTAGCTTGAATATTTTCAAGACTTCGTACGAAAAAGATAGATGCTCAAAAGCCAGCAGTTCTCTTTACAAGTATCGATTATTGGTAGTTAGACAACGCCGTGTGGGTTACAAATCACTGAGTCATGGGCCTCTTTACTCATGCAAAACAATGTCCAATTATTCAGTTGGTTCTCGTGTTAATTGAATTCTGCAAACTATGCCCGATATCTGTAAGGTGGTACGAGTCAGATATTGTTTACATACACTTCTGACGTTGACCAAGATGAACGCCTTAATTAAATTATATGAAAATGTTAAATCGCGTGCACATTTTTCGGATAATTAATTATTGACTATCCACTTCAAACAGTTTTAGACAAAGGGTCGGTGGATGCCATATATGAAGAGTAAGCCTACAAATGACTGTATATTCCGAAACCGCTTAGATCTTGTAAATATTAATGTAATTATTATCATCATCGTCATCATCATCATCGTCATCATCATCATCATCATCATCATCATCAACAGCAGCAGCAGCATAACCATCATTATCATCACCGTCATCACCGTCATCATTAATCATCATATATCACCACCGTCATCATCATCATCAGCATCATCAACATCATCATCATCATCAACAGCAGCAGCAGCAGCAGCAGCATGACCATCATTATCATCACCGTCATCATTAATCATCATATATCACCACCACCATCATCGTCATCATCATCAAAATCATCATTACCATCATCATCATCATCATATTAAACAAAATGTTAACATTTAGAAAAATCCATTATGTTCTCACACACTCCAAATTGCTCAGGGGATTAAACGCAACAGACTTACTTTAATTGAAACAAATCGTCACCTTGGTGTATAATGTAACTGACCTTTTTAAGGAAATTTGGATCATGTAAACCCGTTTTTCTTAACTTTTTTTTTAATGTTTTAATTGTATTCCACCTCGAAATCCTGACATTTGCAAAAAATTCCAAAGTTGTTAGCGCAAAAAAAGTTTGTCAGGCACACGTTGTTACCAGGAGAGTGATCAGAGAAAGCTCACAATGTTACACATACTTTGTTAAAAGGGGTAAATGTTACACTTGTTACATCAAAATCTCTGGTTTGTGCACTTACAATACTTTTGCGCATACAAAATTTCAGCGCTCATGTAACTGAACAATTATACACAAATATATTTGTACTCTAACTGAACTGTAAATACATAACAACTTGTAAAATATTAAAAACAAACTTAATTTACAATGAATATTAGAAAATCCCTTTTTTTGCATCTCTTGTAAAATTTAAAGTGACGGTTCTGTTTTCGTCAAGCTGACGTAATGTTTAAGGTTTACTGTATGCGAAACCACGTGAACACATTTCTTTAATGGAGCTTAATGAAACATATATATCCAACAATCGATACCGACAGGCAGCTAGAAATAAATGTTGCACCCTTGTCTTGGCCGATTTTGGCAACAAACTGACTACATTAGCGCATTGTAGCGTAAGAACTCCATATTAGCTTACCAGACAGCGCTACCCGAGGGAGCACGTGCGTGATTTCAGCAGATATATTAGCCCGTTGCCGGCCGTAAATAACCAAGCATTCATCAAACATTCATGCGCTCGATTTGGATACAAGAAACCTACTGAAATCGCCGGTTTCATGCTTAATTTATACAATTACATTGCCTATATATTAACGCTCTTAATTTTATCGGATTGTTGTCATACTAGTTTATTTATTGAACGCATCCGTTTACTAAACTGTGTCCACGGTGACGTCAGTTCACAGTTATCGGTGCGTCGTGTTCGTATTGTATTGTTTGTTTGTTTGGATGTTACGTTTTTAACAGTATTTCAGCCATATCACGGCCGTCAGTTATAGTGCGAAATTATTAACCTGACACTCATGAATATTCCGTATACAATCGGGAATTATTTATAGATACCACGACATGTATCGAGCGTACGGTACCCAATACTACAATGTAAATTGAAATCATATTGTATGGAACGCCGGCACTGTCTTATGTCTTACATTTTTATTATATTATGTTCTTTCTATATTATGTTATGTGGATACAACTTTATATGATGTGGAAATTTCTTTATATGTTGTGGATATTTCTTTATATAATGTGGATACTTCTTTATATGATGTGGATATTTCTTTATATGCTGTCGACATTTCTTTATATTATGTGGACATTTCTTGATATGCTGTGGATATTTCTTTATGTGACGTAGACATTTCTTTATATGCTGTGGATATTTCTTTATTTTATGTTGACATTTCTTTATATGATGTGCACTTCGTAATTGCATGACAGCCATATTGGTAACTTCGTGTTAAAAGTAATTGTATCATAATTATGTCATCTTACATTATCTTAACTTTTGATGAACATGCTAAAAATTGAATCCGAGTATTACATATGAGGCGTGTCGTGGGAAAATCGGGCTGAATGCATGCGCGTAAAGTGTAGCAGTCCGCACAGGTTATTCCGGGACGACACTTTCCGCCTACAGTGGATTTATGTTTAGAAGAGACACCCTTGAAACAGAAAATACCATAACAGCGGGAAAGTGTCGTCCCTGTGACTATTGGTCCGGGACGACACTTGACGCACATGTATTAAGCCCGGTTTTTCCACAACACGCCTCCTTCGTAGTATAATATTGATGCGTCAAACAGTATGCTGTGAGTTTGTGATCCCTTCCAATGATTACACTGTGCTGTGTCGTATCTACCGGTATATACATTTATATAACTATTGTTTCGCGAACGTCGGCAATATTATAACATTATTACGAGATTCAGATGATTTGCTGCAAGAATATGATTTTAATCAGTATTCTTTGTCCTCATTCTGGTAATTTCACGTTGTTAATGCCAGTTGAAGTTTCTACAATGAATGTAAACATCATATACCCTACGATACTAGCCAGGTAGAGCCGGAGATGGCACCAGACGGATCGATTAACAGACAGATAGGCTATAGTTTTCATCCCAGAACACAGTGTATTTACATAACCATATTGTACATAAAGCCTCAAATGATTGCTTAGATGCCAAATGGTGTTTCTTTCTTAAAATTGGACAACATCTCGTAGCCACATAAGGAGATCACGCGATGACGTCATTGGCTCAGAGAAAGCTTTCATTCAGAACGTAGTTAATTACGGGTTTTAGGCTGGACGGTCGGCTGGGAATGGCTGACTTCAAGTAAGAATAGATTACGTTCCTAAGCCAGACAAATATTTTCCAGCGGGTTGACTCCATAAAGCCTTTGCAAGGATTACAGACATTACAATGTAGACAAAGGATACATTGATGTTGCATTCTCAACGTGGTCTTCATGGAAATTTCTAAATATATGTTGTTGTTACATGGGCCTAAAATATTCTGTGTATTACATTTTTATAAATAGGTAAATACGTACCCCATTTGCAACACACAGCAATCACGTGCAACCATAACGCATGGAAACTAGGCGTAAAAAGTATATTTTTGTTTCAGGTTACATGCCCCCCCCCCCAAAAAAAAAAATATATATATAAAATATATATATAATAGGGCAGGTAGGTAGGGAATTATTGTTGTTTTTTTTTCGTAAAGGTCAACTTGAAGATTCTAAAACTGAAATAATATTCAAAACATGTCTATAATATCATAAAACATTGTTTTGAAGTGGATGCTATCAACACAAGACACTTATTTAACCAAAACACATTTAATTATTGGGAAAAAAAGTAAAATAAACAAAAATATCTGACCCACTCAATAAAATGTTCTAGGGTCGGGTCTTTTGTTAGGGTAGGTCGGGTAACCTGAAACAAACATATTAAATATGTATAAAAAAAAAATTACGCCCTACCAATCTGCTTCAGTAATGGCCAGCGAATTTCACTTGAAACATCTTTTCCAGAGGTGCCCATGCGCCTTTAATCCTTATTTGCGTGTTGAATTATACACGGTTATTTTCATAAGATTGTTACGGAATTTGTAACAAATTAAGAAACACTGCTTTCCGGTATAGCGATTCATGGTATTCCATATTCATTGCAATATGGTCTCATTTCTGTTGACGTCTATGACGTCAGGATTGTATTTGGCAGATGAGATCAGAACTGGCGGATAGAGAACGATCAGGGCCCGTGTTCACAAAGCTCCTTAGGGAAAACTTAAGTAAATTCCTTAAATTCATAAAAAATTCTTATGTCTCTGGCTGTTTCGTGTATAGGTCCTTTAACATTAAAAATGTTGTAAACTTGTAAATATTGCTTATATGTTTCGTATTGCAGCCTTCTTTGCAAAGAAATCATTGGATTTCACATAGAAAATTTGATCTGAAATTTCTTCTTAAGTTAAGATTTCCCTTAGGAGCTTTGTGAATACCATTCCAGTTGTCCATTTTACCCAAACCATTGCAGTACGCTATCACGCGGACCAGTAACTAGCAGGTACATTTCAGGTTTGATACCAGTAAATGGTCAAACTTCTCGCAGTGGTTACTTCCCCATTGGTACTCTTCTCAGTTACCACTGCAACCACGAGTTAAAAACTTACAGATTTGGAAGTTTTCAGGGGAGACAATTATGGGGAGATTGAACATTTATTTTATACAAAAGTTTAATTGTATCATTATTTTGTTATGGTTACGCATGCGCAAATAAATTCCTTCTTTGTTACATATAAAATATTCAAAATTTATCTCACTTTTCACCATGACCAAGCTACTTTCCAATATATCACCATACATTTTTGGAAAGATCAGGACATAACCTTTTGAAAAAAACAGCATGTCAAAAAATTATATGAGTTGTAACTCAAAATATTTACCTTAGAAAAAATACACCGGTTTTTACGGGCATGGAGGCTGCCATTTTGCGCATGAATACATGGGCCAAAAGTTATGAAGCTATGGACCACTAGACAAAAAGAAGTGCACAGAAACAGCCCTTTTTCTTATTGCTTACATATTTACCTTTAAAATGATACCAAAACATATCATTTAAACTGTATTTTACAAATTATATGCATCCTGTACTCAACCATATGTGCTTATTATCTAACTGGCAGTTTTGGGGTAATTAGACCTTTAAATCAATGACACAGACATGTTGTAGGTTGTTATTGGTCCAGTTATATACATTAAGAGTTAAAATGAAAAACAATAAATAAATAAATAAGTAAACATAACGCAAGGATTTTACGTTGTCCACGTTTTTATCATGTGCTTGACCACGATTTTATTTCGCGCCAAGTGTTTGCCTATGGTCACTTGAACTTCGTGTAGGCAGGGATTTAAAGACAAATGTAACTCTATTGTTAAAAACACTGTATTAATTTTCTCATGTTTCATGCTTTCCACGAGTTAATGTACTTTTTATAGAAACGTATGTGGACAAGTCATTTTGAGGGTCGTCTATGAACCATGCTGTACAGTATTTGAAGTTTGAAATATTTAATACATTCAACGATTTACGTTGAATATATTAAATGCGCTGGGTTTCAAACAGGAAATAGTTACAAATATTTTGTGTGTGTGGAATACTGATTTGTATATGTGCAGTAAAACAGTGGTCTGATCATGGTCATTCCAATCGGAAACGTCTGACTTTCAGCAGGTACGATTTCGTTATATACATGTGCATGACGTGATTTTGTGTCACTGGGTTTACACCAATGTACTCTACCACGTTATATACTGACACAGCAACACTACTCTGTAACAGAATGTCATGTCAATTTATTTTAAAAGCCTTTTTTATTTTTATGATATTTTCTTCATTCCTTTTGTAAGTTTAAGACCACTTATAAGTAAAATTGCAATGTCTTTAATACATTGGGTATCCTAGTTTCCCGTCAAAGGAATGTTAATCCCATGCATGATTTTTGCATGGAGAAATCCCGTTACTGTGGTCAGTGAAGTGTTTCAAGTTTGAGGGTCGTCACATAAATCTATACTAGTACCGTTAAAAGTACAGTTATTTCATGGAAAGCATGAAACATGAGAAAATCAACACAGTGTTTTTAACAATAGAGTGACACCAGCTATGCTGCGACACAGTTAAATTTCTGCCCGGAGGTTGGTAATAGTTGGAAGTTTCGCCGGTGGTCCACGAAAAAGTCAATCTTCTAGCAGAGTTGTCGTTCGTTGCTCTCACCATAAACCTCTGCAACGGGCTCAATGACAACAATCTTGTCAAAACGGAAAAATGTAACGCACATTAAAGTTGGTTTTTAGGAGAAGAAGCATACAAATAAAGAATACATGGTTTTTAAATGATAATCAATGGGGGAAAATAATAATTTTGATTCCTATAAATGGAACTATGCACATGCCTATTTACGCAGATAGAATCAGTTCGCAAATGTACACAAAATGGACAGAGTCGAGGTGGTATTGTGCGTTGCGTTTTGAATGTTATGATCATGTGACTAAAACCACGTGGGTTGGGGCTACTTTTCGAGCCAACTACAGAGGTGTATGGAATGTCGGAATCGCCACTGTATTCTGTGTTCTTACGGGTGACTACAATCCAGCGATATGCATTTTCTTACAAAAAGCATAACATGTCTTTTTTTATTTTAAATTTGGTAAGTAGAGGTAATCATCTTTCCAAAGAGACCAGACTCGGAACATCTGAAACAAAGAAAAGTGGCGATTCAAGCCAGGTGATTTTGCAACTTTACAATGGGACATTATGGGAATTGGATTAACTGGTTTCTGACCTTCAGATTTGTAAAGAATCAAACAATTAGGTACATGACAAATACATGTAACCGCATTTTTTTTTTCCAAACAAAAGCAAATTTACCCCCCCCCCCCCCCCACAAAAAAACAACAAACAAACAAAACACTACTATTATATTGCTCCTTTTAATTTAAAACTGACTGCACACGTTTCGGTTACGTGTCGGTATTTAGCAGTTATGTGAAGGATTTTTAATAACACTTTATCAGTTCACATAATTATTATTAGGATGGTCTGAATGTTTAAATGGTGTATAATTTGCCATCTGCGTATAATTTGCATAGGGGATTTATATAAATGGGATCATATATTTTTATTTAGAATATTGTATTTTATGTTATTCCTAACACAAATATCGCTAGACAGTATCAATATCATGCGGTGTCTCTCTCTTCACACTTATTTCCATACAACATTGAATATTTATTTAAATTGTACCCCACCCACACACCGTGGCGGCCATGTCATCAGTTCACACTATACGCGCAATTAGCGCGAGTTTTACGACTAATTGATTCCCCGTCACTAATAACCGAGCCATTGTGTTCCGGCATCGGAAGAAACAGCTTCCTTTCTATAGCCATAAACGGAAGCGCATTGCTCTCGTTTTATTGCGGACTATATTCCGCTGAGTCGATAAACGGAATGGAAATATGATTTAAGTACTACTGGATCCATGTGGATAAGTAGTTATGTAGTGTGATTATAATAATAATAATAATATTATTATTATTATTACTTGTATTATTATTATTATTATCATTATCATTATTATTATTATTACTTTTATCATTATCATTATTATTGTTATTATTATTATTATTATTATTATATTGAATATTATTCAATATTATTCAATATTACAAAATATAAATATAACCTCCTACAACTACTTTAAATAAAAGTATATTGCTGTTTGTTGCCAATGACAACGATATCTGCAATACAGCCGTCCTCGTAACACTAGGTAATATAAAGAATCGCAACAAAAACACAATTAAAAAATAAGTCTGCGTTGTTGTCTTGCTCTGTGTGGGGCCACCATATTGTATATTTTTGAAACCTTAGTCTAAATTCGATATTCTCTGAAACATAGTTGGCTTTGTACTCAACGCGTGTTACAAAGGTTACTGGTTTGAAGAGTGAAATTATACCGATAATTCATTGGCATTTGTGAAAAGTCAAATTGTTTTCCTGAAGTAGAGGAGTTCAAAATGTTTCCCCCGATAATGAATGAAAAAATTGACTGTTCCAAAATGATAATAAAATATCTGTTTTATTACCTACTTCTAATACTATGTAAAACCACAACATTTAATTGTTTTATTTTCCATGAAAACTAATATATCGTTAATTACTTACTTTACTACATAAATGATAATTAAGCGTTTTACATTGTTTACCACTTTGCTAGTTTGTAATTCGAATGTATGTCATTTATGTCATTATGTCCTATTGCTGGACTTCAATCTCACAACTTAGTTGTGTAACTAGACGAAAAGTACACAACTAAACAGAAGTTACACAAATGACCTCAGGTAAAAGCTAACTATAGGAAAGGTACACAACTAGACGAAAGGTACACGAACGACCTCATGTGAAAGCTATATACGCTGGGCCTAGGGACCACACCATTCCTGAAGAACAATTGAAACACTGACCCTAAGTATCTCACAATATTCTCAACCGTGATATTCTAGAAAGTGAAATACTTCAAATATGTATAATCCATATCAGATGGCTGTGAAATATTGTCTCACAAATTAAAACTGACGGCACCGCCTAAGATTAGCGCCAATGACAAACGCCTTATGAAAAACTAATGAGAATATTGACGTTTCTACTACATGCTATACAGGTGCTAAATGAAAACCGTATCATACTTATCAGAAGTCAGCAATAAGGTGAATCAACGACGTGACTGTGCTATCGCTTAACATAGGTTTACACCACATTCGAAAGGCCAGTCACAAACAAACAACATAGAGATGCAATGGTTCTAAACATTGGCTGACAAGTAACAGTGAGATGCTATGGTTTTGAAAATTGGTCTACAGGTAACAGAGAGTTGCAATGGTTCTAAACAGTGATCTACAAGTAACAGAGAGATGCAATGGTTCTAAACTTTGGCTGACAAGTAACAGAGAGATGCAATGGTTCTAAACATTAGTCTACAAGTAAAAGAGAGATGCATTGGTTCTAAACATGGGCCTACAAGTAACAGAGAGATGCAATGGTTCTAAACATTGGCTGACAAGTGACAGAGAGGTGTAATGGTTCTAAACATTGGCCTGCAAGTAACAGAGTGATGCAATGGTTCTAAACATTGGGCTGCAAGTAACAGAGAGATGCAATGGTTCTAAACATTGGTCTACAACAAACAGAGAGATGCAATGGTTCTAAACATTGATCTACAAGTAACAGAGAGATGCAATTGTTCTAAACATTGGTCTACAAGTAATAGAGAGATGCAATTGTTCTAAATATTGGTCTTGAAGTAACAGAGAGATGCAATGGTTCTAAATATTGGCTGATAAGTAAAAAAGAGATGCAATGGTTCTTAACTTAGGCCTACAAGTAACAGAGCGATGCAATGGTTTTAAACAATGGCTGACAAGTAACAGTGCGATGCAATGGTTCTAAACATTGGCTGACAAGTAACAGAGAAATGCAATAATCTTTGTGTTTTAATTTTAGGTAACTGCTTGGTAAAATAAATCTTTTGCCTGTACATTTTAACGTAAATTATGACAGAATGGTGATAACAAGATCACCTGTGAAAGCGCTATAAATTCTCAAGTGGGGTTTGTTTCAGCAGGTAAACACATACTTATTTATATATTTATATATTTGTTACAATTAAATGTATTATGTCAAGATCCATGGCAATCAAAAAGTAAGTCTGACCACGAATGCATGCGACTTCAATGCATCCAACTCTAGTTATTCCCATGAGAGGTTAAACCTATGAGCCATAATCTAGGTGCTTTACACCGGGCACTAAATGGCCAAGGATCGCCTCCTTTAATGACGTTCGCAACAATTTCCTTCAATTTTTTTCCAATGACAGATTTTCTTAAAACTTGGCACAAACATGCATCAATGTATCCTAAAACTAAAACAATCTTAAAAAATAGGGGTCACAGGCCTTTTTCCGGAAATATTGAATTTTGAATACGGTACCTGTCGAAGCCTTTTTTCAGTTTGTGTTACTTAGAATGTTGAGTAATATAAAGCGTTTATAATCAAACAAAGATGAAGATTTTTAAATGCATCTTCATTTTAATGTTTCATTCGGTAATATACCAATGCAGTTTAATGATAAAACGCGCTTTATCTACAGTTATCATTCAACAAAAGACTTGTAATGGACACTTTACGAGGTTAATTATGCATTAAATATGCCTGTGAAATCATCAATAATTTATCAAATATACGAATATCTTTTGTTCCAAAGGACAGATTTTGTTAAAAGATCCCACATACATGCGTCATTGTATTCTGAAACTAAAACAGTTTTAAAAAATAGGGGTCACCGGCCTTGTTCCGGAAATATTGGGTTTTGAATACGGTACCTGTTGAAGCCCCTTTTACAGGATTTTTATCAATGTTTTAAGTATATAGGATAGTTTTTTTCAAACAAGGTTATGGTTCTTTCAACTGATAAGTTTGTACATGCTTTGATTGGCAATATACATGTGTATGTTGATAATAAAAACGCTTTACATACAGTTACTGCTTAAATAATAAATTTGACTGGACATTTAAGTGTGTCAAATGGAAACTAATAATGTTTCTGAAACTTTATTTTTATCAAATGAATATTTTGTTCCAAACGACAGATTTTCTTAAAGTTTCGCACATACATGCATCAATGTATACTTACGCCAAAACATTAATAAAAAGAATGGCTCACCGAACTTGTTTGGGAAAGCCTTTTTCCAGTTTCGTTTTAACATAAATAAACAACGTATCAATAGAATGGAGATATCTAATTGATCATTTCTGAACTAAATTTGCTTGGAAATACGTTGCATACATGTGTTTTTGATTATTATATATGCTTTGTGAAATTTTACTATTAAATATATTTATTTTGAATGGACATTAGATATAAAATTAGTATATTGCAAGCTATATACAATAAAGAAAAAATGAAGCAAAAGGAGAAATTAACCCAATTATTTTCTTTTTGTTGCGAACTTCTTTAATTCCCCCTTTACCCAACAAGTTGTCTGGTAGCGACGACCAAAATGGAGAAATTTCCGGTGTCTCAAAATAGTTACTGGACAGAGAGAAGAGTTCTATTTTGTTGATTACAATACATCGTAAACAATACACACGGCTTTTTGGTAGTAGCCGTTTGTTTTTCTTAGTTGTGAGATTGAAGTCCAGCAATAGGACATAATGACATAATAACATATTTGTTACTCACATTCGAAGTACAAAATAGAATATTCATTATCCTGGGTCCCAGTTGCTTGTAACTGTCAATAGCATGTTACTATAAAGTTACATTGCGCAACGTTCTGCGCAGGTTACTCGCATTTGAATAATGATGAGGGCAACATAACGAAACAAAACCATGAAACATCACAAAATGTTGCCTGTTCGGAGGAGCTTGTTTCAGCAAAGTGGTAAACAATTTAAAACGCTTAATTATCATTTATGTAGTAAAGTAAGTAATTAACGATATATTAGTTTTCATGGAAAATAAAACAATTAAATGTTGTGGGTTTACTTAGTGTTAGAAGTAGGTAATAAAACATATACTTTATTATCATTTTGGAACAGTCAAATTCTTTCATTCATTATCGGGGGAAACATTTTGAACTCCTCTACTTTAGGAAAACAATTCGACTTTTCACAAATGCCGATGAATTATCTGTATAATTTCACTCTTCAAACCAGTAACATTTGTAACACGCGTTGAGTACAAAGCCAACTATGTTTCACAGAATAACGAATTTAGACTAAGGTTTCAAAAATATACAATATGGTGCCCTTACACAGAGCAAGACAACAACGCAGACTTATTTTTTAATTGTGTTTTTTGTTGCGATTCTTTATATTACCTAGTGTTACGAGGACGGCTGTATTGCAGATATCGTTGTCATTGGCAACAAACAGCAATATACTTTTATTTAAAGTAGTTGTAAGAGGTTATATTTATATTTTGTAATATTGAATAATATTGAATAATATTCAATATAATAATAATAACAATAATGAAAAAAGTAATAATAATAATAATGATAATGATAATAATAATAATAATACAAGTAATAATAATAATAATATTATTATTATTATTATAACCACACTACATAACTACTTATCCACATGGATCCAGTAGTACGTAAATCATATTTCCATTCCGTTTATCGACTCAGCGGAATATAGTCCGCAATAAAACGAGAGCAATGCGCTTCCGTTTATGGCTATAGAAAGGAAGGCTGTTTCTTCCGATGCCGGAACACAATGGCTCGGTTATTAGTGACGGGGAATCAATTAGTCGTAAAACTCGCGCTAATTGCGCGTATAGCGTGAACGGATGACATGGCCGCCCACGGTGTGTGGGTGGGGTACAATTTAAATAAATATTCAATGTTGTATGGAAATAAGTGTGAAGAGAGAGACACCGCATGATATTGATATTGTCTAGCGATATTTGTGTTAGGAATAACATAAAATACAATATTCTAAATAAAAAAATATGATCCCATTTATATAAATCCCCGATGCAAATTAAACGCAGATGGCAAATTATACACCATTTAAACATTCAGACCATCCTAATAATAATTATGTGAACTGATAAAGTGTTATTAAAAATCCTTCACATAACTGCTAAATACCGACACGTAACCGAAACGTGTGCAGTCAGTTTTAAATTAAAAGGAGCAATATAATAGTAGTGTTGTGTTTGTTGTTGTTTTTTGGGGGGTGCGGGGGGATAAATTTGCTTTTGTTTGGAAAAATGCGGTTACATGTATTTGTCATGTACCTAATTGTTTGATTCTTTACAAATCTGAAGGTCAGAAACCAGTTAATCCAATTCCCATAATGTCCCATTGTAAAGTTGCAAAATCACCTGGCTTGAATCGCCACTTTTCTTTGTTTCAGATGTTCCGAGTCTGGTCTCTTTGGAAAGATGATTACCTCTACTTACCAAATTTAAAATAAAAAAGACATGTTATGCTTTTTGTAAGAAAATGCGTATCGCTGGATTGTAGTCACCCGTAAGAACACAGAATACAGTCGCGATTTCGACATTCCATACACCTCTGTAGTTGGCTCGAAAAGTAGCCCCAACCCACGTGGTTTTAGTCACATGATCATAACATTCAAAACGCAACGCACAATACCAGGTCGACTCTGTCCATTTTGTTTACATCTGCGAACTGATTCTATCTGCGTAAATAGGCATGAGCATAGTTCCATTTATAGGAATCAAAATTATTATTTTCCCCCATTGATTATCATTTAAAAACCATGTATTCTTAATTTTTATGCTTCTGCTCCTAAACATCAACTTTAATGTGCGTTACATTTTTTCCGTTTTGACAAGATTGTTGTCATTGAGCCCGTTGCAGAGGTTTATGGTGAGAGCAATGAACGACAACTCTGCTAGAAGATTGACTTTTTCGAGGACCACCGGCGAACTTCCAACTATTTACCAACCTCCGGGCAAAAATTTAACTGTGTCGCAGCATAGCTGGTTTAAAGACAAATGTCACTCTATTGTTAAAAACACTGTGTTGATTTTCTCATGTTTCATGCTTTCCATGAAATAACTGTACTGCTAACGGTACTAATATAGATTTATGTGACGACCCTCAAACTTGAAACACTTCACTGACCACAGTAACGGGATTTCTCCATGCAAAAATCATGCATGGGATTAACATTCCTTTGACGGGAAACTAGGATACCCAATGTCTTAAAGACATTGCAATTTTACTTATAAGTGGTCTTAAACTTACAAAAGGAATGAAGAAAATATCATAAAAAATTAAAAAAGGCTTTTAAAATAAATTTACATGACATTCTGTTACAGAGTAGTGTTGCTGTGTCAGTATATAACGTGGTAGAGTACAGTGGTGTAAAGCTAGTGACCACAAAATCACGTCATGCACATGTATATAACGAAATCGTACCTGCTGAAAGTCAGACGTTTCCGATTGGAATGACCATGATCAGACCACTGTTTTACTGCACATATACAAATCAATATTCCACACACACAAAATATGTGTAGCTATTTCCTGTTTGAAACCCAGCGCATTTAATACATTCAATATTTGTATTAAATATTTCAAACTTCAAATACTTTACAGCATGTTTCATAGACGACCCTCAAAATGACTTGTCCACATACGTCTCTATAAAAAGTACATTAACTCATGGAAAGCATGAAACATGAGAAAATTAATACAGTGTTTTTAACAAGAGAGTTACATTTGTCTTTAAATCCCTGCCTGCACGAAGTTCAAGTGACCATAGGCAAACACTTGGCGCGAAATAAAATCGTGGACAAGCACATGATAAAAACGTGGACAACGTAAAATCCTTGCGTTATGTTTACTTATTTATTTATTTATTGTTTTTCATTTTAACTCTTAATGTATATAACTGGACCAATAATAACCTACAACATGTCTGTGTCATTGATTTAAAGGTCTAATTACCCCAAAACTGTCAGTAAGATAATAAGCACATATGGTTGAGTACAGGATGCATATAATTTGTAAAATACAGTTTAATTGATATGTTTTGGTATCATTTTAAAGGTAAATATGTAAGCAATAAGAAAAAGGGCTGTTTTTGTGCACTTCTTTTTGTCTAGTGGTCCATAGCTTCATAACTTTTGGTCCATGTATTCATGCGCAAAATTGCAGCCTCCATGCCCGCAAAAACCGGTGTATTTTTTCTAAGGTAAATATTTTGAGTTACAACTCATATAATTTTTTGACATGCTGTTTTTTCAAACGGTTATGTCCTCATCTTTCCAAAAATGTATGGTGATATATTGGAAAGTAGCTTGGTCATGGTGAAAAGTGAGATAAATTTTGAATATTTTATATGTCACAAAGAAGGAATTTATTTGCGCATGCGTAACCATTACAAAATAATGATACAATGAAAATTTTGTATAAAATAAATCTTCAATCTCCCCATAATTGTCTCCCCTGAAAACTTCCAAATCTGTAAGTTTTTAACTCGTGGTTGCAGTGGTAACTGAGAAGAGTACCAATGGGGAAGTAACCACTGCGAGAAGTTTGACTATTTACTGGTATCAAACCTGAAATGTACCCGCTAGGTATTGGTCCGCGTGATAGCGTACTGCAATGGTTTGGGTAAAATGGGCAACTGGAATGGTATTCACAAAGCTCCTAAGGGAAATCTTAACTTAAGAAGAAATTTCAGATCAAATTTTCTATGTGAAATCCAATGATTTCTTTGCAAAGAAGGCTGCAATACTAAACATATAAGCAATATTTACAAGTTTACAACATTTTAATGTTAAAGGACCTATACATGAAACAGCCAGAGACATAAGAATTTTTTATGAATTTAAGGAATTTACTTAAGTTTTCCCTAAGGAGCTTTGTGAACACGGGCCCTGATCGTTCTCTATCCGCCAGTTCTGATCTCATCTGACAAATACAATCCTGACGTCATAGACGTCAACAGAAATGAGACCATATTGCAATGAATATGGAATACCATGAATCGCTATACCGGAAAGCAGTGTTTCTTAATTTGTTACAAATTCTGTAACAATCTTATGAAAATAACCGTTTATAATTCAACACGCAAATAAGGATTAAAGGCGCATGGGCACCTCTGGAAAAGATGTTTCAAGTGAAATTCGCTGGCCATTACTGAAGCAGATTGGTAGGGCGTAATTTTTTTTTTATACATATTTAATATGTTTGTTTCATGTTACCCGACCTACCCTAACAAAAGCCCCGACCCTAAAACATTTTATTGAGTGGGTCAGATATTTTTGTTTATTTTACTTTTTTTTCCCAATAATTAAATGTGTTTTGGTTAAATAAGTGTCTTGTGTTGATAGCATCCACTTCAAAACAATGTTTTATGATATTATAGACATGTTTTGAATATTATTTCGGTTTTAGAATCTTCAAGTTGACCATTTACGAAAAAAAAATATAATAATAATTCCCTACCTACCTACTTACCCTATTATATATATATATTTTTTTTTTTTTTTTGGGGGGGGGGCATGTAACCTGAAACAAAAATATATTTTTTACGCCTAGTTTCCATGCGTTATGATTGCACGTGATTGCTGTGTGTTGCAAATGGGGTACGTATTTACCTATTTATAAACATGTAATACACAGAATATTTTAGGCCCATGTAACAACAACATATATTTAGAAATTCAATGAAGACCACGTTGAGAATGCAACAACAATGTATCCTTTGTCTACATTGTAATGTCTGTAATCCTTGCAAAGGCTTTATGGAGTCAACCCGCTGGAAAATATTTGTCTGGCTGAGGAACGTAATCTATTCTTACTTTAATGCAGCCATTCCCAGCCGACCGTCCAGCCTAAAACCCGTAAATATCTACGTTCTGAATGAAAGCTTTCTCTGAGCCAATGACGTCATCGCGTGATCTCCTTATGTGGCTACGAGATGTTGTCCAATTTTAAGAAAGAAACACCATTTGGCATCTAAGCAATCATTTGATTCTTTATGAACAATGTGGTTATGTAAATACACTGTGTTCTGGGATGAAAACTATAGCCTATCTGTCTGTTAATCGATCCGTCTGGTGCCATCTCCGGCTCTACCTGGCTAGTATCGTAGGGTATATGATGTTTACATTCATTGTAGAAACTTCAACTGGCATTAACAACGTGAAATTACCAGAATGAGGACAAAGAATACTGATTAAAATCATATTCTTGCAGCAAATCATCTGAATCTCGTAATAATGTTATAATATTGCCGACGTTCGCGAAACAATAGTTATATAAATGTATATACCGGTAGATACGACACAGCACAGTGTAATCATTGGAAGGGATCACAAACTCACAGCATACTGTTTGACGCATCAATATTATACTACGAAGGAGGCGTGTTGTGGAAAAACCGGGCTTAATACATGTGCGTCAAGTGTCGTCCCGGACCAATAGTCACAGGGACGACACTTTCCCGCTGTTATGGTATTTTCTGTTTCAAGGGTGTCTCTTCTAAACATAAATCCACTGTAGGCGGAAAGTGTCGTCCCGGAATAGCCTGTGCGGACTGCGACACTTTACGCACATGCATTCAGCCCGATTTTCCCACGACACGCCTCATATGTAATACTCGGATTCAATTTTTAGCATGTTCACCAAAAGTTAAGATAATGTAAGATGACATAATTATGATACAATTACTTTTAACACGAAGTTACCAATATGGCTGTCATGCAATTACGAAGTGCACAAGTGCAATGCACTTAGTCATTTTAAATATGACTGGTGTTATGTGGGATCATATTTGACGCACAGACGTATAGATGCTAGGGGTGTCACAATATGGGAAATATATATTGCAATATATTGCGATATTTATCAATTTATTACGATATTTATTGCGATATATTGCGACCTTCGTATTTGTGTATTTAATTAACTTAAGACTGATAAAATAACTATGGACAGCGCAATATTTTATTGGATGTTTTTTTTAAAAACTTTTTAATAACATTTATGTTGATGAAAGTCGCACCAATGGCAACATATAAACAGCAGAATGAAAAGCAAAACAATCATGAGCAACACTCTCAAACCGTCTGTCATTGCTGTTCACTTTATTTATTATACCGGTACTACATTCAGAGTGATTTTTCGACACGTACAGGTATTCTATTCATGATGTATATTTGTTTTGCGCATAAACTATATATGTGTTGCACTCTGTATTTTACCTGAAAACAATATCAGTGTTAATGTATTATAAAGCATAAACTTTTAAGAGAAAACATGTATACAAAACATAAATAGAATATTATTGGTCGCAAGTACAGTCTATATATAATGGTCTGGTGTTTGACCTTCACCCCTACAAAACTATCAACTTTACATGATACTGGCTTTCAATAGTTTATTACTGACATTAAGCATGTTTTAATTCAGTCAAAAGATTTGCAATCAACGTAATAATAACAATACAACATAAAAACTGTAAAAAGACCAAATAAATAATGCAATATATCGGTATTGACATTGATATTGAAATACGTTATTGCAGAATCAAATATTGCAGTAAACCAATATACCGGTATATTATGACACCCCTAATAGATGCCCAATGATAGCTTTTTATCGCGTAACTATTTTCCTGTGTGTTTTAAATGGGTTTTTTTCGAATGGACGTGGATATTTATAAAACAATGTTATAGTAGCACATGTGGCTATTGTCAGTATTGAATGATTACATGTACAATGATTTCAGATCGAAGCCCATAATAAACGGTGCGTCAAACCAGCATTCACAATGACATTAGCCAACAATTCCTTCCGTTCTTGCTGCAGAACTATTACAATACAAGATGTAAAAAGGAATTAAGAAAATATCATAAAAATAAAAGACTTTTAAAATAAATTTACATGACATTCTGTTACAGAGTAGTGTTGCTGTGTCAGTATATAACGTGGTAGAGTACATTGGTGTAAACCTAGTGACACAAAATCACGTCATGCACATGTATATAACGAAATCGTACCTGCTCAAAGTCAGACGTTTCCGATTGGAATGACCATGATCAGACCACTGTTTTACTGCACATATACAAATCAGTATTCCACAACAAATATTTGTAACTATTTCCTGTTTGAAACCCAGCGCATTTCCGGTCGTCTAAATCACCAAGCACAAAGAAATTCCACCTCCGATTGAAGAGTACGCGTTTTATAGTCAGCTGTATTCAACGACGTATATTTCTTTTTACGTTTGATTTTTATTAACAGAAACGACTGCTCAAACTGTAGACCACACGTAGACAGAATTCTTTAGAATTTCGTTTCATAAAACAGACTCCACAACCATTCACCGATGGCTGTGTTACAAGCTATCACTTAACGCCTTAAGAACGGATGCTGTTGTTGAAGATGTTTATGATTATCTATATAATTCCCCCTGAACGCCAGTTTTTTTTCTGTGACGACAGTATCGGCTGATTATGTTAGCTCAAGAGTGAATGAATGGGGAAAAATCTATACTCTTCCAACATTACAGTGTTATTGATCCTGACTTCGCACTACAACTCTGCCTGCAATGGAAGAATCGCGCTCTGGCTGTCGGAAATAAACGCGTCCTTCAAACAATAAAATCTCCAACCGCAGCAGTTTTGTTTGTTAAGATATGGAATTAAAAAATAGTCAGTAGTGACAAGCGCCATCTTCAATACACATAGAGTCGTGTATTACGAAGAAAATGGAGGGAATAACTTGATTTCAACTGTTTTAACATTTTTTTGTAAATTATTTAACGAAACTTTGAGCGAGTGTTTTTTCAATACTCCAAATCACAAACTGGTAACGGCATTCGCCGACTTTTTCAAAAAGCACCGTTAAAAATAGGAAAATAAAACAAAATAGCAAGTCATAGTTACCGGTTGCATTGTTTACACCGGTATCCTGAAAAAAGCCCTTTTGTCTAAAAATGAACACATGGACATAAGCCCGTTGGTATATTTGACAAAGTGGACATATGAAGCCCCTTAATTGGTAGATTTAACAGGGCGGACAAAAGCCCCTAGGTAGATAAGAAAGACCAAGCAGAATTGCCATTGTAACCAGATCGAGAACTGCTGAATGAAAATAGCAACCCTGTCATTGTTCGGTTATTTGCAGATTGAGGTCGCAAATGTTTCCAAGAAAAATAGAGAAATTTTATTGTTCATGTGCACGCAGCTTTGTATTACAATTCCAAGAAACGCGTGTGTTGAATTGTATCAACCAATAGCAATAGATGACCGGGTTGTTTTAACAACAGCTTGCAATAAAGTTAACATCATGCAATTACTTATTATCGCAACAAAATATTATGAATACTAAAATAGACAAAGTCTGATAATAAAGGACAAGAAGCATATGATTTCACAGGGTTGTATTTAATACTCATTTCCAGTGATACATTGATATACAACTTATTCATAAGAACGGGGTCGTAAGAACGGGATCGTAATATATGGCATGGACATAGAGATGACGAATACTAAGTATACGTATGTGGCATAATTGGAAAGACGCCCATGTACATGTAATGGATACGGGTAAAAAATACATGACAAAACGGAAACATAATATATGACTATACGACTGGCAACATGGTATAGGGCGTGTCGTGGGAAAACCGGGCTTAATACATGTGCGTAAAGTGTCGTTCCGGATCCGCACAGGCTAATCCAGGCCGACACTTTCCGCGTTTATGATATTCTCTTTTTTGAGGTAGTGTTTTCTAAACATTAATCCACTGTAGGCGGAAAGTGCCGTCCTGGATAAGCCTGTGCGGACTGCACAGGCTAATTCGGGACGACACTTTACGCACATGTATTAAGCCCGGTTTCCCACGACACGCCTCATGTGTATATAACGCAGCCGTTACAATGGTGCATATACATGTTCATACATCTTAGTGTCACTGCTTATACTGGAAAATGCGTTTTATTTAACTTATTCAGTAAATACGTGTATACGTTTGCGGGCGCAGGTATACAGGACTTTGAGTTAGACGGGGCAAAAATATTCAATAACTGGAAAACATCGGCCAAGAAACGGCCTTTGGTCCCTCTATAATATCCGAATAGATATCGGAAAGGTGCGATATATCCACCAAAATAAACAATTTAACGAAAATACCGAATAATGGGCTTGATTATGACACTAGTAAATTTATTGAAGAACACTTCAAAGGCAACGAAATGCGTATGTTTTAATATATTGTGTGTTTTAGAAATCGAATGTTGTACTGTTTTAGAGTGTGCGTACGCCGCTTCCACCCCACCCCCTCAACAAACTTTCCGATTTATCATATATATAGTTTGCCTCGCAACTTTCACTAATCAAATTTAACATAGGTGCACCCTTGACATTGTGTACTCATTTCGAATGCAACTTACATGCAATAAAGAGACCAAAAACGTCTGACACTTTTAAGTTTTAATACTCTGTCAATAGGTGTGTGCTTTTCTTAACAATGGTGACAAAATGTCCATGCTATAACGACAACATTGCAGATACAAAGGATTATGAAACTGCATCAGCAATACACAAACCCCTGCTAACGACACGGGTGTACGGTGTTCCGTTACGGCCACTCGTTGTTTCGCACTTTCGACCTTTGGATTACAAGCGCGAGAACGCAATATTAATTTCGCGATCTCGCAACGTAATCTCGCAATTTCGCATCGTGATTTCGCTACTTCGTATTGTGTTCTCGCGCTTGTAAAAGGTCGAAAGTGAAACAACGAGTGGCCCTAACGGAACAACGTACGGGGGCCTTTATTTTATTGCAAATATAAGTATAGTATACTACCCTTAAAACAGGACATACACAAAATTAACACAAACAAAATTGACAAAACTTGAGTCACCGATTTTGAATGGTCAA